>CM076850.1:32435927-33072165 GCA_039519185.1 Astragalus membranaceus | reverse complement strand
AAGCACGGCATGTTTTGTAAGTAATCGTGTTAATATTAGAACGATTCTTAAGAAGACTCCCTATGAGCTCTTTAAAGGAAGGAAACCAAACATTGCTTATTTTCACATCTTTGGATGCAAATGCTTTGTCCTCAATAATGACAAAGACAATCTTGGTAAGTTCGATGAAAAATCGGATGAAGGTATATTTCTTGGTTACTCCCTCACTAGTAAAGCATATAGAATATATAATAAAAGAACTTTAACTATAGAAGAATCTATGCATGTTTCTTTTGATGAAACTAACACCTCTAAGGAGGACATAGTTGTTTGTGATGATGATGATGTTATAGATCTACCCTCGGAAGAAGCTCCTAATGATCAAAGTGTGAGTCAACCGGAACATCAAAAGGAAGAACTTTCACAACAAGATACAAATCATAGTGATCTTCCACAAGAATGGAGAACCCATCGTGATCATCCAATTGATAAAGTTATTGGTGACATAAGCAAAGGAGTTTCAACAAGGCTAAATCTCAAAGATGCTTGCTTAAACATGGCGTTTGTCTCTCAAATAGAACCTTCCAAAGTTGATGAAGCATTAGGAGACGACCAATGGATAATTGCTATGCAAGAAGAATTAAACCAATTTGAAAGGAATCAAGTTTGGGAACTTGTACCTAGGCCAAGCAATAAACACATCATAGGAACAAGATGGGTGTTTAAGAACAAACTTGATGAAAACGGTATAATTGTTCGAAACAAAGCAAGATTGGTGGCCCAAGGATATAATCAAGAGGAAGGAATCGATTTTGAAGAAACATTCGCTCCGGTAGCAAGGTTAGAAGCTATTCGTTTATTACTTGCTTATGCATGTTCACTAAATTTTCAGCTTTTCCAAATGGACGTCAAAAGCGCATTCTTGAATGGATACATCAATGAAGAAGTCTATATCAAACAACCTCCTGGTTTTGAAGACTTCAAGAATCCTTCACATGTCTTTAAGTTGAAGAAAGCTCTTTATGGCTTAAAACAAGCACCAAGAGCATGGTATGATAGACTTAGCAATTTTCTATGTGAAAAAGGTTTTGAAAAAGGTAAAGTAGACAAAACCTTGTTCATTAAGAAAATCAAAGGTAATACTTTATTAGCTCAAGTCTATGTTGATGATATAATTTTTGGTTCAACTAACAAAGATCTTTGTGAAGAATTCTCATTGATGATGCAAGGAGAATTTGAGATGTCTATGATGGGCAAGATGAACTATTTTCTTGGACTGCAATTTAAGCAATTAAAGAATGGTATCTTCATCAATCAATCAAAGTATTGCAAAGAATTATTGAAAAGATTTGATATGGATAATTGCAAAGCAATGACTACTCCAATGGGATCCGGAACTTATGTGGATCGAGATGAATCTGGTGTTTCAATTGATATCACTAAATATCGAGGTATGATTGGCTCTTTACTATATTTGACGGCAAGTCGTCCTGACATAATGTTTAGTGTGTGTTTATGTGCCCGATTTCAAGCAAATCCTAAGTAGTCACATCTCACCGCTGTCAAAAGAATCATGAAATATCTCAAAGGAACAACAGACGTTGGCTTATGGTATCCAAAAGGTAGTGTTTGTAATTTAGTTGGATATTCTGACGCGGATTATGCAGGATGTAAAACTGATAGAAAAAGCACAAGTGGTACTTGTCATATTCTTGGAAATGCATTAGTATCTTGGGCTTGCAAGAAACAAGCTTGTGTCGCTCTTAGCACGGCCGAAGCAGAATATATAGCAGCAAGAAGTTGTTGTGCACAAATACTGTGGCTTAAGCAACAACTTCGTGATTTCGGACTTGATCTAGGATGCATTCCTCTTCGATGTGATAACACAAGTGCAATCAACATTACAAAGAATCCAGTCATGCATTCAAGAACCAAACACATAGACATACGACACCATTTTCTTCGTGATCATGTGCTTCATGGAGATGTCGAAGTTACATTTGTGGATACGCATAATCAATTAGCAGATATCTTCACAAAGCCTCTCGCAAGAGAACCGTTTTACAAAATTCGGCGAGAACTTGGGATTTTAGATGAAGGAGATGTGTAATTCGTCTATTCTCATTCATTATATATTATAATAAAGTCAAGTTTTTCCCATCCTTTTTGTTAATGACAAAGGGGGAGAAAAATATGGCTCTGTT
The DNA here is from genome assembly GCA_039519185.1 of Astragalus membranaceus. Taxonomy (NCBI): domain Eukaryota; kingdom Viridiplantae; phylum Streptophyta; class Magnoliopsida; order Fabales; family Fabaceae; genus Astragalus; species Astragalus membranaceus. Next base: position 33,069,982 of record CM076850.1, on the reverse strand, counting down.
TTGGTTTCTCTAACAAATTTTGCAGATTTCAAAACTCTCTAATTATGGATTAAGGGGGAGCTTTAATCCAGGGGGAGCAGTCTTGTGTAGAGAAACAAAAGTACAACTAATTTTCACATATCGGGTTGTCATCATCAAAAAGGGGGAGAATGTGAAGACATAGCTTCTCAGTGGTTTTGATGAAGACAACAACAATCAAGAGATCATTTGTGCAAGAGGAAATGGATCAAATATGTTAAAAGTTACAATTTGCTCAGAGTTATCAAAGTGCAAAAATTGTCTATGATTGATCAAAGGTATATGACATTCACATCTTACTTTTGATCACAAGTGTTCAAGCTATCATACATGCATAAAATGAGTTTTTAAAAAATATATAATAATAAAATTAAATATTTTATGCATGGCAACATGTTATGCATGCCATGAGTTTTCAAAAAATTGGAACGCTGAAAGTTATCTTGGCAACACGTTCAACGTGTTATGCATGCCAATTCATTTTGAATTGCTTATTGATTATTATATATACTTACGTGTTATGCACGTTCAACGTTACAATACTTTGATTGATTATTATATATATGAACGTTTTGAATTGCTTTCAAATATACATGAACGTTTAACGTTTACTCAATTGAAACGTTATTAATGAATGCCATGAGTTTTCAAATTGGAACGTTACAGCCAATTCATTATTTACGTGTTACGCATGGCAATTTGGTAGTAACCGACCCAACGTTTTCAGACTTGGTAATTTGATAAATTGGAACGTTATGCATGGCATGAGTTTCAAAAATTGGAACTTTTGGTACTTTGACAATGGCAACTTTTGGCAAATAGTACTCTTTTGAAAAGGTGTTTTAAGGCCTATATAAACTTCAGTATTTCATTTTCAAAAAACCAATCTCTTTGGCTATAATTTTTACATTCATACATTCTATTAAAACTTTCAAAAATTCTAAGTGTTCAAACCAGATTTTTATAGTGAAACTTTTGTTCCAAAACTTTCATTCAAAGTCATAAGTTTCATATCATACATAAAGAACACTTGTATATCATTGTGAGACTTGGTTGTCACAAGAGAAAAGATCAATATTGTATTGATACATATTATTTCAAACACTTTCTACAAAAATTCAGATTTGTATAAACTTGACCTTGCATTCCAGGATTGTTGGAGCAAGTGTGTGCATTGAAGAGGATTGTTCTTGCACTTAGTGTTTAGATCTTAAAGGTTTTAAGAGCCTTTGATCTCCCTATAGGTTAGATAGTAAGCATCACAATTGGTGTGAACAGGCTGTACAATCATTCTAACTATAGTGAAATCTCTTGCTAGTTGGCGAGGGGACTAGACGTACTCTCCGGATTGTGGAGGGGAACTAGTATAATTCTCTTGTGTCCTTTTACTTTCCAGCACCTTACTTTTTCCATACACTCACCATAAAACAAGATTTTATCAAACCAACTTTAAAACCGAAAAAATCTCTAAGTACCTAATTCACCCCCCCTTAGGCGCAATCTATACTCACAAACAGAAATCTCCAACTTCGCACAAGAGGATGAAGAGTCCTTGTACGATTCCTGGGATAGATTCAAGCTGTCACTAAGAAAGTGTCCTGGGCATGGTATTGACGATTTTGTGCAACTACAAACCTTCTATCATGGACTGAAACCTCCAACCAGGATGATGCTAGACACCTCAGGAGGGTCTTTGAGTAACAAAACCTGGGAAGAAGCGACACAATTGATAGACGATATGACATCAAATGAATATAGAATGCCGAATGAGGGTATAGCTGTACAGAAAGGGAAGATTTTGGAACTGGATTCTAATAGCGCGGTGTTAGCCCAACAAAAGCTAATGTCTCTTTGTAACACCCCGATAAATTCTAACATATAGAATCAACGTAATGCACTAAATGTCATACATCAGAGTAACTTCCTGTTATTGAAATATTGAACACAACTAAAACTTTCGATAGTATATATCAAATGGTTCTCTGAACCTCATAAACTTTCTGAAAATGCTTAAGTTCCAAGACTTAAGACTTGTACATAATCCTGGTGTTCAATATCCAAAACATAAAGTAGCGGAAACGATTTTACAACTTAAACAATGAAAGTTATACAATCGATAACATAGAAACAATAGATGGGACAAAGGTTTAAGACATGAAAATCGGTATTCAATGACTCAGAGAGTCACACCAGCTAACCGTGCTTTATCGCCTTTGCTTTCCCCTGTTTCTCTGTAAAAACCACAAATATGAAGGGTGAGATAAACATTATCTCAGTGAGTCCTATTGAGACCCCTTACTACTCTAGCGGTTCATTATGCCTTGTTTTGAACTCGTGGCCCTAAAAGCAACCACGTGGAAATATATTAAGTTCCTGTATCAATTATGCTCATGGCCCTCCTAAGCGACACATGCAGCATACAATCTTTTGTTCCATGTTTTTAGCATAACACCTCAGTCTACCTATTTTATAGGCATCTCTTGACTTTGGTGAACCCATCCCGCTATTTCTAGTGGGGGAAACATTCTTGAGTCTTGGTTTTGGGGCTCATGACTTCCCCTCCCCTAGTATGCTAACCTCTTAGGGTCGTCACCCTTTTTCCTCTTGTATTTATTATACATTAACAGTCTGTGTACCCGCAATGGGCTGTTAGTCATTTCAGTCAAGTACCATGTACCATATCAGTCAATTACAGTGTATAATATCAGTCAGATACCGTGTATTATTATCATTCTTGACATATGCACTCTCGCGTTCTCTAAGTGCGGTTTTCTATTTTATTCATAACACACAAACTTTCTATCGAACATGTTCAATCTCATACCATTGTTACCTTTACATTGTTGTGGAACCTTGGGGAATGGGTTAGAAGAGGATTGGAATCATTTGGAATGGATAAAAAGGTACTTTGAAATTGAAGGTCAGGAAGTCTCACACGACCCGTGCGTGTAGGCGCACGACCCGTGCGTTTTTGAACAGTTTGCAGAAGATTTCCAGAAAGATACGCACGACCCGTGCGACTTGGCGCACGATCCGTGCGTTATCCACTAAAATTTTAGAAAGTTCCAGAGACATACGCACGACCCGTGCGACTAGGTGCACGATCCGTGCGTGTTTTAAAAATCCAATTCTTGTCGTATCAGATGGAGGCGCACGACCCGTGCTCATAGGCACACGATCCGTGCGTCTCTATCAGTTTTCCAGAAAACAGGCTTTTCATAAGTTTTTCCATTCCGTTCCGATTCCAAAATCCCTTCCGATCGATACCCAAACTCAAACACACTTTGAAATAATATATATTATAGCATTCCCAAACAATCGATCAAACAATATATGATTTAAGTTACAATCCTTTTAAGAAAACGGTTTTCGAATAGTTTCCTTTCGTTAATGGAAATGCGTGATGTAACGCCCCAAAATAATTTAATTATTTATTTAATTAAGTTATTTGAGGCTTACAATATTTATTTAATTTATTTAAATAATTCAAGGTTTAATTATTTTATTTTATTTATTAGGAGGTGTTGTCACGGATTGAGTGGTGCGAGCAAGGGCCCGTGATCCACAATTAGGCCCGTGGCCCATTGCCTTGTCAAAGTATTCGACTCACAAGGGGTCTAGGGGTTAGTTTGCATTTTGTTACTCTATTGGAAAAATAAGAAAAGAAACGTAAAAGAGAGAGTGAGAAGAGGAGAGTTGCGAAAGGAAGAGGAGAAGAAGAAGAGAGGGCGAAGCACTCAAGGAAGAGGAGAAGGCTCGTTGGTGACTTGCGTTTTTCCTTGGAGCTTTGCTAGCAATTCGACTTCTATAAGGTTAGGGGGTCCTCTTTTTGTTTTTAATAGTTATGCGAATTGGATGCTTAGGGTTAGGGTTCTAGGAATAATTCCCATGAATGAATTGTGATGTTGATGAGTAAATTATAATATTGTGATGCTTGATTGTTGAATTATTATGTTGAAAATTGTATGATTGATGCTTGAGTTGTGGCTAATGCGAATTGGATACCCTATGTTTGAACATATGTCTCATTGGTGCTTACTTGGTGAAATTGGGGATCATGGTGACACTTTAATAATATATATATATATATATATATATATATATATATATATATATATATATATATATATATATATATATATATATATATATATATATAAATGAGTGTTTTGGTGATTTTAATTGGTGATTGAAAGTGGAAAATTCTGTTTTTGGAGGTTCCTAGGCGCCTTGGGCGCCATATGTGTGTTGCTGAATTTCTGTGTTGTGCGCCATAGTCATGGGCGCCAGGCGCCCTGCAGTGTGCTGCGCCAGTTTTTTTTAAATTTTGTTGCCCCTGTGTTGCCATTCTGTGTCACTGTGCTGCCAGTTTTGGCGCTTGTTGCTTGAGTCATGGGCGCCAAGGGCCCCAATGTCTTGGTGATAGTTTTGTAAAAATTGTTTTCAGGTTTTCATATTCAGGTAAAATGGCTCATGAAAAATGATTTTGGGCAACAAAAGAGTTGAGTTGCGTATTTTCACTAGGTGCCCAGTGCATGGGCGCCAAAAATGATGTTCAGTTTTTGATGAAATTTTCATTGGGTTTTCATGTTCTGAGCATTTGGCTCGTGTAAAATCAATTTCGAAGAAAAATAAATTTTGTTGCATGTCGGCCTTAGGCGCCTAGTGCCTGGGCGCCGTGTTGCTGTTGTTCCCTGGGCGCGCCTATGCGCGTGTTGCCTTCCTGGGCGCCAAGCGCCTATGCGTGCTGTTGCTCCCTGGGCGCCAAGCGCCTATGCGTGCTGTTGCTCCCTGGGCGCCGAGCGCCTATGCGCGCTGTTGCTCCCTGGGCGCCCAGCGCCTATGCGCGTTGTTGTTCTCTGGGCGCCATGCGCCTGTGCGTGTTGCCTCCCCTGGGCGCCAAGCGCCCATGCGCCAAGTGCTGTGTTGCCCCTGGGCGCCCAGCGCCTGGGCGCCAGTTTCCAGGATGTCTAAATATTTTTCCTATTTTGTTTTTAATGTAACTTTTGACTCGGTTATCCAAATTTAACGGTTCAAAATGCGTTTCGAAGCTAATTTCAGTGTCTATCCAATGGTCTCAATTTTATGCAAAAGTAAATTATTTTACTGGTGTTTCTGGGCTGATGGTGTTCAAGTGTCCAAATGGCTATTTTTATCCACTTTCCCTATGTCGTGTCAATGTCCTAAGTTGGTCTATTTGAATTGGTGTTGGTGTGAGTGGTGAGCGGAATTGGTGAGTGTGATAAGGTGAGATTGGTGAGCAGAGGCTTCGGCCTAATTTAATTTGGTGAGCTGATTAATGTACTATGGTGAGATTATGAATTTAAAATGGTGAATTGATTGGACTTGGTGTGTTGTGATGCATTCCCATAGCATCTCATGAAACATGTGCATTATTGGTGAGCAGAGGCTACGGCCTAATTTTATTTGGTGAGCAGAGGCTACGGCCTATCTGTATTTGGTGACGGATCCGACATGCATGTACCCGTGGAGTTTGGGTTGCATTACATGCATAATCATATATTGTATAGTGCTGTTTGGAAATATAATGCTGAAGTGATTGTCCCCATTGTTGTGAATTGGTGTGCCTGGTTTCCTTTTTCCTATGCAGTGCTTAATTCCCATATGTTATTAATTATGAAAAGAGACTCACCCTACTGCTTTTATGTTGCTTCTTATGTCGGCAACGTGCAGGTAATAACGAGTGAAGGATTCCTTTATGCCTTCGTCTGGTAGGAAGTGTCACGCTCTGATACGTAGCACCAGGGGGGGGGTGTCGTATGTCTATGCATTATTTTTCCTAAAACTGTTAGATTTTATTGGTGATGTATTGGTTTTAATTTTTGAACTCATTATTATTCCGCTGCTGGTGGTGATTGGAACTAGTTGATGCGAACTAAACGTTTTCTCATGGTGTTATGTATCTTGATTTTATGGAGTAAGTGTAGCACTCGCTGTAAAAAAAAAAAAGAGACTCTGATTTTATTAAAAAGTAAAGTTATTAGAAAGGGGTGTTACATTAGTGGTATCAGAGCAGTTCGGTCTGTCCAGCCAAGTCGTCCTGTCATAGTGTCTTATGACAAATAGAATTGTTAGATTAGTTCTAAAATTCTGTTTGTGCTGCAGTGATAGTTTGAAATGGCTGGGAGGAACGACGCTGCTCTTGCTGCTGCTTTGCAGGCTATGGCTCAGGCTGTTGGGAACCAGCAAAATGGTGCTGAAAATGCTGGGACTCGCAGTTTGGCCACGTTCCAGAGAGAGAATCCACCTGTCTTTAAGGGCAAGTATAATCCAGATGGTGCTCTAGCATGGCTGAAAGAGATTGAAAGGATATTTCGGGTCATGGATTGTAATGATGCGCAGAAAGTCAGATATGGTACCCATACGCTGGCGGAGGAAGCTGATGATTGGTGGATGGAGGTGAGGCAGAGATTGGAAACTGCTAATGAAGAAATAACTTGGGCTGTTTTCCGTAGAGAGTTCTTGCGGAAGTATTTCCCTGAAGATGTGAGAGGTAAGAAGGAAATAGAGTTCCTTGAGCTGAAGCAAGGAAGCATGTCAGTGACGGAGTATGCTGCCAAGTTCACTGAATTGGCTAAGTTTTATCCCCATTATGCTGATGCTGATTCTGAGTTCTCAAAGTGTATTAAGTTTGAGAATGGACTGAGGGCTGATATAAAGAAAGCTGTAGGGTACCAGAAGATTCGGGTATTCGCTGATTTGATCGACAGTTGCAGGATATATGAGGATGATAGTAATGCTCATTCTAAGGTCATGAGAGATCTGAGGGGTAAATTTCAGAATCGGGGTAAGCCATATGAGGTTCATGCTGGTAAGGGTAAGCAGAGGTATGCAGATAATAAGAAAACAAGTGGGGGAGATGCCCCTGCGAAGGTTGTGTGCTACAGGTGTGGCAAGCCGGGCCATAAGAGTTTTGACTGCTCGGATAATAAATGTTTCAAGTGCGGTAAAGAAGGTCATGTGGCTGCGAAATGTGAGAAAAGGGATGTGGTGTGCTATAATTGTGGAGAATCAGGTCATATTAGTACTAAGTGTACTAAGCCGAAGAAAGAGAAGTCCCATGGAAAAGTGTTTGCTCTCGCAGGATCAAAGGACACTAATGAGATTAGAGGTACATGTTTTATTAATGGTATTCCCTTGATTGCTATTATTGATACTGGTGCTACGCATTCATTTATTGCTGCTTTATGTGCTGAGAAATTGGACCTTGTTTTATCTTCTATCATGAGGGAGATGGTTATTGACACTCCAGCTAAGGGTTCAGTAACTACCTCTCTTGTGTGTGCTAAGTGCCCTCTGTCAATCATCGGTAGAGACTTTCTTGTTGATCTTATTTGTTTGCCGTTGGGAGGGTTGGATGTCATTCTTGTTATGGACTGGTTAGTACATAACCATGTGCATATTAATTGTTCCCGAAGATCTGTGAGCTTCCTTCCTCCCGAGGAAGAAGAATCTGTTTTGTTGCCTGCTGGTCAACTGCATAAGGTAATGAAGGAAGGAGTTCATCTGTTTGCTTTGATGGCGTCATTGTCTGCTGAGAATCAGGCAATCATTGAAAGGGTTCAAGTAGTGTGTGAGTTCCCTGAAGTGTTCCCGGATGAAATTCCAAGTGTCCCGCCAGAGAGGGAGGTTGAGTTTGCGATTGATCTTATACCTGGTACTAGGTCCGTGTCTATGGCACCGTACCGCATGTCAGCCTCAGAGTTGTCTGAGTTGAAAAAGCAATTAGAAGATCTGCTTGAGAAGAAATTTGTAAGGCCAAGTGTGTCACCGTGGGGTGCGCCGGTATTGTTAGTGAAAAAGAAGGACGGGAGTATGAGACTTTGTGTCGATTATAGGCAATTGAACAAAGTGACAATAAAGAACAGGTATCCGCTTCCCAGAATTGATGATCTGATGGACCAGTTGGTAGGTGCTAAGGTGTTTAGCAAAATCGATTTGAGGTCGGGTTATCACCAGATCAAGGTAAAGGATGAAGACATTCAGAAGACCGCTTTTAGAACGAGATATCGGCACTATGAGTATTCTGTGATGCCGTTTGGTGTTACCAACGCGCCGGGTGTGTTATGGAGTACATGAATCGTACCTTCCATAGTTACTTGGATCGGTTTGTAGTTGTGTTTATTGACGACATTCTGGTGTATTCTAAAACAGAAGAGGAGCACGCAGAACATTTGAGGTTAGTGCTAGAAGTGTTGAAAGAAAAGAAATTGTATGCAAAATTGTCTAAGTGTGAGTTCTGGCTGAATGAAGTAGGTTTCCTTGGTCATATTAGCTCGGGTAATGGTATAGCTGTGGATCCAGCCAAGATTGATGCTGTGTTGCAATGGGAGAGCCCAAAGTCAGTTACAGAGATTAGAAGCTTCTTGGGATTAGCTGGTTATTACAGGAGGTTTATTGAAGGTTTCTCGAAGTTGGCCCTTCCGTTGACTCAATTGACGTGTAAGGGAAAAGCATTTGTGTGGGATGCTCGCTGTGAGGAGAGCTTCAATGAGTTGAAGAAGAGGTTGACCACATCGCCCGTTTTGACTTTGCCTGTTCCTGATCGACCGTTTGTAGTATATTGCGATGCTTCCAAGATGGGTTTGGGAGGTGTATTGATGCAAGAGGGTAAGGTAGTAGCTTATGCGTCTAGACAGTTGAGGACCCATGAGAAGAACTACCCTACTCATGATTTAGAGCTAGCTGCAATTGTGTTTGTGCTGAAAATTTGGAGGCACTATCTGTATGGTACCAGATTCGAAGTGTTTAGTGACCATAAGAGTCTGAAATACTTGTTTGATCAGAAGGAGCTAAATATGAGGCAGAGACGTTGGTTAGAATTGCTGAAGGATTATGATTTCGGCTTGAACTATCACCCCGGCAAAGCTAATGTCGTGGCTGATGCTTTAAGTCGGAAGAGTTTGCATATGTCGGCTATGATGGTGAAAGAGTTAGAGTTGATTGAGCAGTTTCGGGACATGAGTCTGGTTTATGAAGTGACACCGCAGAGTGTCAGATTGGGAATGTTGAAGATTGGCAATGAATTTTTGGTTAGTGTTCGAGAAGCCCAAAAGTCAGATGTAAAGTTGGTAGACCTGTTAGTTGTGAATGATCAAGATGTGGATGGAGATTTCAAGTTAGATTCCCAAGGTGTATTGAGATTCAGAGATAGGATCTGCATTCCTGACGATGCTGAGATGAAGAAAATGATTCTTGAGGAGAGCCATAGGAGCAAGTTGAGTATTCATCCAGGGGCTACGAAAATGTACCAAGATTTGAAGAAAATGTTCTGGTGGCCTGGTATGAAGAAGGATGTGGCACAGTTTGTGTATTCTTGTCTGACTTGTCAGAAATCTAAGATTGAGCATCAGAAGCCTGCGGGGTTGATGCAACCATTGGAGATTCCGGAATGGAAATGGGATAGCATTTCCATGGATTTTGTAACTGGTTTGCCAAATACAGTGAGAGGGTTTGATGCTATATGGGTGGTTGTGGACAGGTTGTCTAAGTCTGCTCATTTCTTACCAATTAATATGACTTATCCAGTTCCAAAGTTGGCAGAAATCTACATCAAGACTATTGTGAAGTTGCATGGCGTTCCGCTTAGTATTGTGTCTGATAGAGATCCGAGATTCACATCTGAATTTTGGAAAAGTTTGCAAGAAGCTTTGGGTTCTAAGTTGAGGTTGAGCTCCGCTTATCATCCGCAGACAGATGGTCAGACGGAGAGGACTATTCAGTCGTTAGAGGACTTGTTGAGAGCATGTGTTCTTGAGCAGGGAGGTTCATGGGATTCTCATCTTTCGTTGATAGAGTTCACCTATAACAACAGTTTTCACTCTAGTATTGGTATGGCACCGTTTGAGGCGTTGTATGGTCGGAGATGTAGGACTCTGTTGTGTTGGTATGAATCTGGGGAGAGTGCAGTGTTGGGGCCTGAGATTGTGCGAGAAACAACTGAGAAGGTAAAATTAATCCGTGAGAAGATGAAAGCGTCGCAGAGTCGACAAAAGAGCTATCATGATAAGAGAAGGAAGGATCTAGAGTTTCAAGCAGGTGATCATGTGTTTCTGAGAGTCACTCCGGTGACTGGTGTTGGGCGTGCCTTGAAATCTAAGAAGTTAACTCCCCGTTTCATTGGTCCGTATCAGATTACGGAGAGGGTGGGAAGTGTTGCCTATAGGGTGGCTCTGCCACCTAATCTTTCGAACTTGCATGACGTGTTTCACGTGTCACAACTTCGAAAGTATGTTCCGGACCCGTCTCATGTGATTCAGATGGATGAAGTAGAGGTGCGGGATAATCTCACCGTGGAGACTATGCCTGTGCGGATTGAAGATAGAGAAGTGAAGACTCTGAGAGGGAAAGAAATTCTTTTGGTGAAAGTGGTTTGGTTAGGAGCTGCTGGTGAGAGTATGACTTGGGAGCTGGAGAGTAAGATGCGGGAAGCGTATCCGGAGTTGTTTGATTCAGGTAATTTCGAGGACGAAATATTCTAAGTGGGGGAGAGTTGTAACGCCCCAAAATAATTTAATTATTTATTTAATTAAGTTATTTGAGGCTTACAATATTTATTTAATTTATTTAAATAATTCAAGGTTTAATTATTTTATTTTATTTATTAGGAGGTGTTGTCACGGATTGAGTGGTGCGAGCAAGGGCCCGTGATCCACAATTAGGCCCGTGGCCCATTGCCTTGTCAAAGTATTTGACTCACAAGGGGTCTAGGGGTTAGTTTGCATTTTGTTACTCTATTGGAAAAATAAGAAAAGAAACGTAAAAAAGAGAGTGAGAAGAGGAGAGTTGCGAAAGGAAGAGGAGAAGAAGAAGAGAGGGCGAAGCACTCAAGGAAGAGGAGAAGGCTCGTTGGTGACTTGCGTTTTTCCTTGGAGCTTTGCTAGCAATTCGACTTCCATAAGGTTAGGGGGTCCTCTTTTTGTTTTTAATAGTTATGCGAATTGGATGCTTAGGGTTAGGGTTCTAGGAATAATTCCCATGAATGAATTGTGATGTTGATGAGTAAATTATAATATTGTGATGCTTGATTGTTGAATTATTATGTTGAAAATTGTATGATTGATGCTTGAGTTGTGGCTAATGCGAATTGGATACCCTATGTTTGAACATATGTCTCATTGGTGCTTACTTGGTGAAATTGGGGATCATGGTGACACTTTAATAATATATATATATATATATAAATGAGTGTTTTGGTGATTTTAATTGGTGATTGAAAGTGGAAAATTCTGTTTTTGGAGGTTCCTAGGCGCCTTGGGCGCCATATGTGTGTTGCTGAATTTCTATGTTGTGCGCCATAGTCATGGGCGCCAGGCGCCCAGCAGTGTGCTGCGCCAGTTTTTTTAAATTCTGTTGCCCCTGTGTTGCCATTCTGTGTCACTGTGTTGCTGTGCCTGTTGCCCCTGTGTTGCCATTCTGTGTCACTGTGCTGCCAGTTTTGGCGCTTGTTGCTTGAGTCATGGGCGCCAAGGGCCCCAATGTCTTGGTGATAGTTTTGTAAAAATTGTTTTCAGGTTTTCATATTCAGGTAAAATGGCTCATGAAAAATGATTTTGGGCAACAAAAGAGTTGAGTTGCGTATTTTCACTAGGTGCCCAGTGCATGGGCGCCAAAAATGATGTTCAGTTTTTGATGAAATTTTCATTGGGTTTTCATGTTCTGAGCATTTGGCTCGTGTAAAATCAATTTCGAAGAAAAATAAATTTTGTTGCATGTTGGCCTTAGGCGCCTAGTGCCTGGGCGCCGTGTTGCTGTTGTTCCCTGGGCGCGCCTATGCGCGTGTTGCCTTCCTGGGCGCCAAGCGCCTATGCGTGCTGTTGCTCCCTGGGCGCCGAGCGCCTATGCGCGCTGTTGCTCCCTGGGCGCCCAGCGCCTATGCGCGTTGTTGTTCTCTGGGCGCCATGCGCCTGTGCGTGTTGCCTCCCCTGGGCGCCAAGCGCCCATGCGCCAAGTGCTGTGTTGCCCTTGGGCGCCCAGCGCCTGGGCGCCAGTTTCCAGGATGTCTAAATATTTTTCCTATTTTGTTTTTAATGTAACTTTTGACTCGGTTATCCAAATTTAACGGTTCAAAATGCGTTTCGAAGCTAATTTCAGTGTCTATCCAATGGTCTCAATTTTATGCAAAAATAAATTATTTTACTGGTGTTTCTGGGCTGATGGTGTTCAAGTGTCCAAATGGCTATTTTTATCCACTTTCCCTATGTCGTGTCAATGTCCTAAGTTGGTCTATTTGAATTGGTGTTGGTGTGAGTGATGAGCAGAATTGGTGAGTGTGATAAGGTGAGATTGGTGAGCAGAGGCTTCGGCCTAATTTAATTTGGTGAGCTGATTAATGTACTATGGTGAGATTATGAATTTAAAATGGTGAATTGATTGGACTTGGTGTGTTGTGATGCATTCCCATAGCATCTCATGAAACATGTGCATTATTGGTGAGCAGAGGCTACGGCCTAATTTTATTTGGTGAGCAGAGGCTACGGCCTATTTGTATTTGGTGACGGATCCGACATGCATGTACCCGTGGAGTTTGGGTTGCATTACATGCATAATCATATATTGTATAGTGCTGTTTGGAAATATAATGCTGAAGTGATTGTCCCCATTGTTGTGAATTGGTGTGCCTGGTTTCCTTTTTCCTATGCAGTGCTTAATTCCCATATGTTATTAATTATGAAAAGAGACTCACCCTACTGCTTTTATGTTGCTTCTTATGTCGGCAACGTGCAGGTAATAACGAGTGAAGGATTCCTTTATGCCTTCGTCTGGTAGGAAGTGTCACGCTCTGATACGTAGCACCAGGGGGGGGTGTCGTATGTCTATGCATTATTTTTCCTAAAACTGTTAGATTTTATTGGTGATGTATTGGTTTTAATTTTTGAACTCATTATTATTCCGCTGCTGGTGGTGATTGGAACTAGTTGATGCGAACTAAACGTTTTCTCATGGTGTTATGTATCTTGATTTTATGGAGTAAGTGTAGCACTCGCTGTAAAAAAAAAAGAGACTCTGATTTTTTTAAAAAGTAAAGTTATTAGAAAGGGGTGTTACACGTGACGAGAGTTTTCGAAAAGTATATACTCAGACACAAACACATTCCCTAAGCGAGTTATAGAACTCACCCGAAGCGATGAAAATCACTCAAACACCGAGACTCCGAGAACTCAACCGCTCCAAAAACCACGAACTCTCCTTGGATTTGCTCCAGCAACGAACTCAGCTACTCCAAATCGCTTGGACAGCAACTGATTCCGAATCCTAGCTACCCAAACAACTTCAAACAGCAACTGTGGCTTGGAGGTGAGCCTTGGTACTGAATAATGGGCTCTAGCAAGGACATGCAAGGGTTATAACTCCATTTCCATGCTTGGAGCTTGAAGGTGAGGTTATGGCGAAAATCTGAGTTGGGGAAAGGATAGGTAATGAAAATGGTATCAATGGATAGAGGAGGAAAAATGAGGAAGAGTGATGGTTCCAGATTACACATGCACTAGAGTTTGGGTTTCTCCCTCCCTCTCCTTCTCTCCCTTGCGCCCCTTCTTTCTATCTTCTCTCTTGGGTTTTCTGAAAATTTTGAGGTTGTTAAAATGATGGCTGCCTTAGGTGTTATGGTTCAGCTGAAGCCTCATTTAATGAGGTGAAAGGACCAAAATACCCCTACCCTCTAATATTCTCTTAAATTACTCCTAGCACCACACTAATCCCATAACTAACTAACTTAACATAATATTTCCATTATGCACAACAATAATTTATTAATTTCTAACATTACATACTTTAGTGATTTATGCTAATTAATTAACTCATAATAAACCTCTTGTGCTAAATATTAGTTAAATCTAATTAGCTAATTAGGGGATGTTACAATCACCCCAACTTTTTAAAATTTTGTCCTCAAAATTGACAAAACTTACCTTACTCGAACAAAGAAGGATATTTCACCCGCATGCTCTCCTCTACTTCCCATGTCGCTTCGTCAGGTGACGCACCGTCCCAAAGCACCTTGACAATAGGAATTGACCTCGTCCGGAGCGTTTTCTCGCCACGTTCGATGATCCTGATTGGAGTAGGCTGATAAGATAAATCCGGTCTGATGTCAATCGCTTCATAACTTAATGGTTGATTCGGATCATGAATATATTTCTGGAGGTAATGCAATGCGATACGCTACTGGCCCAACTCGCTCGACAATCTGGAAAGGTCCGACATATCGAGGACTGAGCTTCTTCGCTCGCAAAGCAATACCGGTCCCGATGGTTGGAGAAAGTTTCAAAAAGACATGGTCTCCTTCTTTGAATTCTAACGGCCTTCTTCTCTTATCCGCGTAACTCTTTTGTCGACTCTGCGTGGCTTTCATCCTTTCTCTTATTTGACGGATCTTCTCCGTAGTCTCACGGACTAAATTTGGTCCCAATAATCTCTGGTCACCAACATCCCACCAACACAATGGTGTTCTACACTTCCTTCCATACAATGCTTCATATGGAGCCATTCTGATACTAGAATGGTAACTGTTGTTGTATGAGAATTCCACCAATGGAAGATGATCCTCCCATCTGCCTCCACTATCAAGTACACAAGCTCTCAACATATCCTCCAATGTCTGGATTGTCCTCTCAGTCTGCCCGTCTGTCTGAGGATGGTACGCGGTGCTAACACACACCTTTGTCCCCAACGCCATGTTCAATGCTCTCCAAAATCGAGATGTAAACTTGGGATCTCGATCACAGATGATACTTGTAGGGATTCCATGCAACTTCACAATATTCTTGAGATATTCATCTGCTAACCTAGCAACCTTGTGAGTCGAATGCACTGGAATAAAATGGGCGGACTTGGTCAGGCGATCCACCACTACCCAAATAGAATCATTTCCGGTTTGGGACCGTGGTAATCCCATCACAAAATCCATAGAGATGCTTTCCCATTTCCATTCAGGTACATTCAACGGTTGTAACTGGTCACCTGGCTTCTGGTGCTCTATCTTAACCCTTTGACAAGTCAAGCATTGGGACACAAACTCTGCAATATCCACTTTCATACCCGGCCACCAGTACAATTGCTTTAAATCTCGATACATCTTGGTAGACCCAGGATGTATTGAGAATTGACTCTTATGAGCCTCCTCTAAGACCTGTCTCTTTACATTCTCATCATTCGGCACACAAATTCTACCATCAAAGCAAATTACACCATCACCATATTCGGTGTAGTTCGGCAATCTCTTCTGCGCTTGTAGCTCTACATCATCTTCTTGGGTTGAGCGAATTAGATTTCTCAAGGGACTTGAAATCCGAATGTGACTCAACACCAACCTGTTCCTTCTTGACTTCACTCTCAAATTGAGGTCTCAAAATGATTCCAACAAAGACATCTCGTGCATCATCAACTCTGCAGTATGGATAGACTTCCTGCTTAAAGCATCGGCCACAACATTAGCCTTACCAGGATGGTACTTCAATTCAAAATCGTAATCCTTCAGGAACTCTACCCATCTCCTCTGTCTGTTGTTCAGCTCCTTTTGGTCAAACAAATACTTAAGGCTCTTGTGGTCACTAAAGACTTCGAAACGAGACCCATACAGGTAATGTCTCCAAATCTTTAGGGCGAACACAATCGCCGCCAACTCTAAATCATGAGTTGGGTAATTTTCTTCATGCGGCTTCAACTGTCTGGAGGCATAAGCAACTACTTGTTGATTCTGCATTAGGACGCATCCCAAACCCTTACCAGAGGCGTCGCAATAGATTTGGAATCCTACGCACATGCTCCTCAATTGTCTTAGAGAACACCAAGATATCATCAATGAACACTACCACAAACTGATCCAGATAGGGATTAAAAATCCGATTCATATAATCCATGAATACGACTGGAGCATTGGTCAAACCGAAGGGCATCACTACGAATTCATAGTGTCCATACCTCGTACGGAAAGCGGTCTTCGGGACGTCCAAAGCTCGAACCCTGATTTGGTGATAGCCGGACCTCAAATCAATCTTTGAAAATACAGAAGCTCCCCTCAATTGGTCTAGCAAATCATCAATTCTCGGTAGAGGGTACTTGTTCTTGACAGTCACCTTATTCAACTGACGATAATCGATACACAATCTCATACTTCCGTCCTTCTTCTTGACAAGCAACACTGGAGCACCCCATGGTGAGGCACTCGGCCGGATGAACCGCTTGGAAATTAGCTCTTCTAGTTGAACTTTCAATTCCCTCAACTCTAACGGCGACATTCTATACGGGGATATAGAAATAGGTCCAGTGCCCGGAACTAACTCTATAGAGAATTCCACCTCACGATCTGGAGGAAACGAAGGAACTTCATCGGGAAACACATCAAGAAATTCATTAACAACTTGCACAAAAGATAAATCCTGACCTGTCTCAGTGGAAGCAGACAGCATCATGACGTAAGCTTCCGCGCCTTGGAACAGATAATTACTGGCCGAAGTGAAAGAAATAACAGCTTCAGAATTGGGCGGTTGTAGCTTTACTGACTCGGAGGCGAAACCGATAGTTCGATGGAAGCAATCTATTATTACATGGTTGGCCGTCATCCAACTCATTCCTAGGACGACATCCATGCCCTTCATTGGTAAACAAATGAAGTCTACCACAAAATTCCTGTCTCCAATGGATAGAAGACAATTTTCACATATCGCTTGGGTCTGAATACTACCTTCAGCAGCAGTCTTAATGGAGATTGGTTGAGGCAAAGGAGTTAAAGCCAACCCCAACCGATCGACACAAACTTGAGATATAAAACAATGGGTCGCACCCGAATCATATAAAATACTAATAGAGTTATTAAAAAGAGATCCCATACCCCTTAGTAGATTATCTGACGGTGTGACCTTCTGGGCGTCCAAGGTGTAAACTCTCCCATGAGTTGTAGTAGCAGCAGGGTTACTTCCTTGACTCTTCTCCTTCTCTGGGCAGTCCCGTGCAAAATGACCGTCTTTCTTGCAGAAATAACACTGGTTGGATCCCATCTGGCATTTACCCTGATGGTACTTTCCACAGTTGGAACATGTACTGAACCTTGAGGAGTTCGATGACTGAACCTGTTTCCCTTTGTTGGAGTTGTGCCTGGGACCCGTCTGATGGTTAGATGATCCGACATTCTTCTTATTCTGATGGAATACTTTCCTGCTTGCATATAACCTCTTCAAGTTACTCTCAGCTATGTGTGCTTGTTTAACCATGGCAGCATAGTTAGTATAAGCAAAAGAACTCAAACTCTGAGAAATGTCTTCCCTCATCCCATACTTGAACCTTTCGGTTTTCCATTTGTCATTGGGAGCATACCCGGCCAAACCGAAGAATTGATATAACTCTTCAAACTTAGCCGCGTACTGACCCACAGTTGAGCTTCCTTGAGTGAGAGTCAGAAATTCGTTCTCCTTGTCGAACCTCATGGCTGTCGGAAAGAACTGCTCTAAAATTACCTGCTTGTAATGTTCCCAAGTCTGGGGAGTATCCATAGTTACCATCATGGCTTTGGCATTAGTTCACCAGTTGTTAGCTTCACCTTTCAGCATATGTGTTGCCAATCTCAGCTTGTCATCATCAGTGACTTGCATAGCTACGAAAATCTTCTCTATATCATCTAGCTAATGCTGGGCTTCCATGACATCCGGTCCTCCTCTGAACTCGGACGGCTTCATTTTCAGGAATTCAGAGAAAACCCTCCTTGGGTCAACTTGAAGCTCAGGGACTTGCTGGGGCTGAGCTTGAGCATTCTGTTGCATCTGCAACATATCTTCCATCATCTTCTGCTGTCTCTCGATCACGTTCTGCATCCATGCAGAATGCGGATCAATTGGTGGGTTATTCCTCGATCCTCCTACCATAATTCTGCAAATGATACACCAAGTATTAAGTTGATCAGTCTCAATGTCTCTTAGTATCACAAGAAGCAAGATAGCAGAATTACTCGAGGGACAAAACCACCCTAACTGTCTAAGCCCGACTAGGTCGAACTGCTCTGATACCATAATGTAACACCCCGATAAATTCTAACATATAGAATCACCGTAATGCACTAAATGTCATACATCAGAGTAACTTCCTGTTATTGAAATATTGAACACAACTAAAACTTTCGATAGTATATATCAAATGGTTCTCTGAATCTCATAAACTTTCTGAAAATGCTTAAGTTCCAAGGCTTAAGACTTGTACATAATCCTGGTGTTCAATATCCAAAACATAAAGTAGCGGAAACGATTTTACAACTTAAACAATGAAAGTTATACAATCGATAACATAGAAACAATAGATGGGACAAAGGTTTAAGACATGAAAATCGGTCTTCAATGACTCAGAGAGTCACACCAGCTAACCGTGCTTTATCGCCTTTGCTTTCCCCTGTTTCTCTGTAAAAACCACAAATATGAAGGGTGAGATAAACATTATCTCAGTGAGTCCTATCGAGACCCCTTACTACTCTAGCGGTTCATTATGCCTTGTTTTGAACTCGTGGTCCTAAAAGCAACCACGTGGAAATATATTAAGTTCCTGTATCAATTATGCTCATGGCCCTCCTAAGCGACACATGCAGCATACAATCTTTTGTTCCATGTTTTTAGCATAACACCTCAGTCTACCTATTTTATAGGCATCTCTTGACTTTGGTGAACCCATCCCGCTATTTCTAGTGGGGGAAACATTCTTGAGTCTAGGTTTTGGGGCTCATGACTTCCCCTCCCCTAGTATGCTAACCTCTTAGGGTCGTCACCCTTTTTCCTCTTGTATTTATTATACATTAACAGTCTGTGTACCCGCAATGGGCTGTTAGTCATTTCAGTCAAGTACCATGTACCATATCAGTCAATTACAGTGTATAATATCAGTCAGATACCGTGTATTATTATCATTCTTGACATATGCACTCTCGTGTTCTCTAAGTGCGGTTTTCTATTTTATTCATAACACACAAACTTTCTATCGAACATGTTCAATCTCATACCATTGTTACCTTTACATTGTTGTGGAACCTTGGGGAATGGGTTAGAAGATGATTGGAATCATTTGGAATGGATAAAAAGGTACTTTGAAATTGAAGGTCAGAAAGTCTCACACGACCCGTGCGTGTAGGCGCACGACCCGTGCGTTTTTGAACAGTTTGCAGAAGATTTCCAGAAAGATACGCACGACCCGTGCGACTTGGCGCACGATCCGTGCGTTATCCACTAAAATTTTAGAAAGTTCCAGAGACATACTCACGACCCGTGCGACTAGGTGCACGATCCGTGCGTGTTTTTAAAATCCAATTCTTGTCGTATCAGATGGAGGCGCACGACCCGTGCTCATAGGCACACGATCCGTGCGTCTCTATCAGTTTTCCAGAAAACAGGCTTTTCATAAGTTTTTCCATTCCGTTCGGATTCCAAAATCCCTTCCGATCGATACCCAAACTCAAACACACTTTGAAATAATATATATTATAGCATTCCCAAACAATCGATCAAACAATATATGATTTAAGTTACAATCCTTTTAAGAAAACGGTTTTCGAATAGTTTCCATTCGTTAACGGAAATGCGTGACGAGAGTTTTCGAAAAGTATATACTCAGACACAAACACATTCCCTAAGCGAGTTATAGAACTCACCCGAAGCGATGAAAATCACTCAAACACCGAGACTCCGAGAACTCAACCGCTCCAAAAACCACGAACTCTCCTTGGATTTGCTCCAGCAACGAACTCAGCTACTCCAAATCGCTTGGACAGCAACTGATTCCGAATCCTAGCTACCCAAACAACTTCAAACAGCAACTGTGGCTTGGAGGTGAGCCTTGGTACTGAATAATGGGCTCTAGCAAGGACATGCAAGGGTTATAACTCCATTTCCATGCTTGGAGCTTGAAGGTGAGGTTATGGCGAAAATCTGAGTTGGGGAAAGGATAGGTAATGAAAATGGTATCAATGGATAGAGGAGGAAAAATGAGGAAGAGTGATGGTTCCAGATTACACATGCACTAGAGTTTGGGTTTCTCCCTCCCTCTCCTTCTCTCCCTCGCGCCCCTTCTTTCTTTCTTCTCTCTTGGGTTTTCTGAAAATTTTGAGGTTGTTAAAATGATGGCTGCCTTAGGTGTTATGGTTCAGTTGAAGCCTCATTTAATGAGGTGAAAGGACCAAAATACCCCTACCCTCTAATATTCTCTTAAATTACTCCTAGCACCACACTAATCCCATAACTGACTAACTTAACATAATATTTCAATTATGCACAACAATAATTTATTAATTTCTAACATTACATACTTTAGTGATTTATGCTAATTAATTAACTCATAATAAACCTCTTGTGCTAAATATTAGTTAAATCTAATTAGCTAATTAGGGGATGTTACACTCTTCAAATCGAATCTCTCACCAAACAAGTGGCAGCTGCATTGGAGAGTAGGTCCCGAAATCAAACAATTACCCAAGTAAAACAACTCCATGACCAGGGAACTCGATTGCATGATGTACTATCCCAATGTATGCAAACGACTCTGACCACATTGAAATCTCAAGAACAAGTCATACAAGGCATGGAGAGGAACCATGAGGTTTCATTAAAGAACTTGGAGAGCCAGATGGGTGAGATGTCAGGGCTACTTGCTGAGACATCCAAGGGTAGTTTTTCCAATAGCACGGTGGAGAGCCATAAGGAAGAGAGTTGCGGAGCTATTTCATTGAGGAATGGTAAGAAACTTAAACCGGTTGAAGCGACCAAGCACAACTCTGAAAGGGAAAGTAGTGAAATGGAAGTGTGGAAGGAAGAAGTTGAAAATGAGTTGAGTAAAAAAAATGTGAGAGTGGTGAAGTCTAACCAAAAAAATCATTTGTTTAATGAAAATTTGCAGGTGGACGAGAAGCCTAAGGAAATTCCTTCCTACATGAAGTTGCCGTACCCTCAGCGGAGTAAGAAGAATCATAAGGATGAGCGGTTTTCAAAGTTCATGGAGATCTTCTCCAGTCTCCAAATTAGTATTCCTTTTGCAGAGGCATTGGAGCATATGCCTATTTATGCGAAGTTCGTGAAGGAATTGTTGAGTAAGAAGAGGAAGTTCAAAGAAGATGAAATGGTGGCTCTGACTGAAGAATGTAGTGCAATTATTCAAAGGAAACTTCCTCCAAAATTGAAAGATCCTGGAAGTTTCACCATACCTTGCACCATTGGGAACTTGACTATAGGCAAGGCCCTTTGTGATTTGGGAGCAAGCATCAACCTGATGCCCTTGTCTATGTTCAAGAAGCTAGGTGGAGGTTAGGTGAAACCCACTAGGATGAGTCTGCAGCTTGCCGATAAATCAATCAGACAACCCTATGGGATCATGGAAGATGTTCTGGTAAGAGTTGACAAATTTTTATTTCCTGTTGATTTCGTGATTCTTGAGATGGAAGAAGATGCAGATGTCCCACTTCTCCTTGGTAGACCATTTTTGGCCACTGGGAGGGCCCTCGTAGATGTTCAACAAGGACAGCTACGGCTAAGATTCCAAGATGAGGAAGTGATATTTAATGTTTTTGAACCTATGCGCCACCCGAATGACCAAGAAAAATGTTTTAAGGTGGATGTGATTGAAGATTCAGTGCGAGAAACTTTTAGACACAATTTACCCTCTCCTCCTCTAGAGAAGGTAATTGTGAACTCGATTGAGGGCGTGGACGAAAACTTGGGAATCGAAATAGAGGACTGCGTTCGCCAGTTTGAAGCTTCTCAGGTAGAAAAGGTTTTCAAGAGAAAAGAAGAGCTGAATAGGGGGGAAGGCCCAGACAAAGGAACTCCCGAATTGAAACAACTCCCCTCTCATTTAAAGTATGTATTCCTTGGGAGCAATGATCAATACCCAGCCATCATCAGTTGTTCTTTAACTAAGCTGGAAGAAGAAAAGCTAATGAGAGTTTTGAGATCAAATAGAAATGCACTAGGTTGGACTATCTCCGACCTTAAGGGGATTAGCCCAGCTTTTTGCATGCACAAGATCAAGCTCGAGGAAGAGTTCAAACCGGTGATTCAACCTCAGCGACGGTTAAATCCCACAATGAAGGATGTGGTGAGGAAGGAAGTGTTAAAACTCTTAGATGCCGGAATGATCTACCCAATCTCAGACAGCTCTTGGGTGAGCCCGGTCCATGTGGTACCCAAGAAGGGAGGTATTACCGTTATTAAAAATGAGAGGAATGAGTTGATCCCTGCTCGCACAGTCACCGGGTGGAGAATGTGTATCGATTATAGGAGACTGAACCAAGCCACTCGGAAGGACCACTTTCCGCTGCCATTCATGGACCAAATGCTTGAAAGATTGGCCGGTCAAGCCTTTTATTGCTTCCTGGATGGATACTCTGGATACAACCAAATAGCAGTAGAACCAGAAGATCAGGAGAAAACTGCCTTCACATGCCCATTTGGTGTTTTCGCCTATCGGAGGATGCCCTTCGGTCTGTGCAACTCTCCGGCAACTTTTCAAAGGTGCATGCTTTCTATATTCTCTGATATGATGGAAAATGCTATTGAGGTATTTATGGATGACTTTTCTGTTTTTGGTCCATGCTATGATTCTTGCTTGGCTAACCTCGATGCAGTATTAAAAAGATGTATTGAAACCAATTTAGTCTTGAATTGGGAAAAGTGCCATTTTATGGTTCAAGAAGGAATTGTTCTTGGCCATAAAATCTCGTCAAAGGGCATTGAGGTTGATCAAGCCAAGATAGAAATCATGGAAAGGTTACCTCCTCCTATGAATGTAAAAGGGGTGAGAAGTTTTTTAGGACACGCCGGATTTTATCGACGTTTCATAAAAGACTTCTCCAAGATTACAAAACCCCTATGCAATTTACTTGTTAAGGAGAATGAATTTGTCTTTGATGCCGAATGCCTGCATGCTTTCAATGTATTAAAGGAAAAATTGATTTCTGCCCCAGTCATTGTCGCCCCTGATTGGGACATTCCATTTGAACTAATGTGCGATGCTAGCGATTATGCAGTGGGAGCAGTGTTGGGGCAGAGATCAAAGAAGTTTTTTCATGCCATATATTATGCTAGCAAGGTCTTAAATGAAAATCAGGTAAATTATGCAACCACGGAAAAAGAACTGCTAGCTATAGTATTTGCATTGGAAAAGTTTCGTTCCTATTTGGTCGGGTCGAAAATAATTGTGTTTACTGACCATGCTGCGATAAAATATTTGCTAACCAAGGGAGAGTCTAATCCTCGACTCCTTAGATGGATTTTGCTTTTGCAGGAATTCGATTTGGAGATAAAGGATAAGAAGGGGAGCGAGAATGTGGTAGCAGATCATCTGTCCCGGTTGGATAATAAGGAAGTGACCGCACGGGAAAAAGAAATTCTTGAAGAGTTTCCCGATGAAAAGCTGTTTGCAATTGAAGAGAGACCGTGGTTTGCCGACATAGCAAATTACAAGGCAGGTGGAACGGTTCCTCAAGACCTTACTTGGCAACAAAAGAAGAAGTTCCTCCGTGATGCCCAACACTACTTGTGGGATGATCCCTTTCTCTTTAAAGTTGGGGCGGATGGAATTCTTCGAAGATGTGTTTACGGTAATGAAAGTCAAAAGATTCTATGGCATTGTCATGACTCTCCATGTGGAGGACACTACAACGGGGAACACACAGCGGCAAAAGTGCTTCAATCTGGATTTTATTGGCCGTCCATTTTCAAAGATGCGCACAATCATGTTAAAAATTGTGACAAGTGCCAGAGGACAGGTAATATTTCACGTAGGGGGGAGATGCCGTTGAACCCTATACTGGAAGTGGAGGTGTTTGATTGCTGGGGCATTGACTTCATGGGACCATTTCCACCATCGCATTCTTGTCAATATATTTTGGTGGCGGTGGATTATGTTTCTAAATGGGTGGAAGCAATTGCCACTTCTAAAAATGATTCCCAAACTGTGGTCAAATTTGTTAAGAAAAACATCTTCTCAAGATTTGGTGTTCCGAGAGTTTTAATCAGTGATGGGGGTAGTCACTTTTGTAACACTCAGCTCAGCAATGTGTCATCCAAGTATAATGTAAAGCATAAAGTGTCGACACCGTATCACCCTCAATGTAATGGCCAAGTGGAGGTATCAAACAGAGAAATCAAGAAGATATTAGAAAAGACAGTGGGGAACGCAAGGAAAGATTGGACAGTGAAGGTAGATGATACTTTGTGGGCATACAGGACAGCTTATAAGACACCCTTAGGTATGTCCCCTTACCAATTGGTTTATGGCAAACCTTGCCATTTGCCAGTTGAACTTGAACACAGAGCATATTGGGCATTGAAATTCTTGAATTTCGATCCTGGATCAAGTGGGGAAAAGAGAACACTTCAGCTGCAAGGATTAGAGGAGATGCGTTTAAATGCATATGAGAACAACAAGATCTACAAGGAAAAAATGAAGGTGTATCATGACAAACACATTGCAAGAAAAGAATTTCACCCTGGACAACAAGTCTTGTTGTTCAACTCAAGGCTCAAGTTATTTCCAGGAAAATTGAAATCCAAGTGGTCGGGACCCTTTGTTGTCAAGGAAGTAACACCGTACGGAGCAATAGAAGTGGAAGAGCCAAAGTCCCAGAGATCTTTCAAGGTCAACGGACAAAGACTCAAGCATTATATGGGTGACAGATTGGAAGAGCCTCAAATGGTTCTCATGCTGAGAGTCCCATAAGAGTGACAAAAAGCGTCAAGCTAGTGATGTAAAAGAAGCGCTTGGTGGGAGGCAACCCATGGTTCAATTTATTTTACTGTTTGATTCAGACATTTTTACTCGCACTTTTGGTTGTATTTTGCCCTATTTTGGCTTTATTGCGCACTTTGGTCTGTACTTATTATTATAACTTACTCTGTGATATTGGGACACCACTGCCCTATATTTTGTTTTTGTTTTGTTAAAGCAGCGTCAATGGTGATGATGTGTGGCATTTGGGGTCGCATGTTTGCATTTTCCTTTTGACACTCGCACTTCAAGTTTTATCATCAAGTAATGGCAGGGGTCATGACAAACGTTGCGGAAGTTCTTTATCATCTGTGAGCAGCATCTCTCAAGTTCCATCTCTATGATCCGAACTGTGAGGTTTGAGCCTAAACACGTTCTTATATATATTGCGTGTATTCCTTGCCTGCATTACTCTGCAGAACTTGACATTGTGCTTAATTTTTTTTTGCATTTGATTTTCATACACACTGAGGCATTTCTTTTGGCACCCCTGAGCCTTTCAAACCACACCTAATTAATGTTTATCCTCTGCTAGCCCCTCTGAGCCTATTGTTAAAAATTGTATGCTGTTTCTCTGACAATCATAGCCTAGTTAAGTCTTAACTTGGAGTTAGGTAACAAAAGCTGTGAGAGTGGGGAAATTTTTAAGTTTGGGGTTGTTTGTGGAATAGCAACAATATAAGTTTGGGGTGGTATACAAGAGAAGGAACACGAAAAGAAAGAAAGAAAAAAAATATATATGTATATATATATACATATCAAAAAAAAAAGAGAAAAATAAATAAATTAAATCCTTCTCTTGTTTTGTTAAATGCTTTGGGAAAATGGGTGAGCATTGCGTGAAATTGACAAAAAGAGAGGTAGGCCTAACTCCAAGTGCAACCTACTTATCCAAATGTATCCACCTTTACCTAAGCCCTGCTATAACCTTTAAAGTCCTCAAAATGTGTGTATGCATTTCATTTGTCTAGAATGATATAGAACTCTGTCAAGCCTATGAAACGATGATGCAGGTACTGTGAATTGAGTGAATACCCGAAACACCTCAAGAGTGAAACACTGGTGAGATGTGCGTACAGAGAAAACTTGAGAATGCTGCCTGCTTATGATTCGGTATTTCCAATTCAGTTGTCCTGCCACTGTATTAGATTGATGATGATAGTTGATGTGCTGATGTGTTTAAGGTTGATGTATTATATGTAACAGCTAAATAGAAAAAACAGCCACATTCTGAATTGATTGTTTGCTTGAGGACAAGCAAAAGTTTAAGTTTGGGGGTTGTGTTGACTCTCAATCATATGATGTAAGTAATGTATTTTTAGGACCAATTGTGCAGGTTTTTCATTGTATCACAGTCATTATCTGGGGATTTTGCCTAGTTGTAGATAATTGTAGTAGGAAGTTCATTTGTAAGTAATTCCTTCACTTTCGGAGCTAAATGAGTCTTGAAGACCTCTAAATTGGTTGTGGCATCATTCGGCGAACCAGACACTTGCCCGGATATCCAGCAAAATGGAGGGATTTGATTTCTGTTCAATATCGCGTCGCGACCAGGAGGGTTCGCGACGCGACCAGGAGGAATTTTGCAAGCCAGAACTTTCTGTTATTTTTCGCGTCGCGACCAGGAGGGTTCGCGACGCGACCTGGAGCAGTTTCGCGATGCCTGATGGTTCTGTCTTTTGTCCCGACGCGACGGACACGGGCCGCGTCGCGATGGTGCGTAAAAATTAGGGTTTTTAAAGCAGTTTCAGCAATTTTTCAGGAGTTCGTTTTTTGGGAATTGGAGCCACACTTTGGAGCAGCTGGAGGGTGCGATTTTGGGGCCTTCTCAGCACTTGGGAACACGGGATTGAAGGTTCTAATGTCTTCCTTTATGTTTGTTTTCTATTTTATGTTGGTTTCTACTCTTCGGATGAATTGTAACTAATTTGCTTAGATTAAGGAGAGATGAATCTCCCAACCCTATCATGTGAACCATTGCTCTAGTCAATTCAGTTGTTATTCGAGTTGCTTTGTCTAATTACCTATGTTCTTAATGCTTTTCAATTACATATGATAATTGTGATGATCCAGGCTAGTGATTGCATAGGAATATGAATTAGTAGCTGGAAATTGGGTGGTTAGGTCACATGCTAGTAATCAACATAGGAATATGTGGTAGCTTATGTGAATTCATTAAAATTCTTAATCTTAATGCGTTACCCTCTGGCATGACTCACCTAAGGAATTAGAGTAACTCTTAGGGTAATAGGGGTCTTGAGGCAAGGAATTGCCCTTGACCTTAATTAGTGAATTGAATCTAGAAATTGAATAATTAACTTGAATTGGCTAAGGTTCATGTGATAGGCGAGGTGAGAGGATTCGATCCCTAGTCGTTTTTCTCGCATTATTAATTCACCTTTGTGTACTGTTACTGATTACTCAAATCACCAAATCTTTACAATCTAAGAATTTACAATTTTGCTATTATTGTAAACGCGCAATCCCTGTGGAATCGACCGGTTACTTACCGTATTTTATTACTTGCAACGACAATTGGTACACTTGCCAAAAGTCTTAACAGTGTGTCGCAATTAAGCCAAAACCAAGAGGTCGCATTGAGACAAATGATGACACAGTGGAAGACGTGCCATATCAAATGGATGAAATGTCCAACGTAAATGAAGTGATTGAAGTAGAACCCATTACCCGTTTATGTGATGAGCCAAACACGGGTGATGAAGTTAATGATGATGAAGAAGATACAGATCATGAAGATGCTGTCGACCATGTCGGTGTATCAAGAATTCACTCATCTGATGATGATGGTGATTTTGAGAAAGAATGGGATTCTAATTAGATGATTTTATTTGTAATTAGATAATATTAATATATAAGACGCTTTTTGTATGAAATAATATTTATTCTTCATGTATGTTATTCATCATTTATGTTATTCATTATTTATTTGATTCATTATATATATATATATATATACACACACACACACACACAGTGATGACATCATCAGGATCAGAAAGTAATGATGACCAACTTAATGATAAAGGGAAGAAGAAGGTTTCTACTTCATTACGCGGTCGTCGTCGTGTGACTTATGTTGTTGTTGATGGCCCTTTTGTACCTCCACCTCGTACGGATCAGGATGGCAGTGGACCTAGCACTATGGATAGACCATTTGTGCCTCCACCTGGTAGTGTCGAGCCTCCGGCAGATGAAAATGGGATACGCAGGTATAATATTAATAGGGAAGTGGTTGAGGTTACGCGTGACGGTCGTATCGTAGCGAAGGTTATTGGTGAGCAGTAAGTATTTATTAATTTATGACAATATATTTGGTTGATTTATTAAATATAAATTATATATTATTATTGTTTTAATTTATCTTTTTTATAAACAGGTTTGATCATGGGAGGATTGTATCCAGCACGATCACAGACATCATCAAAGCGAATTACACTAGCCCCTGGTTGAATTGGAAAGAGGTCAAAAAGGATAAGACATCCAAAATGTGGAATCAGTTCTGCGTATGTTTTTTTTTTTTTACAATTACACGGTGGATTTTCAATTTCTTAATTTTGTTGAATTGATTAATTTGTTTTTACTATACTAACACGTTAATTAAACTTGTTTAAATAGGCAAAAATGGCATGGCTCCCAGAGGAACAAAGGAATGTTGAGAGAGTATTCCACAAAAGAGCTTCGCACCGCTTTTCATCAATGCTCCAGGAGCGTCGTAATAATCGTATTCAGCCGTCGTGGATTGGGAATTCTGATTGGCTTGTGCTGCAAAAGAGATGGGACGACCTTAACTATATTGAAAAATGTGAGAAAGCTAAGAAGAACCGAGCTTCAGAGAAAGGTGGTTGCATAAACACGGCAGGTTCTATCAACACTGTTGAACACTTCAAACGCTTGGTAAATTTTTTAATTGATTAAATTTATATTATACATACATATTTTATATTTTATTAAACACTAATATGTTAAATAATAATAACTATGTATATAGGAGGCCATCCTTGGTCGACCACCTACTTTGGTTGAGTTACACTGCCAGATTCATATGCGAGAGGAGACGAGCGAGTATCCTGATGCCCGACATAGGAATATTCAGGTAAATATATAATGTTTATTAATTATATATTAATGTTTTTATTATATTATATATCATATATCATATTATATTCTATATCTACATTAATGGGGTAATTTTTCATTTCTTGGTTATTCCTATCAGGAAAACTTCTCTGAATGGCAGGCTGCTCGAGCGGCATCTCTACAGAATAGTGGCATCACTGACATTGATCCTATTGAGGAGAGTCGAGCGGCTTTCAATGCTTGGCAGGAATTTGTTGGTCCAACCAAAGGTAGCCGGTTAGTAGGAGCTGGTGGTATTGGCCATGCTGCTTACCAAGATTCAATTATTCCAAATCTGAGGCCAGCATCTTCTTCAGAAAGAAGTACTGGTCGCTCTTATGTCCCTTCTCCGTCAGAATTAGACGCTATTCAGTCATTGACACAACAATTGAGCGAGACACAGCGTCAGATGCAAGAGCGACAAGACAAACATGATCAGGAAATGCAGCAGATGCGGGAGCAGCAGAGGTTTAATGATGAGCGCTGGAATCAATTGATGGGTACTATGTCTCTATATCCGAGACCATCAATGTCATCATCTGCATCATTTTTTCCAGCACCACAACATACCCAGCCTTATGCCGGAGCTTTTCTGCCGTACCCGGGTGTGATCCAGCCTTCCTTCCGGGGCACATATGGTCAGCCGTACTCTCAGCCGCAGCAGCAGCCTCAACAGCAATTCCAGCAACCACATATGCAGTCTCAACAGCTTCCTCGACCTCAGCCGCAGCAACTCCAGCAACCCCAACAGTAGTTCAACACAGACACCAACATTGATCCTGTTTTAGCTTGGTTTGGGGATGATGACAACAAGAACAACAGCAACAACAACAACAACAACAACAACACCAGTAGCAACAACAACACCTCTGGACCCTCCTACTATGATATCTAGTACTTTTACTAGATATTTTAATTTGCATTTGTAATGACTATTTCTATTTATATTTTGTAATGGATATTTTAATTAGTACTTTATTTCATGAAGTTTATGAAAATTTTATCATTTAGAAAAAATATTTAGTAATTATTTTATTTTTTGAATTAAATAAATGAATTAAAAAATTATTTTTAAAAAATTTAAATAAAAAACAAATTAAATATCAACAAATTTTAAATATAAAAAACCATTTGAAAAATATTTTTTTAAATAAATATATAATACAGTACTGGCGGATTTGGTTGTTTAGTGGCTGATATTCAGCCAGTAATTACTGGAGGATTTACTGGCTGAAATTCGGCCAGTAAATCCGCCAGTCATTACTGGCTGAAATTCCGCCAGTAACAATTACCTGCGGCCGTTTTTCTGGCTGATTACTGGCGGACTAAATCCGTCAGTAATGTGCAATTTCTGGCCGAATTTCAGCGTTACTGGGGGATTGAGTTAGCCAGTAATAACTTAAATTCTTGTAGTGCCACTCTCGCGAACCTCTCCTCTCTCCCTACTCTCATTTTCTCTTTTCTCTTGTTCTGAATTCTGAATGTTTGGCTTGGGTGTGAGTGTGATCTTTTCTAATAAACAGAGAGTGGAAGGTTTACTAAAAAGGAAAATGACCAAAATGCCCCTTTTCCTAATTCTCACTTAAAACTCCTATTTAACAAACAATCACTAATGCACATACTCCTATTATAGGTAATTATATTAGCCATGACACTATTTATAAATTCTATAATACTTAGATTAACTAAGTAATTTAGTCATAACCGGTTGCTAGGCAAAATGACCGTTTTGCCCTTTAAACTATAATTTCTACTTAAACCTCAAATTTAATCAAAAAATACACAATTATTCATGATTAAAAGAATAGGGCATGTAAATCATATAATTGAGCAATTTAATATTGCTTTCCCGACATAAACTTAGCCATGATTCGACTTATCATTTAATTGACGATAAATCGCAAGTTAATTTCACTATGCGAAATTAACAGAACTAGGGATGTTACAATATAAAATGATCTTTCCATGACCTATCGGAGTCGACTATAATGTCTCAATGACCCATATATTGATAGGATTTTAAAAATACTTTTCCTCTACCTATCGGAGTCAACTATATTGTCTCAATGACCCACATAATGATAGGATTTTAAAAATAATACTTTTTTCCATGACCTATCAAAGTCACTCTACCGATTACTCAAATTACTAGTATGAGCGAATCTCCAACTCATAAATTGAGTCTTAAACTCAATAACCACAGATTCCTAAATCATAACATTAGTGCAAGGACCTTTGGGGAAAGCTTCTAGCCAAATGAAATCCTACAACACTGGCTATCCTCCTTGAGAGAAATTATCTGAAAATCTATCACTTATCCTTTCGGACTGATAGCCCTCTCAGGGCTTCAACTATCCATACTCTAGGGTATGAAAATCTCTCTATAATAGGGATCTTACTGGGGAGGCATAACGGCCTTTCCTGAAAAATGAGGCTCATTTGAAAACTGTAGACTTTATCTTAACATAAGGGATCGTTGGGAAATCTAGGTGTAATCATTTACATTTTGATTCCGTACTGTATTGGGATAGCTGTAGCATCAAAGAAACGAGAAAAGAAGAATTCTTTTAAGTAATCAAACCGGCGAACGGTTGGTGCATCCTAGGTTGATTCGGAAAACGAATCCCAACCCTTTCGAACATTCCTATGATCCTCCGGCTCTCCGAATTCCATAAACAATACAAACGAAACTATTACAACTCTCATAGTCAACCAATTCGGAACTCATCTTACTTGGAGAACAACATTCATCACCTAAGTGGACTGAACTTTTTCTTTTCACAACATTTTGCGGAATGCCTGATGATCTAGGGCTTTCATAGACTTTGACCATTTCTGAAAGGCTACATCTACTGATAACCATTTCCGAGAGATAGTCGTTTTTAGGACTACAAAGAATATTATCCTAACCGGTGTCTAAGAACTTAGTCGAAATGGTTTGGGAATTCTCTTCCCATTTCCCATGCTACTTGAGGGTTTACATTCCATGAACACTTTAGGGTTTAACGACTTAAGGTCGAAAAATGGTATTCCTCAGAATCAATCATTAGGGACACCTTCTGAACTCCACTCAAACGTGTATATATTTTCGTTAGCTTTCCAACACATCTCAGAACATAAAAATCGGGGTTCCGGTTCAGAAGTTACGAGTAAAACAAGTAGGAAGACTATCGAGAATATCTCACAGACCGAAATCGGCATACTCCTAATCGGAGGATGGCTATAAGGTTACTTCTATCGGCATCATGTACTAGTCCTTTCTTGGAAGGAACGGATTCATAAATCTTGGGTGATTCTACTTGCCAATATTGTTGATGCAATTATGGTTTACTAAACCGACTTCATGCAATTTCAAAAGGTTGCTCTTAGAAAAAGGTACTTGACCTAGACCCGAGACTATCAGAAGGATTTCTGTAAACTAGGACGTGATTTGAGGTTAACCTGAGTTATGAGGTATGGTAACTACTAGACATTATCTCGGAAACTGAGAAAATGGGTTGGATATGAATTGGAGCTTCGCAGTGTCGGTTACTCCTAAACGGATCTCCGAACACTAATACTCTTACTACTTGAAGATTTTGTTTAGGTTACAACTGTCTGGACGACCTATAAAGGTTTACGCGGCAACTCAACGATTGCTTCGGCTCCAAAGACTGAACAGTCACCTACAGCTTCCTCGAACCATCACGGATGCCCATCTATTGTTTCGGAATGTCATTTGTAGACCTCTGCTTCTGCTGCGCGCTCTGATGAAATGAGAAGGCTAAAAGTCCTATGGTTTAGGGTTTCAGACACTTTTGGGGATGAGGCAACCAATAGTCATCATTCTCAGTAACTCACATGAAACATTGAGCGGATCCTGACTCAATACTTCACATAATATACTGAAAGGTTCTGACATTTAATTGTCTAAGTCCCTAACTGACTCAGTCTAATATCCTCTTGACCATAAGGTCACTAAGCCCGACTAGGTCGAACTCCTCTGATACCAAAATATAACACCCTAATATTTCTTTCGAGTAGAAATGCTAAGATGCACGAAATGACATACATCCGAGTAATATTTCCTGTTTAGATTTTGAACACGACTAAAATTTTTCTCGATGATTAACATCAACAGTCTTAACATTCATAACTTAAGTAAAAACCATATAGGTTCCATGTCTTTCATTATCCTCATAACCTAGTGTTCAATACCATCACAAGAAAAGCGGAAACGATTACATAACTTAAAACAATTTCAAGTCATACTATCGAGTTACAAAGACAAAAAGGGAACTCAATATCAAAGATAAAAGAACCAAGTCTTCTATCTTCTCCTCAAGCACGTCACCTACTCGTGCCTCGTCGCTTTCTTCTTTCCCTGTTTCTGTGTAAAACAACAACATATAAAGGGTGAGACAAACATTATCTCAGTGAGTCCTACTGTAACCCCTCACAATAAATCTCGGTTCATTTATTCCTTTTCCTTTAATCGTAGTCCATATAGGTCCTACGTGCATATATCTTTTCCTTTTAATGCCAAAGTACATCTCCGGTAATGACCACGCCTTTACCATTGAACCTCTCCACTAGCTTACGCTAGCTTCAAACCTTCTGAGGCCTAGGTTCTGGGGCTCATGACTTCCCCTCCCCCGGTGTACTAATCTACTGGGTCGTCACCCATCCTTTTGATATAATTTATATATCCACCCGCTTTGGGCCGTCTTTTATATAATACCCGCATTAGGCCGTCTTCTGTATTCGATATAATTTATATATTTAAACCTCAACAGTCTTTGATGAAAATATTTAGTCATCCCTTTTCATTACATGTCATTCATGTTAATACATATACATAAACTTGATCGAACATATAGTTCCATAACTTCGAACATAAGCCATGTCCTCTCGCGTATACTACTTTACGGTCTTTGAAACAATTATGACTTCCAAAAACAATTCATTTTAAACCTTGCAATCATGTTCAAAAACAGAGTATAAATGGTTCCATAACATGAGGGATGGTTGGGAAGAAGATTAGAAGAGGTTTGGAATCGAAAGGAGCGACGAAATGAACTTCGGTAACCGGGAACAGAAAAAGTAGCACGACCCGTGCCATACATAGCATGACTCGTGCTTCCTGGAAATGTAATTCTAGTCAACTAGAAAGGTTGTCACGACACGTGCTAAGGGTAACACGGCCTGTGCTGCCTGTAGCAGAGTCACAATTCACTTATTTCGTTCCGTTTAGCTTTTCCTATCGCGTCCAATCCGTAACCCAATCTTAATCCAACTTAAACACACTCATTCAACACACAATATCAGACAATGCAATATCAATATCAATTCATAAACTCGAGTGACATTCGTTCCGAGACCTAAAATACGTATTTTCGCAAAATACGGTTTTCGACTCAAACTTTTGAAACTAATGAAACAATCACACAACCAGTCGCATAGCAATCATTTCGAAAATGAAAATAAAACCCTAAACGTGAGTAGAACTCACCTTTGGCGATGAAATCGCACACAACGACAACAAGGAGACTTTAACAATCGCACGGAACCGCACGAACAATCCCCGTACTCGAATTTCTTGCTTCCACGAACATCAAATGGACCCCTTATGGATCCCCAAACGTGTCCAGTTACTGAAGCTTCCCCAATTGTATCTCGAATCAACAATGTAATCCCCTTTTTACTCCGATCTAACCCGAACTTCTAGAACGCGTCAACGAACTCCAAAGACCGGTTTGGCAGCATTTGTGATCTGTTTTGCAACAAACATAACTATTTCGATTCTTAACCAAAACCTATCAAACGAGTGCCTAATGTGTAGATAATATTTTCTACTTTCATATGGTTCAAGTCCCAGACCGATATGATGAGTATTCAGGGAGTTATTGCTAAAACACTGTGACTGATTCAAAACTGACCCTGATTCAAAAGTAAAACTTGTAAATCATTTTCCTCCCACAATACTCAGTCAAATTAAGTGGTTCTTGTGCCTAAATTGAAGGATTTCGTGTCTAATTTCTGGAGAAACAAAAGTTACATTCAATTGATAACTATGGAGGGAATTTCGAAGGATTTACCAAAGGCTGCTCAAACATGATTTTCTGCAGAATATTGTTGTGAGTTTGCATCTTCAACCCCACCACAAAGTACCACGAATTTGTGATCCAATCTTCTAACCATGACTTCAATCTACTAGATTACATCTTCTTCTAACTTCCTCTGAGTCACCAAGTCACCATTCAACTCCTAACTAGGGCTTGCAAAGCTTCTAAAGGCTTAAAACTCCATTGTTGTCCAAGTTGAGCTTTGAAGCTCGATAATGGTAGGATTTGAGAGCTCCCCCCTCTTCTTCCTCCCTTCCCTCTCTCGCGACCCTCCCCTATCTCCCTACTCTGATTTTCCCTTTTCTCTTGTTCTGAATTTCTAATGTTTGGCTTGGGTGTGAGTGTGTTCTTTTCTAATAAACAGAGTTGAAGGTTTACTAAAAAGGAAAATGACCAAAATACCAATTTTCCTACTTCTCACTTAAAACTCCTATTTAACAAACAATCACTAATGCACATACTCCTATTATAGTTAATTATATTAGCCATCACACTATTTATAAATGCTATAATACTTAGATTAACTAAGTAATTTAGTTATAACCGCTTGCTAGGCAAAATGACCATTTGGCTCTTTAAACTATAATTTCTACTTAAACCTCAAATTTAATCAAATAATACACAATAATTCATGATTAAAGAAATAGTGCATGTAAATCATATAATTGAGCAATTTAATATTACTTTCCCGACATAAACTTAGCCATGATTCGACTTATCATTTAATTGGCGATAAATCGCAAGTTAATTTCGTTATGCGAAATTAACCGAAGTAGGGATGTTACAATATATATCTGATACGATTGATTTCAATTTGGATTGCATTAGATGATAAGGGTTTTAGTCGAGATATATATCATCTAATGCAAAGGTACGAGTTTTCTTCAGAGATGCAAATTTAAACTTTCACTTGCTGTCCAAAAAGCAAAGGTACGAGTTTTCTTCAGAGATGAAAATTTAAACTTAAAAATTAAATATAAAATTAAACACATGGAGTGCCTTAGTGCATATACACAATTTTAGCTTCATTTTGTGATTGGCAAGCTAGAAAGATTAAAGTGACAAAGAAACCTAGAAAGATTACGAGCATTGAAAATTTCATTTTCGTATGTAAAATCATTTATGAGATTTTACGCAGGATGTTTGCAGTACGGTTTGTTTTAGTTTCAAAACAAAAATTATCCAATCTACGGATCAAAACAAAATATGATTTGGTTGGCTTCAATGATTTCCTTTAAAATATTAATATATATATATATATATATATATATATATATATATATATATATATGAATAAGGAAATAAGGAAATTCTAAATAGTAGATTTGTAGACTTATTTATATGTATTTGGCCCAGGCCCGTTAGGTTTTCTCAGCGAAAAGCCTATTTAAACGCTTTTGTGCTTGTACTCAAGGTATCGAAACATAATCAATAAAACAGAACTACAGCTACTTTATAGTCGCGGACGTAGGCAAAGTTTGGCCGAACTGCGTGATCAATATCGTGTCTAATCCTTTGACATGGTATCAAACTACGTTACCTTCTTTCAGTTCTTGGTCCTGCGATTCTTTCTTCGTTGGGTTCCCCCTCGGTTGCGATTCACTCTGTTCGCACTTTGTTTCTTCGCCGGGTTCCCTCTTAGTTGCGCGTCCTCCGTTCTGGCTGTGCGCGTTCTGATCAAATTGGCGCGTTCTTGTTGTGCGCATCCTCCGTCCTTTCACTGTTGTGCGCTATTCTTTGTGGCGCATCCTTGGTTCTATGCGATTGGTGATTCGTTGGTTCTGTGGCTGCTGTGCGATTCGTCCTCCTTGGTTCGCTGGTTCTTTCATTCTCTGTGGCTGCTGTGCGATTCGTCCTTGGTTCTTCGTTGTTCGCTGGTTCTTGCTCGCTATTTGGTTCTCTTTGATCGGCGAAATCGTGATTCTTGGTTGAGGTCCATTTTGGGTTTTGTTCGAGTTCTTGCTGCGTTCTTGCTGTGTTCTTGGCTTCTCGTTCTTGCTGCGTTCCAATTGCAGTTCGTCCTTTTTGGTGGATTCGTTGTTTGGTTCCGATTGTGATTTCGCTTGTGGGTCCGTGTTTGGATTCGTTGTTTACGCCGGTACGTGTTTTGGTTTTGTTACTCTTGTTTGCTTGGCTTTGTGCTATTCATTGCTTCTAGTTGTGTTGTGTTGTTCCTATTGGCTACTTTTATTAATTGTTTTCATGGCTTCGGAGAAAGAAATAGACAATTTCTGTGTTCGCTTTACCGGTAAGAACTATGCTGCTTGGGAATTTCAATTTAAAATGTATGTCAAAGGGAAAGGTTTATGGAGTCACCTTGAAAGGATTTCTAAGGCGCCGGAAGATAAACCTGCTTTAGATGCGTGGGAAGTAAAAGATGCTCAAATTATTTCTTGGATCCTCAGTACTATTGATCCTCAGATGATCAATAATTTGCGACATTTTCAACTGCTCAAGAAATGTGGAATTATTTGCAGCGTATTTACTACTAGGACAATACGGCCAAGCGTTTTCAATTGGAGTTAGAGATCGCCAATTACAAACAAGGTAATTTGTCAATTCAAGAATATTATATTGGCTTTCTGAATTTATGGACAAAACACTCTGCTATTATATATGCTTCTGTTCCCAAGCCGTCAGTGTCGGTCGTTCGTGATGTTTATGATACTAGTGTTTACCGTGATTTTTGGTAAACACCGCTAGTTACACGTGTGTGTTGCTTGCGAGACCAACTAGAAACATCTCAGAACATTTGTGATAAAGTTTTTTACTAACGTTTGCGGTTTGTTATGAAAAAGGGTAATGATAGTTGTTTTAATGAAAGAAAAGTTATGAAGAAATGGAGAAGTGTTTAAGAAGAAGTGCAGAAATGTAGTGAAGTGCAGGAAAGTAGATAAAGAAAAGAAGATTGAAAACAGTAAAATGCAGGAATTCGTAAAGGAAAGCAAATAAACTGCAGAAATCTTTAAAGGAAAGTAAACAACATTGCATTGAATAAAGATTGGTACCCAGATTCATACATTGAATTCCTTTGACTCTCTTTTCTCTGATGCGGAAGTAAGAGTTTTGCGGAGGTTTATGTAGAAATGAATTGTGCGACCCTTTGTTCTATGTACAAAACTTCTATTTATAAAGAAAAAAAAATTACCGCACAGTGGTTTCAAAACTAAGCTAACTGTTTGGCTAATTCGACCAAGTAACTGCTCCATCTTTCGACTACATTGCTGTTGTCTCTTTCGACCAGCACTCTTTAACTTAACCCGTTATCTGGATATTGTTCATCTTCCTGTCGAACTACTGGCTTCAGCTTTCCAAATTTTGCTAAGTTATGCGCTACGCTGATTCTCCTTGTCTACCACTTCCTGGTGTCGAAATATTTCTCTTTCTTCTTGAGTTTGCTAAGTCAAACCATGTTGACTGCATTTAATTTTAGCCTGTCGAAAATGCAGGCTAACAAATTGCCCCCCAAAAAGACGTTTTCGACTGAATTCTTGAATGAAGATTGAAAAGGACTTTTTGAAATTTCCTTCGATTATCCCATTAAATCTTATGTTATCATTTCATATCTTTTCTCAGAATATGAGGGGACGTTTCTGTGCAAAAGTATAGCTTGCTGGCGCCTTCCTCCAACGAGAGTGCGCCAAGTACACAAAGTAGCTGTTGAGATTTTCCACAATCCCACGTTTCCCACCAAAGCCACGATTACCAACATTTTTTATTCTCTTTTTTTTAATTTATTAAATCGTGGTAAAAAACGGCTATAAAAGGAAATTGCGCCCTTTCACTTCTCTTTTTCCAGAATCTTCATCTTCTTCCCTTGTCTCTGCGAATATCCCATTTTTTCTCTTCTTCACCAAATACAACACCTTACGCACTATACAAACTCACCGTTGAAAACTCCATTTCTCTGTTATCTTTTCGTGACCTTTAAACTCATAACTATGGCGTCACCTTCCAACATTGCTTCTAATACTGTAGCTTTTGGGAAGCAAATCCTCATTACTGAACCAGTTTTTAGTGAGGAGGAGGCTAAAATCTACCAATCTCAGGTACTAATCCCTTCTCCTGCACCTCTAAAACATGCATTCTTAGGACCTCTACCTCTTCGATTATCAGTGTAACGCTCAAATAATTTAATTATTTATTTAATTAAATTATTTAGGTATTTTATTAGTATAGTCATATTTAGAAATTTATAAAATGATGTTTTATTTAAATTAGGGAGTGGTGCTTAGAAATTAGCTGAGTAGTAGATGGGGGCCCGTGATCCACGAGCTCAAGGCCTAGGCGCATGAAGGAGAGTGTTGGCTAGGGTTTAGTCTTTTCGCATTTTTGGAGAAAAAGAAAGAAATCATTGCGAAGAGAGGAGAGGAGAAAGGGGCGCGGAGAAACCAGGAGAATAAAGAGAGGAGCTTTGTTGCTGTGGTTCTTTGGAGCTTTCGTGCGAGAGGATCACGTATTCGGCAAACCTAAGGTAAGGGTGGGTTCTACTTTATAATAGGGTGTATGATGGGGGTTATGTGGGAGATAGGACCTATGATGCCTCTTTGATCTTGTTGATGTTGATTTAGTGATGTTTTGAATGTACTCATGTTGATTGATCATGGTGAAACCTTAGTGTTTGGTGTTGGGTGCGAATTGGTGTTGTTGTTGGGTTGCTGGAAACAGCGCCCTGCCCCTGGGCGCCGTGTCTGTGTTGTGTTTGTTTCCTGCTGGAGGTGCCTTGTTGCTGGGCGCCAAGCCAGTGTTGCTTATGTTGCTGATTTTGGTGCCCTAGGCGCCCAGTCATGATGTCCTGTTGTTGTTGTTGTTGTTGCTGGCAGTGGCGCCCTAGGCGCCCAGTGATACTGTCTTGGTTGCTGGAGTTGGCGCCCTAGGCGCCCAGTGTGGTCTGGTGCGGTTCTGTGTTGCTGTGGAGGGCACCCTAGGCGCCCGGTGATGTCCCATGTTCTGCTGTTGCTGTTTGCCTGCCTTTGTTGCTGATGTCCTAGGCGCCCTGTTGCTGGGCGCCAAGTCTGGTGTTGTCTCTGTTGTGCCAGGCGCCTTGTTGCTGGGCGCCAAGTCTGTTTCTATTGCTGTGGTGCTAGGCGCCCTGCCCCTGGGCGCCAAGCCTGATGTTGCTACCGTTTCACTAGGCGCCCTGTCGCTGGTCGCCAGTTCCTGTTGTGCTGCTGTCTCACTTGGCGCCCTGTTGCTGGGCGCCAGTTTCTGGTTGTTGTTGCTGCATGCTAGGCGCCCTGTTGCTGGGCGCTAGTTTTTATTGGGCTGTTGCCTGTGTTGGCGCCCTGCTGGTGGGCGCCAGTTCCTGCCATGGCTGAACAAAATGTTGCTGTTTTTCTAAAATTATTGTTGTTGTCACAGTGAACAAATGTTGCTATTTTTCTAAAATTAATCACAGTGAACAAATGTTGCTGTTTTTCTAAAATTGATGTTGCTGTCACAGTGAACAAATGTTGCTGTTTTTCCTAAAAAGTGATGTTGCTGTTTTTATGGAAAATCACTGTTGCTGTCACCATTTTCATGTTGTTGTTTTTATGAAAAATCACTGTTGCTGTCACCATTTTAAGTTGCTGTTTTTAAAAGCTATTGTCGCTGTTGCTGTAAATTGGTATTGTTCCTGGTGTTGTCAATTGTCGATGTCTCGGTGTTGTAAAATTGTCGTTGTCATTGATGTTGTAAATTTCTTGGTGTCCTTGGTGTCGGTGGTCGTTGGTCAAGTTGTTAGACTGTCCTATAGGTGTAGGTGTATTGGTGATGGTATAACAGGTGATGTGCCTATTTTATGGGCTAAGGTGAACAGGTGATGGGTCTATGACCATTTATTGATGTTGGTGCTGATTGTGTCACATAGATGACTGTTGTTGTTGATTGACTTTGGTGTGTTGTCCATAGTGTCGCATACATTTCATATGCATTATATTTTTGGTGATGAAGGTTTCGGCCTTGGAGCTATAGGTGATGATGGTGATGCTCATACAGGTGATGATGCCCTTATTGGCTACGTTATTGGTGATGATTGGTACCACATGCTTATACCTGTTGGTGTGGGTTGCATCTCATACATTTACTCATGATGTTGGTGATAATTCTTAGTGATTTGTAATTTGATGGTGTTGTGAAGCGGTTGATATAGTTGTCATAATTCTAGCATATTGCCCATCATATATGCTATTATAACGTAGATATCTCACCCCTTCTGTTTGAATGTTACCCCTATGTTGGTAACGTGCAGGTGATTGCGAGTGAAGGCATGTCTACCTTCGCTAGTTGAGTCGGTGTCGTCGCTCTGATACGTAGCACTCGGGGGGATGAACGCTAGTTTTATTAGATGTCTTTAATATTTAATTTCTGAAGTTTTATGGTGATGTTATAATTATTCAATTGAACCTTGATTTTATTCCGCTGCTTACGTGGTATGTGTCGCACTATTTTAATGGTGAAACTTTATGTGGCATCCCTTGTGGGTGTATTGAAGAACGTTTTTGAAAACTCTGATTTTTGTCAAAAAAATTTCGGGTAGAAAAGGGGTGTTACATTAGTGGTATCAGAGCAGTTTCGGTCTGTCCGGCCAAGTTGTCAAGTTATTGTGTCATTGACGGTCAAGTATTGTCAATTAGTTCTTACTGTTGCTTATGATTGTAGTGATTAGTTGAGATGGCTGGAAGGAACGATGCTGCTATTGCTGCTGCGTTGGCTGCTATGGCTCAGGCTGTGGAGGGTCAACAGAATGCTGGTGAGAATGCTGGGTCTCGGAGTTCCTGGAGCTGAAACAGGGGAATATGTCCGTGACTGAGTATGCTGCTAAGTTCGTGGAATTGGCAAAATTTTACCCGCACTACAGTGAGGCTACTGCTGAGTTTTCCAAGTGCATTAAGTTTGAGAATGGGCTGCGTCCTGAGATTAAGAAGGCGATTGGTTATCAGAAGATCCGTGTTTTCTCTAACTTGACTGACAGCTGCAGAATTTATGAGGAAGACAGCAATGCTCACTACAAGATTATGAATGAGAAGAGGAGCAAATTTCAGAGTCGTGGTAAACCGTATGATGTTCCGGCTGGTAAGGGTAAACAGAAAGCTGTTGTTGGCAAGAAGACTAGTGGGGGAGATGCTCCTGCTAGCATTGTATGTTACAAATGTGGCAAAGTTGGTCACAAGAGTAACGTGTGCAAAGCTGGAGTGAAGAAGTGTTACCGTTGTGGTAAGGAGGGTCATGTGGTGGCTGAGTGTGAGCGTAAGGAGGTGGTCCGCTACAACTGTGGTGAAGGAGGGCACATTAGTACTCAGTTTCCGAAGCCGAAGAAAGAAAGGTCCAGTGGAAAAGTGTTCTCTTTGGCAGGTGAAGAGCCTACTGAAGATGATGGACTTATTAGAGGTACGCGCTTCATTAATGGTACTCCTTTAAAATCTATTGTTAATACTGGTGCTACGCATTGCTTTATTGCTGCTGATTTTTGTAAGAGATTGAATCTTGCATTGTCTACCATGAATGGAGAGATGGTGGTCGACACTCCAGCTAAGGGGTCGGTAACTAGCTCTCTGGTGTGTTCTCAGTGTCCCTTGTCGATCTTCGTCAGAGACTTTGTTGTGGATTTTGTTTGTTTGCCGTTGAGTGGATTGGATGTAATCTTGGGTATGAACTGGTTAGAGCATAACCATGTCCATATTAATTGTCGTAGCAAGTCGGTGGGTTTTGAAGAAGAGGAGTCTGGTCTGTTATCCGCTAGTCAGCTGCAGAAGTTGATGAAGGAAGGAGTTCAGTTATTCTCGATGATGGCATCGTTGTCTGTTGAGAATCAAGCTATCATTGAAGAGTTGCAGGTGGTGCGCGAGTTTCCTGATGTCTTCCTTGATGAGATTCCAAGTGTACCGCCAGAAAGGGAAGTTGAATTCTCTATTGATCTTGTACCTGGTACCAGATCTGTTTCTATGGCACCGTACAGGATGTCTGCGTCCGAATTGTCTGAGTGGAAGAAGCAACTCGAGGATCTGCTCGAGAAGAAGTTTGTGAGGCCGAGTGTATCGCCGTGGGGAGCTCCTGTGTTGTTAGTGAATAAGAAGGATGGTAGTATGAGACTCTGTGTGGACTATCGACAGTTGAATAAGGTAACAATTAAGAACAAGTATCCACTTCCGAGGATAGACGATTTGATGGATCAGTTAGTGATGCTCAAATATTCAGTAAGATTGATTTGAGGTCGGGTTATCATCAGATCAAGGTGAAGGACGAAGATATTCAGAAGACGGCTTTCAGAACCCGTTATGGTCATTATGAGTATTTGGTGATGCCGTTCGGTTTTACCAACGCACCAGGAGTATTTATGGAATATATGAATCATATTTTTCATACTTACTTAGATCGGTTTGTGGTGGTATTCATCGATGA
Source organism: Astragalus membranaceus (assembly GCA_039519185.1). NCBI lineage: Eukaryota > Viridiplantae > Streptophyta > Magnoliopsida > Fabales > Fabaceae > Astragalus > Astragalus membranaceus. Next base: position 33,026,591 of record CM076850.1, on the reverse strand, counting down.
CATTCTGATATACTCTAAATCGGAGGAAGAGCATGCAGAGCATCTGAGGTTAGTATTGGAGGTACTGATGGAAAAGAAGCCGTATGCGAAATTGTCAAAGTGTGAATTCTGGTTGAAGGAAGTGAGTTTTCTCGGTCATGTCATTTCTGGTAATGGTATTGCGGTGGATCCGTCGAAAGTAGAAGCAGTGTTGAATTGGGAGGCTCCGAAGTCGGCAACTGAAATTAGAAGGTTTTTGGGATTGGCCGGCTACTATAGAAGATTCATTGAAGGTTTTTCTAAGTTAACACTTCCGTTAACTCAGTTAACCTGCAAAGGAAAGGCTTTCGTTTGGGACGCCCGTTGTGAAGAAAGTTTCATGGAATTGAAGAAGAGATTGACAACGTCTCCTGTCTTGACGTTGCCCAATCTGGAAGAGTCGTTTGTGGTATATTGTGATGCTTCGAAGATGGGTCTAGGTGGTGTGCTCATGCAAGGTGGGAAAGTTATTGCGTATGCGTATAGGCAGTTAAGGGTTCATGAGAAGAATTATCTTACGTTTGACTTAGAACTAGCTGCAGTGGTCTTTGTGCTGAAGGTTTGGAGGCACTATCTCTATGGTTCCAGATTCGAGGTGTTTAGTGACCATAAGAGCTTGAAATATTTGTTTGACCAGAAGGAGTTGAATATGAGGCAACGACGATGGTTGGAGTTGTTGAAGGACTATGACTTCGGTTTGAACTATCACCAAGGAAAAGCTAATGTCGTGGCTGATGCTTTGAGTCGGAAGACTTTGCATATGTCGGCAATGATGGTTAAGGAGTTGGAACTGATAGAGGAATTCAGAGATATGAGTCTGGTTTGTGAATTGACACCTCAGAGTGTTAAGCTAGGGATGTTGAAGATTGGAAATGATTTTCTGAACAGCATCAGAGAGGCCCAGAAATCAGATGTTAAGCTGATAGACTTGATGGTCGGGATTGATCAATCTGAGAATGAGGATTTCAGGTTGGATTCCCAAGGTGTGTTGAGGTTCCGTGGTAGGATTTGCATTCCTAATGATGCAGACATGAAGAGAGCCATTCTAGAAGAGAGTCACAGAAGTAAGTTAAGTATTCATCCGGGAGCTACAAAGATGTATCAAGACCTGAAGAAGTTGTTTTGGTGGCCTGGCATGAAGCGGGATGTGGCGCAGTTCGTTTATGCATGTTTGACTTGCCAGAAGTCAAAAGTTGAGCATCAGAAGCCTGCTGGACTGATGCAACCGTTAGAAATTCCAGTGGAAATGGGATAGCATTTCGATGGACTTTGTGACGGGATTGCCTAATACTGCGAAAGGGTATGATGCAATTTGGGTGATTGTTGACAGGTTAACGAAATCGTCTCATTTTGTTCCTATCAGCATCACGTATCCGGTGTCGAAGTTGGCGGAGATTTATATCCGGGAGATTGTGAAGCTTCATGGAGTTCCTATGAGTATTGTTTCGGATAGAGATCCGAGGTTCACTTCAGATTTCTGGAAGAGTTTGCAAGAGAAGTTGGGGTCTAAGTTGAGGTTGAGTTCTGCATATCATCCTCAGACAGATGGTGTAACATCCCCTATTTTCCTATTTAATTCTATTAACATAATATTGATTATTAGTGAATTATTTAATTGATTGAAATTGTTTGAATTGAAATTTGACTTGTTTGGATAATTGATTAATTCAATTGAGGGTCTAGTTGAGTTAAGCTCATCAAGATTAGGGTACTTAAAGCTGTTAGGAGTTATGAGGAATAGGATGGGTAAGTGAAGGACAAAACTGTCTTTTAACATGGCTTATATTTAGACCATACTTCAGCTGAAACCCAACACATTCACCTCATTCTTCAGCATTCAAAAACAGCAAAAATAGGGAGGAAGGGGGCGTGAGGAAGAAGGGAGAAAGAGGAGAGAACTTCTCAAAAGATTCATGCATGTGCAATCACTTGCCACCATAGTGTTCAGCTTACCTTCCTCTTCCCATTGATCCTAATTTCGACATCATCTTCCTTCCCCTCCATAAATCACCATTGGAGACCCATCCAAGCTCCACCAAGCCAAACACAAAATCTGAACCTTGCATGTTGAAATGGAGAGCTAGGGAGTACATCCTAGGGTTAGCAAGGGGTAATAGAAGTGTCAAGCATGAAGTATTGGAGTCCCTAGAGGTGTTGCTGCTTTGCAAATTCGAAATTGTGGGAGCTGAGTGTGATTGGGACAGTTTTTGGAGCGAATTCGGAGAGTTCGTGAGTTGCCGTGGTCCTTGTCGTAAAGTCTCGGTGTCTATTGCTCACTAGGGATTTAGAAATCACGTGTCATGTATTCGGAAACCGCTTTATAAAAGTCTCGCATTTAAATCATGAACTCGATTGAATTGTTGGCGTGAATATCATGAAATTTGCATGTCATGATCGTGGATTGATTGATTGTTATATGGTTGAATTGTGCCTGGAAATATATGTATGAAATCTGTTTGAAGGTTGGGAGTTGATCGGGTTATGGATTGGAAACGATCGGAAAGCGAAACGGAACGAAAACAACAAAAATCTGCACATTCTGAAATCTGCCCAGGGCACACGGGTCGTGCGCCCCATGCACCCGGGTCGTGCGCCAGTTTCTGGACCTCTGCTCAGGGCACACGGGTCGTGCGCCCCATGCACCCGAGTCGTGCGTCTATGCCTGATGCCGGACCCCGAATTTCCGTTTCGTCGTTCCTTTCAGTTCCAAACCTCTTCTGATCTCCTCCTCAACCAAATGGGATGATGTGACCCTATTAATACCATTGTTTGGCTATGATTAAAGTGGTAGAGTTGATCGGGAAGTAATTAGGGATCGGACGGAATGATACGATAAATCATAGTCACGCACGGATCGTGTGTATGGGCGCACGAGTCGTGCGTGGTCTTCGGGTTGCCTCTTTTAAAAAGTGTTTTAAATCATTCCGAACGATTCCAATTGCTTTCTAATCCCTCCTTCCACCTTCCCCAATGTTACTACAATTGAATTGCCCTGAATTGAGTGGTAATTGACTGGGATTGGATCCAAGTTAAGTTAGTGCCTTATGATTGGTTATGTTTGGGTTATGTTCAGGTTAAGTGAATGCTCATGTGAATGACCATTGATTTCATGTTATGACTTTGTGATTGATGCATTGTGCTGGATTGATTGGTTTAGCAAGATTGATAAGCTAAGTTAGCAAACATTAGTAATCCATGTGAGATCACTAAATTATAAGATTAAGTTAATAATTAGACCACCTAATGTTAAGAATAAGATTAGGTCATGATAAGGTTCAGTGAATGAGTAGGTGTTCATGTTAAAGCTCAGTGAATGAGTATGCTTTCAGGTTAGGCTCAGTGATTGAGCAGTTTTCAATGTTCATTGTTATTGTATATTGTATATGCATCATTGTTTAGGCTCAGTGATTGAGCATAGTTCATTGTTGGGGTGACGACCCTATTTCAGATTAATTAGTGTGCTGGGGGAGAGGAAGTCATGATCCTTATGAACCTAGGCTCCATCAGGGACCCACTAGTGATTAGTGGGGACGGGTTCACCGGAAGCTTATTATGCCAAGTGACTGGTGACACGCTAAGATTCATTGTTAGGCTCAGTGATTGAGCATAGTTCATTGTTAGGCTCAGTGATTGAGCATAGTTCATGGTTTAGGCTCAGTGATTGAGATTAGTACCACCACATAGTCAACTTTGAGGACTATGAGTTTTGGAGTTTAGAATAATGGATCAAGCATAATTGAACCGAGAGGATTAGTAAGGGGTCGCGATAGAACTCACTGAGACAAGTTGTCTCACCCAATCCATTGTTGTTGTTTTTCAGTTAAGCAGGGAAAGTTGAAGACCGTGAGGCGCGGCTATGAAGATGCTTGAGGAGCAGCCGCTACCTTTATTTTATTATGTCTTGTATTTCAGTTTCCTTTGTAATTCTGTTTTCTATTCAGTATCTTAAGACTACTCGATTGTACGACTTATGTATTTCAAGTTGTAAATCGCTTCCGCAGACTTTCGGTTTTGAGTATTGAACACTAGTTGAGGGTGTAAGGACCGACTTTATTTATATTCAGTTCAGTTATTTTAAGCACGTTTGATGAGTGATTCATCAAAGTTTAGTATGTGTTCAATATGTTAAAAGGAAAGTCACTCTGATGTATGCCAGTAGTGCGCTTCGGTAGTTTTTACAAGTTAGAAAATAACGGGGTGTGACAGATGGTCAGTCAGAGAGGACAATTCAGTCATTAGAAGATTTGTTGAGGGCTTGTGTTTTGGAACAAGGAGGTTCGTGGGATTCCTACCTTCCACTGATAGAGTTCATGTATAACAACAGTTACCATTCTAGTATTGGGATGGCACCTTTTGAAGCATTATATGGTCGGAAGTGTAGAACCCCCCTGTGTTGGTATGAGTCTGGAGAGAGTGTGGTGCTTGGACCGGAGATTGTTCGAGAGACAACTGAAAAAGTGAAGTTAATTCGTGAGAAGATGAAGGCTTCGCAGAGTCGACAGAAGAGTTATCACGACAAGCGGAGGAAAGATTTAGAGTTTCAAGCGGGTGAGCATGTATTTTTCAGAGTCACTCCAGTGACCGGTGTTGGACGTGCTTTGAAGTCGAAGAAGCTCACTCCTCATTTTATTGGTCCTTATCAGATTTCAGAGAGAGTCGGAAATGTTGCATATAGAGTGGCTCTACCGCCTAACCTTTCGAATTTGCACGACGTGTTTCATGTGTCGCAACTTCGGAAGTATATTTCGGATCCATCTCATGTGATCTCCATGGATGACGTGGAGGTACGGGATAATCTCACGGTGGAGACGATGCCGGTACGGATCGAAGGTCATGAGGTGAAAGTTTTAAGAGGCAAGGAGATTGCGCTGGTGAAGGTAGTCTGGCTAGGAGCTGCTGTAACACCCCATTTCTAATTTATAATTAAATGAACAAATATCAGAGTCACCTCCGAAGGGCGCTACATTGTTCTCACCAAAAACAAATAACAAATGATTTAAAATCCTCAAAAACACTTAATCTCAGAATAACATTAAACAACGGAATATCAAACTCGTGCAAACATCACCAAGAATAATTAAGACATCAGTCTCCAGCAGTAAACAACATAATAAAACATAAACGACCCCTAAAACCCCTCCCCGGTGCTACGCATCAGAGCTGACACAGAACCAACGAGAAGGAGACTACACCTAGCAACCCTCCACGAGTGCTAACGATCACCTATAGCGTTGCCACACAAGAGCAACATTCCAAGCAGAAGGGGTGAGTTTAACAGAAATAATAAGCACATGACAGCAGTACATAAGCAGCAGGCACAACACGGCAAACACGTATATACCTTATCACACAGCAGCACAAGATTCATATCTCTATCAGACATAAAACGCCAACCACAATAGTTATGTACACATGGACCATGAAGGACTGTATGAAATGCAACCCCTCCGGGCATAGGCATGCGGTACCGATCTCGTAAAGGCCACGACGGGCGCAACTCGTAATAAACCTCGTGTTGTAGCATCACAGCTACCTCGTAAGAATGCATATGACAATGCGACTCATGACTCATGCATCAATTACACCAACTCAAAGCATTCGATTAATAAATACTATATCACCATATCTCGTTATAAATCATTTCATAAAAATACCACGTGTTGTAGCATCACAGCTACCTCGTCACATAACCACAACAAAGCACGTAACTAATACTATACCACATTAACAACTATCTCGTGTTGTAGCATCACAGCTACCTCGTAATTTCTCACCAATAAATATTTCAGCTCATCAATAAATATTCACCACCACAGACACATCTCAATTTAGTTGCTCTAAGGCGTCACATCAACCACACCAATCTCAATTAATTACGCGACCACTTTGCCAATAAAGGACTAAGTCAACGTCCATAGGGACCAAACAGCACATAAAATCGAGACAGCAACCTCTTAAAATACAGTGACAGCACTAAGGAAAAAAAAAAGGAAAACATCCCCTTTAAATTTACGAAAACGGCACCTGTAAATTCCAGAAAACAGCACCTATGAACTTAAGAAAACAACATCTTCAAATTGAAGAAAACCACACCTTTAAACTCAAGAAACAACATCTTTTAATTTAAGGAAACAACACTTTAAATTGTGAAAACAGCAGCATTTTATTTATAAAAACAACAACAAAACAGCACATTTTATAACATAAAAACAGCATCTCATTTTCTGTACAACGGCACAAATTTATTTTTATAAAACAGTAGCTCATATACTAAATAAAAACAGCAAGACAGCAACATTTAGTTTTATAAACAGCAGCTCACATAACAATTAAAAACAGCAAGACAACAACATTTATTTTTATAAAGAGCAGCTCACATAACAATTAAAAACAGCAAGACAGCAACAATAAACGGTTTAATTTGCCTCAAAAGTAGAATATTCAGTTAGGCCTCTGAATAAGCTTTCCAACGCATTTTGAAGCACTTAAAACGGACACCCGAGTCAAAAGATATGTCAAAAACAAATTTGGGACAAAATTGAGACTTCGCGCGTGGAGCGCGACTTAGGCGCAAGTGAGGCGCAAATTGGCAGAAATGCCCAGTGACATTCGCGCGTGGCGCGCGACTTAGGCGCGAGTGAGGCGCAAATTGACAGAATTGGCAACAGGCGCCCAGACAGCAGCAACAAAGCACGGATTGACAACAACAATGGCGCCTAAGGCGCCTAGGGTCCTTCAAACTCAATTTTCTTCCAAATTTCATATGCTCAATCATTCAATAATTATTTCAAACACCTCAAATTCACTCTCATATCTTCAATTACACATTTTATCAATTATTTGGCATACAATACAAATCTTACACACATCTCATAACTCTTGCACATTTCAACAAACACATATAGGGCATCAACTCAACATAAATTTCAATCACACAATAATTCACATCTCAATCACTCAATTTCATATCCACTTTAATCATGCAAATACACAACACCTAACTACCCATAAACCACCATCATAACCCATTATAACCGTTAAACCCACCCTTACCTCCAAATTGAAGAGCACTAGTCCTTGTGATCAAGCCACCAAAAATCGTAGCCAAGCACTCCTCCTCCTCTTCCTTGCAAAGCGAAATCCTCCACCTCTTCACTACTAGGGCAGCCGCGCCTCTCTTCTCCAAGTCGCTTTCCTCTCTTCTTTTTCTTTTCTAAAAATTCGCTAATGATCACTAAAACCCTAGGTTTTGCTTCACCTAAGCGCCTAGGTTATTGGATTTGGGCCATGGGCCTTCCTCCACATCGTAAGCCCGATTTAGTTAATTACGTGCCGCCACTCCCTGATTAACATGAAACACCTTATTATTATTTTTAATATTTCTCCACAACTAATTCCCCTTAATTAATTAAATAATTAACCAATTATTTTTAGGGCGTTACAGCTGCCGAAGAGAGCATGACGTGGGAGCTGGAGAGCAAGATGCGGGAATCCTATCCGGAGCTGTTTGAATCAGGTAAATTTCGAGGACGAAATATTCTAAGTGGGGGAGAGTTGTAACGCCCAAATAATTTAATTATTTATTTAATTAAATTATTAGGTATTTTATTAGTATAGTTATATTTAATAATTTATAAAATGATGTTTTATTTAAATTAGGGAGTGGTGCTTAGAAATTAGCCAAGTAGTAGACTGGGGGCCCGTGATCCACGAGCCCAAGGCTTAGGCGCATGAAGGAGAGTGTTGGCTAGGGTTTAGTCATTTCGCATTTTTGGAGAAAAAGAAAGAAAGAATTGCGAAGAGAGGAGAGGAGAAAGGGGCGCGGCGAAACCAGGAGAAAGAAGGGAGGAGCTTTGTTGCTGTGGTTCTTTGGAGCTTTCGTGCGAGAGGATCACGTATTCGGCAAACCTAAGGTAAGGGTGGGTTCTACTTTATAATAGGGTGTATGATGGGGGTTATGTGGGAGATAGGACCTATGATGCCTCTTTGATCTTGTTGATGTTGATTTAGTGATGTTTTGAATGTACTCATGTTGATTGATCATGGTGAAACCTTGGTGTTTAGTGTTGGGTGCGAATTGGTGTTGTTGTTGGGTTGCTGGAAACGGCGCCCTGCCCCTGGGCGCCGTGTCTGTGTTGTGTTTGTTTCCTGCTGGAGGCGCCTTGTTGCTGGGCGCCAAGCCAGTGTTGCTTATGTTGTTGATTTTGGCGCCCTAGGCGCCCAGTCATGATGTCCTCTTGTTGTTGTTGCTGGAAGTGGCGCCCTAGGCACCCAGTGATGTCCCATGTTCTACTGTTGCTGTTTGCCTGCCTGTGTTGCTGATGTCCTAGGCGCCCTGTTGCTGGGCGCCAAGTCTGGTGTTGTCTCTGTTGTGCCAGGCGCCCTGTTGCTGGGCGCCAAGTCTGTTTCTGTTGCTGTGGTGCTAGGCGCCCTGCCCCTGGGCGCCAAGCCTGATGTTGCTGTTGTTTCACTAGGCGCCCTCTCGCTGGGCGCCAGTTCCTGTTGTGTTGCTGTCTCACTTGGCGCCCTGTTGCTGGGCGACAGTTTGTGGTTGTTGTTGCTGCCTGCTAGGCGCCCTGTTGCTGGGCGCCAGTTTCTGTGTTGCTGTTGCCTGCTAGGCGCCCTGTTGCTGGGCTCCAGTTTCTGTTGGGCTGTTGCCTGTGTTGGCGCCCTGCTGCTGGGCGCCAGTTCCTGCCATGTATGAACAAAATGTTGCTGTTTTTCTAAAATTAATGTTGCTGTCACAGTGAACAAATGTTGCTGTTTTTCTAAAATTAATGTTGTTGTCACAGTGAACAAATGTTGCTGTTTTTCTAAAATTGATGTTGCTGTCACAGTGAACAAATGTTGCTGTTTTTTTTCCTAAAAAGTGATGTTGCTGTTTTTATGGAAAATCACAGTTGCTGTCACCATTTTCATGTTGCTGTTTTTATGGAAAATCACTGTTGCTGTCACCATTTTAAGTTGCTGTTTTTAAAAGCTATTATCGCTGTTGCTGTAAATTGGTATTGTTCCTGGTGTTGTCAATTGTCGCTGTCTCGGTGTTGTAAAATTGTCGTTGTCATTGATGTTGTAAATTTCTTGGTGTCCTTGGTGTCGGTGGTCGTTGGTCAAGTTGTTAGACTGTCCTATAGGTGTAGGTGTATTGGTGATGATTGGTGCTATTGGTGATGGTATAACAGGTGATGTGCCTATTTTATGGGCTAAGGTGAACAGGTGATGGGTCTATGACCATTTATTGATGTTGGTGCTGATTGTGTCACATAGATGACTGTTGTTGTTGATTGACTTTGGTGTGTTGTCCATAGTGTCGCATACATTTCATATGCATTATATTTTTGGTGATGAAGGTTTCGGCCTTGGAGCTATAGGTGATGATGGTGATGCTCATACAGGTGATGATGCCCTTATTGGCTACGTTATTGGTGATGATTGGTACCACATGCTTATACCTGTTGGTGTGGGTTGCATCTCATACATTTACTCATGATGTTGGTGATAATTCTTAGTGATTTGTAATTTGATGTTGTTGTGAAGCGGTTGATATAGTTGTCATAATTCTAGCATATTGCCTATCATATATGCTATTATAACGTAGATATCTCACCCCTTCTGTTTGAATATTACCCCTATGTTGGTAACGTGCAGGTGATTGCGAGTGAAGGCATGTCTACCTTCGCTAGTTGAGTCGGTGTCGTCGCTCTGATACGTAGCACTCGGGGGGATGAACGCTAGTTTTATTAGATGTCTTTAATATTTAATTTCTGAAGTTTTATGGTGATGTTATAATTATTCAATTGAACCTTGATTTTATTCCGCTGCTTGGTGATGTTATGACGTGCTATGTGTCGCACTATTTTAATGGTGAAACTTTATTATTGGCGTGTGATGTTTAACGGCGAAAATGTGGCTTCCCTTGTGGGTGTATTGAAGAAAGTTTTTGAAAACTCTGATTTTTGTCAAAAAATTTCCGGGTAGAAAAGGGGTGTTACAATCAGCGCCTAACTCTTCGACTTCATAAACGCCATTTGAGAATATTCGTAAAATTTTAAATGGCCCTTCCCAATTTGGTGACCATTTACCCGAGGCTCTATCTTTTTTCTCCATAGGTAGGATAACCTTCCATACTAAGTCTCCTATGACAAACGTTTTTGATTTAACCTTTTTGTTGTAGGCTTTAGCTACTCTTTCTTTTTGCCTTGTGAGGACATCTAATGCAAATAGCCTTTCTTCATCTAAATCAACTAATTCATCTAAAATCATATCCCAATAATGATCTGATGGAATTTCAAATTGCCTTTGAATTCTGGTTGATTGTAGATATATTTCGACAGGCAATACTGCATCATGCCCAAAGGTAAGCCTGAATGGAGTAATATTAATTGATTCTCTAGGAGAATTTCGACAAGCCCATAATGCTTGATCAAGGGTTTTGTGCCAATTCTTAGGCTTTTGCCCAATATGTTTTTTAATCAAATTAATGATAATTTTATTGGCTGCTTCGACTTGACCATTTTCTTGAGCATAATATGGTGTCGAACTTAATAACTTCAATCCATTTTCAGAGGCAAATTCTACTATTTTTCGACCAGTAAAAACTGAACCTTGATCAGTAGTAATGGTGTCTGGAATCCCAAACCTATATAGGATATGGTTTTGAATAAAGTTCATTACTGCTTCTTGGTCTACCTTAACTAAGGGAATAGCTTCGACCCATTTAGTGAAGTAATCGATACCTATCAATATATAACGGTGGCCCTTCGACGACGTTGGCTTAATTTCACCAATTATGTCTAGTGCCCAACCTCTAAACGGCCAAAGTTTTACTATTGAATGTAATTCACTTGCAGGTACGTGTTGCACTCCTGTGTGTTTTTGACATTCTTGGCATCCTTTAGGAAAATCTATGCAATCTTTTAGCATAGTTGGCCAGTATACTCCTTGTCGAAACAAGAGCCATTTCATCTTGTGGCCTACTTGGTGAGACCCACAAGCTCCACCATGAGTATTGGATGTTGCTAAGTATGCCTCACTTTCACTAAGGCATTTAAGCAAAACTCCTTCAAGAGTTTTCTTGAACAACTCATTTCCAATAATCACGAAGCTTAATGCCCTATACTTGGTTTTTCGATTTGTTGTTCCTGTTGGATTTTCCAAATATTCGACAATTGGTTTTCGCCAATCATCATTCGACATATTGTCAATGGCAAAAATTTCGCCATTTTCTGACTTGTCTGCCCCCCTAAGTTTTGGCATTGACAATTCGTCTTCAGAATAGTCTGTCGAAATTAATTTCTCTTTGATCTCTATTAACTATCTGAATTTTGTTGGAGAAACTTTATATCCTGAAGCAATTTGTGCCAAATCATTTGCCTCGTGATTTTCAATTCGAGGTATATGCTTAATGTTAACATAGTCGAAGCGTTTCAACAGAGCATTGGCAGTGATGAAGTATATGATTAAATTCTCTTTAATACATTTATACTCCTTAGTTAATTGCTTCACCACTAATTCGGAATCACCTCTAATTTCAACAGATTTTGCCCCCAGTTCTAGCAAAACTTCTAGTCCTACTATCAAGGCTTCGTACTCGGCCTCATTATTAGAGCAAAGTTCTTTGATTTTAAATTTATAGTTCGTTGGTATTTTTGTTGGCGAAATAATTAATATCCCAATTCCAGAACCATTTTTATGGCCCGATCCATCGAAGTATAATGTCCATGGTTGAATACTCATATGATTAATTTTCACTTCGACCAATGAGTGGTCGACAATAAAATTCGCAACAATTTTCCCTTTGATAGCTTTCAAAGGTTGATATGTTAATGAATATTCAGAAAGAGCTAAAGCCCATTTACCAATTCGACTATGCAATATAGGTTTCGACAGCATATGTTTAATAATATCAAAATGAAAATAAACATACACATCAACGGGTTTTATATATTGCTTTAATTTGGTACAAGAGAAATACAAGCAAAGGCACAGTTTCTCCGTTGTATGATATCTAGTTTCAACACCATTTAAAACTCTACTAAGGTAATATATGGCGCTTTCGACACCATTCTCATCCTCTTGTGCTAACATGCTACCTATTATCAGCTCTGATGCTGCTATATACAATTTCATCACCTTATCTCTGATAGGTGGCAACAAGATAGGTGTTTTAACTAGATAAGCTTTAATCTCGTCGAAGGCCTTTTGGTGTTCTGGATCCCATTTGAACACGTCTTCTTTCTTCAATCGAAGTAATGGCGAGAAAACTTGAATCTTGCCACTTAGGTTTGAGATGAACCTTCTCAGGAAGTTAATCTTCCCCAATAATGACTGAAGCTCCTTTTTAGTCGAAGGCGCCTTTGTTTCCTTGATTGCTTTCGTCTTGTTTTGATTTATTTCAATGCCTTTTTTGTGGACAACAAATCCCAAGAAATCACCTGGCAGTTCTGATGAAGTTGCTTTTGAGTAGTCTTTCGATTTCCTCTTTTATCTTCGACAGAATCTGCGGTGCAAATCATCTTGGTGTTTGCTTCACTGGTTTCCTATCTGGTCGAATGGGCAGCTTCAATTCAACTACTTCTCGACGCAGTCGAGGCATTTCGTTGTAATCCCAGGCGAAGCAATCTTTGTATTCTTTTAATAGCTCAATGGTTCGATCTCTCAAACCTTTGTCGATTTTGGCACTGATAAACGTTGGCCTTTTTATGGAGCCATCTCCTAAATCAAGTTCCTCTAAGGGATCTTGAGCTTGAATCTTCTTGGTCGAACCCGTTGGGTCCTTTTCAAAACCTAAAGGCTCGTCATCATATATGCAGTCGAGCCTTTGGCCTTCGACCATATTATCTTCAAGGTTAACTTCATTGTTAACTTCAGTGGTTTGATTAACCATCATTTGTTGCAATTCGGCCTTTAAAGCCGCATTTTGTCTATTCTCGGCCACGTAGGCCGTGATTGGATCCCATATATTGGGTTCAGACATCATTAATGTCTAGGGACCATCCCACCCTGTTGGCTTACCGAAGTCATTTGGGCGGCTAGACTCACCAAGCACCTCCCTCTCCCAAATGAAACCATGGGTAGGGTGTAGATCTAGTGAAGCATAAACATTGTCTTGAGGGACATATGCCGTATCAGAAGGTGTACATGGCACAATATTCGCCAATTGTTTGTCGAAGGTATGTTTAGTGATGTGATCAACTTCGGCTAAGAAATAGCTTTGGTCGCCCTCCACATTTTTGACTAGACCATCCTCTCTCCAAATAGAGATCCTCTGATGGAGCGTTGAAGGGACTGCTCCAACTCCATGGATCCACCCTCGACCCAACAATAGGTTGAAGTTTGCCTTGGTGGGAATAATCATGAACATGGTTAATCTTTTAACACTCCCTACCACTAGTTCCACTTCTATGGCTCCCAGAGAATAGCCAGATTTGCCCTTGTAATTGGTGAGCACTATGTTGTGTGGCCTTACGTCGGTATCTGATTTACCAATCTTTGCCAGCATGTGCTGTGGCATTAAATTTACTGCAGCGCCTCCGTCGACCTGCTTTATTGGCTTTGGCTTGTATGAATAAAGGCTTGAGATGGTACTTCATGGCTCCATCTGGCCTTTCAAAAACTGCATTTTGTTCCTCTATACAGCCATTATTTAGTACATAATAACAAATTGGCTTATGTTTAGCCATATCTTCGTCGAAGTCCTTCTCAACTTCGTTCACCTCTGATATCACGTCGAACTCAATCGGGAGGATTGAAACGACACATATGATGTTGAGTGATGGGTATGAGTCTGAAAATTCAGAGTCCATTTCTTCGTCCAAGTCAAGGCCTTCCTCAGGGTTGAGGCCTTGTTTGACAATTGTAAGAGGAGGGAATATCCTCTCTGTGGCAGGTCTTCTTTGAATTTCAACTTGAGAGGCTATCTGCTTCCCTTTATTGGTGGCTATGTTCCCACTTCTCTCAGCAGCAAGGAACTTCATTTGGCGCTGATGTCTTCGCCATTGTGTTTTAGTCATGGGGTTTTTACCCTTGTAATTCTTGTTACAGCCATACTTGTTGGCATCATATGTCTTGTTCTTATTCATGGCACTTGAGCTTCCTTGTACCATTTTAGGGGAATACCCTACATCTTTCCCTCCTGAATACACCCACCTCTCGACAGGTGACTTTGTGGGAGGCACAAATGTCTTTGCCTGCCCCTTATGAGGTGGTCTCAATGGAGGTGTCACTTTGAATGGGATGCCTCTTTGATTAAAGCTAAACTTGGGCCTGTTATCTACCCATGTATTCTTTCTCTTTTGCTGAGGAGTAGAATATTCAAAGCTTTTTGCAGCCTCTTTATCAAATACTGAACTGCATCTAAGGCATAGCATCACCTCAGTATTGTTGATTTTACACCGGTTGAGGAAATCGATCAATTCCTCTTCAGCTTGTGGGTAAACCACCTGCATTTGATCTTCATATTGGTCTTCAGTGACCATTTTGACCTTTGCCTCGGACATTTCAGCATTTTTCGACCCACTGTTGTTTCCAGTGGTGTCCTGACTAGTTTCGACGACCAGAATGTCGTCTTCAGTATAGTTTGCCTCTGCTGTTGGCATAGGGTTACTGTCAATCTGCATTGAAGACTTCGATTTATCATCAAACCTTAGTCTTCCTTCGTTCAGCGCTTTCTAAACTAGATCCCTGAAAAGAACACATTGAGAGGTATTATGACCCAAAAAACTATGATATTTGCAAAAACCTCTTTTCTTTTGTTATTCTATCGATGGTATTTTTAGGCCTTTAGGCACTAAAATCTGGCCATCAGTAACTATCAAATCAAATATTTGGTCACATTTTGTGACGTCGAAGGTATATGTCTTTGCAATAAACTTATCATTTTTTGGTTCGACAGGGTTTTTCCCTTTGGAGGGATTTAATAATTTACATATATATGGAGGTCCAGGTTTTAATTCTGCAACGTTAACCTCTTCTTCGACATCCTCATATGATACATCGAACTCTTGGCTATTATTATCAACATTGACAAATGCCACTTTTTCTTTTTTATTATTAAATCTATTTGTCGAAACTTTCTCAGCTTTGAGTCTTTCGACTTGTCGAACTCTCTCGGCCAGTTGTGCCATGTCTCTTAAGTGCAGAGTATCTAACTTCTTTCTAATAGAATATTCTAGGCCACCAGCAGCCATTTCGACTAACTCATGTCCAGGCACTTGAGTAAAGCACCTTGCCTTGAGTAGTCTAAATCTATTGAGATAATCGTCAATAGATTCTGGCATTTTGCGTCGAACACTGGCCAATTCTTTAAGGCTAATCTTGCATTGGCCCATGTAGAATTGCTCATGAAACGCTTTTTCTAACTGATTCCAATTAAACATGGAATGTGGGGGTAACGTAGTGAACCAGGTGAAGGCATTTTTTGTCAAAGAATTTGGAAAATACTTCATTCTCAAATTCTCATTTTGCGCTATGTCACCTGCCTCTGTCAAATACCGTGCAATGTGTTCGACAGTGGATTCACTGGTTTCTCCAGCAAATTTTGTGAATTTAGGGATTTTCCATCCTCTAGGGAAATCAGTTTGTATCACATATTCCGACAGGGGAGATACAAAATTAGGTCTATGTAAGCCTAAGTTAAGACCATTTTGGGCTAAAATTGTTTCAACAAGATTTGCCAAATTATTTTGATTTCCAAAGTTGTTTTACTGAACTTGTCTTATTACTTCGTCAGCATTTTGGTTCCTATTAACTAATACCATTTCAGGCACAGGTTCTTCGACAGCCATTATTTGTCTTTGATCAATAGGAACTGCATAGTTGGGCCTTTCGACAGGGAATTCAACTGGCCTAACATTCTGGACTGGGGGAATTCGCTGGTTATGCAATGGTGGAGTGCCAAAGAAATCAGCAATTCGACCCATTTGTGTTGCTAACATCTGGTAACTGTCATTTGTGTTTTGAATTAATGGGTTAAACACTGTACCAATTTGTTGTGTTAGCATATTAACCATATCGTGGTTGCTATCATCCATTTGTTGCCTTAATGCCAACAAAGATGATGTGGTTATCGATGGCTGTGCATTTCGACTATAAATATTTTCTGGTGAATTATGTATAGGCGAAAAGCTTGAGGCTAAATTTTCTGCATACGTAGATGCATTTGTTTGAAGCCCCACCATCATGGCTGTTGACATGCCATATGGATAATTTCTGCCATTCATGGGGAAATTAACCGGCACATTTTCGATCATGGAATTTGCCATTAAGGGATTAGTCGAATTTAAGATTGGTGGTACAGGGACCATCATCATATTCGACACCGGGTTAACGGTAGGAGCGGTTACTGCAGTTACACCCATAACTGTCGAAGAAGGTAATGGAGCAGTTACTCCCGCTATGGTTGGAGAAGAAACAGGAGCAGTTACTCCTGGGGAAGATACGGGAGCGGTTACTCCTGAAGTACTTGCAGCGTTGGTATCATTAACTGACGCTTGGGAATGTGCATTTGATGTAGAAGCAGTATTCATATTAGAACGTGGCATTTCAGTAAGGTGCCTACCACTTCGTAAACGCATGCAAAGTATAAAATACTGGTTTTGTGTTTGAAAACAAACCCAGAATTGTTTAGTAAAAACTTTTAATAAATTTAGCACAAAGGTCCCACCGGGCGTGCCAATTTGTTTACCGTGATTTTTGGTAAACACCGCTAGTTACACGTGTGTGTTGCTTGCTAGACCAACTAGAAACATCTCAGAACATTTGTGATAAAGTTTTTTTACTAACGTTTGCGGTTTGTTATGAAAAAGGGTAATGATGGTTGTTTTAATGAAAGAAAAGTTATGAAGAAATGGAGAAGTGTTTAAGAACAAGTGTAGAAACGTAGCGAAGTACAGGAAAGTAGATAAAGAAAAGAAGATTGAAAACAGTAAAATGCAGGAATTCGTAAAGGAAAGCAAATAAACTGCAGAAATCTTTAAAGGAAAGTAAACAACATTGCATTGAATAAAGATTGGTACGCAGATTCATACATTGAATTCCTTTGACTCTGTTTTCTCTGATGCGGAAGTAAGAGTTTTGCGGAGGTTTATGTAGAAATGAATTGTGCGACCCTTTGTTCTATGTACTGAACTTCTATTTATAAAGAAAAAATAATAACCGCACAGCGGTTTCAAAACAGCAGTTTCAAAACTAAGCTAACTATTTGGCTAATTCGACCAAGTAACTGCTCCATCTTTCGACTACATTGCTGTTGTCTATTTCGACAAACACTCTTTAACTTAACCTGTTATCTGTATATTGTTCATCTTCCTGTCGAACTACTGGCTTCAGCTTTCCAAATTTTGCTAAGTTATGCGCTACGCTGATTCTCCTTGTCTACCACTTCCTGGTGTTGAAATATTTCTCTTTCTTCTTGAGTTTGCTAAGTCAAACCTTGTTGACTGCATTTAATTTTAGTCTGTCAAAAATGCAGGCTAACAACTAGTAAACGAGATCGATTTCTCAAGAAACTTCGTCCGGAATTTGAGGCCGTTCGAGGTGCTTCCCTGAATAGGAACCCTGATCCTTCCTTGGATATCTGTGTCGCTGAATTGCTCAGGGAAGAACATAGTCTTACTACTCAAGGCACCATGTTTAATGATCCCAGACTCTGAACCTGTGACAGTTGCATATGCTGCGCAAAATTGAGGCGTGGGCCGTGATATGCGACAAACTCAATGCTTCTCTTGTAAACAATTTGGACATGTTGCTCGTAGTTGTGCTAAGAAATTTTGCAATTACTACAAGCAGCAGGGCCATATCATCTCTGCATGTCCTACGCGTCCTGCTCGACCGACTAAGCGTCCGGTGTAGTCATTCCATGCCACTATTACTTCTACAGCTGGTCCTTCCACCACTGGTGCATCTGATGGTGGTGCTCTACAGCCTGAATTAATTCAACAAATTGTACTATCTGCTCTTTCTGCCTTGGGCATTACTGGTATGTCTTCTTTCATATCTTGGTTACTTGATTCTGGTGCATCGAATCACATGACGGGTTCCTCTGAACTCCTGCACAATTTACGTTCTTATATTGGTAATCAGAAAATTCAAATTGCTAACGGCAGTACCCTTCCTATAACTAATGTTGGTGACATAAATTCTAATTTTCGAAATGTGCTGGTAGCACCTGGGCTTGCCTCAAATTTATTGTCTGCTGGTCAATTAGTAGATGAAGGTTGTTATGTTAATCTTACTCCGGATGGTTGTCTTGTGCAGGATCGGGTGTCGGGGAAGGTGATCGTGAAGGGGCCTAAAGTTGGACGAGTCTTTCCACTCAAGTTTATTTCAAATCATTTATCTCTTGCTTGTAATAGTGTTTTGAATGCGTGTGAGGATTGGCATAGGAAATTGGGGCATCCAGACTCTGTTGTTTTGTCTCACTTATTTAAGACTGGCTTGTTAGGTACTAAACTGATGGATTCTAGTACCTCTATTTCATGTTCTGTTTCAAAATTAGCTAAAAGTAAAACACTTCATTTTCCGTCTGGAGCTCATCGTGCTTCTACTGTTTTAAGTTGATTCATAGTGATGTTTGGGGACTCTCTCCTGTCGCTTCTCATGCTCACTATAAATATTTTGTCACCTTTATCGATGATTATAGACATTTTACTTGCATTTATTTTCTTAAATCTAAATCTGAAGTGTTTTCTATGTTTAAGAAATTTCTGATGTATGTTGAAAACCAACTTGAAAGCAGTATTAGAATTCTTCGGTCTGATTCTGGTGGTGAGTATATGTCTCATGAGTTTCAGGAGTTCTTACAACAAAAAGGTATATTGTCCCAATACCCCTCAGCAAAAGGGTGTTGCAGAAAATAAGAATCGTCACTTGTTGGATGTGACACGTACCTTACTTCTCCAAGCCACTGTTACATCCAAATTTTGGGTGGAGACTCTTTCCACGGCTGTCTTTTTGATCAACCGTCTTCCTTCCACGGTGATTGAGTTTGATTCTCCTTACTTTCGCCTTTTTAAAACTCAGCCTGATTACCGTAGTTTACATACTTTTGGGTGTGTGTGTTTTGTTCACCTCCCATCCACTGAAAGACATAAGCTTGGAGCACAATCTGTCCAATGTGCATTTATGGGGTATAGTCGGTCTCATAAGGTTTTGTGTGTTATGATGTCTCTAACCATCGTTTTCGCATTTCTAGGAATGGGACATTTTTTCGATAATCAGTTTATGTTTCCTTGCTCTTCTCCTAGATTGAATGAAATTGCTATACTTCCCCAATTTTCTACCCCGCGTTCACCTATAGAACGTTTCCAACCAGGACTCGTTCTCACTTCCCCTTCCGACGCTGATTCGCCACCTGATCCTGATCCTGTACTGCCTACACCACGGCGTTCTGGTAGAACGTCTCGAGCACCAGATAGATATTCCCCAGACAGGTTTGGTTCCTCACATACTGCTTTAACTGCTTCTCTATTTGGCACATCTATTCCTACTTGTTATTCGCAGACTGTTAAAGATGTCTCTTGGATAAATGCCATGAATGAGGAACTTCAGGCCCTTCAGGACAACTTCACTTGGAATATTGTTCCTTGCCCTCCTGGTATCAAACCCATAGGCTGTAAATGGGTTTATTCTGTGAAACTGAATTCTGATGGATCTCTCAATCGGTACAAGGCTCGAATGGTTGCTTTAGGCAACAAGTAGGAATATGGTATTGATTATGATGAGACATTTGCACCAGTTGCTAAAATGACTACTGTTAGAATGGTGCTCTCTATAGCTGCTTCTCATGGGTGGTCTCTCCACCAAATGGATGTGAAGAATGCATTCCTTCATGGCGACCTGACTGAAGATATTTATATGACTCCCCCTCAGGGCCTCTTCTCTTCATCTAAGGGGGTGTGCAAGCTCAAACGCTCTCTATATGGTTTGAAACAAGCGCCTCGAGCTTGGTATGCGAAATTCCGTTCCACTCTACTTGGGTTCTCTTTTACTCAAAGTCAGTATGATTCTTCTTTGTTCATTCACCGCACATCTACGGGCATTGTTTTTCTCCTTCTTTATGTTGATGATATGATCATTACTGGTTCTGATGCAGCATCCATTCAGGAAGTTAAACAAAAGCTTCAAGCCTAATTTCAAATGAAAGACCTTGGTCTTTTTACATTATTTTCTTGGACTCGAGGTTCATTCTACCTCTAAGGGTATATTTCTCCATCAGCATAAGTATGCCACCGACCTTATTGCTATGGCTGGCCTCCAATCTCCTAATCCTGTGAATACTCCTCTTGAAGTTAATGTTAAATACCACCGTGACGAGGGTAAACTTTTGACTGATCAGTTATTGTATCGGCAGCTCGTGGGTAGTCTTAACTACTAGACCATTACACGACCCAACATTTCATTTGCCGTTCAGCAAGTAAGTCAGTTCATGCATTCTCCTCGTCATCTTCACTTGGCAGCGGTTCGTCGTATAATTCGCTACTTGAAAGGTACCTCTCAACGGGGTTTATTCTTTCCTAGTGGAACCCCCCTTAAGTTGAGTGCCTACAGTGATGCTGATTGGGCTGGGTGTCCTGACGCTCGCCGCTCTGTCACTGGTTGGTGCATGTTTCTTGATTCTTCGTTGATCTCATGGAAAAGTAAGAAGCAAGCGAGAGTCTCTAAGTCCTCAACCGAATCGGAGTATCGTGCTATGTCTACGGCATGCTCCGAAATACTTTGGCTTCGTGGTCTTTTGGGTGAACTTTGATTTCCTCAAACTGAACCGACTTCTCTCTATGCTGACAATACAAGTGTCATTCAGATTGTTGCAAATCCAGTTTTTCATGAGCGTACTAAGCATATCGAAGTTGATTGTCATGCTATTCGTGATGCCTATGATAATCATGTTATATCCATCCCTCATATCAATACTCAATTTCAAGTTGCAGATATTTTGACCAAAGCTATTCCTTGTACGCGCCATTAGTTTCTTGTCAGCAAATTGATGCTCCTTGATGACCCGCATCAATTTGAGGGAGGATGTGAATAAGGAAATAAGGAAATTGTAAATAGAAGATTTGTAGATGTATTTATATGTATTAGACCCAGACCCGTTAGGTTTTTTTTAGAGAAAAGCCTATTTAAACACTTTTGTGCTTGTACTCAAGGTATCGAAACATAATCAATAAAACGGAACTTGAAACTAGCGTTTTCTAAAAAGACATGATACCAGCGTTTTCTAAAAACGATTGCGGCACTTGAAACTCCGGCGTTTTTTAAAACTCTCGCAGATTACGTTGTGGGGGTTTAAAACCCCCGCTAAGCGACTTAAAAACCCCCGCAATCTGTTCCGTTTTTTGTAGTGAGACGTAGGCAAAGTTTGGCCGAACTGCGTGATCAATATCGTGTCTAATCTTTTGACAATATATATATATATATATATATATATATATATATATATATATATATATATATATATATATATATCGGATACGACTGAATTCTATTTGGATTAGATGATACGAGTTTTACTTTTTTTCGAACATTACAGACTTTAAGTGTGTTAAATCAAATGATATTCATCATAATTGAACAATCACGAATTATGATATTTTTAACTAGTTATGTTGTTTCAAAAATTATGCTTTGAACATCATGCCTAAGATAATTATTAAATATTTCAAGAAAAATATATTGTTTCTTGGTACATTCAAAGGAATACTTCTTTTTTTTTTTCTTTGATAAGTCAAAAAATTTATTGATAAGGGCACTAGGGGTGCCTCAACCCAATTACAATTACTGTAATCGGTTTACACAGTTAAAAGGATTACTATTCCATTCCTCAAAATCTATATTGACTTGCTCCCCCATCCTATGTGAATACTTCTTTTGTTTGACAAAAACAAAGGAATACTTCTATCAGCATGCAATCACTCTTATTTACTACAAAAAAAAAATCTTGAAAACCACATAACCTAGTATCCTTAACACATGCAAGATGAATAAATCATGTTTTAACAATACCACTTGCTTGGTGGTTTGGGATTTATTCTTAACCAAACCAAACAAAATGACCTAATCAAATCCATTTTTACATTTCATTTTTTGGGATTTATTTGCAATTTCATTGTGGATCGATTTAGATTTAAAAACTGTCATCAACAACCCATCACTATCAAAATTTATGTAGTCGGACAAGAACAGAATTTTCTGTTTTGAACTTTAATACAACATTTTCCGATTTATATAAATCCCATTTGTTACTGTGTCTTTAGAAGCTGATTGGAATGAGAAGGTGTTTTGAGTAGCTTCTCACTAAAATAATTTTTTTTAAAATGATTAAAATGATCTTTCAAAAAAGGGGTACAAGTGTATTTTCACTACTTTAAGGGGCTGTTTGTACGTTTTATGCAATACCAATTTAATGGGCTGTTTCTAGTTAAAACAAAAGCTGACTTTAAGGGGCTGTTTGTACGTTTTATGCAATACCAATTTTTGGCATGTTATATATTTTATTGTTTTCTTCTACGATTGTAATACAAAAATAGTATAGAAAATCACATTTTATTATTTGTTAAAGTCTAGTTACTATCAAAACAAAACCAACTACTTAACTTTAAGGGCAACTATATGACTTTGTTTTGAAAAAGCAAGTTAAATATATATATTCTAGAAAAAAATTGAATTTCTTTAAAAAAGGAGAAAAAAGAAGATAGAAGAAAGGTCAAGGGAGGATTAGACCAAAACTCAAGGTAAGAAAGAAACTAGAGACAAAGCAGTGCTAGGGAACCCTATGCTAAAGATCCCCAAAAACAAACCTTCCTAACAAAAAATAAAAGACGGGTTAAAGGGTTAAAAAACATAACCATATCAAAAGGAGACAAACAGAATTTGACATTGAACAAGTATTATATCCAACGACCAAATTCTTTTATTGCCTTAATTTTTTCTGCTAGGTCTTGGATACAACCGGTTCAAAGTAATCACATCGATCAACTTTTCCATGGGTATTGGAAGCCACAGGATCACCAACATCATCTAAGGCAGTAAGCGAATTTTGGGCCTTGGACACAGTGGACTGAAAATAACATTATGCGCCACATATGCTTGAGTATTAGAATCAACCTCATCACCTAAGATATCCCCCCAAATCTTCCCTAAAATTCTCATGTCAGATGCTACCACTAGGTTAGAAGTAGCATCAGACAGTGAGGCATTTAGAGAATCAAGCCTTGTCGTGGGAGATTGCATGGAGGATAAATCAACAGTCTGCATGCAAAATCAGAGTCGAAGAATTATTTGATGAAGAAGGAACCACAGACACCCCTAAAGCGTGGCTATTCACTGAAGAACTATGAACAAAGGTAGATTTCTCAGAAGAGATTTCATATTGAGGAGCCGGCAAAGGCGAAGAATCCTTTTGGGTAACATTACCTTCTTTTGCTGAACCAAGAAGAGGGTTTGGGCTCCCTGCCATTTCCTCAGGTGATATAACAATGTTATTAATACCATTTAAGCGACTAGGATCACTATCTTCCTCTACTGATATAACCACACAAGTACCTTGCATTTTGGATAGGCCAACGTCCAATATATTTTCCATGACAATTGACTTCTCTTTATCGTTCTTTGGCACATACTGAGTAGAAGATTTATGAGGGACATGAGTCACCTTTCGAGGCTTTACCTGAATTCCATTATTCTTCTCAGCATCGTGGGAATGCTTACAATTTTGGAGTGAATGGCCAATAAAATGACCAAATTTGTAAAACAAAGGCACACGCTCGTATTCCACTCCGATGAGAAAAGCATATCCCTCTCTTTCTACTAACAATTGATCAAGCAGCTTATCAGTTAAATCAACATCAATAAGGACTTTAATTAGCAAAGTGACGAAAAGTCCTCTTCATAGTGGCTTCATCCAAAGCAAAAGGAACCCCTAGGCTACCACTAATTTCAAACAAAATTTTTGGCCTCCAATATTCACGGGAAAGACCGTGAAGTCTAACCCCAACATTGAACATTGGTTTGTTTTGCAGAAAAACTGTCAAAATCAGGCTTCCAAGCAAACAGACGCAAAACACCTGGATTAAAATTGCGATTACGAAGCGACCATACTCGTCTAAGATCATCCTTGGAAACAAAGGAGAATTCAAAGAATACTTTACCAAGAGAAACCAGGGACCAGTCAGACGAAATATCCCACATATTAGAAATTTTATCCTTCAACTCCTTAATTTGATACGGCTTATCCCCCTTTGGACAAAATAATTCTCCGATATAAAATATTGATGCATTCAGCAATACTAGCTTGATACTCATCTTCAAAAATTTTAATTGCAAGAACATCCCCTTTTATATAAGGCTTCAGTAGTTTGCTAATGAGATCAAATGAGGCCGAACCAGCGGAATTTTGTAAAACAGCTGCAAAACAATTTTCATATTTAAAATTAGAGGATTGAGGCTTACGTACTTGCACATCAGAAAATGTTTTCTTGTTAACACCACTTGCAGTAAAGGAGGGCTGAGATTCCTTTGTGTGATGAATCGCCTATGATGAGGGAGCCAAGAATGCTAACTGTCTAACGGGGATTGCTTGATTTTTGTCAACCTCTTTGCTAGAGGAAAATTGAAACAAATCAGTAGCAATTTGAACAACTTTGTCAGCGCCACCTAGTCCCTGTTTACCGTGGTTTTTGGTAAAAACCGCTAGTTACACACACGTGTTGCTTGCGAGACCAACTAGAAACATCTCAGAACATTTGTGTTAAAATCTTTGTTGAAAGTGATTTAAGTTTCTTACGGTTTGTTTGAAAGTGATGGTGATAACCGTTTAATGAAAGAAAAACGATAACAAAAAGGTGAAGTGTTTAAGAAGAAGTGCAGAAACGTAGAGAAATAAAGAGAAGAAAATCGAAAGCAGGTAAAATGTAGGAATCTTAAAGGAATGATAAGTACATTGCATGAATTTAAAGTTGGTATGCAGGATCATACATTGTTCGTGATTGACTCGCTTTTCTCTCATATACGGAAGTAGGAGTATTGTCAGAACTTTGTAGAAATGATTCGCGACCATATTCTATGAAAAGAA
The DNA here is from genome assembly GCA_039519185.1 of Astragalus membranaceus. Classification (NCBI taxonomy): domain Eukaryota; kingdom Viridiplantae; phylum Streptophyta; class Magnoliopsida; order Fabales; family Fabaceae; genus Astragalus; species Astragalus membranaceus. The sequence goes on along the minus strand of CM076850.1, from coordinate 33,001,504 downwards.
ACTCCTATTTATACTAAAAAAGTAAAACAATAACTACACAGTAGTTTAAAAATAAGATAACTGCTAGGCGCTTCGACTAGGTAACTGCTCCTTTCTTTCGACCATGCTGCTGCTATCCCATTCGACAACGCCCTTTGATTTGGCTTGCTATCTGGCTATTACTCTCATCTCTGTCAAACCACTGGCTTCAGCTTTCCAATTTTTCGCTAAGTTATGAACTATGCTGATTTCCCAGTATACCTCTTCTTGCTGTCGAAATAGTAGTTCTTCTCCTTGAATCTGTTAAGTCAAACCTTGTTGACTGCATTTAATTTTAGCCTGTCGAAAATACAGGCTAACAAATTGCCCCCCAAAAAGACGTTTTCGACTGAGTTTTGAATGAAGATAGAAAATGACTTTTTGAATCATTCGAATATTCTGCACCAAATCTTTTGTCATCATTTAATATCTTCTCTCAGGGTACGAGGAGACGTTTCTGCGCCAAATCTCGCTTGCTGGCGCTTTCCTTCACTGGTATTACGCCACGTGTGACAAAGTAACTGTTGGGATCTTCCATGATCCGACATATGGGTATGTCTTTCGATTTCTTCTATCTTCGACAGAATCTGTGGTGCAAATCTTCTTGCTGTTTGCTTCACTGGTTTCCTATCTGGTCGAATGGGCAGCTTTAATTCAACTACTTCTCGACGCAGTCCAGTTATTTTGTTGTAATCCCAGACGAAGCAATCTTTGTATTCTTTCAATAGCTTTATGGTTCGATCTCTCAAACCTTTGTCGATTTTAGCACTGATAAACGTTGGCCTTTTTATGGGGCCATCTCCTAAATCGACTTCCTCTAGGGGGCCTTGAGCTTGAATCTTCTTGGTCGAACCCATTGGGTCTTTTTCAAAACCTAAAGGCTCATTATCATAGATGCAGTCGAGCCTTTGGCCTTCGACCATATTGTCTTCAATGTTAACTTCATTGTTAACTTCATTGGTTTGATTAACCATCTTTTGTTTCAATTCGGCTTCTAAAGCCGCATTTTGTTTATTCTCGGCCACGTAGGCCGTGATTCGATCCCATGCAATGGGTTTAGACATCATCAATGTCTAGGGACCATCCCACCCAGTAGGCTTGCAGAAGCCTCTTGGGCAGCTTGATTCACCAATCACCTCCCTTTCCCAAATAAAACCGTGAGTAGGGTGCAGATCTAATGATGCATAGACATTGTCCTGAGGAACATATGCATTGTCAGAAGGTGTGCATGGCACAATATTCGCCAACTGCTTGTCGAAGCTTTGCTTGGTGATTTGCAGTCTTTCTTGGAACTTCGACACGAGAAGCTAATTGCTTTCCCTTATTTGTGTCTGGGTTTCTGCTTCTCTCTGCAGCAGCAATTTTCATCTAGCGTTGATATCTTCGCCATTGTGTCCTTGTCATTGGGTTTTTACCCTTGTAATTGTTGTTGTAGGCATACCTATTGGAATCAGGTGCCTTATTTTGGTTTATGGCACTAAAGCTTCCTTTTGCCATTTTGGGTAGTATCCTGTTTCTTTACCTCCAGAGTGTACCCATTTTTCGACTGGAGATTTTGTCGAAGGTACAAATGTTTTCCCCTGGACTCTTTGGGGTTGCTTAGGTGAAGATGTTACCTTGTAAGGCACTCCTCTTGGATTAAAACTGAACTTGGGTCTGTTATCGACCCACTTACTTTTTCTTTTCGACTGGGGTTTGTAGCTTTCAAGGCTCTTCGCAGCCTCCTTATCGAATACAGCGCTGCACCTAGGGTACAACATCACTTCGGTGTTATTTGTTTTGCACCGATTTAGGAAGTCTATCAGTTCTTCCTCAGCTTCAGGATATACCACGCACATCTTCTCATTATATTATTCTTGAGTGACTATTTCGACATCTCTCTTCCTCCCTTTAGTATTGACTGTGGTATCTGCAGCCTTGAGTGTGGTTACTTCGACCATGTTAATTCCAACGGGCTCAGCATACATTGCTTCCAACTCTGGGAGAGGATCAGTGTCTATTTTCATATTTGGCTTTGCTTTTTCGCCAAATTTCAGTCTTCCCTCATTCAGTGCTTTTTGAACTAGATCCCTGAAAAGTACACAGCGAGAGGTGTTATGACCCAAAAAATTGTGATATTTGCAATAACCTCTTTTCTTTTGGTGTTCTAATGGTGGTATTTTTAGACCCTTATGCACTAAAATTTGACCATCAGTCACCAAAAGATCAAATATTTGGTCACATTTTGTGACATCAAAGGTGTATGTTTTTGCAACAAATTTATCATTTTTTGTTTCCACAGGATTTTTCCCATCAGAAGGATTTAATAATTTACATGTATATGGAGGTCCAGGTTTTAATTTTGCAACGTTAACCTCCTCTTCGACATCCTCATATGATACGTCGAATTCTTGGCTATTATTATCAACATTGACAAATGCCACTTTTTCTTTTTTATTATTAAATCTATTTGTCGAAACTTTCTCTGCTTTGAGTCTTTCGATTTGTCGAACCCTATTGGCCAATTGTGCCATGTCTTTTAAGTGCAGAGTGTCTAGCTTCTTTCTAATAGAGCTGTCTAGGCCACCAGCAGCCATTTCGACTAACTCATGTTCAGGCACTTGAGTAAAGCACCTTGCCTTAAGTAGTCTAAATCTATTGAGATATTCATCAATAGACTCTGGCACATTGCGTCGAACACTAGCCAATTCTTTAAGGCTAATCTTCGATTGCCCCATGTAGAATTGTTCATGGAAAGCTTTCTCTAATTGCCCCCAGTTAAATATGGAATGTGGGGGTAGAGTGGTGAACCAAGTAAAGGCATTTTTAGTTAAAGAATTGGGGAAGTATTTTAGCCTTAGGTTCTCATTGTGCACCAAGTCTCTTGCCTCAGTTAAGTAACGGGCAACGTGTTTGACAGCGGATTCGTTAGTTTTCACCAACAAATTTGGTGAATTTAGGAAGTTTCCATCCCCTTGGCAACTCAGTTTGTAAGATATACTCCGACAAAGGTGATACGAAGTTAGGCCTACGGAGGCCTACATTTAAGCCATTTTGGGCTAGTATGGTTTCGACACGATTAGCCAAATTATTTTGAAGCCCAAAGTTATTTTGTTGGACTTGCCTGACTACTTCATCAGCATTTTGGTTCCTATTTACTAGCACCATTTCAGGGACAGGATCTTCGACAACAAATTGTTGTACCTGGTTCATGGGGATTGCATTGTTGGGCCTTTCGACAGGTACATCAATAGGCCTGACATTTTGCATTTGGGGAATAAACTGATTATGTACTGGTGGAGTGCCGAAGAAATCAGCAATTCGACCCATTTGGGTTGCTAACATTTGGTAACTGTCGTTTGTGTTTTGAATCAAAGGATTAAAGACAGTGCTTATCTGTTATGTCAGCATGTTAACCATGTCATGATTACTATCATCCATTTGTTGTCTTAGTGCCAATAAAGACGATGTGGTTATCGAAGGTTGTGCATTTCGACTATAAATGTTTTCTCGGGAATTATGTATAGGCGAAAAGCTTGAGGCTATGTTTTCTGCATACGTAGATGCGTTTGTTTGAAGCCCTACCATCATGGCTGTTGGCATGCCATGTGGATAATTTCTACCATTCATGGGGAAATTAAACGGCATATTTCCAATCATGGAGTTTGCTATTAAAGGACTAGTCGAATTTAAAATTGGTGGTACAGGGACCATCATATTCGACACACGGTTAATGGTAGGAGCGGTTACAACAGTTACGCACATACCTGTCGAAGAAGGAAGTGGAGCCGTTACTCCCGCTATGGTTGGAGAAGATACAGGAGCAGTTACTCCTGGTAAAGATACAGGGGCAGTTACTCCTGAAATACTTGCAGCGTTGGTATCATTAATCGCCGCTTGGGAAGGTGCGTTTGATGTGGAAGCAGTGTTCATGTTAGAACGAGGCATTTCTGCAACGTTTTTACCACTTCTTAAACGCATACACGGTATAAAATACTGGTTTTGGGTTTGATAATGAACCCTGAATTTTCAACAAAAAGCTTTTAAAAACTTAGCACAAACGTCCCACTGGGCGTGCCAATTTAGTTACCGTGGTTTTTGGTAAACACCGCTAGTTACACACACGTGTTGCTTGCGAGACCAACTAGAAACATCTCAGAACATTTGTGTTAAAATCTTTGTTGAAAGTGATTTAAGTTTCTTACGGTTTGTTTGAAAGTGATGGTGATAACCGTTTAATGAAAGAAAAACGATAACAAAAAGGAGAACTGTTTAAGAAGAAGTGCAGAAACGTAGAGAAATAAAGAGAAGAAAATCGACAGCAAATAAATTGCAGGAATCTTAACAGAATGATAAGTACATTCATGAATTTACAGTTGGTATGCAGGATCATACATTGTTCGTGATTGACTCGCTTTTCTCTGATATGCGGAAGTAGAAGTATTTTCAGAACTTTGTAGAAATGATTCGCGACCCTATTCTATGAAAAGAAACTCCTATTTATACTAAAAGAGTAAAACAATAACTACACACCAGTTTAAAAATATGATAACTACTAGGCGCTTCGACTAGGTAACTGCTCCTTTCTTTCGACCATGCTTCTGCTATCCCATTCGACAACGCCCTTTGATTTGGCTTGCTATCTGGCTATTACTCTCATCTCTGTCGAACCACTAACTTCAGCTTTCCAATTTTTCGCTAAGTTATGAACTATGCTGATTTCCCAGTATACCTCTTCAGGCTAACAGTCCCATGTACAGTAGTGGTTCCCAAAGTACTAAAATCATGGAAACATATACAATTATCCTTAAAAATGGTGCAACCGAGGCATCCCAAAAGATAACCGGTAGATCTACACACAAAAAAGTATTTCTATCCCCTAGAAATACATTCAACTGGCTCAAAACACAACTCATAGAGTATATTATGGCTCGACTTAATTTTAACCAAAAGCCAAATCCACGAGAGAAACTTTATTTGGAAGAGATTCTCAGAGAGGTCCACAGGTTTACTAGGGAAAACAACCTCATTTCTACTGTCCCAAATCGCTCAGAGAACTGAAAGCAAAATCATGATAAGCACCTTTCCACCCTTTCTAATACTTACCCCTGGGTAAGGGTCAATAATAGAGTTGGAAGATCAGGCAGAATACCAAACCCAGCCATCTAAATACTAACTACCATAGCCTCTCGGAGAAAGCACACACCTCAAGAATAAGTGTGAAGCCAACCGCACATGCCCACCACAAAGGACACGTCTTTTATCTACTGAAATAGAAACAACGTTCCTCGAAAATAGATTCTCTCGAGTTGAGAGCCTATTTAATTAAAAGGAGACGCCATTTAAAAGAAACAATATTAGACGGCGCTAGACTCTTCCACTGCTTATCTAAAGCAAACAAAAAACTCGTAGACCTCAGCTCTAGAACTAGGTTACTATGAAGCAACTTTGTTAGAGGGATTTATTATATGTTTTTATTCAATGGTTGATGATTTGTAGTTGACAGTAAGGCCAACTATAATTGTTGAGTAAAACCTCAACTTGGTCCCTCGCAGGGGCGATTTTAGGGCCCATCTAGCCCGGGCACGCGCCCAGGCTCAACTTCTACTTTGTTTGTAAAGCCCCCAACCCAATAGCTGATTTTTAGTCATAACCAGGGGCAAAAATAGTAAAACAGTGGGTGTGAAATAAAAAAAGAATGGTCCAGCCCAATGTAAAAAAAAGTAAAACCCAAAAACTAAATGAAACCCAAAAGCCCAATATATATAAAAAACTAAATAAAATAAACAAAGCAATTAAGCAAACACAACACATTCCTCTCTTTTCTCACGACAAACAGAACCCCACCCCCCCCCCCAATTTCCTCTCTTCTCTCACGACACTCTCCCTCTCCTTTTCTTCTTCTTTTCACTTCAAATAGTCCAATCCAAGCTTAAATCATTTACATTTGAGCTCTATTTTAAGGAAAACCAACTCATTCCTCTCTTTGGGTAGTATTTTGGAGTTAGGGTTTTTGCTCTAAAAAGAGGGAAACGTACCGGTGCCAAATATGGATGAAGAAATACCAATTCGGGGTCGTTCAAGAAAAGAAGGGAAAACTATCACTAATCTTCACCATTATCGTGCAGAGATTTTTTATGTTGCTATTGACAAAATATGTGTGGAGATGGATCACCGGTTTAGTGAAGGAAGTAACAATGTGCTGAATTGCTTCTCATGTCTTGACCCCAAGAACTCTTTCTCAAGGTTTGATATTGATAAACTTGCTCGTCTTGCTGATATTTATCATGCTGACTTTTCTGATGATGATCGTGGAACAATAAGAGAGCAACTTGACAATTATGTACATCACATGAAAATGCATGCTTCCTTTACTTCTTGTGAAGATATTGAAAGTTTGGCTATGAAGATGGTTCAAACTCAGAAACATTTGGTATTTCCATTGGTCTACAAACTCATTGAGTTGGCTTTGCTGTTGCCGGTGTCGACAGCATCCGTTGAAAGAGCTTTTTCAGCAATGAAGATTATCAAGTCTAAATTATGCAACAAGATCAACGATGAGTGGTTCAATGACTTGATAATATGTTACACCGAGCGGGAGATATTCAAGTCACTTCAAGATGTTGATATTATGCGAACATTCACCCGAAAGAAGTCTCGGAAAGGACATTTACCTCCTAATTTTATTTAGCACTCTATTGACAGGTTAGATTTCATCTCTCCTATTTAGCACACTTTATGATTATGTATATATTATGTCATATGTAAATTGGCGGGAAATTTTCTTGCCCAGGCTCTAGAAAAATCCTGGCTTCGCCACTGGTCCCTCGACTATCACCCTCTCTCCAATTTAGTCCCTAAATGATTGATGATTGGTTGTCTGTATTATATTTTTTTAGTTTTGAGACTAAATTGGAGAGAGTGACGAGACTAAATTGGAGAGAGTGACGTTGGATGGACCAAATTGAGAGTTTATTCTTAATTGTTAGTTGCATTGATGTTATCTTACTCACACGCCACTTCACCGTAGCATATCACATTTTTTAGAAAACAAATCTTTTAATTCATTAAACTATATTTTAAATAAAAAAAACACAATAACTCTAAATTTGATCATCTCCAACCTCATCATCATCGACGCAAATTAAAATATTGATTACCGTTCTTTTCCAAGAATAGGAAAGCATTGACGCAAAACAGAATAGAAACCACTGGTAGATTGATTACCGTTTTTTTAACGTTTATATTTTTGTAAGAATATGGATTTAGTATATATTAAAAGTAAAATCGAATATGACTATGAATTAAACAAATAAAAAAGGAAAAAAGAATTTACCAAGTTTTTCTTAGGGGAAAAGTTTAACTATACCAAGTTCAGATGATGGTGTCTCATTTTCCAAACCTTTGTCGTCGGAACTTCGGAGGCTAGATAAGGAGAACACCAAACTCTCTAATTGATGATGGAGTGTAACTTTCAACAAAGAAGAAGTTTTTTAAAGAGAACCGCTAAATGGAACGAAATAAATTGTACGAACTGGCCTAATAAAAATATATGGCAGTTGGTGATACGATTTATCAACATTTTTCAAGCACTTCTTACGTTTCCTTTAGTAAAAAAAAACTTTTCCCAATTACATATTAATATTAAATATTCCACCCCAAGGTCCCGGGTTCGAATCTTGGGTGTGGCAAAAACTCTATTGGGAGGGGAGAACCACACAGGCCGGCAAAACCGGAAACTCGTGGCCAGCCAGGTTCCCCGGCATAGATTAGTCACCGGCAAAGCCGGTTAAAACTACGCACCAATAATATGGTAACCCAAAAAATATTAAGATTCAAATTGGTCTCGGTAAGAGACTATTTATAAAACTTTAAGAAGTAATTCTACCGATATATCATACTTTTACGAACTACTTCTTTTTTTCATATACTTTATGACTTAAATAGGAATAACGTGCAAACTTAGATACTAATTTTGCGATTTACTCTTAAATAAATATTTATTTAGATAACTTGATTCCTTAGTTTTAATAAATTAAGTAAAGATATTTGAAAAAAAAAATTAAACAACCCTTTGAACCAACATGTTTTAAAATGAATTTTTTTTTTCCACTCCTGAAATATATATCGTCCTAGATCCGGCACTATTTATCATTCCCCTCCCTCTTTATATATTGAATACACATCTCTCTATACATTCTCATCTTCATATATGGAGCCTCATATCATGTCATTTCTACCCTTTCTTTTATGCTCAACGATTTTCATTATTTTCCTTGCCCAGGTTGTCAAAATGCTAAAAGGACTAAGAATCAGAAGCAAAACACATAACCTTCCCCCTGGGCCATGGAAGCTTCCTATCATAGGTAGCCTACACCATTTCATTGGCTATCTACCCCATCATCGTTTGAGACAACTAGCTCAAATATATGGCCCTCTCATGCACCTACAACTTGGTGAAGTATCAACCATTGTGGTTTCTTCTCCTGAAGTTGCTCAAGAGATAATGAAAACTTATGATTCTTTCTTTGCTCAAAGGCCTCATCAAATTGGTGCAGACATCATTTGTTATGGTTCTACTGATATTGCCACAGCACCATATGGAGGCTATTGGAAGCAACTAAGAAGAATATGTTCACAAGAGCTTCTTTGCACCAAACGTGTGAGATCATTCCAATCAATTAGAGAAGAAGAGGTATCAAATTTGATAAAATATATTTCTACTAACATTGGATCTTCTATTAACCTTAGTGAAAAAATGGCTGGCATGTTAAGTGATATTACTTCAAGAGCAGCTTTTGGTAAAATATGCAAGGACCATCAAGAGTTTGTATCATTGATAAAAAAACTTGTGACAATGGCTGAAAGTTTCTTTATTATTGATTTGTTTCCTTCACAAAAGTGGATCCATATGATCAGTGGAATGCAGTCTAAAATGGAGGAGATGCATAGGAAATTTGATACAATTTTTGAAAAAATCATTAAAGAGGCAGTAGTTACAAAGACTGACGAAAGAGAAATAGAGAGTCTTCTCTCTGTTCTTCTAAGTATTAATGATCGCGAAGCTCTTCAGTATCCCTTGACAATCGATAACATCAAAGCAGTAATTTTGGTGAGTTTGAGGATTAGTTATTTTTTGCCTCTCCTTCAAACTTTTATTATTGCGTACGTTTAGTAAGTTTCAGGATTATATATTTTTTTTGTAGTTTTAGATTTATTGAATAACTATTGTATTTGATCCATAATATACACTAGATAACTTAGTTATTCAATAAATTTAAAACTGTAAATTTTTCTTATAATTATTTAGGACTAAAGTAGTACATTGCAAAGATCAAAACGGTTTTAAACGTGGTTGAGCAATGGTCAAACCATTGCTAAAAAGTTATTAAAAAATGCCACAAATCTCAATCTTAAATATCCTCACAATTCCATACTACTTCATTGACTTTTTCAACAGCAGGCTTTCCTTGGCACTTACTCCCTCCATCCCATTTTGTTGTTGTTTTAGCAAAGTTAATTTATCTCAAATTATTTGTTGTTTTACATTTTTAATGAAACATTTAATATTTTTTCCACTAATACCCCTCTTTATCATGGGAACATTTAACATCCAATAAATAATTTACATTTATCTATATAGGGAGATAAGAGGTTAAATGGTAAATTAAACAATACTTTTAAAAAATCTAGACTAGTATTCATTATTCTTAAGGTTAGAGCCTTAGAGGCTCCATAACTGTGCACAACAAATTTGAATCTCTCATGATCCATTCTTACTTAGAGCCTTAGAGGCTTCAGGCATATATTTAAGCTTACAATGATTTGTCTCTATCTTATTTGCTTTTTAAGTCTAAACTTAATATTGCCGTGCTCCATGATTTAGTAGAAGATTACTTACATTAATTCCTTGTAATACTATAATCTGAATCTGGATGTTGTACATACATATATGACAATTGTGCATGTAATTTAATTTCTCTTAAAAGTGAAAAGAAAACATATTAATTTGAGCTCTTTTTCTGCTATAGGACATGTTTGCTGGTGGAAGTTCTACAACATTTGGGGTTATAGAATGGTCCATGTCTGAAATGCTAAAAAACCCAAGAGTAATGACCAGAGCTCAAGAAGAAGTAAGAGAAGTAATGACCAGAGCTCAAGAAGAAGTAATGACCAGGCTGACATATGTCGTGAGGTACAAACTTTTCAACCTGTCTCTCTTTCTCATGCTATTAGTCTTGCTAAACGCCAAGAGGAGAAACTGAGTTACACTTTTACTGTAAGACAGACACCACCACCCATAAAGAAAATATCACAAACACCACCACTAAACCACCCAACTCCAACTTAACTTTATCCAGGACAGAGTAGGAAAACATTTGCTCACATAACTTTATCTAGGACAGAGTGGCCAAAAAACTAGGATTACCTATGAAACCCTCTAAAAAATACCAAGTCCCAGTAGCAAATGCAAAAGAGCTCGATTGTTCCCTTATGTGTCACCAAACCCAACTCCAACTAGAAAACTACACTTTTCTAGTAGACCTTTTTTTCTTACCTTTAAGTGCGGGAGGAAGTGTGTTAGGTGTCTAATGGTTAAAAACCTTAGGGCCAACCCTTATTGACAATGAAAAGCTTACTATGACCTTCTGTGACCAAGGCAATATGATACACTAAACATGCGGTAATTCTCTAGGAGTAATGTTTAACCTTGAATGCTATTAATAAATTCGACAGCCTACCTATCCCTAGCTAGAGGAAGTCATCTTTTACAAATTTAAATGCCTACTCTCAACCAATGCCATTTACACATGCCTACAACTCCACTTTTACCGTACAATCCAAACCCTAAACAGTACCCTACCAATCATTCTTAAAATCCAAACCCTCCTCTCTACCTATGATACCCTATTCTCCCAACCATCCACTTTACCTCCCCAACGCACCATTGACCACTACATCCATCTATAGCAACACCTCTCCCAGACTTGTTAAAAAAGGATGCCTTCAAGTGGTCGGAACAAGCCTGACTAGCGTTTGACAATCTTAAAAAATATATGTTTGAAGCCCCCATCCATGCGTTACCGAGCTTTGAGGAGGAGTTTATAATAGAAACATATGCTTAGGGCATAGGCATGGGTGTTATGTTATGCCAAAACAGTCATTCAATGTAGTACTGCAGTAGTAAATTTTGTCCTAAAGTGTGATAGAATTTTGTCCTACGTTTGCAATGAAGAAATGGAAAACTTATCTATTGGCAAAAAGATCATTATTCACACTGATCAAATAAGCTTTTGGGAACTCATGACACAAACTATACAAACCTCGAACCAACAGTTCTACTTGGCCAAACTTCTAAGCTAGTCTTATTAAATAGTCTTCAAACCAGGGGCTCAAAATTGCGTTGTTCTATCTCGCGCCCATCAGTCCATCACCACCCTTCCCAATGCCTCACAATCCCATTCGCTCATTGGGGAATATCCAAGCACTGTGTGAATAATTTCTCCACTTCAAAGTGCTACTTGGAGAATATTATGCTTGACAAATCGGGGGTCACAATGGCATTTAAAAGACTATGTTGTGCTCAAACACTATAGTCCTAGCCGTGGAATCGGCCAGAGGTTTGGACAATATGTGATTCCTCTTTTCTTCAAGCAATTGCGCCGAGGAAAGAACTCTGTTCCTCGACTATGAGTTCCCTAACTCCTCCAAAGAGTGTTAGGTTAGGTGTGAAATGGACGTGTGGCTTGGATTATCCACGAGACTAAGAAAACATAAAGAAAACGGTAAATAAAAGATAAAGTAAAGTAAAGACTTGTGTATTAATTGATGTGTGTTTTAAAATTGTACACTACAACATTTAGACCCTATGGCAACGGTCGAAAACCGTTTCCTAAAGCAAAAAAACCGTTGCCATAACCTGTGCCAACGGTTTAGAAACCGTTGTTGTTGAGGCCGTTGCCTAAACTAAAGGCAACGGTTTTTTGGTCCCTAAGGCAACGCAAACGAAAAACCGTTGCCATTGATAGCTAAAACGCAACGGTTTTGGTTTCCACGCTATGGCAACGGTCGGAAAGCGTTTCCAGTTATGGCAACACATCAAAACCGATGCCAAATATGGCAACACGTCAAAACCGTTGCCAGATATGGCAACACTGGATAACCGTTGCCTCATATATTCAAATAAAAACCGTTGTCATATTGGCAACATTCTAAAATCGTTCACGTTGATAAAGTAAAACCGTTGCTGCTGAGCTACACCAAAAAACCGTCCCCTATGTATTTTAACAGTCCTTGTCAACAACAACGCTATAAAACCGTTGCTAAGAACAATCGCAAATAACTAGCATATTATATATCAATCGCATCTCAATTACATCACTAACTTCTTAATCAAAACAATTTGTTACCAAAATGAAACAATTTAAAAGACATAATGATCCTTATATACTTCAAGGACATAATTAATGTATCTTAAACGAAATAATTTGTTACTTCAATAAGTACAAAAAAACACAGCAAAAGTAACAAGTCATCATCCAAAAACACACAGCAAAAGTACAAAATAAAACATCAGTCTTCAACACTTGTCTTTCAAACTCTCCATCATCCAAGCCATCAAGATCTTGATATACACCTTCATTATTTTCATACAAAAGTAACAAAACTCCACATGATCATGAATTAAACCAATAGAACAGACCCATGATTTACTAAAATTATTTGAGTTTTGCACTTTCAATGATCATGTTTCAAATATTTGAGTTTTGCATTTTCAATTAGAAATACTAAAATTAATGACACTAGCTTGAAAACACTGTAAGTGTACGCACCTTTTTAAAATCACGCATTGTTCATACTATATATTAACTATGTATATATTAACTATGCTCCTAATGTTCGTTGTTTTTAAAAAATGAAGCATTCTTAACTATGTATATCATGTGCTCTGAAAAAAATACTCAAAAGCATTTTTAGTTATGATGTGTATCTAAAACAGAGAGAAGAGAAGAAGAACAATTCTTTTGTATTATTTACTCAATTCAGAGGATCTCTCTGAATTGAAATGATGTGTTTACAAGAGAATGTATATTGAAATGATAAAACAAGAAAGATGGCAAGAACATTGCCAATTCCCAGCCCAAGTCCTATCTCAATCCCAGCCTCCTTACGTGAGTGAGTGAATCCCCATATATATTCCTATTTTCTCTCTCCAAATCATTCTGAATATTTTCCCCCAATCCACTTCTGCCACGTGGCAGAAATTAGTTAGCAGAAGAAGGGCGTGTGCTGCTGCCCTCAGCAGCGATATTATTCTTTGGCATTTTTCTCCACTTCCCTGTTTCATATACCTTTGTTATTTTCCCAGATTGCCCCTCCTTCTACCTGTCCTCATCAACATCTTCCCCTTCAAAATTCACCTTGTCCTCAAGGTGAAGCTCAGGAAAATGTTCCATCATCTTGGTCAATAATTCCCAAGAATTCTCATATTCAGGCAGATTCCTCCACTTGACAAGAACCTCTACTTCTTCTTTGTTCCTTCCTCTAACTGCTAGAACCTCTTCAAGAATGCTCTGCAGGTCCAAGTCTTCAGCTACATAAGGAGGTAAAGGCTGGACAGCAACATCAGCAGTAACTATGGGTTTCAATAATGAAGCATGAAACACCGGATGCACTCTACTGTCGTCCGGTAGCTTCAACTTGTATGCTACTTCACCAATCTTCTCTAGAATCTCATAGGGACCATAGTAGCGAGGATTGAGCTTTTGATTCACTCTCTTAGCTAGCTTCTTGAGCTTGTATGGCTGAATTTTCAAGTAGACATTATCTCCCACATTGTAATTCACTGCCCTCCTATGCTGATTAGCCTGCTGCTTCATGCGATTCTGAGCTTGAATTAAGTGATCTTTCAACATACTTAGCATCTCATTTCTGTCCTGTGTCATCACAAAAAATTCCTCCATGTTAGTGAGCTGCACATCACCTCTAATCACCGGTATAAAGCCTTGAAAGGGGTCATCTTAGTAGCTGAGTGGTAGTTGGTATTATACCAAAATTCCGCCCAAGTCAACCACTTATGCCATTGTTTTGGTTTAGAGCCTGTCATGCATCTCAAATAGGTTTCTAAACATCTATTGACCACTTCAGTTTGTCCATCAGTCTGGGGATGGTAAGCCGAGCTAAATTTCAACTTAGTACCAGCCATTTTAAACAACTCAGTCCAAAAAGAACTGATAAAAATTCTGTCCCGGTCAGACACAATTGACTCAGGAAAGCCATGGAGTCTCACCACCTCCTTCAAAAATACTTCAGCCACATCTTTGGCATTATATGGATGGGCAAGAGCAATAAAGTGAGCATACTTAGTCAACCGATCAACCACCACAAGAATAGTATCCATTCCTCCAGCTTTTGGTAAACCACCAATGAAGTCCATGGTCACATCCATCCACATTTGCTTCGGAATTGGCAGTGGTTGTAGCAGGCCAGCAGGACTGAGAGCTTGGTATTTATTTCTCTGACACACCTCACATTTACTCACATACTCTTGGATAGTTTTCCTCATACCTTCCCAAAAGAACAAGTTAGAAATTCTTTTGAAGGTTCTAAAGTTTCCAGAGTGTCCTCCCATACAAGAATCATGACATTCTTTCAAAATTAGCTCAATCTTGGTATAATTTCTGGGCAATACTAACCTATCCATATAGTACAACTTTCCATTCCTCAACTGGTACCCTTTATGCTCCACATTCTTTGCTACTAAGTCCTGGACAATTCCCCTCAATTTCTCATCTTGATTCACCTCATTTTCAAGGTCTTCCCATTCAAAAAACTGTACAGTAGACAGGGCAGAATACTGTAGTTTCCTTGATAATGCATCAGCTGCCTTTGTTCTCAATTCCGGGCTTGTATTTGATCTCAAAATCAAACCCAAATAATTTGGAAATCCATTTACGCTGTTCTTCACCCATCAACCTCTAATTAGTTAAGAATTTAAGGCTCTTTTGATCAGTGTGTATCACAAAGTGTCTCCCTAACAAGTAATGTCTCCACTTTTGCACAGCTAACACCACAGTTATCAATTCCTTCTCGTATATTGACTTGTTTAAGGACCTGTCCGAGAGTGTTTGACTCATAAAAGCCACTGGTTGGCCCTCCTGCATCAACACCGCCCTTATCCCTTTGCCTGAAGCATCCGTTTCCACCACAACGGTCTTCTCAAAGTCAGGAACAGCAAGTACAGGGACTGTTGTAATGGCTATTTTCAATCTGTCAAAGGCAGATTGGGCATTTTCATCCCAATGAAACTTGTCTTTCTTCAATTGTTGAGTTAATGGCCATGCAATCTTGCAATAACCCTCCACAATCTTCCTATAATAACCAGTGAGACCCAAGAAGCCCCTCAAACCTTTCACATCCTTGGGAATAGGCCAATCAATCATTGCTTTAATCTTGGCAGGATCTCCTGCCACCCCCTGAGCTGAAATAATGTGACCAAGATATTCCAAACTTTCCTTCCCAAAAGAGCATTTCTTCTTGTTCACAACTAGTTCATTCTCATATAAAGCTTGTAAAACAATTCTTAGATGCTTTTGGTGACTCTCCATGCATTTGCTATAGACCAAAATGTCATAAAGAAAAACTAATGCAAATTTCCTCAAGTATGGATTCAATACCTGGTTCATAAGAGCTTGGAAGGTCGAGGGAGCAATAGTGAGGCCAAATGGCATAACTAGAAACTCGTAATGGCCCTCATGAGTCCTAAAAGCTGTCTTTGGGACATCCTCCTTCATGCGAATTTGGTGATACCCTGACTTCAAATCCAGCTTTGAAAATACCTTGGCTCCACCCAATTCATCTAACAACTCGTCTATCACTGGAATTGGAAACATGTCCGGTACAGTGAGCTTGTTCAAAGCCCTGTAATCAACACAGAACCTCCACCCTCCATCTTTCTTTTTCACCAAAATAACTGGGCTGCTATAAGGGCTGTTACTAGGTCTAATGATGTTAGCAGCCATCATTTCTCTCGCAAACTTTTCAATCTCATTTTTCTGATAATAAGGATATCTATATGGTCGTATATTGGGGATATTGGCTCCTGTTTTTAGGGTAATTGCATGGTCACAGCTCCTCTTAGGTGGTAACTCACTAGGTTCTCTAAAAAGCTCATCAAATTCAGCTAATACACTATCCAACATGGATGGAACAGTATCACTGACCTTCACTTCTGGTTTGTCCAGTGACTGATATGATAGCATGAACCCCTCCCCTTCATTGTGGAGAGCTTTTAGCAATGTCTTCCAAGATGCTTGAGCTTTGCATAAGGATGGATCACCTCTTATCATCTTCTTCTCCGTACCTCCTCCCCAAGTCAAGACCATATTTCTGAAATTGGCCCTCACATCTCCCAGACTTTCTAACCAATCCATCCCCAACACCAAATTAGTTCCCCTAACTCCATGATAAAGAAATGCTGCACAATTACAACTCCTTGGATCACCATCTTCACATTCTTAAATATTCCCCTGTTTTTCACCCTCTCACCATTGCCTACTTCCACTTCAAATTCAGGTGTATCACTCACCTTGAGTTTCAAATACTCCACCAACTTCCTTGAAATGAAGTTGCTAGAAGCACCACAATCCACCAACACAAAAATCTCTATTTCTCCAATCACCCCCAAGATTTTAAAAGACCTATTAGAAGTCAAACCTTCCTTGCTTCTCAATGAGATTTGCAAGTTTTTGGCAGCAAGCACTTCTGTCACTTCCTGCTCCTCACTACTCTCCTCCACTTCCTCATCTCCAGAATCCTCTATCAAGACAAATTTATAGTGTTTCATCTTGCAAACATGATCTCTCCCCCAGTTTTCACCACATTTGAAGCACAATCCCTTCCTGCTCCTCTCCCTTAATTCATTCGGTGACAGTTTCCGTCCACCACCAGACTTCTTCTCACTAGCCTCCAACTCTCCTCCTTTACTACTAGAGTTTCCACCATTCTCCCACCTTTTGAAGCCCTTAGAATGCTTCACATAAGGCTTGTCTCCTTCACGGCTGGTGTGTGGAAAACATGTGCAAGTATACACAGTCCATAACAAGTAATACAGTGTTTAGAACAGGTCGAACCCACAGGGATTGATGAACTCTTTCAAAAGTCAATATTATGTAATTTAGAGGAAGTAACTAATTTAACAAGATAGTTGATGATGGTGAGTATCACAAGTAAGTTAGAATAAAACAAGGTGTAAGTAGTTGTAATGCAATAGAGAAAAGCTAGTTGGAATGTCTTCCCCAAGTAATTTACTTATAAGTGTTTAATGCAGTTATGATGCGTTGCACTGAATGCTGTTGCATTAGTTGTGTGCCTTTCAGTCACTTTTCTTCAGAGTTTCATTACAAGCTTCCTATGTCTAGGCTTGCTAAATAAGTTCACTCTTGTCTTTTAAAGTACCCACAGTATCACCCTATGGACTATACTATCCTATGTCTAGGACTTAGTATGGTTTTCACAAAGTTTCCTTTATGTAAAACACTCACCCATATTAGTTCTTGAGTTCTTAATTGTAAACCATGTCTGCTTTTACAAATCTACTTATTCTAAGTGATCAACCTCAAAATAAGTGTTGAAAATATTATCAAGCAAGAACTAAAGTGCACACATCATATACTTGTATTAAACTTACTTAAAAGTTCATTAAATGGTTAGAACATTCCAACTAAGAGAGGTTTAGCTCAACATAGACATTGCAAGGCAAATATAAACAGAATAGAACATGTTTATATAATTGAAATCACAAAAGAGAACAACAAGATAGAAGTTACACAAGTTGTAGCTCTTAGCATGAATCCTCCTAGCAATGTAGTTGCATTAGCTCCTTAGCACTTTGATAAAACTATGAAAATGAGGTAAGGAGGATTTGTCACTTCCTTCCTTTCCTTCTTACAAAATAGAAACTTACTATGTATATTGAAATTTAAATCTAACTTATGGATTGTGATCTATCTTCAAGTGAAGGAGTGAGGTCTTTATATAGTCTTCAAGAGAGGTGCTTCCTTCCTTCATGTTGAAGTAACCTTGATGGCTGTATTCATGGTTGCTTTTCAGCAGTTGATTCCCATGTGAAGTCGTAAATCAATTGTATAGGGAGGTCAAATGAGATAACAACATGTGCCCCTACGTTGATGACTCTTCAAAGCTATGTGGGAATTGTAGGCAACGAAATCTGAAGTGTTCTTGCTTTAGGGGACCAAGTATGAGGTCATCAAATTCAAGTGGATGGCAAGTGGATGTGCAAGGGGATGGCTCCAACCTTCAGGCAATGCAGTTGCAGTGCAGTAGCATTGTGCTGAGCTAGCGCAGTTGTAAGTGCAGAATCAATGCAGGAGCATTTGATGCAGGAGCATCTAGACTGCACTGAACAAACTAATCAAACATACCACAATATATCCAAAATGGCCTATAATCAACTATAACCATGTCAAATACTCAAGTTATCACATATTACACAAAATACTATATAAACTCTTTATCTTTGCTTGAAAGAGAGCAATTTACTAAGTTTAAACATATGAATAACTCTATATAAATTAGAGTTATCACACCCCCAAACTTAAACCATTGCTTGTCCTCAAGTAATGACACGGACAAACTAACTATAGTTTTTAGAAGATTAATCAGTTTGACATTTGGATTTTCATGAGGTGCTCTCTATGAATTTCTTTGCTTATCAATTTTTCTTGTGCCTTTGTTTCTTTTCAAACTTCCAGAATTAATTACATTCTTTGTATGTGTGTGTGAACCCACTGAGTTGAGAGTGGTTCCAAGACTACGTGAAAAACTTCCTCCTAGCCTTTTAAAAGATTGGTTTATCATTGGTCACACCAAAATATTTTTTTCAAAAGAAAGGTTAGACTTACAAAATCCTCAAGTATTGGGAAGTTTAAACACAACCAAGGACTTGAAAGCTTTTTGAGTTAATTCACTATTTTTCTTGTGTTGGTGGTTTCTTTAATGATGCAGATGCATTACTTCTTTGAAGTGTTTATGCATTGATGTTTTTTTGCATTTTCTGCAGTGCAGTTGCATTGCTTCTGCACTGTGTTATTTTTTTATAGCCTATATTGCCTTCCTCACTTTCCTCCAGATGCATTTATTCCTGCATGGCACAGGTGCAGCTTTTCACTGACCTCCAGATGCTTTCATGCACTTTGACACAGGTACAGTTTTGAACTATCCTCCAGATGCATTCATTCATGCATGGCACAGGTCTTTGACCTCCAGATGCAATCATGCACTTAGGCACAGGTATAGTTCAATCTGATTCAGGTCAATATGGCTTTTGATCTTTGATCTTTTCACCACTCTTTTTGTATTCTTTTGCATTGTTTGCTCACACTTTTCAAATTCAGCCTTGGTTTTCATAAAAATACCCCCAAACTTAATTCTTTAAGCTACTCTTACTTTTTAGTAAAAATTTGTTTTGACCTTAGCTCACCAAAATTTTCTTTTGCATCAGATTGCTCTTTAAATAGCAAGGTTCTTTTTTTCAAACTCAGTTTTGAGGTATTTGGAAATAATTAATTCTGGTTATTTTTGTGAGAAATAAGACTTCTTTTTCTTTTCATGCTTTTCAAAAATCCATCCACAGGTGTACCATATCTTTGTAAAATATTTTCAAACTGATCATCTACTAAAATGTTCTTAACAATTTATAGTATTCCTCATACTTGTCCCTATTTTCCAATGAAAATGTATCTTTGGAAAATTAGTTCATGTATTTAGATACTACTTTGTTAAGTACATCTAATACATTCATACAAAAATAATTACTAAAAACATACATTTGCTAAAACACACATACATAACATACTTAATATGATAATATGATAAGTTCTCCCCCCAAACTTAAGGGATAACAGTGTCCTCACTGCTAAAAGTTCACAAAATACTTCCAAAATATTTGTTCAAAATATGGGGAGAGGGATTAAAAACACAACCAGGGAAGAGTTAGTAGTAAGATAACATCCAAAATATAGTTTAAAATTGCAGAAAGCATGTAACAGATACTCATTTCTTGGCTCCACTCCTTGTTCTTGCACTCTGCCTGGTGGGAGGAGTGTTCTTCACTTTCTGCTTCTTTTCTTTTGGTTTTGAGATTGGAGTTACTTCTACTGGTGCAGATGCACCTGATTCCACTGGTGGTGATGCAGGACTTGATGCAGTAGCATCAGTTGGGATTGCCTCAGAGATCTTTCTCTTTGGTGCCTTGACAGCTGGTTGTTTGAAGAATGTTTGTGTATTTCCCAGTTCTTCTCTCTTTCTCTAAGCTATTTGTTCCAAAACTAGTTGCATAGCAGCCTCATCATGTTGTAGTTTCATTGCAACCTTCTGTTGAGATGCAGAAGCATCTGATGCAGATGCATCACTCTACATGTCAACTGCTTCTGTGACAACTTCAGCTTCTTCCTCCTGTACTGCCTCTGGTTCTGCCTCTTCAATTGGATCTTCATCAGTGTCCTGAACATTTTCATGCTCAAGAGCAGAAACAACATTAGTTATAATGTTAGTAGGGCTAGTAGGGGTTGTTTGTTCTGGTTGTGGCTCAGTGATAGGTGAGGTTGGAATTGGACTTTGTGGCATAGTGTGAGTTTGTTGTTCTGTTTCAGTTGGTGGAGAGGGTGGAGGAGGGGTTGTTTGTGGTGGTGACTGTATTGGTGGATCAGTAAGGGAGGGTAGTGGTGATTTTGGTTGGGGAGATGCTTCTTTGGTAGGTGAGTGAATTGGTGATTGAATAGGTGATGTGATTGGTGAAGTGTTGGTTGTTTCTTGTTGGGCTTGTGGTGGTGTTTTCTTGGCATATTTTTGTCTGGCAATTTCTTCCAGAATGACACCTCTAGCATGTTCTTCTTCCTCACTTTCAACTTCAGTACTTTCTTCTTCATCTTCACTCTCCTTGTCCATTTCTTTTTCTAAATCTTCATCCTCAGTTTCTGAATTATAAGTGTCTTCAAATTCAGGCTCCACTACTTCCTTTCTTTCCCTTTGTTTGTTTCCTAGTCACTTTCTTCTTTTTACTAGGCTCTTCTTTTTCTTCCTCTTCTTTCTCTTCTTCCTTTTCTTCCTTATCCTCATCAGCTGGTTCTTTCTCCTCTTTTTCTTGTCTTTCAGTTCTTAACACCCAGCTTGGGAACACAGGTGCCTCAATATTGCCTAATTCATTAGACAAATATTGGAAAACAAGCTGCAGCCAATCATGTTGTTCATTCTGAAATTTCCACACTGCAGCTTGCTTTTGCATGAAATGCTCTTGCATTGCAGGCATAGGCACTGATTCTTTCACTTTTCTTATTCTCTCCTTCATCTCAGCATTCAAATTAGTAGGGGGGAATTTTCTTTGTTCATTAGCAGCAATAGGAACACCTTCTTTCATGCATAATTCAGTTATGAGACAAGGGAAAAACAGAAATCCCTTTGTTTTTGTTGTGCATGTATATATTTCTCTTGTAATCAATCTACCTAGATCAACAATTTTCCTCAGAGAGAATTGTATCTAGTAAGATCAATCTCTCTTTGGTCATAGCATATGTGTGTGAAGTAGGTAAGATTGATGTTGTAATGAACAAATGCCAATTTCCTAGAGCATCTATCAAATAGGTACTTTTCAGCTTAACTTCATTTGGTGTAAATCTTTCCCAAACAGAATCAGGTGTAGCAATTCTACTCCTAATTTCTTCCATTTCTTTCTTATTAGCCTTCCCTACTTTCTTCTCAAATTCAAGTCCATTGTATTTCAATAGATAATGTTCATTTATTTTCTTAGGATGAAAATGAACTATCTTACCTCTAACCTTAGAAGTGTAGCTTTTCTCTGGTCCTTCTCCTTCAGAAAGTCCAGCATAGAATTCTCTCACTAGCTCTTCAATGTATCCTCCTCGTGGCAACACAAAGTGATCTCCGTGAAGATTGGCCACTGTTGCCATGAATGATGGACTTGCTTTCTTCAAATCGTATCCCCTTTTTGGTAGCAACTGCATTTTCCATAGATGAGCTTTCTCTTCACTGATCAATGCTGGTGCATTGGTCTTGCCTTTCTTGCTCTGTTGGGACGATGATGATGCATGTTTGCCTGATGATTTTGATGTTGATTGCTTCTTCACCATTGCGTTTGCTGGATATGGAATTGATGTGTGTAACTGTTTGATTAGAGTGCGAGGTTTCAGATTGAGTGGAAGGGATAACGAAAATGATTTTAGGGTTTTCTTAGTAAGGAGTTAAGAGGAAGTTTTGATTTGATTTGAGGTAGTAGCCGTTAGGTAAGGTCGTGGTGGACATGCGTGCAGCCACGTGTCTTCCTTGGTTACTCAACACTTCATTTAATTTCTAACTCTGCGTCTGATGAGTTGTCACTCATACTTGATCAATTTCTTCAAACTTTTGAACTTGGGTACAGGGCACATTTTTTCTTCAATGCATATGTAATGCAGTAGCATTGCAATGCAGCTGCATCAGTTTCCTATTTTTCCTACAAAAACACTTAAAACAACAAATTGCACAAAATTAAGTAAAAATGATGGGTTGCCTCCCATTAAGCGCTTGTTTTAAGAGTCTTTTCAGCCTGACTACCTCCTTCTTTTAGAGATTTTTCAAATGAGTGGTTATCTTTTCTCTCACCACATGTTCACCATAGTACATTTTGATTCTTTGACCATTTACTTTGAAGATGGTGTTTGAGTTTTCATCTAACAAGTCAACTGCTCCATGAGGATAAATTTTAACCAATTTGAATGGTCCTGACCACCTTGATCTAAGCTTTCCAGGGAAAAGCTTCAATCTAGAATTGTATAGCAGAACTAGTCCCCCCTCTTTTAAGTCTCTCTTTTGAATTCTTTTGTCATGCCATGCCTTTGTTTTGGTTTTGTAGATTTCAGCATTCTCATAAGAGAATTGCTTAATCTCTTCTAACTCATTAAGCTCTAGCATTCTTTGTGTACCTGCTTTGTCTAAATTAAAATTGAGCTTCTTGATAGCCCAATAAGACTTATTTTCTAACTCCACAGGTAGATGGCATGCTTTTCCATAAACTATTCTATAAGGAGACATTCCTAAGGGTGTTTTGAATGCTGTTCTATAAGCCCATAAAGCTTCATCCAAATGTAAAGACCAATCTTTCCTATTTGGACTTACCATTTTTTCTAGCACTCTTTTAATTTCTCTATTTGGGATTTCTTCTTGTCCACTTGTTTGAGGGTGGTAAGCTGTAGCAATTTTATGCTTAACTCCATACTTAGCTAGAAGGTTTTCAATGATTTTATTACAGAAGTGTGAACCTTCATCATTAATTATAGCTCTAGGAGTACCAAATCTAGTAAATATATTCCTTTGAAGAAATCTACTTACTGATTTTGCATTATTATTTGGTAATGCTACTGCTTCTACCCATTTGGACACATAATCAACAGCTACAAAAATATATAAATTGCCAAAAGAAGGTGGAAAAGGTCCCATGAAGTCCATTCCCCATACATCAAATAATTCAATTTCTAAAATATTGGTTCTTGGCATTTCATGTTTATCAAAAATATTTCCTGCCCTTTGACATTTATCATATTTCTTGATCATAAGATATGCATCTTTAAATAAAGTAGGCCAAAAATAACCAGACTGTAATACCTTAGCTGCTGTTCTTGTGCTTCCAAAGTGGCCACTGTAACACCCTAAATATTTAATTAATTTATTTAATTAAGTATTTAGGAATTTAATTTCATTTATTGGGTATATTTTAATTAATTAAAATTTATATTAATTTTGTGGTGGTATTAGGAAAAGGAAGCGCCACTTGGATGAGCTGGGCTTAAGTGAAAAGCCCAAGCCCATGATCCAAGTGATATGCGAATGTGGCTAAGTCAATTGGGGCTAGGGTTTTGTGAGACATTTGCGAAATTGAGAAGAGAGAAAGGAGAAGAGAAGGGCGCCGTAGAGAGAAAGGAAGAGAAGAGAAGGCCGCGAGCAAGGAGGAGGAAGGGGCGTGATCTTGTTGCCGTGATTCCGTTCGTGACCGTCCCTAGGGCTTCTATTCTTCAAATTCGAGTTAAGGGGAGTTCTATCAATTTATATAATAGATTGTATGATAGGTTTTAGGTAGTGATAGCCATGATTTAACCACAATCATGATGATGTTTGTGAATTTATGTTCTTGTTGATGATGTATGCGTGATTGAGCGCGCTGGGCGCTGAGCGCCCGTGTGTGTGTGTGTGTTGCGCTGGGCGCCAGGCGCTGGGCGCTGGGCGCCCATGTGTGTGTGTATTGCGTTTTTGCTGGGCACTGGGTGCCAGGTGCCTGGGCGCTGGGCGCCCAGGGCGCCAGTTTTTCAGGATGTTCCCAAAATTTTTATGAAAACTATTTTCGCTATATCTTTTGACTCGGACATCCGTTTTAAACGTTTCAAAAAGTGTTGGGAAGCTTTTTCAGTTGCCTATCTGTGTGTCCTATTTTTAAAAATATAAACTTATTATTTCTGAAGGTTGCTGGGGCGCCCCAAGTGGCTGTTCCCGGTGGTCGTTGCTGTAATATTGAAAAGATGTTTTGGTGTCTTTAAAAATCCCCCTTGTGTATAACCAGTGGTTTTAACGTTTTAGTGTTAAAAGTGATGATTTTGACGATGATGCCCTTAGTGGCTAGTTAAATGACCTTTTTGCCCTTAGTGACCAATGTTGTTGATAATGATGTGTAAATGACGATGATGCCCTTAGTGGCTAGTTAAATGACCTTTTTGCCCTTAGTGGCCAATGTTGTTGATAATGATGTGTAAATGACGATGATGCCCTTAGTGGCTAGTAAATGACGTTTTTGCCCTCAGTGGCTATGGTTTGAGTTGATGATGTGTTATGAATAAGTGACGATGAAAATAAGTGACGTTGAGGCCCAAAAGGCTAAGTGATGATAAGGCCCAAAAGGCTAAGTGACGTTGTTGTGTGTAAGTTGTGAATTGACCAGGTGCTGTGCCTCTTATTTGGCAAATTGGTAAGTGACGGGTCACATAGTTGACCGTGATTGTGTGTTTGTGTGTGGTGCATGTCATAGTGTCTCATGCCTCCCATATGCATAAACCCAGTGATGTTTTGAGGCCCAAAAGGCTGAGTGACGATGAGGCCATAATGGCTAAGCGACGTTTGTGAAAAGGTACCTCATACATATGCCCGCGAGTGGGTTGCATTTCATATGCCTACATGACATAGTGATGAGTTATTGTAGTGATGGAATTGATGATTGTGATGTGATTAATTTAGAGCTGTGACTTGACTTATTGCTTATCATGTGATTTATTATACGTGCAGGTGATCACGAGTGGAGGACTAGGTACCTTCACTATTTCGAGTCGAGTCGTCACGCTCTGATACGTAGCACTCAGGGGGGGGGGGGGCGAACTTGATGTTTATGAATGATTTCGGTTGTTATGTCTTTGTTGACGATTCTGTTTTATTTTGTTATTCCGCGGCGTAATTGGTTTTAATGACGTTAAGTTTATTTGAGATGATAACTATGGTTTTGAGTCTCTCCTCTTAGTGACGTGCTACGTGATGCATGATTATTGTGTTTTGAGCTGTTTTATTGATAAGCGTTGTTTTATTGAAGTATGTGTAACATTCCTCATGCGAAATAATTTTTGAAAACTCTGATATTTTTCCAATTAAATGAACGGGTAGAAAAGGGGTGTTACACTAGTGGTATCAGAGCAGTTCGGTCTGTCCGGCCAATGTTGTCCTGTCATAGTGTCTTATGACAATAGATTAGTACTAAATTCTTGGTTTGTGCTGCAGTGATAGTTTGAAATGGCTGGGAGAAAAGACGCTGCTCTTGCTGCTGCATTACAGGCTATGGCTCAGGCTGTACAGGGTCAGCAGAATGCTGGGGAGAACGCTGGTTTTCGGAGTCTGACTACTTTCCAGAGAGAGAATCCGCCCACCTTTAAGGGCAAATATGATCCAGATGGTGCTATGGCTTGGTTGAAGGAGATCGAGAGGATATTCAGGGTGATGGACTACACTGTTGAGCAGAAGGTCCGTTTTGGTACTCATATGTTAGCCGAGGAGGCTGACGACTGGTGGTTGGCTACTAGGCAGAGGTTGGAGGCTGTGCAGGAAGAGATTACTTGGGGGGTATTCAGCAGGGAATTTTTGAGAAAATATTTTCCTGAAGACGTCCGAGGAAAGAAAGAGATAGAGTTCCTGGAACTGAAGCAGGGTGGTATGTCTGTGACTGCATATGCGGTGAAGTTTGTGGAACTGGCAAAATTCTATCCACACTACAGTGAGGCGACAGCTGAGTTCTCAAAATGCATCACGTTCGACAATGGGTTGAGGCCTGATATCAAAAAGGCCATTGGTTACCAGAAGATCCGTGTGTTCGCTGATCTTGTTGACAGTTGTAGAATCTTTGACGAAGACAGTACTGCTAATTACAAAGCTACGTCTGAGAAAAAGGGTAAGTTTCAGAGTCGAAGCAAGCCGTATGAGGTTCCTGCGGGTAAGAGTTATCAGAAGGCTGCTGGAAGTAAGAATTCTAGTGGGGGAGATGCTCCTGCTAGCATTGTCTGTTATAAGTGTGGCAAACCTGGCCACAAGAGTACTACATGCAGGTCTGATGAGCGGGTTTGCTACCGTTGTGGTAAAAAGGGTCATATGGCGGCCGAGTGTAAGGTCAAGGATGTGGTGTGCTTCAATTGTGGTGAGTCTGGGCATATCAGTACAAAATGTACAAAACCGAAGAAGGAGGTGTTCGCATTGGCAGGAGAGGAGCCTGATGAGAAGGATGGTCTGATTAGAGGTACGTGTTTTATTAATGGTACTTCTCTAAAATCTCTTATTGATACTGGTGCTACCCATTGCTTTATATCTGTTGATTGTTGTAAAAGATTGGGTCTTGTTTTTTCTGCTATGTGTGGGGATATGGTTGTCGATACTTCTGCGAAGGGGTCGGTGATTACTTCCCAAGTGTGTTCTCGGTGTCCCGTGTCGATCTTCGGCATGGACTTTGTTGTGAATTTTGTTTGCCAGCCGTTGAGAGGTCTGGATGTAATCTTGGGCATGGACTGGTTAGAGAATAACCACGTTCATATCAACTGTCGTAGCAAGTCGGTTAGTTTCGGGGAAGAAGACTCTGTTTTGGTATCTGCTGAACAGTTGAAGAAGTTGAGGAAGGAAGGAGTTCAGCTATTTTCGTTGATAGCATCGTTGTCTGCTGAGAGTCAGGCTGTTATTGAAGAACTGCAAGTGGTATGCGGGTTTCCTGAGGTTTTTCCTGACGAAATCCCGGGTGTGCCGCCGGAGAGGGAAGTTGAGTTTTCGATTGATCTTGTACCTGGTACGAGACCTGTGTCTATGGAACCGTACAGGATGTCGGCGTCTGAATTGTCTGAGTTGAAGACGCAACTCGAAGAATTGCTTGAGAAAAAGTTTGTGAGACCGAGTATGTCACCGTGGGGAGCTCCGGTATTGTTGGTAAAGAAAAAGGATGGGAGTATGAGGTTATGTGTCGACTATCGTCAGTTGAATAATGTAACTATCAAGAATAAGTATCCGCTTCCGAGGATCGACGATTTGATGGATCAGTTAGTGGGTGCCCGTGTTTTCAGCAAAATTGATTTGAGGTCCGGATATCATCAGATTAGAGTGAAGGATGAGGATGTTCAGAAGACAGCATTCAGGACAAGGTATGGACATTATGAATATTCAGTGATGCCGTTCGGTGTGACCAATGCACCTGGTGTATTTATGGAATATATGAATCGCATTTTCCATAATTACCTAGATCGGTTTGTGGTGATCTTTATAGATGACATTCTAGTTTATTCTAAGTCAGAGGAAGAGCATGCTGAGCACCTGAAGACAGTATTAGAAGTTCTGAAGGAGAAAAAGTTGTATGCTAAGTTATCAAAGTGTGAGTTCTGGCTGAAAGAGGTGAATTTCCTTGGACACGTGATTTCTGGTAATGGTATTGCGGTTGATCCGGCAAAAGTAGAAGCAGTGTTGGAGTGGGAGGCTCCGAAGTCCGCAACAGAGATTAGAAGCTTTTTGGGTTTGGCTGGGTACTACAGGAGGTTCATCGAGGGTTTTTCCAAGTTGGCCCTTCCGTTGACTCAGTTGACTTGTAAGGGTAAAGTTTTTGTTTGGGATGCTCGGTGTGAGGAAAGTTTTATGGAACTGAAAAAGAGATTGACAACGTCGCCTGTTTTGACGCTGCCTAATCCGGAGGAACCGTTTGTTGTATATTGTGACGCTTCGAAGATGGGTCTTGGTGGTGTGCTGATGCAAGATGGGAAAGTCGTTGCGTATGCGTCGAGGCAGTTGCGGGTTCACGAGAAAAATTACCCTACGCATGATTTAGAATTGGCTGATGTGGTATTTGTGCTTAAGATTTGGAGGCACAACCTTTATGGTTTGAGGTTTGAAGTGTTCAGCGATCATAAGAGTCTAAAGTATCTATTCGATCAGAAAGAATTGAATATGAGACAGCGTCGGTGGTTGGAGCTCTTGAAGGATTATGACTTTGGTTTGAATTATCATCCCGGCAAAGCTAATGTCGTGGCTGATGCTTTAAGCAGAAAGTCTTTGCATATGTTGGCAATGATGGTGAAAGAATTAGAGTTGATTGAGGAA
This sequence comes from Astragalus membranaceus, assembly GCA_039519185.1. NCBI lineage: Eukaryota > Viridiplantae > Streptophyta > Magnoliopsida > Fabales > Fabaceae > Astragalus > Astragalus membranaceus. Next base: position 32,972,845 of record CM076850.1, on the reverse strand, counting down.
TTCAGAGATTTGAGTTTGGTTTGTAAGATGACACCTCGCAGTGTCAAGCTGGGAATGTTAAAGATCGATAATGATTTCCTGGGAAGCATCAGAGAGGCTCAGAAGTCAGATGTCAAGTTAGTAGATTTAATTAATGGGGTTGGTCAATCTGAAGATGAATATTTCAAGTTAGATTCCCGAGGCGTGTTGAGGTTCTGGGGTAGGATCTGTGTTCCGGATGATGCGGAGATGAGAAAGGCAATTTTAGAGGAGGGTCACCGTAGCAAGTTGAGTATCCATCCTGGAGCAACGAAAATGTATCAAGATCTGAAAAAGATGTTTTGGTGGTATGGTATGAAGAGGGATGTGGCCCAGTTTGTGTATGCCTGTTTGACTTGTCAGAAGTCAAAGGTAGAGCATCAGAAGCCTGCGGGGTTGATGCAACCGTTGGAAGTTCCCGAGTGGAAGTGGGATAGTATTGCGATGGATTTTGTGACGGGATTGCCGAATACAGTTAGGGGTCATGACGCTATTTGGGTGATCGTTGATAGGTTAACGAAGTCTGCTCACTTTGTTCCTATTAATATCACTTATCCGGTGTCGAGGTTGGCAGAGGTTTATGTCAAAGAGATCGTGAAGTTGCACGGTGTTCCGAAGAGTATTGTGTCAGATAGGGATCCGAGGTTCACTTCTGAGTTTTGGACGGGTTTGCAGAAGGAATTGGGTTCAAAGTTAAAAATGAGTTCGGCGTATCATCCTCAGACAGATGGTCAGTCGGAGAGGACAATTCAGTCGTTAGAAGATTTGTTGAGGGCTTGTGTATTGGAACAACGGGGTTCATGGGATTCCTACCTTGCGTTGATTGAGTTCACATATAACAACAGTTACCATTCCAGTATCGGGATGGCACCGTTTGAAGCATTGTATGGTCGAAAGTGTAGAACGCCGTTGTGTTGGTATGAGTCGGGGGAGAGTGTAGTGTTGGGACCGGAGATTGTCCGGGAGACTACAGAGAAAATCAAGATGATCCGTGAAAAGATGAAGGCTTCGCAGAGTCGTCAGAAGAGTTATCATGACAAGCGGAGGAAAGATTTAGAGTTTCAGGAGGGTGAGCATGTGTTCTTGAGGGTTTCTCCTATTACCGGTGTTGGTCGAGCGTTGAAATCGAAGAAGCTTACTCCTCGCTTTGTTGGTCCTTATCAGATTTCTGAGAGAATCGGGAATGTGGCTTATAGGGTGGCTTTACCGCCGAATCTTTCGAATTTGCACGACGTGTTTCATGTGTCGCAACTTCGGAAGTATGTTTCAGATCCATCTCATGTGATCCATATGGATGATGTAGAGGTGCGGGATAATCTCACTGTGGAGACGATGCCCGTACGGATTGAGGATCGTGAAGTGAAAGTGCTTAGAGGCAGAGAGATTGCATTAGTGAAAGTGGTTTGGCTAGGAGCTGCCGGTGAGAGTATGACTTGGGAGCCAGAGAGCAAGATGCGAGAGTCCTACCCAGAGTTGTTTGATCAGGTAAATTTCGAGGACGAAATATTCTAAGTGGGGAGAGTTGTAACACCCTAAATACTTAACTAATTTATTTAATTAAGTATTTAGGAATTTAATTTAATTTATTGGGTATATTTTAATTAATTAAAATTTATATTAATTTTGTGGTGGTATTAGGAAAAGGAAGCGCCACTTGGATGAGCTGGGCTTAAGTGAAAAGCCCAAGCCCATGATCCATGTGATATGCGAATGTGGCTAAGTCAATTGGGGCTAGGGTTTTGTGAGACATTTGCGAAATTGAGAAGAGAGAAAGGAGAAGAGAAGGGCGCCGTAGAGAGAAAGGAAGAGAAGAGAAGGCCGCGAGCAAGGAGGAGGAAGGGGCGTGATCTTGTTGCCGTGATTCTGTGCGTGACCGTCCCTAGGGCTTCTATTCTTCAAATTCGAGGTAAGGGGAGTTCTATCAATTTATATAATAGATTGTATGATAGGTTTTAGGTAGTGATAGCCTTGATTTAACCACGATCATGATTATGTTTGTGAATTTATGTTCTTGTTGATGATGTATGCGTGATTGAGCGCGCTGGGCGCCAGGCGCTGGGTGCCCGTGTGTGTGTGTGTTGCGTTTTTGCTGGGCGCTGGGCGCCAGGTGCCTGGGCGCTGGGCGCCCAGGGCGCCAGTTTTTCAGGATGTTCCCAAAATTTTTATGAAAACTGTTTTCGCTATATCTTTTGACTCGAACATCCGTTTTAAACGTTTCAAAAAGTTTTGGGAAGCTTTTTCAGTTTCCTATCTGTGTGTCCCATTTTTAAAAATAAAAACTTATTATTTCTGAAGGTTGCTGGGGCGCCCCAAGTGGCTGTTCCCGGTGGTCGTTGCTGTGACATTGAAAAGATGTTTTGGTGTCTTTAAAAATCCCCCTTGTGTATAACCAGTAGTTTTAACGTTTTAGTGTTAAAAGTGATGATTTTGACGATGATGCCCTTAGTGGCTAGTTAAATGACCTTTTTGCCCTGAGTGGTCAATGTTGTTGATAATGATGTGTAAATGACGATGATGCCCTTAGTGGCTAGTTAAATGACCTTTTTGCCCTTAGTGGCCAATGTTGTTGATAATGATGTGTAAATGACGATGATGCCCTTAGTGGCTAGTAAATGACGTTTTTGCCCTCAGTGGCTATGGTTTGAGTTGATGATGTGTTATGAATAAGTGACGATGAAAATAAGTGACGTTGAGGCCCAAAAGGCTAAGTGATGATAAGGCCCAAAAGGCTAAGTGACGTTGTTGTGTGTAAATTGTGAATTGACCAGGTGCTGTGCCTCTTATTTGGCAAATTGGTAAGTGACAGGTCACATAGTTGACCGTGATTGTGTGTTTGTGTGTGGTGCATGTCATAGTGTCTCATGCCTCCCATATGCATAAACCCAGTGACGTTTTGAGGCCCAAAAGGCTAAGTGACGATGGGGCCATAATGGCTAAGCGACGTTTGTGAAAAGGTACCTCATGCATATGCCCGCGAGTGGGTTGCATTTCATATGCCTACATGACATAGTGATGAGTTATTGTAGTGATGGAATTGATCATTGTGATGTGATTAATTTAGGGCTGTGACTTGACTTATTGCTTATCATGTGATTTATTATATGGATTGAATTGGACTCACCCTTCTGTTTGAATGTTACCCCTATGCGGTAACGTGCAGGTGATCACGAGTGAAGGACAAGGTACCTTCACTATTTCGAGTCGAGTCGTCACGCTCTGATACGTAGCACTCAGGGGGGGGGGGCGAACTTGATGTTTATGAATGATTTCGGTTGTTATGTCTTTGTTGACGATTATGTTTTATTTTGTTATTCTGCTGCGTAACTGGTTTTAATGACGTTAAGTTTATTTGAGATGATAACTATGGTTTTGAGGCTCTCCTCTTAGTGACGTGCTACGTGATGCATGATTATTGTGTTTTGAGCTGTTTTATTGATAAGCGTTGTTTTATTGAAGTATGTGTAACATTCCTCATGCGAAATAATTTTTGAAAACTCTGATATTTTTCCAATTAAATGAACGGGTAGAAAAGGGGTGTTACAGCCAACATATGGTGCAGCATAGCAATGCAGAAGCACTGCTTGTTGTTCTTCCTCAGGAACACATTTCCTCATTAATTTATCAGGACACATCTTGTAAAGAAATGGATCATCCCAATAGTATTGTTTTACTATGTGGAAGAACCTTCTCTTTTGTTGATATGTCATATTCACTGGTGTCACTCTACTTGCAAGGAAATTTACAATATCAGCATACCATGGTGCAGATGCATTTGATGCTCCTGCATTGCTTGTAGCATATGCAGTTGCACTGTGTGCATTGACTGTGATTGCCAATAATTTCTCATCTGGAAAACTCTCCTTGATTTCTCCTTCTAGTGATTCACCTTCAAGCCTTGACAAATGGTCTGCTACTTGGTTTTCTACTCCTTTCTTGTCTCTAATTTCAAGATCAAATTCTTGTAGGAGTAGAATCCATCTTATCAGCCTTGGCTTTGCATCTTTTTTTGAAATCAAATACTTAATGGCAGAATGATCAGTATAAACAATTACTTTAGTGCCAACTAAGTATGATCTAAATTTTTCAAATGCAAATACCACAGCTAATAATTCATTTTCTGTGACTGTGTAATTTACTTGAGCTTCAATTAATGTCTTTCTAGCATAATAAATAGAATGAAAAATCTTGTCATACCTTTGCCCTAGGACTGCTCCTACTGCAAAGTCACTAGCATCACACATTAATTCAAAAGGCCTGCTCCAGTCAGGTGTTACTATCACTGGTGCTGTTACTAAAGTTTTTTTAAGCTTTTCAAAAGTATCCAAACAAGATTCATCAAAGTTAAATGGTACATCATGTTGTAAAAGCATACATAATGGCTTTGAAATTTTTGAAAAGTCTTTGACAAACCTTCTATAAAAACCAGCATGGCCTAAAAAGCTCCTGATACCTAAAACTGTTGTTGGTGGTGGTAATTTCTCAATCACCTCAATTTTTGCTTTGTCTACCTCTAGACCTTTCTTTGAAATTCTGTGTCCTAACACAATGCCCTCTTGCACCATGAAATGGCACTTTTCCCAGTTTAACACCAGATTTGTATCCTCACATCTTTTGAGAATTTGTTCCAAGTTTGATAAACAATCTTGGAATGTTTCTCGAAAGACAGAGAAATTATCCATAAACACTTCCATTGATTGCTCAATGAAATCTGAGAATATTGACATCATGCATCTTTGGAAAGTTGCAGGTGCATTACATAATCCAAATGGCATCCTTCTAAAGGCAAATGTTCCATAAGGGCATGTAAAAGTGGTTTTATCTTGATCTTTAGGGTCAATGGTTATCTGGTTGTATCCTGAATAGCCATCTAGAAAACAATAAAACTCTTTCCCTGCTAATCTATCTAGCATTTGGTCTATGAAAGGTAAAGGAAAGTGATCCTTTTTTGTAGCCTTATTAAGTTTTCTGTAATCCATGCATATCCTCCAACCTGTTACAGTTTTAGTAGGTATCAATTCATTCTTTTCATTGGCTATTACTGTCACACCCCCTTTCTTTGGTACACATTGGACAGGGCTTACCCATGCACTGTCTGATATAGGGTATATGATGCCAGCATCTAGCCATTTAATGATTTATTTTTTTACAACCTCCTTCATGATAGGATTTAGTCTTCTTTGGCTTTCTATACCGTTCTTAGAATTTTCTTCTAAGATGATTCTATGCATACACACAGAAGGACTAATTCCCTTGATATCTGTCATTTGCCAACCTATTGCTTTGGTATGTTTCTTTAGAGTATTGATGAGAGCATTTTCTTGTTCTGAGCTTAAATCAGAAGCAATAATAACTAGTAAGGTCTCATTTTCTCCTAGAAAGACATACTTAAGATGTTTAGGCAATTCCTCAATTCTAGCTTGGGAGGTTTTTCTATGGAGGGTAAATTTTCTTTGAGGGTTGGATCCTCAAGATTGAGAGGTTCATAAGTTCTGGCCCAGACTTCCTTACAAGAGTTTCCTATTGGCAGGTTTTCTTTTTCTAGTAATTCCTCATCTAGTAATGCAGGTGCATCAAGTGCATCTGCATTAGCCAAATGATCATACTGTTTGTAAAACTGTTTTTCTACCAATCTATCTAGAGAAAAAATGGATGAGCATGCTTCTGTATCCTCTGTGGGATACTTCATAGCACTCATCACATTGAATTTTATCTCTTGATCATTCACTCTCATTGTAAGTTCACCTCTCTGCACATCTATTAAGGTTTTGCAAGTTGCTAGAAATGGTCTTCCTAGGATAATAGGTACATCCTTATCTGCTTCAAAGTCAAGAATGACAAAATCTGCAGGGAACACAAATTTGTCTACCTTAACTAAGATGTCTTCTATTATACCTTCAGGATAGGCTATTGACCTATCTGCTAATTGAAGTGTCACGGTGGTTGGTCTTACAATTCCAATTCCCAACTGGTTAAAAATAGATTTAGGCATTAAGTTAATACTTGCCCCTAAATCACATAAAGCTTTACCAGTATAAGAGGTTCCAATGGAAAATGGAATTGTAAAACTTCCTGGATCCTTCAATTTCCTAGGAATTTTACTTTGCATGATCTGACTACATTCTTTAGTCATGGCAACTGTCTCAAATTCCCCTAATTTTTTCCTTTTGGTAAGCACATCTTTCATGAATTTTGCATAGTTTGGCATTTGTTGAAGTGCTTATACTAAGGGAACATTTATGTGTAACTGTTTTAGTACCTCTAAGAATTTGCTAAATTGTTTCTCCTCATGTGCTTTTTTTAATCTTTGTGGGTAAGGAGGAGAAGGGTACTCAGGTACTAACTTAGGTGTAGGGATCTGAACTTCTTCCTCTAATGCAGGAGCATTGGATGCTTCCACATTTCTATCTTTGCTATTTTTTTGTTTTTGTTTTTCTTTTTCTCCCTTATCTACACTTTCCCTCTCATTTGATTTAATCAAATCCTTGCCACTTCTTAAGGAAACAGTTTTAACATGCTCTTTTCCCTGTTTCTGGGAAGGAGCAGCTTCTGTATTAGAAGGTAAGGCACCTGATGGCCTTTGATACAAAGCTGTTGCTAACTGTCCTACTTGGGTCTCTAGATTTTTAATGGAAGCATCTTGAGTTTGTCTAGCTGTTCTTGCTTCTCCTATGAATGCTTTGAGCATATTTTCTAGAGAATTTTCATTGTTGGCTTGTTTTTGAGGTGGGAATCCTGGTGGTGTAGATGGTGCAGTATTAGATGCAGGTGCATTGTTATTGCTCCATCTAAAGTTGGGATGATTTTTCCACCCAGGATTGTAAGTGTTAGAATAGGGGTTGTTATTTCTATTATAACCTACATAATTTACAGAAATAGGCTTGCTAGGACATTCCTCATACAAGTGACCTCCTCCACAATATACACAACTAGTGGTACCTGGAGGTGCTTGTTCTACTGCTGCTGCAGTGCTGTCTATTGATCCAGCTGCATTAGATGCAGTTGCATTAACTGAAGTGAAGTTTTTTATCAAATTAGCTAAAGTGGCTACCTGAGCAGATAAGGCTGTTACATCACTAACCTCATGTACCCCTGATGGTTTTTTTTGGGCACTCACCCTCTCAGTAGGCCAACTAGAGCTATTAGCTGCTATTCTATCAATTAATTCACATGCTTCATTGTATGACAGATTTAATAACACTCCACCAGAAGATGCATCAAGCATTATTCTGGTTTGAAGTTCTAAACCATTATAAAAAGTTTCCATTTGAATAATAACAGGTAAATCATGATGAGGACATTTTCTTAAAAGTTCTTTCCACCTTTCCCATGCTTCAAATAATGATTCAAACTCTTTTTGTCTAAAAGATGTAATATCAGTTCTCATCCTGGCATTTTTGATAGGTGGGAAATATTTTCCTAAAATTTTTTCAGTCATTTCATTCCATGAATGGATAGAGTTAGGTTCTAAAGAGTTTAGCCAAGCCTTAGCTCTATCTTTCAAAGAATAAGGAAACAACCTTAATCTGAAAGCATCTTCACTAACACCAGGTAAGATAAAGTTACTACATACTTCTATAAACGGTTTTAAATGCAAGTGAGGATCCTCTAGAGGAGTTCCTCCAAATTGACCAATAGTTTGAAGCATTTGAAACATCATAGGTTTAAATTCAAAATGCACAGCATCAATATGAGGTCTAGATATGCTAATTTGCATGTTTTGATGATCAAACTGAGCATAATCCCTCATAGGTCTATCTCTATCATTAATCATACCTATGGGATCCATGTGAATGAATCTTTCTCTGTGATCTTCTTCTGTATCTTGATGAGAGCCATGACCTCCTCTTACTGAGTGTGGTCTTGAGCTTTGTCCTTCACTGTGAGACATCTTGCAGGCTTGTTCCTTTTGCTTTTGGAGTCTTAAAAATCTCCTAAATCTTCTTTCTATCTCTGGATCTAAGCTGTATTCTGGTGTCCTGTTTCTGGTTCTGTACATATGCTAAAGCACCATGTGCTCCTGCATGACAGAAACTTGCAAATACCAGAAATAATATACACTAAATTACAGTATATCAGATTTTTAAAAGAATTTAACTACAATCCCCGGCAACGGCGCCAAAAACCTGGTGTGTGGAAAACATGTGCAAGTATACACAGTCCATAACAAGTAATACAGTGTTTAGAACAGGTCGAACCCACAGGGATTGATGAACTCTTTCAAAAGTCAATATTATGTAATTTAGAGGAAGTAACTAATTTAACAAGATAGTTGATGATGGTGAGTATCACAAGTAAGTTAGAATAAAACAAGGTCTAAGTAGTTGTAATGAAATAGAGAAAAGCTAGTTGGAATTTCTTCCCCAAGTAATTTACTTATAAGTGTTTAATGCAGTTATGATGCAGTTGCACTGAATGCTGTTGCATTAGTTGTGTGCCTTTCAGCCACTTTTCTTCAGAGTTTAATTACAAGCTTCCTATGTCTAGGCTTGCTAAGTAAGTTCACTCTTGTCTTTTAAAGTACCCACAGTATCACCCTATGGACTATACTATCCTATGTCTAGGACTTAGTATGGTTTTCACAAAGTTTCCTTTATGTAAAACACTCACCCATATTAGTTCTTGAGTTCTTAATTGTAAACCATGTCTGCTTTTACAAATCTACTTATTTTAAGTGATCAACCTCAAAATAAGTGTTGAAAATATTATCAAGCAAGAACTAAGGTGCACACATCATATACTTGTATTAAACTTACTTAAAAGCTCATTAAATGGTTAGAACATTCCAACTAAGAGAGGTTTAGCTCAACATAGACATTGCAAGGCAAATATAAACAGAATAGAACATGTTTATATAATTGAAATCACAAAAGAGAACAACAAGATAGAAGTTACACAAGTTGTAGCTCTTAGCATGAATCCTCCTAGCAATGTAGTTGCATTAGCTCCTTAGCACTTTGATAAAACTATGAAAATGAGGTAAGGAGGATTTGTCACTTCCTTCCTTTCCTTCTTACAAAATAGAAACTAACTATGTATATTGAAATTTAAATCTAACTTATGGATTGTGATCTATCTTCAAGTGAAGGAGTGAGGTCTTTATATAGTCTTCAAGAGAGGTGCTTCCTTCCTTCATGTTGAAGTAACCTTGATGGCTGTATTCATGGTTGCTTTTCAGCAGTTGATTCCCATGTGAAGTCTTAAATCAATTGTATAGGGAGGTCAAATGAGATAACAACATGTGTCCCTACGTTGATGACTCTTCAAAGCTATGTGGGAATTGTAGGCAACGAAATCTGAAGTGTTCTTGCTTTAGGGGACCAAGTATGAGGTCATCAAATGCAAGTGGATGGCAAGTGGATGTGCAAGTGGATGGCTCCAACCTTCAGGCAATGCAGTTGTAGTGCAGTAGAATTGTGCTGAGCTAGCGTAGTTGTAAGTGCAGAATCAATGCAGGAGCATTTGATGCAGGAGCATCTAGACTGCACTTAACAAACTAATCAAACATACCACAATATATCCAAAATGGCCTATAATCAACTATAACCATGTCAAATACTCAAGTTATCACATATTACACAAAATACTATATAAACTCTTTATCTTTGCTTGAAAGAGAGCAATTTACTAAGTTTAGACATATGAATAACTCTATATAAAATAGAGTTATCAACGACCTCCCTTCTTCCCCATGTTCATCAAACCTCCCTTCCTAAGAGCATTGTTTTTCTCCTCTAGTAACAAAGCCCTATCCATCAACTCATGCAAGGTACCTCCTGCATGTAACTTCAGCTCAGCTTGTATTTCTCCCTTCAAGCCATTAATGAAGATTCCCTTCAACATTACCCTCTCCTCTTTCTTCAATGGTGCTGATTCTCGCTCAAATTTCTCTCTGTAACACATTACAGAACTGGTTTGTTTGATGCTCAGTAGTGGTCCAAACGGGTTCTCGACTAAACCCGGTTGGAAGCGACGAATCACCACTGCCTTGAACTCGTCCCACGTGAGCTCAGCATTCTGCTCCTCCCACCATTGGTACCAATTGAGAGCTTTGTCTTACAACGCAATCACCATCGCGTCGAGCTTGTCTTCTTCCTCCACCATATTCAGTTTAAAATAACGCTCTGCTCTCACAATCCAACCATATGCATCTTCTCCTCTGAAGATAGGTATCTTCAACTTGCGTCCCCCAAAATCGCGAGAAGAACCGAGGCAACTGCTTCGCGTAGAAGAGCTGGAGTTGTCAGCATCATCAGAGTTCATAACTCCTTCTTCTTCGTCCGCCGGGTCGGGTCGGGTCCGTTGTCTCCTGTGAGAATGTCGTTTGCGATGACGACCATCGGGCGACTTGCTGCGTCAAATGATCAGGTCCGTCAACTTCGCAATCTGCTGCTCAATACCTTCGATGCGTTTCTCCATTGTCAGGCGCATAAATACCATGCACTTGAGATTCTAGTGCTTTGATATCACTTGATGTGTATCTAAAACAGAGAGAAGAGAAGAAGAACAATTCCTTTGTATTATTTACTCAATTCAGAGGATCTCTCTGAATTGAAATGCTGTGTTTACAAGAGAATGTATATTGAAATGATAAAACAAGAAAGATGGCAAGAACAATGCCAATTCCCAGCCCAAGTCCTATCTCAATCCCAGCCTCCTTACGTGAGTGAGTGAATCCCCATATATATTCCTATTTTCTCTCTCCAAATCATTTTGAATATTTTCCCCCAATCCACTTCTGCCACGTGGCAGAAGTTAGTTAGCAGAAGAAGGGCGTGTGCTGCCGCCCTCACCAGCAATATTGTTCTTTGGCATTTTTCTCCACTTCCCTCTTTCATATACCTTTGTTATTTTCCCAGATTGCCCCTCCTTCTCCATGTCCTCATCAAGTTATTACTACAAGATTCCAATAGCATAATTATTAACAGAAATACGCAACAAAAATTAAGTGATGCTTCAATTATCAATATTACCTCAGCTAGAGTTATATCGAAAGTGCTACAAGCATCGCTAACTCTTCTGCGCACAGACACAAGACAGACCTCTACCAAGCCATGTTGTTGATCCTACCACAACCTCGGCTGCAATAAAACAAAATTAGCCATCAATGAATACCGTAAGAACTCTTATGCTACAAATTTCATTCTAAGGTGATGGACAAGCAATTTTTGTTTCAATTAGTATTTATTTCATCCTCAGCACATGGTAGTCTTTATTCAATTCGGTGTCTCATGTAAAAACAGAATTATTCAGCATGCATATTCAGAATTAAGTCCTGTTCCCATAACAACTAGATGTGGATAGTTGGCTATGATATCAGATGGTGACAAATAATCCCTGCACCAAAATCACCCAAGTTAGCTTATATATACAAAAGAATAATGGAATGTGCATATCTTCTAAACAAAACTGGAAACAAAAATGATGCATCTTGAGTTGGGTAATACCACACAAGCACTCCTCCGACAAGGACAAGAAATGGGTAAAGCTGCCCAAAAAAAGAACACATCAATAAAGCAACCGGATTATTAGGGAGGGGGATTCCAATAAGAAAAGGTGTTACCATTGCCAATGCAAGTGGCATACTTCCATTTCTTGTCTTCACAACCTTGTGAACATTAAGAACACTGCATGGAACCAAAAGAAGATGTTGAAATTGAAAAGACCACCATTAAATAACTAAGAAAACAGTATACTGAAACACGGGTCATTTCCTACTTAAACTGATGGTTGCTAGCTATCAATGATGCATTACACTGAACATTATAACCATTGTTGGAAAGATAATGAGATGGCTAGAATAATCATCGACCAGATAGAAATTCCTTAGCATGAAATCAAGCACGGCAAGGCCCAAACTTCTCCAAACTACATTTGGAAGCTCCAAACAGCAAAACGTTGTTGAATAACAGAAAACTTTGAGATTACAAACTTAGATTGGTGTGCACCAGTCATGGGGAAATCATCACTGTTCACCACCACGACTTATAGGCAGTTTGGATCGCGGTCAAAAAATAGGATCTTAAATTGGTATGACGTGATAACAAGTAACATAATGAAAAGTAAACTTAAAAATAAGTATCTCAGGTTTACAAGTTAGAAAAGAGTGCACACCCTTTATGCCAAGGACTAATGGCGTGCGGTGCAGGCTAGTAAAAATTGAACTTCAAAAATTTAGCTATACATACTTGAATGTGACTGTTGGTATAACCCCAAAAGCTATCATCAAACACAATATAGCTCTGAATGTTGGGATATCTGAAATTCAGAAAGAAAATTAAAAATCAAGCAATAAATTATCTAGAAAGGACTTACAAAAAAAACGAGACTAACTAGTAACTAAATATAGACCATAATCATCTTCAAGTTGAGCTCTACTATATCACCTTATTGAAACACATCCACTTATTTATGTATCCGAACTGAACAAGGACGTCAAGATCTTCGGTGAACAATCAAATTTAAAAGTTTGACAGAAATTAAAGACTAGGAACTATCAATCTAATATTTCTTAGTTAGTAGATGGTTAATTACACAAAAAACTTGTATCGTTGCTACACAAGAAGCATTCAGTGAGGGAAAAGAAAAAAATATTTATTAGGGGGAGTTATATTTAAAGTTAGGCTATAGGTATAGTTATTATCAGAAATAGCATTAAGCGAAAAACAGAGACATTTAAGCACTTGTCCCAAATCTATAACGAACACCATATAATGATGGGCAGTCTTACCCCCAATGAAAGGCAACCAACTCAAAAACGGCAAAGACTTTCCAAATTGCTGAACCCACCACTCAGCACCTGCAAAACCAACACCAACAATAATGGGATTTGGATTTTAAGGATATATAATAGAAAATTGAGAGATAGAACATACCCACAATAGCAGTGAAAACCAAGAGAAGGGAACCCAAACCAGAACCGCTTCCACCACCAACGACATTCATGAAAACCAAGAAACCTTACAGACTTGTGCAGTTATCTGCAAGCTTCCTGATTCTGTCCAAGCACAGAACAACAATCTATTTCCCAACTGTAACACAAGGATCGGGTTCATATGTCAGAAATCGAACAGATCTAACTACAAATTGAAATAAGCAAGGATCTAATCTAAAGATCAGATCGAGAACAACGAAAAGACTACTTACTGGTATAATGACCACAGGCGAAATTGTTGGCGGCGTCTTCTTTGCCGCTGATGAGTTGCTCAGGGTGGAAGAGTTGACGGTAAGCGCTGGTCCTGACTTCGTCGATGACGGTGGGTTCCAGATCTACGAAAATAGCACGTGGAACATGATTGCCGGCACCGGTTTCACTGAAGAAAGTGTTGAAGGCGCCGTCTCCTCCGCCAACGGTTTTGTCGCTTGGCATCTGGCCATCAGGCTTTAAGACCACACCGTGCACCGCCTCCGTGGCCGTAGCAGAGAGAAGAGTGTGTGTTTCGAAGAAGAAGAGGGTTTGATGGTTTCTGAGAAGAGGGCGTTTGTGAGTGTGAGGGTGAGGGTTTGATGCTTTCTGAGAAGAGAGCGTTTGTGAGTGTCAGGGTTTGTGTTTCTGAGAGCGTTTGTGAGAAGAGAGTGTTTGTTTTTCATTTAGCGCAGAAAATTTTTATTTTTTAATAATTGTCTCTATGGCAACATTTTCTGACCGATGCCTAAAGCTTAAACAAATAACCATTGCCGTAGACATTATGGGAACGGTTTTCAGTCGTTGCCATTTAAAAAAAAAAAGAAAAAATTGAAACAGCAACGAGTTCAAAAACCCGTTGCCATTGTTGGCTAAGGCAACGGTTTTTTTGGTGTTGCAATTTTAGGCGTTGCCATAGGGGTCCAAATATTGTAGTGGTACAAGTGTTACTATTGTTAACACCCAAAATAAATTAAGTTGTTGGCCGAGGGATAACGGAGAGTTTAGGGCTAGAGCAAGGCCTAGGCAGCCATAAGAGCACTAGGGCAGAGACACCTTAACACTTGTCGTAGCTCTAGAAGAGCTCAATCTGAAAGCATAAGGACAAATGTTGGAAGAGATTGAAACCCCAAAGGAATAAGGAGAATCACTGAGGTACAGCAGAAACTAGGTTGAAGGGTGCCTCGATTATAGAGTGACTCGGCTGAGGCACCAATGGTCAAAGACCGAAAGTGAGACATGGCCGAGGAGGGCTGTGGCCGAGCCAAGGGATACTTGCTTGGAGAACGAGTATTCAATGCACGTGGTCATACAACGTTAGAGCGGTTAAGGTCAATGAACAGAAATCATTCCTGTTTCCACGTAGTCTTCTGTTCATTAACCTTAACCGCTCTAACGTTGTCTGTCCATGTGCATTGAGTACTTGCGCTCCAAGCAAGTATTCCTTGCCTCGGCCACAGCCCTCCTCGGCCATGTCTCACTTTCGGCCTCCGGCCGTTGGTGCCTTAGCCGAGTCACTTTGTAGTCGAGGCGCCCTCCAACCTAGTTTCTGTTGTACCTCGGTGATTCTCCTTATTCCTTAAGGGCTTCAATGTCTTCCAACATTTTTCCTTATGCTTCCAGATTGAGCTCTCCTTGTGCCATGACAATTGTTAAGTTGTCTCTGTCCTAGTGTTCTTATGACTGCCTTAGACCTTGCTCTAGCCCTAAACTCTCCGTTTTTCCTTCGGCCAACGACTTAATTTATTTTGGGTGTTAACAGACTCTTGAGAGCCTCAAAGAGAATGTTTATTGGAAGGAATGAAAAAATATATTAATTTTGTTAAAGCTTGTCACACTTATCGAAACACTAAACACCCCACACAGTTACCCTATGGATTTCTTAAACCTCTTCGAATTCCTAATGGGGCATGGGAAGACATATCTCTTGATTTCATCGCGGGGCTCCCTCTCTCCCTTCTAAAACCAATCTTTGATCTTAATTGTGGTAGGCATGTTTTCCAAAGCTGCACATTTTGGCTTGCTCCTGCTACCTTCACTACCAGTAAATTAGTTGAATTATTTGAAAAAATGGTTTGTAAGTTTCATAGTATGCCAAAGAGCATAGTCTCGAATAGGGACTTTCATACCCTAATTTTGTCTGACCAATTCAAAAAGAACGATTTCTTTTATCTTTTTCTTTTTTAAAAATAATAAAAATTATTTCATCATGTTTTGCATAAGTAAAAAGTACAAATTTATTTTTTTGTTACATTAATACTTCATATTTAAATACTTTAAAAGTATAAAAAAGAAAAGCAAAATAAATAAAAAATCAAGAAAAGAGAAAAAAAGGGGCAATTACTAAAAATAGGTGTAAGTAGTGTTATTTTTATGTTGTATCGGATATGGGTTATTAAACGCCCATACGAATTTGGCCTGACCCGAATAGCTTATTTTCATCCCTCACACTCTAAAGGATTTTTTTAATCACACACCCTGTCTAAAGGACTTTAAAACTTTCCATCCATATATGTTTCGTCCATTTTTTCTGCATTTTCAACGGGTACAGTACTATAGTACCAAACCAGGTTCGGCACCTTTGTATTGTGTCTTATTACTTTTGGCACATTCTGAAACGGCACAAACCGGGCACCTTGGTACCGTACTTGTTTAACAATATGTAGAATAATTATTGATATCTATGTTTAACGATTTGGATTCCACCGACACTTTTGATCGATGGATAGAATTTCAATACGTGGATGCCATGTCAATGTACTGTTGTTCGGCTAATAAAGACCAATTGTGTATTCAACAAGGAAAACGCATGCAACGGCTATCACACATTAAAATTGATGGGACGAAAATCATGGAGATGGGATCAAATTAATTATTCTCATTTATTTTCTGTTTCCAGTATAAATTTCAAAACAATTTTACACTTATCTTACATGATGCGTGTTTTACCTTCTTCTTCACTTATCTTCTCTACTATTTGTTTCTTCTTCCTCTCGCCACTGCTCCGTCTTGCGGACCCTTTACCCTAGCCTCCGCTCTCGATTACGACCTAACACCCATCAACGGTTTCTTCATTGCCCTTTTCCTCTAATCCACAAATCAAATAGCTGCTTCAGGCAGTCATGGAGAGGAGCGAGCGAAATAGAATAGAGAAGAAGATATGTGGCGTGTGGTTGCGAAGAGAAGAAGGGTAACGTGAGAAGCGGTGCAAGGAAGTGCGCATCACCGATGTAGGAGGAGGTGCCGTGGAATCAACAGGAAATAGTCACTATACCTCCTTTTGATCTCTGTATCTCTCTAATCGAAGCTTAGAGTTACCTTCATCTTCCTCCTTTCGATCTCTGTCCCTAAGTTATTACTTTAACTTCTTTTATGGTTTTCAAAATGTACTTTCGTTCATTGAGATTTTAGTGTGCGTGTATTTTTTTAATGACCCCATTGATTATAAACTCTTGACATACACTCATGCAGGGATGAAGATACAGGATAAATGAGAAGATGTGCACTTTGGAATAACTCATACGAGTCATACCAAATTACAATAAGGTTGGCTCTTTCTTTTTCACTTCTTCAAATGTTATTTTGCAAATCAGTATCACTAAAAGGAAAATTTGTAAAAGGTCTACCTTTTAATGTCTGTTACATGTTGTTGTATTCATATCATCTTTGATATAGCCTTGGTTCTTCACTAGAAATATTGTTGAGGTTTTCCTTAGTTATATGATTGTACATTTTTTGCATCTAAATTTAGTGGTATAGGTTGATGACACAAAATTCTTCTAATTTTGTTGACGTAATTTTGACTAAGTGTAATTTGGTGGTAATGATTGTACATGATTTGGTGGTAATGATTGTATGATTCTCTTTGTTGCTATCAAGGTTTATTGCCTTTATTTCTTGACTTTATATATAATGAGGATGATAGCAGTGGTGGCTAATGTTGCAGATGTGATCATAGCAATGGTGCAAATTGAGCCCAACCATTTGTTTATCATCTTTTTGTTCATTTCCAATCCTTCTCAGTTAGACAGCAAGAAGCTTGAAGCTTTGCGAAAGCTTGACTACTCTTTTGTTATTTGTAACATTTAATTTGTTTCACAATGATAATGTTTGTAATTAGAATAATAAGCTTTTGTAGTCTTGCTTTGACTCATTAGTGTTTGTAATAACATTATGCACTCAAATCGGGTATGACAATTTTGCTTCAAACTGCTTATGTGTATTCCTATATTCACTACAAGAAAAATGCGTTTTTCTAACGGAATTTTTCCGCCGATACGGTTCCGGCGGATTTTTCAAAAAATTATTATTATTTTTTACAAAAAAAATCCGCCGGAAATTTTTGACGGAAAAATCTGCCGGTAATGCACATTTTCGACGGAAAAAATCGCCGGTAAATCCGCCAGAACCGTTCGAAAATGCCTATAAATAAAACTTTCTCCTACACTCTTCTCATTCTCTCATTTCACTCTTTATTTCCTTCTCATACTCTCCAATCTCCATAAATTTCTCTACATACCTCTCTTCTATATTTCCCCTTTCTTCTTCCTTCTCATTCAATATCTTCTCAAATCTTCTCACATTCATACACTTCATTTTTCTCAATCTCTTCTCAAATCTTCTCATATTGATACACTTCATTTTTCTCAATCTCTTCTCAAATCTTCACACATTCATACACTTCATTATTTTTCTCAAATCTCTTCTCTTCTCTTCTCACATATTCTCTTCTCTTCTCAAATATTCTCTTCTCAAATCTTCTCACATTCATCTACTTCATTTTTATAATATTTATTTTTCTAATTAAATAAACGAATTCAAAAATTTGTTTTAAAAAAAATCAAAATAATTAAATAATATTAATTTTTTAAATAAATGAATTAATAAAAAACCTGTTTTAAAAAAAATAACAAAATTTCCTACGGATTTTATATAATTTCCGGTGGATTTGGAATTTTTTTTAAAAAATAATAATAAATTACCAGCGGATTTTCAAAAATTACCGGCGGATTTTCCAAAAATTACCGGCAGATTTTGGGTGATTTCCGACCGATTTTACAGTCGGTAACTTCCGGCGGATTTTCCGGCGGCAAAATCCGCCGGAAATTATCGACGAAAAATCCGCCGGTAACCGTTACCTGCGAAGGATTTTCCGGCGAAAAAAATCCGCCGGTAAAGCCACATTTCCGACGGATTTTGGGCTTTTTCGGCGGATTTTTTCCGCCGGAAATTCGCGAATTTCTTGTAGTGATTTAGAATTATCAAGTTTTGTGTTTAATTGTTGCCGTCATAAATGGAGCTCATGTGTCTCTATATTCATTCATGTGTATGTGTATTCCTATATTACTGGTGGATTTTCATGGATTTGTGAGGGAAATTCAACTTGGCTTCTGTCTGTGTTCAAAGAAGCATAGTTGATGGAGTGAGTATTGTTCTCTTATGTGTTTTCTACCTATTTATGCTGATTAATTTAGTTAGAAGCCAACATTAAAGTGACATCACTAGAAGGAGTACTGCACTATAGTCCTTATTTTCCTGGTGGGGCTATTACAATACCTAAAATGCTTAATGATGGTGTTGTTGAATATGAAATGGCACCTTGCTACTTAATCAAATCTCAGATGCTGATATGCATAAGGTTTATTTGATTTTCTAGGACATTCTGTTATAGTTTGAGCACAAGTAACCTCATCCTACTTGCTTGATATTATGCTTTAATAAAGCATGCTATTTTGGGAGTTTCTTGGAGTAGTACCCTAACAGCTGTGGGCATGTGATTTTGCTTTCGGGAATGCTTCATTTCTTGACAAAGTAATTATTTAGTTTGTCATGTTTTGGACTGTGCTCTATAATATATTATGCATTTTACTTTTGTAGCAACCCTAATTTTTAAAGACTCGAACTTTGAAACCTAAGACCGATTTAATTATTTGTGGGAATAATTAGTCGTGTCTCGGGGATTAATAGTCGAAGGAAATTGTCAACATAATCGTGTTTCAATCGAATTATGGTGTAATTGATGGATTCATGAAGAGAACTGAAGCTGAAGGGTAAATTAGTCTTTTTACTCCCTTCTAATGTTCCAACCTATAAGTTGCTGAACCTTCAGCCCCACTCTCACACTCAGCCATTTTCCAATTCTGAAATAAAAAGAAAGGAGCTGAAACTTAAGGAAAGAAAAGAGAGAGGAGGGCATGGAGCAAGGAAGAAGAAGGTGGGGGGGGGGAAGGATCACCAAAATCATTGCATGTAAATGATTCAACATTCATCCCACACCATTTTCGATTCTGAGTTCAATGGAACCATTTTCAGAAACTGATTCTTTCCCTATCTCTCAATCCCTTTTTCTGTTTTGGAAGCTCCAATGATGAAGATGGAGAAATTCTGAAGTTGTTATGGTTGCATGTTCGGTTCGACACTAGGGAGCTGGAATTTTGTGCTTTCATTTCGAATTTGGAAGTGGTCCAATCCTTTGAGGTCATTGCTTCAGTCTCAGTCTTGAAGGGGTTGCTGTTTGGAAGCTCAAGTTCGAAGTAGCAAGTGATGGAAGTTGAAGATGCAAGTTCAACAAAATTCTGGGTAAAACCCGTATGGTATACCTTCGGTGATTTCATCGTATATCCCTGCACACAACTCCGATGATCGTGATTCTTGTTCCTCTGGAAACTAGACAAAAGGATCTTCATTTTGGGCACAAGAACCGTATGATTTCATGGAGAAATGGAGGACATATCATGTCCCCAAGTTACGGTTTCAGAATCAAACACTGTCCTGGACCAGTCACCTTGTTTTGTTAATATCTCTCAATCTACTTGATGCATGCGCGTGAAACTTCTTCCATCAGAAAGTAGACGAAATTATCTTCACAATGAGCACCTGTTTGGATAGTTTTGGTCACGGATTGACCAAGTTATGCTTGTTGCTGTTGCGCCCGAAAAATCCGGTTTGAGACTTTTCGTTTGACAACGTGTAAAAAGTTTGGAGCCGCCACCAATATTTTTATTTTAAGACCAAAACATTGAATAAAGGTCTTTTAAACAAGGCGGGCGGTCTTTTGAAAACGCAGAGATGTAGGTGTTATACCCCAATTTTTTCCGTCTTCTTTTTCTAGTTTTAGTCGTTTATTTTACTAAAATCGTGTTTTGAAGTCGCGTGATTACGAGAATTATCAGTATGGCGTCTCAGATACTAATCCTAGCCAATTTCAACTACCCTGTTCAACTAAATCGAAATACCGTTGTTTTAAATTAGGCATGCACGCAAATGATCGGTCGTTTCGTGTGTTCTTCAATTTAATCTTTGTATTTGGATTTAGTCGAACCTAATTGGGACTACCAAAGTCATTTTTCTCGCGATTGGGCTTGTCGTTTCAATTTGGGCTTAAGAATGCAATTCCAAGTTAATTTTTAGCGTTTTTAGTTAACAGGCCCATTTTTCTATTTTTGGGCCTCGTTTTAGCGTATTTGTTTAGTCTGGCCCGTTCTCGTCTTTGTATTTGGCCCGACTCCTTTTTCTTGTTATTAATCTTATTTTGTTTATATAATTTATTTAAGCAATATAGTTTCAAAAAAAAATGGCAAAAAAATTTCTATTTAATTTTATTTACAACTTAGGAGAGTCCAAAGGTCCAAATGTCCAAAAACTACAAAAAAAATTACATCAAAAAAGGCCCAAATGGCCAGATCCGAAAATACAAGTCATAGAGCAGATATTAGGGTTTCCTAGCAGCACTCCAAGCTGTTACAGCTGCTGCTGGGCCTGGATCCAAAACCTGAAAAAATATTCAAAGCCCAGTCAAAATACAATCAATGCCTAAACCTAAAAATGCAGTATAAATCAGCAGTCAAACAGCAGTAGCAGGACACGATTTTCGAGGTAAACAGCACCAAAAAAAAAACGATCAGGGTTTTACACTGAAACCCTAATTCCAAAACAGTGGTTTCTTTTTTTTCTTTCTTTGAAGTTCTAAAAAATTTCAAAGGGTCAGTAGCAGCCACTACAGATCTAGAATAACAGCAGTAAACCAAGCAACCAGCAACAGATCGAAAATGTATGTTTTTTTTTATTATTTATTCTGTACTCCAAATATGTTGAACTAAGTCTATGCTATGTGATAAAAACAACATCATTCAGATCAAAAATGGACTAGCTTTCGTTTTTTGCTTCAGTAGAAAATTGACTAGTATTAGTTTAGTTCGCTTTTGTTTTCAAAATAGGTTGCTTCTCTGTTTTAAGAAACCAGAATCGAAAATAATGGTAGGAAGAAATGTGTAGAAGAAAATAGGCTAAGGACAGAAAAAAAAATAAACAAAACTGACCTTAATGTGTTCGCCGGAGCTCCGGTCGTCTTCTCCGGCGAGCTCCACCATGAACTCCGGCGACCCATCATGAAACCGAGCCACCGTCGATAGCCCCCCCTTTCGCCGGTCTCCAAAACTGAACCAGAAACGCGTGACCACCGTACGGTAGTCATCTCCGTCGCCAACCATCGCTCCTCGCTCCTCTCACCAACAGCGCCACCACCCACACGAACAGCCACCACCGAACCACCCCAACAACCGCCGTAGACATCCACCATCCGAACCCTCACCACCGTCACTCCTCAAAACAGATCCACCACCACCCACACAAACAGCCACCCACAGCGCCACCATATCACCATCGCCGAACCAACGCTTCACCATACGCGACCACCATACACCACCAACCGAAATCATATCAGAGAAACAGTGGTTCGGATTTGAGAGGGATAGGAGTGCGAACGGCGCTAAAGGAGAAGAAGGTGAGATGCGATTTGAGAGAAAGAGAGAGGAGAGCAGGATATGTGAGAGGAGAGAAGTGAAA
The DNA here is from genome assembly GCA_039519185.1 of Astragalus membranaceus. Lineage (NCBI taxonomy): Eukaryota > Viridiplantae > Streptophyta > Magnoliopsida > Fabales > Fabaceae > Astragalus > Astragalus membranaceus. The sequence continues at coordinate 32,951,082 of CM076850.1, read as the reverse complement.
CGGCGCCGCTGGAAAGGGAGTGGGGCGGCGCAATGGGGGGAGGGGAGGAAGATTTCAGGTCTGGAAATTTTGGTGAGGGGGAGAGATCGGCCGCAGCAAGGAGCAAGGAGAGAGAGAAAATTTTTTTTTAGGGTTAAGCAATTTGGGGGTGGGGAGTGCGGCGCGCTGAGGGGGAGAGAGTTTGGGAATTAGGTTTAGTTTTTTTAGGTTTGGGCTTTATATAGTTAGGGTTTTTATTTATTTATTTATTTTTAAATATCAGATTAACATTTGCACCCCACCAATTCCATTCTGCACCCCCTAGGAAAGCCCACGATTTCGTGGGTTAGCCAGCCTTATAGTGGGCTGGGCTGCTACTTACACCCCAATTTTAATAATACAACCCCCCTTTTTATTCACACCCTTATTTTACTTCTGCACCCCCCTGTTCCTTTTTTTTTATTTTTTGTTTTTCCCCTAAGTAAACCATTTTTCTCACCAACCTTTTTTCAAAATAACCGATTTTCTTTTCCCTAAACGAGAATCAATCCAATTGCGAAAACTCTTCAAAATCAAACTTTGTTAAGTAGTCTTGCGAAGCCTTTGCTTGCATGATTATTAACAATGGAGTGCTAATGGTGGTCACTTGGAGCCTTTGCTCAATTGATCATCATGAAAGCTCAATTCTCACAATTAAACAAGATAAAAAACAAAAGCCTTTTTTTCTAAAAAACAAGAACTACGTAGCTTTGAATTCTCCATCGCACCGGGAGATACGTAGGAGCGGGCCATGTCCCGTCAAGCACTTCTTTCTAAAAACCTTTTTTTTTTCCTTTCTCGCCAAAAATAAAAAATTTTATTAAGTTCTTTAATTCATTTTCAATGACAAATAAAGAGGCAAATTAGATATTTTTCAAATCAACGCTTAAAACCACACATTTAATTAAAGGTTCCCTCTCAGTAGAGAGGACGTGTGGGGTGCTAATACCTTCCCCGCGCGTAACCGACCCCCGAACCCTCTTCTCTAGTTTCGCAAGACCACTCGCTTTCCAATAAAAGGTTTTCCTAATATTTTCCTTAATAAATATTGGTGGCGGCTTCATTGTTTTTTAGAAAAGTTGTAAACGAGGAAGGCACTCCCTCGGGGGCTTTTTCGGGCACAACAGCTGGCGACTTCACTGGGGAAATTAAAAAAAAACATTTTTTTTAAAAGTGGGTCAAGCCTAATTAATTAAATGTGTGGTTTATATGATTGATTTTAATATCTTGCTTTGCCTCTATTCTTCTTCTTTTTCATAAGCATGTTGCACCCATGTGCATTCTTCTTCTATGTTTGCTTTTGTTTAAAGCAATAGATAGTTATTTCTTTGCTTAGTTCCCACATGCATACTTCCCCTTTCTTATCATGTCCCTTTCTTCTTTGCTCCCTTTCTTGAGGTAAGTAGTGCATTGTTATTGGTACCCTAGATTAGTTTATATTGGATCGATATTGAACCCTAGGATAAACAACATGCTATTTGTCTGGACTGCTCTGGACTTTCGTTTGCAGGTGGGGAAGGGTAGTTATTCCTAGGTGTTGTGCCCTCGACACACACTTCACATCCTATACTTGTGAGCATTGAGTGGGGCCTAAAACCCAAGGTCTGAACAAAAACCTAGGAGAGTGGGAACGATTAGTGACTGCCATTCGTAGACCTTTGTCTGTATGGCTCTCATGAAAGTTCCGCCCAAGAGTGCGCTTTGTCATGATGCCTCTCACTCGGTAGCTTTCTACGATTGTGGGTGCCATCATGAGAGAGACTTCAGCTCTTGGTTGCCATTGTAAGGAAGTGATTAGAACCTACGTGGGAGGATTACCCCTTTCGTCGACTTTAGACCTTAGGATTCCCACCCTTTGTAAGACACGGGGGCACGCCTTTGTTTGTTGCATTAGTTTAGGCATTCCTTTTTCTTAAACTCTATTTCAAAAATCGTAGAAAATAACGTCCTTAGTTTCTTACCCTCTTTTTATGTAAATGACACATCATTTCACATCCACATCATTTCGCATTCACATCGTTTCGCACCAATTGCATTTGCATCTAACAAAAGTTTGAAACTGTCATCATTTGCATTCTTCATGCATTAAAGTTTGTTTGCCGGAGATCGCAACATAACATCGAACCTTGTCATAGGTGTGTAAGAAGCAACATGGAATCCAAAGGCAAAACCGCATTCAATTCGATGTTCCCCATTGTAAAGAAGATTGATGTAACTAGTTTGAAGGAGTATGCTTCCCTATTAGGTCCTATTGAGCTTTGGTCCTTCGACAAGACTTATGGGAATATCCACAAGTTATTACAGTTAGAAGTACAGGAGAGCGCCATCACCGCCCTATGTTGGTTTTATGACTCTGAGATTAGATGCTTTCTTTTCAAGAACTTCCAAATGGCACCTACCCTAGAGGAGTATGAGAAGATTCTGGGTTTTGATCGCTCAGAGGCTAGACCTTACCAGTATCAGAGGCAGTATTATTCAGATGAGAAGTTTGCTTCCTTGTTATAAATCAGTGTAGAAGAAGTGCGGTCCCACAAAGTTAAGCGTAACAAGATATTTGGGTTTCCTAAGGAGTACTTTGAGAGTTTGATGACTAGTTATGTAGCATCAAATGATTGGGTTTCTTTCAAGCAAGTACTAGCTTTGACCATCTTCGGCATTGTTCTTTTCCCTCAGATTGAGAAACATATAGATGAAACCGCTGTTGGTGTGTTCCTAGCTTTCAAGAGTGCAAAAAGTCTCATCAACCCGGTTCCCGCTATTCTCGCTGAGACCTATCGTGCCTTCACCCGCCATCATGAGTTCCGAAAGGATAAGATGTGTTGTTCTTTCCCTGTGCTATACGCTTGGTTGATCAGTCATGTGTGCATTAACAAAACCGAAGTCGGGGACCTGCTTTCCTACGCTTTGGGTTGTAATCCGAAGACTATGAGCCCTCAAGAGTGCAAGGATACTCTCAAAAACCTTGATGCTCTTCAAATTCGGTGGTACTTGCACAAGTTTTGGGGAGATAGACCCTCAGTGATATTCCAATGTGGCAGTTTCCAGAACGTTCCTCTCATGGGGACACAGGGATGCATCAATTATAACTCGTCTTTGACCTTGAGACAACTCGGGTACCCTATGCGGGACTCACCCTCCGAAGCTATGTTGTTCCGTTTTTACCTCCATGAGGGGATCCCTAAAGACGAGGACTTACTTCGGCGAGTCTTGCAAGCTTGGGAAACCGTGGTGCGAAAAAACAAAGGCGAGTTATCTAAAAGGACCACTGCTATCTCCTTCACTCAATGGCTAGAAAAGAGGATTAAGGAAACTCGATCATCCAACCAAGGAATGCCATCACTTGAAGAGAAAATACCAGAACCCCACGTTCCCCTAATTGAAGAACTAGAAGAGGTTAAGCTGGCCTTATCGAAAGCGGAAGAAGAGAAAAGGGCTTTGCAAAACAGATTGGGAAAGGTGATGCAAGACAAGCGAAAGCTAGAAAATGAAAATGCTCTGCAAGCCGCCGCTATTGAAGCAACCAATAGGAAGCTAGAAATAGGAGAAGAGAGCAAAAGGGGAATTCAGAAACATTGGGAGGGAGCTAAAGAAGAAGTAAAGAGGTGCGCCTCGAAGATGAATGAGGCTATGGCGGAAGCAAGGGAATGGAAGAAATCATATGCCAAGTCAAAGAGGGATGAGAAAATGGTTAGAGAGGCGCTAGCTAAGTCAAAAGAGGAATTCCAAAGGATGAAGTTTGAAATGGAGAACCAAGTGGAAAACATCAGGCAAGATAGAGAGTCTATCATAGGGATCTTGAAAGAATATCAACAAGCTTTGGAGTTTGAACAAGGAAGGTCAGATGAATTGAAGAGGAATCTCCAATACCTAAGGGAATCTTATGGGCAAGTACAAGCCGAAAGCCAGTACTGGGAGGAACGCTTCATGGCACTAATTGGCAGAATAGAAGACCAAGAAGTCATCAAGGAGCTAAGGGATGAGATTCGGCTCTGGAGGAGCAAATTTTCAAAGCTAGCAGGGCTAGCTAATCAAGCTGTGAGAAATGTTCCCAAGAAGCTAAGAAGAGCTGAAGCAGAAATGAACCCTTGCAACACTCCGGCCAAGGTGCGTGAGTTTGTCGAGTATTGCAAGATCCTGACAGAAGAACTCATGGAGAAGGCCAAGGGGGCAGCCGAAAGCAAGAAGAGAAAGAGGAAGGAGAAATTGAAGGCTATATGCCTCTGAAGTCCACTTTAGGTCATTGCAATAATTCTTAGGAAATTGTGATTTTCTCTAAAAAGTTGTAATTTTCTTTGGATATTGTACTTTGTCCTCAGAATATTGTACTTTGCTTTTCCCTCGAGTTTGAAGTATTCTTTCCTTTTGAATAAAGTGTGTTCGTTTTGCCTATTGTTTCCAACTTCGTTGCAAAAAATAAAAGCAAAAAAAAAAATAATAAAATAAAAGAAGGAAAAATATATTAAAATAAAATATTAGAGCTTTAGACCTACACGCCTATGACAAGACGAATTACACCGCGATTCCCAGCACCCAAACAAACATAAAATCATGCATATTGCATTGCATCTACATTCGTTTATTTAATTCTCGTGCTCATAAAGTGTATTCCCTCAATAGAAAAAGGCAAGCTGGTTCGCCAACATCGATACCTGACGCGTCTACAAGCAAAGCTCATGGCAACTAACCAGAATGACCGGGGCCGTCCTGTTATTGAAGACTTAGGAAGTGGGGAATCAGACCATGGTAACACCTCTGCTGAGGTTCCCAATACAGAGCAATTGGCTCAAGAGAATCGGGAGTTGAGAACGAAAATCGGGGCAATGGAAACACAGATGACGGAAATGATGGGCATGCTACAAGCTTTGAGGAACGGAACTGCCGCTGGAAGTCTCGCCGTCAGTACCGGAGTTGCTGTCACTCTTCCCCCTCCGAGTCTCGAGACTAACACCTTTACTCATACGTCAGGAACCAACAACCAGGGCCAACCAGTTATGCATAGGATGCCTTGGGGACTCCCATCCGGATACGCACCTCCAGGAGCCGAGGCTAATGCGGGAAGTAATCCCCTTACGGTTGCAGAACAAGTCCGACCCATCTCAGCCACAAACAATGGAGGAGCGGGAGCGCCTCAAGGCCAAATTCAGATTCCTATTCCGCCGGGAACTCCGTTTGACTTTCATTCACCAGTAACGGTCTATCCCCCAATTCAGGGACCAATTCCTGGGAATATCACTCACTCACGTGACCCACACGTGAACCCAGCCGTAGTGGCGATGAGTAATCCTCACTACGGTGTGAATGGTTTTCCTCAGAACTATCCTGCTGAAACTCCTCAAGCTAGAGACAGGTATCACATGTTAGAAGAACGCTTAAGGATGATTGAAGGGTCGGGCTCTAGAGCAAGAGAAGCTCGTGATCTGTGTATCATCCCTGATGTGGTTTTACCTCCCAAATTCAAAGTGCCCGACTTTGAAAAATACCGAGGCGTGACTTGCCCTAAAAGCCATCTGACCATGTACTGTAGAAAAATGGCTGCGCATTCTCATGATGACAAGTTTGTTGATCCATTACTTCCAAGAGAGCCTTGCGGAAGCATCCCTCAATTGGTACATGCAGCTAGAACCGTCCCATATCCATTGTTGGAAAGACTTGGATGATGCTTTCCTCAGACAATACCAGTACAATACAGATATGGCACCAGACAGAACACAGTTGCAGAGTCTGGCAAAAAGAGATAATGAGTCATTCAAAGAGTATGCCCAGCGGTGGAGGGCTTTGGCTGCACAAGTGACGCCCCCTTTGTTAGAGAAAGAATTAGTCTTCATGTTCATGGAAACCCTGCCGCCGTTATACTACGATCGTTTGATTGGTAGCGTGTCTTCCAATTTCTCAGACATGGTAATCATCGGTGAAAGACTAGAAAACGGGATGAGAAGTGGCAAGATTGCCCATGGTTCCACAGGTATAACCACCCAGAAAAAGCAATTTTCCGGATTTTCAAAGAAGAAAGAAGGAGAGACCAACGCCATCACCATAAGCCCACCATATCAACCACAAAACATCCCTGTCCCCGCTCATACACGACCAAACCTTCCACCACAAAATAACTACCACAAAAGCTACCCAGACAAAAAACAGACCACCTTTGATCCCATCCCCATGTCCTATACTGACCTATTCAACTATCTTTTTACAAACAAACTCATCAATACCAGGCCCATGAGACCAGTCCAACCCCCCTACTTCCGAGGCTACAATCCCAATGTTACCTGTGCATTTCATGAAGGGGCAGTAGGACACGCTGTTGAGGACTGCAAGGCATTCAAAATTGTAGTGCAAGATCTTATTGAAGCCAAAGGGATAACCTTCAAACAAGAAGACCCGAGTATCACAACTAATCCGCTGCCTGGTCATCAGAAACATGCAACCAATGCCATCCATGATACGGGGAGTCAATCCTTAATCAGAACTGTGGAGTGTATCCAAACACCCTTAGAGGTTATTCATGCAGAGCTGTGCAAGTTCGGGGTCATCAAGAGAGGTTGTGCTCAGAAAGAAGTATGCGTTGATGATAATTGTGTCGGAACATGTGAGACCTTCAAGACAGTTTTGCAGGACCTGTTGGATCGTCATATAATCCAAATGGGTGTGCAAGAGAAAGAGGATGATGTGCTGACCTTCGAATCAGATAGGAATGGAAATGTTCAGGTACCTATTGAGGTCCCGTATAGCCGAAAGCCGATCGTGGAGAGACCTAAGACCATTGTGATTCCTGTCCCAGCTCCTCATCAAAAGAACAATGCTGTTCCAATGAGCTATGGGGTGTCAGTTCCAATTCAGACGCCTCAGGTTGTTCCCGATGTCACCAACATTGCGGGAAGCAGCGGAGTCACTAGAAGCGGACGTGTTTATGCCCCTGAAGTCCTGAAAGAAGGTCCCTCAAAGGAGGAGGAGGAAAGAATTCGCAAAGGCAAAGCGCAAGAACCCAAGGAAAGTAGGAAAGTGTCAGAACAAGAAGCCACTGAATTTCTGAAGATCATGCGTCAGAGTGATTACAAAGTGTTGGACCAGCTGCACCACACCCCTGCAAAGATCTCTATCATGTCCCTACTGCTCAATTCTGAGGTTCACCGTGCAGCCCTAATGAAAGTATTGAATGAAGCCCATGTAGCTCAGAACATCACTGTTGACCAGCTCGATGGCATTGTAGGGAATATTGTTGCATCCAATTATATTACTTTTACCGATGATGAGCTCACCCCTGAGGGAAAGGGGCATAATCAGGCACTTCACATTTCAGTTAGATGTGGTGAATATACACTCTCCAGGGTCCTCATCGACAATGGATCCTCTTTGAATGTCATGCCCAAATCTACTATGAGCAGATTGAATGTAGACTGTTCATATATGAAGCCTAGCTCAACACTAGTTAGGGCATTTGACGGATCCAAGAAGGAGCTTATGGGAGAAATGGAGTTCCAGATGCAGATAGGGCCAGAAGTATTTTATGTGAATTTTCAGATCATGGACATTGCATCATCCTACAGTTGTCTCCTGGGGAGACCTTGGATTCATGCTGCCGGTGCTGTTCCTTCATCCCTCCACCAAAGGCTTAAGTTTGTAGTCGACGACAAGCTGATAGTCGTTTTTGGAGAAGAAGAGTTCATCGTTAGCAAGCCCCATCCCTCTCAATACATTGAGGCTGCAGAAGAATCACTTGAATCTGCCTTTCAATCACTAGAAATTGCAAATGCTGCTTTTGTGGGGGAAGAGGCCCCGTTGCCCGTACCAAAGATATCTAACGCTGCTATCATGGTAGCCAAAGTCATGCTGCAAAATGGTTACCAGATCGGAAAAGGGTTGGGAAGGTACTGTTGAACCAAGGACAAACACTCTTTGTTTTGAATGATAACAAATTACATCTTGTCTACTAATGGTTGCAGTTGAATGAAAGTACAGGGACAAAATCAAAGAACGGGGATTAAATCAAAGAGCAGGGACTAAAGTGCAATGGCTTGCAGAAGAAGCAACAATGAAGTTGAAGACCTAATTGTTTATCTGCTTTTGATAGGACTCAAATGTAAGATCCTATCCCTTCAGCTTTATGACATTTAGTAGAAGAGAGATGAAGTTTTTAAAAATGTTTTAAAAATAAAATTGTTGTGTTGAAAGTCTTGAAAAATATTTTAGTCAAATGCATGCATGCATGAGAAAGACCCACAACATGAGAAAATGTTTTTTAAATGAAAGAATCGATTTTCCATTGTCTCATAGGAGTATAAAATCGATTTCTAACTCCCAATGAGACATGATAAATCGATTCCCAAGCCTTTCCTAAGCAAAACAATCGATTTCCAAGTTATCTTAAAAAGGCAAGAATCGATTACAACATCTCCTTTATTCAAGCAAAGAATCGATTCTTTCTTTTTCCTATGAAGCTTCATAATCGATTGCTCCTATATTTTAGCAAAACTAATGAATCGATTCCTCCTTCTTTAAACCAAAGTTAAAATCGATTCTTGCCTACTCAGGAGGTCCTAAGAATCGATTCCTTCATTTTTCCAAAGACAAATGAATCGATTCCTAAGTTGTCTAAATGCAAAGAATCGATTCTCCTACTTTTTAACTTCATCAAACAATCGATTCATCATTTCATTAAATGTTTTTTCAAAATCCTACGTTTCCTAAACCTATAAATAGAGAGATGCTTCACACTCTTCAACACACCACTTTCCACTTCTCTGCTACGTACTTTCAGATCAAAAAGCAAAGAGAAAAAAATAAGAGCTTTCATTTTCAGATCTATATTTCAAAGTTCTTCATTTTCAAAAACCAATCATCTCTCACTCTACTATATTGTTACTATACTGCTGAAGTGATTGGTTGGTAGATGTCATATTGTATTCGTTTTCTAAGTGGTTATTTTGAAATCCTGGGAGGTGTTCTTGGGTCGTTCAATCAGGAGATTGAAGCGGGTTGAAATCCTTAGCTAGGTGCTCGGGTTCTCAGTTCGGGGGAATTGAGATTTGCTATTTTGAAGTTGCCTGTTTGTAAACAATTCTTCAATATAGTGGTTGTTATCAAGTCCAAAGGTTGCAAAGCCGGAGGCCGAGGACGTACGGCTTTTATCCCGAACCTCGTAAAATTCCTAGTGTATCTCTATCCCTCTCTCTTTACTTTATTTACTGTTTATATCTGTTTATAATATCACTACTCTGATCTGAATCTGTTAATCTGATTGTATAACTATATCCCTACTCTGATCTGAATCTGTTTATAGTTATACTCGCTGTACTACAGATCTGCTTATCTATCAACTTCTCTATCACTACTGTAGATCTGCTATATTCAATATCATTGCATTACTTATAAAACAACCTTATTGTAAATATTGAATATAGAATAATATCTCATTGTGCCTAATCTGCCTACTTGCATATATCTGATAAGTTCAAATCTCTTTTTCCGCATTTGATTTAAACAAACTTATCATTTATTTTGAAAAGAATCCAAGAATTACACATAACCTTATTCACCCCCCCCCCTCTAAGGTTATACTATTGTCTAACAAGTGGTATCAGAGCTAGAAATTGCATATAGAACTTTACATCTCGCAATTTAAATTTTATTTATCTATCTGTGATCATGGGTTCTTTTATGAAAGAGGGGATGTCCTTCAATAGGCCACCCCTGTTTGATAGAACTAACTATGACTATTGGAGTAGTCGAATGAAATGTCATGTGCAGGCTATAGATTTCACTCTTTGGAGGATTATTGTTGATGGACCACTGATTCCTATGAAGATCAAAATTACAAAACCAGGTAGTACTGATGGAGACACTACAAAAAGTCAAGCCACCGGCAAAGCAGAAGAAGTTCCAATTGAAGACATCTACACCATCGATCTGAGTGAGCTAAGAAAATCTGAGCTTGAGAAAATATCTCAAAATGCCAAGCCTATGAATATTCTTCACCTATCACTTTGTGAAGAAGAGTATGGAAGAGTAAAAGGGTGTCAAACAGCAAAAGAAATCTGGGATTGTCTGGAAGCTACACATGTCGGTACAAGCCAAGTAAAGGATACAAAAATCAGAATCCTAACTTCTGAGTATGAATCATTCAAAATGAAAGAAGGTGAATCTGTTGCAGCTATGCATCAGAGACTGAATCTGATTATAAACAACCTGAGGGCTCTGGGAAAAAGGTATTCTACAAAAGATATAAATGGGAAGATTCTTGCATCTCTGACTGGTGAGTTCTTTCCAAAAACTTGTGCAATCACTGAAGCCAAAGATATTGGCACTCTACCCCAAGAAGACCTTATTGGGTCACTTCTGGCCTTTGAGGTAGTATTGGCTGCCAAAAAGAGTCAAGAAAAGGAAGTGGTGAAAGAAAAGAAATCTCTTGCCCTTGCTGCTAAAACTTCTAAGGTAGCAAGGAAAGAGGTTGAGTCTGATGAAGAAACCGATGATGAAGACATGGCTATGCTTGCCAAAAATTTCAAAAAATTTATGAGATTCAAAAAGTTTGGAAAGGGTGATTTTTCAAAGAAGTCCGGGTACAACAAAGAAGACAGGTATGAGAAAAAGGATGATCAACTAAAGTGTTTCGAATGCAACAAACCGGGTCACATCAAAGCAAACTGTCCAAAGCTGAAATCTAAGTACAAGCAAAAGAAAGCAATGAAGGCAACATGGGACAACACTGATACTGAAAGTGAGACCGAAGAAGAAGAGGAAGTCGCAAATGCTGTCTGTCTCATGGCAAAGAACACAACTGAAGCAACATGGGATAATCTCAGCACTGATGGTGAATCAGATGAAGATGAGCAGACTGACAATGCTGTCTGCAATATGGCAAGTGACGCATCTAAGGTAAGCCTTAACTCCTCTAGTCTTTCTGATTCTTCTATACATGATGATCCATTTGATGATGCGTGTAGCAGTCACAATTTGAGTGAGGCTTTTGAAGCTCTTTATTTTGAACATGAAACTCTTTTGTTAAAATCTAAGAAATTAACAAAGAGCAACAAAAGCTTGTCCACTCAAATCGAGACACTTGAAAATGAGGTAGTTAAATTGAAGAATGAGCTACATAAAACAAAACCTTTCAACCTTGAATTTCTTGAGCTTAAACAAAATTTTGAAAAAGTCAAGGTCGAAAATGAATTTTTGAAAGAATCTTTGAAAAAGTTTGAGGTTGGTGAAAAGACCTTGACTCAGTTGCTTCACTCTCAACATCAATATGTTGATAGGAGAGGAATTGGGTACAAAGGTAATTCCACCTCCTCTATTTTGAACAAGAAAATAACTTTTGTAGCTGCTACTTCAAGTTATACACCTACTGTTTTCTCATGCACCTATTGTCAAAAAGGGAACCATAGCTCTCTTAGATGTCCTATTCGTAAATTATGTGAGCTAGGTACCCTTATACCTGCCTGTAAGAAACCAAGGTGGATTGTGAAAGCAAACCCCTTGATAACTAACCCCCAAGGACCCAACAAAATTTGGGTACCTCGTACTAGTTGTTAAATGTTCCTCTTGTAGGTTGGTCCTTCATCTAAAAAGAAAAACGTGTGGATGGTTGATAGTGGATGCTCAAGGCATATGACTGGTGATGCCTCACTATTTCTGAAATTGAGCAACAAAGCTAGTGGATCTGTAAAGTTTGCCAACAATGAATCTGCTCAAGTAATAGGTAAAGGTTGTGTGGGTAAGGAAAACACAATTAAAATTAAAGATGCTTTATTAGTTGATGGTGTTAAATTTAACTTACTAAGTGTTAGCCAATTATGCGAAAATGATTTTGATGTGCACTTTTCTGTTGATAAATGTGTTATCACCCATATGACTTCTAAACTCTACATTACTGGCTTTCGAGAAAACAATGTATACTATGTTGATTTTGATAATGTAAGTGATGATATAGTATGTATGCCTACCTTGATTGATGATGTGGATTTGTGGCATAGACGCTTAGGACATGCTAGTATAGAACATCTATCTAAGTTAAGTAAGAATGAGCATGTTAGAGGTCTACCTAAACTGAAATATGAAAAAGGCCAATTATGTGATGCATGTCAACTTGGTAAAATGCACAAAACCTCTTTTAAATCAAAACCTGTTATTTCCACCAAAAATGTGCTTGAACTGCGACATCTTGATTTGTTTGGTGAAATTGATGTCGTAAGTCTAGGAGGGTCTAAGTATGTCTTTGTTATTGTTGATGATTATTCTAGATATACTTGGGTTATCCTACTTGCAAATAAAAGTGATGCTTTTAACGAGTTTGCTAAGTTGTGCAGAAAGCTACAAAATGAGAAAAACTTAGCCATCAAAGAAATTAGAAGCGATCATGGAGGAGAGTACGAAAATTCATCATTCAAGACTTGGTGTGAAAAGTATGGCATTCATCATAACTTTTCAGCTCCAAGAACTCCTCAACAAAATGGTGTGGTAGAAAGAAAGAACAGAACTATACAGGAGATGAGCAGGACAATGCTGAATGAGCACAACCTTCCCAAATACTTCTGGGGTCATGCAGTGGATACAACGTGTCACGTGCTAAATCGAGTATACTTAAGGCCATCTCTCAACAAAACGCCATACGAGCTGTGGAATGGTAGAGCTCCTAATATTTCATATTTCAAAGTGTTTGGAAGTAAGTGCTTCATTCTCAACACAAAGGACAAGTTGGGTAAGTTTGATGCTAAATCATCTGAAGGTATTTTTATGGGTTATTCTAGTCATAGTAGAGCTTATATCGTTTACAATAAAATTGATAAAACTATGCAAGAATCTATTCATGTTTATTTTGATGAAACTAACCCTTTTGTCAAGAAAGCTGATGATGGGGATGAAGTGATAGAAGTGATCGAAAATAGATCACCTGAAACTAACAATGAAAGTGTAGAAGAAGCAGAGGTGGAAGTTGAACCTCAAAATGAAGTTGAAATGGAACGAGAGCCCCAAGACATCGACGACCATATCCATGGAAGAACACACGATGATCTGCCCAAGACATGGAAATCAGTTCGAGATCATCCCCTGGAGAAATTATTGGTAGTCCATCAAAGGGAGTAAAAACTCGTTCTTCTCTTAATCTTTTATGCTTTCATAGTGCTTTTGTCTCTCAAATAGTTCCAAATAATATCAAGGAAGCTTTAAATGATCCAGAATGGGTTTTGTCAATGCAAAAAGAACTTGAACAATTTGAACGGAACAAAGTTTGGCATTTAGTCGAAAAACCGGTCGATCGGACCATCATAGGTACTAAATGGGTTTTTCGCAACAAACTTGACGAAAATGGTACAATTTTATTAAACAAAAGTCGTTTAGTTGTTCAAGGTTTTAACCAAATCGAAGGGGTGGATTTTGAAGAAACTTTTGCTCCTGTGGCTAGGTTGGAGTCCATTCGGATAATATTGGCATTTGCCTCTTATATGGACTTCAAACTACACCAAATGGATGTCAAAAGTGCCTTCCTAAATGGTTTTTTAGAAGAAGAAGTATATGTAAAACAACCCCCTGGTTTTGAAGATTTTAAAAATCCTGATCATGTTTTCAAACTTGACAAAGCTCTTTATGGATTAAAGCAAGCCCCTAGAGCTTGGTATGAGAGACTAAGCAAACATTTAACTGCCAATGGTTTCAAAAAGGGTAAGATTGATTCTACCTTATTCCTTAAAACCAAGGGCAAACATATCATAGTAGTTCAAATCTATGTTGATGATATTATCTTTGGATCTACTAATGATGATTTGTGCAAGGAATTTTCTGAGATGATGACTAGTGAATTTGAAATGAGTATGATGGGAGAACTTAACTTTTTCTTGGGACTTCAAGTGAAACAATTAAATGAAGGAATCTTCATATCCCAAACAAAGTTCTCAAAGGAATTGCTGAAGAAATATAACATGAATGACGCAAAAGAAATCAGCATTCCTATGGCAACAGCAACGAAACTAGATAAGGATGAGCAAGGTAAACCGGTAAATGAAACTATGTATCGAGGTATGATAGGTAGTCTCTTATACTTAACTGCGTCTCGTCCTGATATTATGTTTGCTGTATGCCTGTGTGCTCGATTTCAAGCATGCCCAAAAGAATCACATTTAAAAGCTGTAAAACGGATTCTTAGGTATGTTAAAGGGACCATAGACTTTGGTTTGTGGTACCCGAAATCGAGTACGTTTGATTTAGTTGGTTTTTCTGATGCTGATTTTGCAGGTTGCACTCTTGATAGAAAAAGTACTAGTGGAACTTGTCATTTTCTTGGTCCTTGTTTGACCTCCTGGTCTAGTAAGAAACAGAACAGTGTTGCTTTGTCCACCGCTGAAGCTGAATATGTGGCGGTTGGAAACTGCGTTGCACAAGTTCTGTGGATGAAACAAACTTTGGAAGACTTTGGTCTAATTTTCGAAAATATTCCTGTTTTATGTGATAATACAAGTGCTATTAATATTGCTAAGAACCCTATACAACACTCTAGAACTAAGCATATAGACATAAGACATCACTTTATTAGAGATCATGTGTCTAGGGGGAGCATTGCACTGAAATTTGTAGGCACTGATGACCAACTAGCGGATATCTTCACTAAACCCCTAGCCGAAGCTCAATTTTGTAAAATCCGTAGAGAGCTAGGGATGCTTGATTATGCTAGTTAGTAAAGTGATTTGTTTTGTATACCCCCCCTCCTCTTTTTGATGAAAACAAAGGGGGAGAAAATATGCAGGTTACTACTATATGGGGAGAAAATATATGATTATGCTTAGGGGGAGCTTTTTCAAAAAAAATTCTCATTATTATCACCCCTATGCATAATGTAATTTGTTATCATAAAAAAGGGGGAGTTTGTTGAACCAAGGACAAACACTCTTTGTTTTGAATGATAACAAATTACATCTTGTCTACTAATGGTTGCAGTTGAATGAAAGTACAGGGACAAAATCAAAGAACGGGGATTAAATCAAAGAGTAGGGACTAAAGTGCAATGGCTTGCAGAAGAAGCAACAATGAAGTTGAAGACCTAATTGTTTATCTGCTTTTGATAGGACTCAAATGTAAGATCCTATCCCTTCAGCTTTATGACATTTAGTAGAAGAGAGATGAAGTTTTTAAAAATGTTTTAAAAATAAAATTGTTGTGTTGAAAGTCTTGAAAAATATTTTAGTCAAATGCATGCATGCATGCATGAGAAAGACCCACAACATGAGAAAATGTTTTTTAAATGAAAGAATCGATTTTCCATTGTCTCATAGGAGTATAAAATCGATTTCTAACTCCCAATGAGACATGATAAATCGATTCCCAAGCCTTTCCTAAGCAAAACAATCGATTTCCAAGTTATCTTAAAAAGGCAAGAATCGATTACAACATCTCCTTTATTCAAGCAAAGAATCGATTCTTTCTTTTTCCTATGAAGCTTCATAATCGATTGCTCCTATATTTTAGCAAAACTAAAGAATCGATTCCTCCTTCTTTAAACCAAAGTTAAAATCGATTCTTGCCTACTCAGGAGGTCCTAAGAATCGATTCCTTCATTTTTCCAAAGACAAATGAATCGATTCCTAAGTTGTCTAAATGCAAAGAATCGATTCTCCTACTTTTTAACTTCATCAAACAATCGATTCATCATTTCATTAAATGTTTTTTCAAAATCCTACGTTTCCTAAACCTATAAATAGAGAGGTGCTTCACACTCTTCAACACACCACTTTCCACTTCTCTGCTACGTACTTTCAGATCAAAAAGCAAAGAGAAAAAAATAAGAGCTTTCATTTTCAGATCTATATTTCAAAGTTCTTCATTTTCAAAAACCAATCATCTCTCACTCTACTATATTGTTACTATACTGCTGAAGTGATTGGTTCGTAGATCTCATATTGTATTCATTTTCTAAGTGGTTATTTTGAAATCCTGGGAGGTGTTCTTGGGTCGTTCAATCAGGAGATTGAAGCGGGTTGAAATCCTTAGCTAGGTGCTCGGGTTCTCAGTTCGGGGGAATTGAGATTTCCTATTTTGAAGTTGCCTGTTTGTAAACAATTCTTCAATATAGTGGTTGTTATCAAGTCCAAAGGTTGCAAAGCCGGAGGCCGAGGACGTAGGGCTTTTATCCCGAACCTCGTAAAATTCCTGGTGTATCTCTATCCCCCTCTCTTTACTTTATTTACTGTTTATATCTGTTTATAATATCACTACTCTGATCTGAATCTGTTAATCTGATTGTATAACTATATCCCTACTCTGATCTGAATCTGTTTATAGTTATACTAGCTGTACTACAGATCTGCTTATCTATCAACTTCTCTATCACTACTGTAGATCTGCTATATTCAATATCATTGCATTACTTATAAAACAACCTTATTGTAAATATTGAATATAGAATAATATCTCATTGTGCCTAATCTGCCTACTTGCATATATCTGATAAGTTCAAATCTCTTTTTCCGCATTTGATTTAAACAAACTTATCATTTATTTTGAAAAGAATCCAAGAATTACACATAACCTTATTCACCCCCCCCCCCCTCTAAGGTTATACTATTGTCTAACAGGTACGAGCAAGGAGTTCTGACGCCGGTTCAGCTGCAAGGGTACAAGGATAGGCGTGGGTTAGGATATTGGCCCACTCAGGCTGACAAGAAGAGAATGGCTGAGGAAAAGCGAGAAAGGAGGCTAGCTAAGCTTCAGGGACGGGAACCAGGCTTGAAGAAGATTCCTATCTGTGATCTCTCTCGGAGCTTTAGGAATGCGGGTATGCTGGATCCCAATCAGGTGGCCGTCATTGAGAAAGAATCAGTTGTGGAAGACAAAGGCGTGGACTTGGTGCGTCGCAGTGCTGCAGATGAAAAGCTTGATAATTGGAAGATCATTGATTTCCCTGTTATTTTTATTCCAAAGTAATGATTTTGTAATGCAAATTCTTTGGCTCTGCCCAAGGCCTTAGAATATTCCATAAGGGCATGCATGTTTTCCTTCAAATATCATCTATCAATAAAATGTTGTTTTGGATTCTCAAATGAATAAATTTGCTTTTCATTATCATACGTCTCCATCTTGTGTTTCTATTTTTGCTTGTTCATTTCTTTCTATTCCCGCAAATGCAGATCTAAAATGAATATCTTTGAGAATAACGATGCCAACGATTCATATGTTAATTTTGATCACCCCGTTAACCAAGCTGAGGAGGATGTTGAGGATGACTGGGAAACTCCTCCAGAGTTGATGAGAATGGTTGAACAAGAGGAAAAGGTTATTCAGGCACATGGGGAGTCCGTTGAGATAATTAACCTAGGCACAGAGGACAGCAAGAAGGAAGTAAAGGTGGGTACTTCAATGAAGGAAGGCGAGCGCAAGAAACTAATTGAACTCCTACATGAGTATGTTGATGTCTTTGCATGGACTTATCAAGATATGCCAGGTTTAGATACTGACATAGTGGTGCATAAGTTGCCAGTCAAGCCGGAATGTCCTCCGGTAAAGCAGAAACTGAGAAGAATGAAGCCAGAAATGTCCTTAAAGATCAGGGATGAAGTGAAAAAGCAGTTTGACGCTGGATTCCTAGCGGTAGCCAAGTATCCGCAATGGGTTGCCAACATTGTGCCAGTTCCGAAAAAGGACGGGAAAGTTAGAATGTGCGTTGATTACAGAGATCTGAACCGTGCTAGTCCCAAAGATGATTTTCCCCTGCCCCATATTGATGTCTTAGTGGATAGTACGGCGCAACATTCCCTGTTCTCCTTCATGGATGGGTATTCAGGGTATAACCAGATCAAGATGGCTCCTGAGGATATGGAGAAGACGACTTTCATAACTCTTTGGGGAACATTCTGTTACAGGGTCATGCCATTCGGGTTGTGTAACACCCCGATAATTTCTAACTTGTAGAAACTACCGAAATGCACTACTGGCATACATCAGAGTGACTTTCCTTTTTAAATATTGAACACATTCTACACTTCGATGAAACTCATCAAACACACTTACATATCTGAACATAATATAATCAAGTCGGTCCTCACATAACTCAAACTAGTGTTCAATACTCAAAAAAGACAAAGGTCTGCGGAAGCGATTTACAACTTCATGACATAAGTCGTACAATCGTACATCTAAGGTACTGAATACAAATATACAGAGATACAAGGAAACTGAAATACAAAGATACATAACATAACAAAAGGAATGTCGTCAGCAACTCTTCAAGTGTCTCCACAGCCGTGCCTCACGGTCTTCAACTTTCCCTGCTTAACTGAAAAACAACAACAATGGATTGGGTGAGACAACTTGTCTCAGTGAGTTCTATCGAGACCCCTTACTAACTCTCAGTGAGTTCAATTATGCTTGATTTCATGAATCGTAGCCCTTAAGTCGACTACGGGGAACATACAACGTGTACCCGTGGCCCTTCTAGGCGACACACGAGGCACACACAATGACAGTGATTCTTAGCATATCACCGGGTCTTATTTTAAAGATTCTGGCAAACCCAGTCCCCGGCCATTTCTACTACCTTAGGGACAACAATGTAACGGGCCTAGGGGATAAGGCTCATGACTTCCTCTCCCACTAGTACGCTAATCCATGAACAGGGTCGTCACCCCAGAAATGATGTATATAATATATACCATGAACAATGAGCAGTGAACAGTGAACGATGAGCAATAACCAATGAGCTTACGCGTAACAGTGAACTTGCACTTAACTTAGTCTTGTACTAACATAATCTTACTATTAGGTGATCTCACACGGCTTGCTAAGGTTTACTAACCTAACCGATTACGTTACTAATCCAATCAGTCCAGCACAGTATATCAATCACAATCATAGCATGACAATCAAATCCATAACACGTTCCATGAACCCGAATTGGGCCGTTCATAAAACCATGGACCGCAAGGGCCGTTTATAAAAATAAACATAATCATGGAATTATACAGTATGAATTATATATATATAGATAGGTCTTTGAATAAGCTTTAAAACGCATCTGAGAACACCTCAATCGGGTTCCCGGATCAAAAGTTATTGCGAAAACAAGTTTAGGGTATTTTGCTGAAAAACTGCAAAGCGTCGCGACGCGAACTGGTTACGTCGCGACGCGAAAAGTGACAGAAAGTTTTGCGTTGCAAAATTTAAGGGAGGTCGCGACGCGATGGCCACGGGCCGCGACGCGAAATTACACAGAATTTTACCCTAACTTGTGATGCTCATATCTTGAGCTACACAATTCCAAATTCAACCAAATCAGGACCAAATTGACGACTATTCAGTCTAGTTTCTAAAACAATTGACCATATAATTTTTGGATACCTATATCATTCCCAGATGCTCAGAAACCGAACCTATTCTCAAACTGTCTCCAGAATTCTACCCTAACTTGTGATGCTCATATCTTGAGCTACACAAGTCCAAATGCAACCATTCCAAAGCCAAAATGACAAGTATTCAATCTAGTTTCTAAAAAGGTAAGTCACATAATTTTTGAATCGGTAAAACAGTCCCAGTTACCAGAAAACCGAACCTATCCAGAAAGTCTCCACACAGTGAAATTATCAACACAAATAGCATCCAATTTCAGTCATCAAACACATATCTTTATACAGAATCAAAACATAATAAAACCAAGAATGCATGACTCATATATTAACAATGATTTCCCTAGTGAGTGTAGAACTCACCTTGGTGTGATGTACTCCACGAAACCGAAACTCAGCTACCCGAACTTTTGGACAGATACCCAATTTCGAACTTCAGCACCTTGAGCTACTGATTTCCTTACCCAAACTATACCAACTAGCAAGGTGACTTCTCCCAAGGTTGTATTATGGTTCTATGGCGACATGCAAGCCAATGGAAGTCCCAAAACTCTATCTTTAATGGTGGTCTTTAATGGTGGATTGAGTTGGAGGTGGGTGTTGATTTCGAAATGGGTATCAATAGGAAGGGGGAAGTGAGCTGATCACTTTGGCACCAAGGGATTGCACATGCATCAAGTTTTGAGGAATCTCCTCTCTTCTCTTCCTCCCTCTCTCTTGTGCCCTCTCCCTTTCTCTCTTGTTTCTGTTTTTCTGAAATTTTTACAATGAATGAGATTCTGTCTTTTGGTTCAGCTGGGGGTTTTTAGTGACAAGGTGGAAAAGACCAACCTACCCTTCAGTTACTAATCCTCCCCCTATGACTTCTATTAGCTCTAAGTGGCCTAACTTAATGCAATTGCTTCTAAATTCACACACAAATTGTAATAGCTAACAAATCAAACAATTCATTTTATTTTCAATAAACTTAACAAATCAATTCACGCCAATTAATTTAAATAGCGAAAATTGGGGATATTACAATCACCCCAACTTTTAAAAATTTTGTCCTCAAAATTGGACTAATCAAAACAAACAACACACAATATACCTTTCTTCGAGACGACACCAACTTCGCCTTCCTGAGCGTCCATTGCAAAGACCTTTCCGCTTGCAGAGTTAGAATTCCCTTCTCGATTCCTCTTCTTCAACGGGCATTCGTTAGCATAATGCCCTTCTTCCTTGCAGTAGTAACACACAGTGGATCCCAGACGACACTCTCCAGAGTGAGGCCTTCCGCATTTCGGACACTTACCGGACCTTAGTAGTTCGGATGCTGTAGCCTACTTTCCTTTGTTCATACATCCTGTTGAGATCCGCTTCTGCAACATATGCTTGTTGCACCAATGCCGGATGACTGGTCATAGCATAGGAACTAAGACCCCGGTTCACATTACCACGGAGACCTTGCTCGAACGTAATCATCTTCTGCTGCGCCTCGATGACCTTCTGCATCCATTCGAAGTGTGGATCGACGGGGACGCTTCCCCTACCTCTACCAGCCATGATTCTGCGAAATATGCACAAAGTATTGAGTTGATCAGGCTCAATGTCTAATTGCATATTAAGAGGAATCACACTTAGAAGACGTAAGAGACTCTTGATTTCTAAGTCCGACTAGGTCGAACTGCTCTGATACCAATTGTAACACCCCGATAATTTCTAACTTGTAGAAACTACCGAAATGCACTACTGGCATACATCAGAGTGACTTTCCTTTTTAAATATTGAACACATTCTACACTTCGATGAAACTCATCAAACGCACTTACATATCTGAACATAATATAATCAAGTCGGTCCTCACATAACTCAAACTAGTGTTCAATACTCAAAAAAGACGAAGGTCTACGGAAGCGATTTACAACTTCATGACATAAGTCGTACAATCGTACATCTAAGGTACTGAATACAAATATACAGAGATACAAGGAAACTGAAATACAAAGATACATAACATGACAAAAGGAATGTCGTCAGCAACTCTTCAAGTGTCTCCACAGCCGTGCCTCACGGTCTTCAACTTTCCCTGCTTAACTGAAAAACAACAACAATGGATTGGGTGGGACAACTTATCTCAGTGAGTTCTATCGAGACCCCTTACTAACTCTCTCGGTTCAATTATGCTTGATTTCATGAATCGTAGCCCTTAAGTCGACTACGGGGAACATACAACGTGTACCCGTGGCCCTTCTAGGCGACACACGAGGCACACACAATGACAGTGATTCTTAGCATATCACCGGGTCTTATTTTAAAGATTCTGGCAAACCCAGTCCCCGGCCATTTCTACTACCTTAGGGACAACAATGTAACGGGCCTAGGGGATAAGGCTCATGACTTCCTCTCCCACTAGTACACTAATCCATGAACAGGGTCGTCACCCCAGAAATGATGTATATAATATATACCATGAACAATGAGCAATGAACAGTGAACGATGAGCAATAACCAATGAGCTTACGCGTAACAGTGAACTTGCACTTAACTTAGTCTTGTACTAACATAATCTTACTATTAGGTGATCTCACACGGCTTGCTAAGGTTTACTAACCTAACCGATTACGTTACTAATCCAATCAGTCCAGCACAGTATATCAATCACAATCATAGCATGACAATCAAATCCATAACACGTTCCATGAACCCGAATTGGGCCGTTCATAAAACCATGGACCGCAAGGGCCGTTTATAAAAATAAACATAATCATGGAATTATACAGTATGAATTATATATATAGATAGGTCTTTGAATAAGCTTTAAAACGCATCTGAGAACACCTCAATCGGGTTCCCGGATCAAAAGTTATTGCGAAAACAAGTTTAGGGTATTTTGCTGAAAAACTGCAAAGCGTCGCGACGCGAACTGGTTCCGTCGCGACGCGAAAAGTGACAGAAAGTTTTGCGTTGCAAAATTTAAGGGAGGTCGCGACGCGATGGCCACGGGCCGCGACGCGAAATTACACAGAATTTTACCCTAACTTGTAATTCTCATATCTTGAGCTACACAATTCCAAATTCAACCAAATCAGGACCAAATTGACGAGTATTCAGTCTAGTTTCTAAAACAATTGACCATATAATTTTTGGATACCTATATCATTCCCAGATGCTCAGAAACCGAACCTATTCTCAAACTGTCTCCAGAATTCTACCCTAACTTGTGATGCTCATATCTTGAGCTACACAAGTCCAAATGCAACCATTCCAAAGCCAAAATGACAAGTATTCAATCTAGTTTCTAAAAAGGTAAGTCACATAATTTTTGAACCGGTAAAACAGTCCCAGTTACCAGAAAACCGAACCTATCCAGAAAGTCTCCACACAGTGAAATTATCAACACAAATAGCATCCAATTTCAGTCATCAAACACATATCTTTAAACAGAATCAAAACATAATAAAACCAAGAATGCATGACTCATATATTAACAATGATTTCCCTAGTGAGTGTAGAACTCACCTTGGTGTGATGTACTCCACGAAACCGAAACTCAGCTACCCGAACTTTTGGACAGATACCCAATTTCGAACTTCAGCACTTTGAGCTACTGATTTCCTTACCCAAACTATACCAACTAGCAAGGTGACTTCTCCCAAGGTTGTATTATGGTTCTATGGCGACATGCAAGCCAATGGAAGTCCCAAAACTCTATCTTTGCTCCACTTGAGCTTGGGTGGTCTTTAATGGTGGATTGAGTTGGAGGTGGGTGTTGATTTCGAAATGGGTATCAATAGGAAGGGGGAAGTGAGCTGATCACTTTGGCACCAAGGGATTGCACATGCATCAAGTTTTGAGGAATCTCCTCTCTTCTCTTCCTCCCTCTCTCTTGTGCCCTCTCCCTTTCTCTCTTGTTTCTGTTTTTCTGAAATTTTTACAATGAATGAGATTCTGTCTTTTGGTTCAGCTGGGGGTTTTTAGTGACAAGGTGGAAAAGACCAACCTACCCTTCAGTTACTAATCCTCCCCCTATGACTTCTATTAGCTCTAAGTGGCCTAACTTAATGCAATTGCTTCTAAATTCACACACAAATTGTAATAGCTAACAAATCAAACAATTCATTTTATTTTCAATAAACTTAACAAATCAATTCACACCAATTAATTTAAATAGCGAAAATTGGGGATATTACAGGTTGAAGAACGCCGGTGCTACCTATCAAAGGGCTATGGTCACATTGTTTCATGACATGATGCACAAAGAAAAAGAGGTCTACGTGGACGATATGATCGCAAAGTCTAAAACAGACGAGGAGCACATCGTCAATTTGCAAAAGCTCTTCGAGCGGTTGAGAAAATTCAAGCTCAAATTAAACCCTGCCAAGTGTACCTTTGGCGTGCGATCAGGAAAGTTGTTGGGGTTCATCGTCAGCCAAAAGGGGATAGAGGTCGATCCAGACTAGGTGCGTGCGATTCTTGAGATGCCAGTCCCTAAAACAGAAAAAGAGATTCGGGGTTTTCTCGGAAGACTGAACTACATCTCTAGGTTCATATTCCAGTTGACTGCCACCTGTGAACCAATCTTCAAACTTTTGTGCAAAAATCAAGAGACCAAATGGAATGATGATTGTCAAGAAGCATTTGAAAAGATCAAAAAATATCTTCAGAATCCACATATCTTGACGCCTCCTGTACCCGGCAGACCTCTGATCCTGTACCTAACCGTGCTAGACAGCTCGATGGGTTACATGTTAGGGCAACATGATGAATCTGGGAAGAAAGAGCATGCCATTTACTATTTGAGCAAGAAATTCACTGACTGTGAGACAAGATACTCGCTGCTAGAAAAGACTTGTTGTGCTTTAGCTTGGGCTGCTCATCGTCTGAGGCAGTACATGCTAAGCCACACTACTTGGTTGGTATCTAAAATGGATCCTATCAAGTATATCTTCGAGAAGCCCCCACTTACAGGGACACTTGCCCGTTGGCAAATGCAGTTATCAGAATATGATCTCCTATATGTCACTCAGAAAGCAATTAAAGGTAGTGCGCTGGCCGAGTACCTGGCACACCAGCCTGTTGAAGATTATCAGCCTATGCAGTATGACTTTCCTGATGAAGATATCATGGCTTTGTTTGAAGAAGGGAAATCCCCAGAAGATGAAAGATGGAGAATGGTGTTCGATGGTGCCTCCAATATGTACGGGCACGGAGCCGGGGGAGTGCTGATTTCCCCTGATAATCGCTTCATCCCATTCACTGCCAGACTAAGCTTCTACGTCACTAATAATATCGCAGAGTATGAGGCATGTATTCTCGGTATCCAGGCAGCCGTTGATTGGAAAGTTAAGAGACTTGATGTGTATGGAGATTCAGCTCTAGTAATTCACCAAGTGAACGGTGATTGGGAGACTAGGGACTCCAAGTTGATCCCTTACCGAGATTACATTCTAAAGCTGGTTGAGCCTTTTGAGGAAATCACATTCCAGCACTTTCCTCGCAATGAGAATCAGTTGGCTGATGCACTAGCCACTTTGTCTTCAATGTTTAATATCAGCTGCGACAAAAGCTTGACTCACATCAGGATTCAGCATCGAGATTTGCCAGCACATCATTATTGCATGGTCATCGAGGAAGAGTCGGACAACAAGCCCTGGTATTATGACATCAAGCAGTACATCTTGAACAGAGAATACCCTCCTGGAGCGTCAGAGAATGACAAGAGAACCCTCAGAAGATTGTCAAGGAATTTCTTTTTGAGCGGTGAAGTTCTATACAAGAGAAATTATGATATGGTCCTTTTAAGGTGTGTGACAGAAGAAGAGGCAACAAAAATCATGAGAGAAGTCCATGAAGGCTCATTTGGGGTTCATTCCAGTGGGCACACCATGGCAAGAAAAATATTAAGAGCTGGCTATTATTGGTTGCAAATGGAATCAGATTGCTATAGTTTCGTAAGAAGATGTCACAAGTGTCAAATCTACGCTGATCATATTCATGTACCACCTGCGTCCCTAAATGTCTTGACCGCCTCTTGGCCATTCTCAATGTGGGGCATGGACGTCATAGGTCCTATCGAGCCTAAGGCATCAAATGGGCATCGCTTCATCCTGGTCGCTATTGATTACTTCACCAAGTGGGTTGAAGCTGCTTCATATTCCAGCATTACCAGCTCTGTGGTTGCTAAGTTTGTAAAGAAAGATTTGATTTGCCGCTATGGGCTTCCGGATAAGATTATCACAGATAATGGCAGCAACTTGAACAGTAAGATGATGAAAGAGTTATGCGAGGACTTCAAAATCCAACATCATAATTCTTCTCCATACCGTCCCAAGATGAATGGGGCAATTGAAGCGGCCAACAAGAATATTAAGAGGATTGTGCAAAAGATGGTAGTAACCTATAAAGATTGGCACGAGATGCTTCCTTTCGCCTTGCATGGGTATCGTACCTCAGTGCGTACTTCAACCGGGGCAACCCCTTTCTCTTTGGTGTATGGGTCGGAAGCAGTCCTCCCCATTGAAGTTGAGATACCCTCTCTGCGGGTACTGATGGAAACCAAGTTGGAAGAAGCAGAATGGGTCCAAGCTCGTCTGGATCAGCTGAATCTCATTGAGGAGAAAAGAATTGCTGCCCTATGTCATGGCCAGTTGTATCAACAAAGGATGAAAACAGCTTTCGATAAGAAGGTTCGTCCTCGAGAATTCAGCGAGGGAGACCTTGTGCTCAAGAAGATTCTGCCTATTCAGAGTGACCCCCGTGGGAAATGGACTCCTAGCTATGAGGGACCATATGTGGTAAAGAAAGCCTTTTCTGGAGGAGCATTGATACTCACCAACATGGATGGTGAAGAACTCAGAAACCCAGTCAATTCAGATTCAGTCAAGAAATATTACGCCTGAGAAAAATAAAAAGGAAAAAGAGAAAAATGAGCCAAGCAAGAATTAGCTCGCTAGGTTGAAAACCCGAAAGGGCGGCCTAGGCAAAAAAGAGCGACCCGGTGGACTGAAAACTCGCAAAGAGCGGTCCAGGCAAAAATTAGGGTCAGAAAGGTTGGACTTAAAAAAGTAAGTAAAAGAGGCAAGCAGCGCCTCCAAAAGCTTGGATAAAAGGGTGATCAAGGATATAAGTATGGGTGATTGGCATCGACACTCCAAAGACGAAAAACGCTCATAAGATCTGTTGCGTCCATTTTTCTTGCTTTTTCTTAGTTTCAAAGTTCTCAATGTACTCTTTTCAGTCGGCGTGACCTTTTGCGCGTTCGATTTCCATATGAATAAAAGTCCAAACTCCTCACTCCGTCTGCTTATTGTTTTGTCATTGCTTCCTTTTCATTTGTGCTTTAAAATGATGTTTTATGGTAGATGATAAATGAATTATGAAAATGTGCATAAATCAGAGCATTAAACTCATTGCGAAACTTTTGAAAATCATGAGGAAAGAAATGATCTCTCAATCAGGTAAATTCATAAAAGCCAAACAAAAGCACTGAGCGCGTCAAAATAATTCACAAAAAAGGCTGAAGCATGACCCTCCCACCATTATGGACGATCATCGTGCCTCGTGGTGCAAGTCCTATGATTTGGTTGAACCGGTGAAAGAAAAGCCAAAAAGAGCAA
The DNA here is from genome assembly GCA_039519185.1 of Astragalus membranaceus. Classification (NCBI taxonomy): domain Eukaryota; kingdom Viridiplantae; phylum Streptophyta; class Magnoliopsida; order Fabales; family Fabaceae; genus Astragalus; species Astragalus membranaceus. The sequence goes on along the minus strand of CM076850.1, from coordinate 32,924,141 downwards.
AAGAGCAACAAAAATAAGAAGAAAAGAAAAGGAAAACAATAAAAAAAAGGGGATTAGAAAAAGAGAGCAAAGGAGCAATAAAACGAATAAAACTCATGCATTGCATTCATCAAACATAGACAAAATTCATGCAAGCAAGAAGAAGCTCCTGCATCACATCACATTCATCTCATCAAAAAGCAATCATGGCATTCGCATTGCATGCATTTGTTCATATCACTTGCAGATACAAGGACGGATAAATACTTCGGTGTTAATCCTCGCCCTCAGTTCCCGGAAAATGCTCCCTTAGTTCGGAGTTCAAATGCTTTTCAGTTCAGCGCTCAAGCGTGCATTGCAGTTTGGAGTTCAAAATCGCTCTCGTCAGAGTTCAACGCTCCCTTCTGTCCAGGTCTCACGTCGTGTACGAGCAACGCGATGGACTGCAGCCCCATGTGAGGTTCAACGGAATAGTTGTATCAGCCTAAGATACAGTGGACGCCGTGCATTGATCAGTGTATCAGTTCCGGAGCTGATAACGATCCCCCCGGTCGCTCGAAAAGGCCAGCAGGAAGCGTGCTCCTCAAAGCCACTTGCAAACTCGGATTCGTCAAAAGTCCGTTTAAAGATTACAGGTTTTAGGCAGCCTGGGCAATTTACCGCTTTTTGCACGCCAAGTGCCCGTTTTACCTTTTTTTGCCCGCACGTCAGTGTTCATTTACTGTTTTCGCATCGACACGAAAGTGTCTACTCTTTATCTTCATTTTACCTCAGAATATGTTTCGGCCAATTCATATTCTTTGTTAAAATCCAGATAAAACAAAAAAATAATAATAAGAAAATAAATAAAAAAGAGAAGGAAAAGGAAAAGAAAGCTCAGGTTTCTCTAGGTAGACAAAATTGGTATAATTTCTGAATTCTTTATTTCCATTTTGCCTCGGAATATGTTTCGGCCAATTCATATTCCTTGTCAAAATCCAAATAAAGAGGGGCAGCTGTTATACCCCAATTTTGTCCGTCTTCTTTTTCTAGTTTTAGTCGTTTATTTTACTAAAATCGTGTTTTGAAGTCGCGTGATTACGAGAATTATCAGTATGGCGTCTCAGTTACTAATCCTAGCCAATTTCAATTACCCTGTTCAACTAAATCGAAATACCGTTGTTTTAAATTAGGCATGCACGCAAATGATCGGTCGTTTCGTGTGTTCTTCAATTTAATCTTTGTATTTGGATTTAGTCGAACCTAATTGGGACTACCAAAGTCATTTTTCTCGCGATTGGGCTTGTCGTTTCAATTTGGGCTTAAGAATGCAATTCCAAGTTAATTTTTAGCGTTTTTAGTTAACAGGCCCATTTTTCTATTTTTGGGCCTCGTTTTAGCGTATTTGTTTAGTCTGGCCCGTTCTCGTCTTTGTATTTGGCCCGACTCCTTTTTCTTGTTATTAATCTTATTTTGTTGATATAATTTATTTAAGCAATATAGTATCAAAAAAAATGGCAAAAAAATTTCTATTTAATTTTATTTACAACTTAGGAGAGTCCAAAGGTCCAAATGTCCAAAAAATACAAAAAAAATTACATCAAAAAAGGCCCAAATGGCCAGATCCGAAAATACAAGTCATAGAGCAGATATTAGGGTTTCCTAGCAGCACTCCAAGCTGTTACAGCTGCTGCTGGGCCTGGATCCAAAACCTGAAAAAATATTCAAAGCCCAGTCAAAATACAATCAATGCCTAAACCTAAAAATGAAGTATAAATCAGCAGTCAAACAGCAGTAGCAGGACAAGATTTTCGAGGTAAACAGCACCAAAAAAAAACGATAAGGGTTTTACACTGAAACCCTAATTCCAAAACAGTGGTTTCTTTTTTTTCTTTCTTTGAAGTTCTAAAAAATTTCAAAGGGTCAGTAGCAGCCACTACAGATCTAGAATAACAGCAGTAAACCAAGCAACCAGCAACAGATCGAAAATGTATGTTTTTTTTTATTATTTATTCTGTACTCCAAATATGTTGAACTAAGTCTATGCTATGTGATAAAAACAACATCATTCAGATCAAAAATGGACTAGCTTTCGTTTTTTAGTATTAGTTTAGTTTGCTTTTGTTTTCAAAATAGGTTGCTTCTCTGTTTTAAGAAACCAGAATCGAAAATAATGGTAGGAAGAAATGTGTAGAAGAAAATAGGCCAAGGACAGAAAAAAAAAATAAACAAAACTGACCTTAATGTGTTCGCCGGAGCTCCAGTCGTCTTCTCCGGCGAGCTCCACCATGAACTCCGGCGACCCATCACGAAACCGAGCCACCGTCGATAGCCCCCCCTTTCGCCGGTCTCCAAAACTGAACCAGAAACGCGTGACCACCGTACGGTAGTCATCTCCGTCGCCAACCATCGCTCCTCGCTCCTCTCACCAACAGCACCACCACCCACACGAACAGCCACCACCGAACCACCCCAACAACCGTCGTAGACAGCCACCATCCAAACCCTCACCACCGTCACTCCTCAAAACAGATCCACCACCACCCACACAAACAGCCACCCACAGCGCCACCATATCACCATCGCCGAACCAACGCTTCACCATACGCGACCACCATACACCACCAACCGAAATCATATCAGAGAAACAGTGGTTCGGATTTGAGAGGGATAGGAGTGCGAACGGCGCTAAAGGAGAAGAAGGTGAGATGCGATTTGAGAGAAAGAGAGAGGAGAGCAGGATATGTGAGAGGAGAGAAGTGAAACGGCGCCGCTGGAAAGGGAGTGGGGCGGCGCAATGGGGGGAGGGGAGGAAGATTTCAGGTCTGGAAATTTTGGTGAGGGGGAGAGATCGGCCGCAGCAAGGAGCAAGGAGAGAGAGAAAATTTTTTTTTAGGGTTAAGCAATTTGGGGGTGGGGAGTGCGGCGCGCTGAGGGGGAGAGAGTTTGGAAATTAGGTTTAGTTTTTTTAGGTTTGGGCTTTATATAGTTAGGGTTTTAATTTATTTATTTTTTTTAAATATCAGATTAACATTTGCACCCCACCAATTCCATTCTGCACCCCCTAGGAAAGCCCACGATTTCGTGGGTTAGCCAGCCTTATAGTGGGCTGGGTTGCTACTTACACCCCAATTTTAATAATACAACCCCCCTTTTTATTCACACCCTTATTTTACTTCTGCACCCCCCTGTTCCTTTTTTTTTATTTTTTGTTTCTTTCCCCTAAGTAAACCTTTTTTCTCACCAACCTTTTTTCAAAATAACAGATTTTCTTTTCCCTAAACGAGAATCAATCCAATTGCGAAAACTCTTCAAAATCAAACTTTGTTAAGTAGTCTTGCGAAGCCTTTGCTTGCATGATTAATAACAATGGAGTGCTAATGGTGGTCACTTGGAGCCTTTGCTCAATTGATCATCATGAAAGCTCAATTCTCACAATTAAACAAGATAAAAAACAAAAGCCTTTTTTTCTAAAAAACAAGAACTACGTAGCTTTGAATTCTCCATCGCACCGGGAGATACGTAGGAGCGGGCCATCTCCCGTCAAGCACTTCTTTCTAAAAACCTTTTTTTTTCCTTTCTCGCCAAAAATAAAAAATTTTATTAAGTTCTTTAATTCATTTTCAATGAGAAATAAAGAGGCAAATTAGATATTTTTCAAATCAACGCTGAAAACCACACATTTAATTAAAGGTTCCCTCTCAGTAGAGAGGACGTGTGGGGTGCTAATACCTTCCCCGCGCGTAACCGACCCCCGAACCCTCTTCTCTAGTTTCGCAAGACCACTCGCTTTCCAATAAAAGGTTTTCCTAATATTTTCCTTAATAAATATTGGTGGCGGCTTCATTGTTTTTTAGAAAAGTTGTAAACGAGGAAGGCACTCCCTCGGGGGCTTTTTCGGGCACAACAGTAGGTTCGGGGGTCGGTTAGGTACGGGGAAGGTATTAGCACCCCGCACCTCCTTTCTACCGAAAGGGAACCATTAACTTGATGTGTGGTTTAGACAAAAGTTCGAGTTGAAAGCAATTTATTCTACTTCTTTTCTTTTCTTTTCTTTTCTTTGAGGTTCGTTTTATTGAAAACAGGAGGGAAGAAGAATATTTTTGGTATCTTTGAAAATCAGAACAAAACAAAGATGTTTTAAGAGTGTGCTTGACGGGACAGGACCCCGCTCCTACGTACCCTCACTGGAAGAGAGATCAAAGCTACGTAGTTCTCGGGTTATCTTTGAAAAGCGGAACAAAACAAAGTTTTTTTTAAAAGTGTGCTTGACGAGACAGGACCCCGCTCCTACGTACCCTCACTGGAAGAGGGATCAAAGCTACGTTGTTCTCGTCTTTTGGTTTCGAAAAAGGATTGAGCTTTCGCGAAGACCGAACAACAACGGTTAGAATGGTCTCGCTACTAACTCCTTTTGAAAATGATATCATCATTAACGACCTAATCGGAAACGGCGCGATTGGTGTTTAATGACAATTGGTTTATTTTTGAGAAATGAATAAGTTTTCGAAAATGGGATAGAGCTTTTGCGAAGACCGAACAACAACGGTTAGAATGGCCTCGCTACTAACTCTTTTGAAAACAAAATCATCATTAACAACCTAATCGGCAACGGCGCGATTGGTGTTTAATGACGATTGATTTATTTTTGTTTTGAAAGTAAAAGTGTCTTTTTGTTTTGAAATGATTTTAGGAAATGGGTTTTAGAAAAGGAGTAGAACATTTCAAGTCAATTCTAAATCCATAACCAAATGCAAATGAATGAATAATACTCAAGCAAACATGAACATATCACTCATTAACCAAGATTAAACATGCCCATACAATCAAAGGATTCAATTATTAAAGATGCAAAACAAAGTTCTCAAAGTAATTGTGTGTGTGCAAGAAGGATTGTATTTACCCTAATGGCTCTATGCTACAACATGCATGTAGACTTACGTCTCCATTAGGAGGTCATACAAGTAGAGAGGAGGGCACACAATCAAGTCAAGACATTTACATGGCATCAAGAACAAGTGAATACAATTGATTGTAAACATAGAGTATTCTAAGTTAAATGATTGAATATGTTAGCAAGGATGCATGATTAGGTAAGCATGTAAGTGCATGAGTGTACAAGGAATGGATGCATAGCACTTTATTTATGAATGGATAGCATACAAGGATGCATAAGAGGATGCAAGAGATATAAGCATATGAGGATGCATGAGAGTGTCACATAAACTAAGTATGAATGAAGATGCATGAATGTGAAAATGTTTTGGGTATTTTTGCAAGTTGATAAGTTGTAAAACTTTAAGTAAGAAGTTAGTGAAAAGTAAAGTAAAAATGCATGAAGTAAATGGTAATCATTTAATGAGATGGTAAAGTAAAAATGCATGAGGTAAATGGGAAGTGGTAAAATCTTTTTATGTTTTAGTAAAAAAAATTAATGAAGTGGTAAAAACCAAAGTAGTAAAACATTTTTATGTTTTGGTAAAAAGTTAATGAATGGTAAAGTAAAATGGTAAAAAGTAAATGAACACTAAAACCAAGTTGAATCACATAGAGCAATCCTCTCACTTTGAGAAAAGTGCACTAGGCACTAGTGAGAATCAACTTGCCTATCATCAACAATGAGCAATAAGCAAACTAAAATGCAAAGATTAACTAAACACACAAATAAGTTGAATTACCTAGAGCAATCCTCCCACTTTGAGCAAAGTGCACTAGGCACTAGTGGGAATCAACTTGCCTATCATCAACAATGAACAATAAGCAAATTAAAATGCAAAGATTAACTCAACACACAAATAAGTTGAATCCCCTAGAGCAATCCTCCCACTTTGAGCAAAGTGCACTAGGCACTAGTGGGAATCAACTTGCCTATCATCAACAATTTACAACAAGCAAATTAAAATGCAAAGATTAACTAAACACACAAATAAGTTGAATCACCTAGAGCAATCCTCCCACTTTGAGCAAAGTGCACTAGGCACTAGTGGGAATCAACTTGCCTATCATCAACAATTTACAACAAGCAAATTAAGACACAAAAATGAATGGACACATAAACTAAATTGAGTCATTTCTAGCAATCATCACCACTTAGGTCAAGGTGCACTAGGGAATCATATTGCTAAATCATCAAACAACAAAAGTAACATTTAACACTAAAATGAAATACTAATAACAAGATTAAGCATCACTAAACAAAGAACAACAACAAAATCAACTTGGAAATATTTTTAGATCTATAAGCATGTGAACCAAAGGAAACATAGATCCACATTTTATTTAATAAAGAAAACACCAAAATTAACACTAAGCAACATAGATCTATTTTTTTGCAAGGATTTATATGATTAAGCAAGGAAGCACAACAAAATCATATCAACCCTAATTTTTTTTATGATATGCGAAATACTAAAGCCTATAAACAACAACTTTATTTATGAAATCTAGTGCAAAATATGTAAAGATGCAAGGGAAATTATTCAAGTAGAAGAATGACTCCTTCAAGGCCAAGGACCCATCTCAAACACCCAAAGCTCCCTAAGTCTTTGTCAAATTGTTTGAAATGGATCCTCAAAGCAAACAACAATCAAGAAGGAGTTTGGAGTAGAGGAGAGATTATGCAAGAAAATTAAATGTGAGGTGCAAAGCTTCAAGAATTATCTCAAAACTACAAGGAGGTGAAGAAGGAGATGATAAGCTCAAAAATTACTAGCTCTTAACAATTTGATGATGCAACCTTGAAGAGAATGGAAGGAAAGATGGTGATCTAACAAGAAATGGAGGATTTGGTGGTTGATTTTTGAAGAAAATATATGGAAGAGGGGAGGAAGGGCTACGGTTTTGGTGAGGAAGGAGAGGGGGAGGAGGTGCTTTTGGTGTGCTAGGGTTTTGTGTAGGGGAATGAGAGGCAAATGAGAAGCAAAAAGAGAGGATCCTTAGGTGTGGGAATGAGGGAGTATTTATAGGATGAAATTAGGTCTAAGGGTAGTTTAGTCTTTGTGATTTTGATGAGCTCTAGGATTGAGTCTTAAAATTAAATGGAGGGTTAGGATTGATCCTCACATGGATTGAGGGTAGGAAGAAAACACAAAATGTGAGAGTGAGAGAGTGGGGGGCGAAAGTTAGAGGGAAAAAAAAGAAAAGAAAAAATGAATTTCTTATTTTGGAAGAGATATTTTATGTGAGGTAGGGTTAAGGGCATTTTAGAGAAGAATTGTTACCAAAGAGGGAAATTTGGGTTTTCTTATGAATAGGTTAGTGTAAGTGAGTGGAGTAATTTACCAAAGAGGGTATAATGGAAGAGTGTGGAAGAAATTTGAGAGAGAGAGAGAGAGAGAATTCGCAGGTGGGGGGAGGAAGAGAGAAAAAAAACTTGTTTTTTTGGTCTTTTGTCTTATTGAGGACACTTCCCTTTTTTGAGTTTTTGAATTTAAAATTTTTGGGCATGGGAAATAATGGGAATGCAACTATTGAAGATGTGTTACATGTTTTTGGGCACCATAAAATATTCTCTCTAGTCACCATGACAATAAAAATTGTCACTTAAGAATTGAGGAATATTTAATGGTCCCCTTTTTTATTTTTCTATGCACTAAAAATGGAAAAATACATTTTTAATTATTTTGACTAGGGTTTTCCTTCTAAAAAAATGTACAAAAATTATCCTTGATAGAATAAAAATGTACTTTTTGTGGATGTGCATTTCTGGCGAGAAAATCATCTTTTTGCGAAAAATGACCAAAATGCCCTTTTTGACCCTAAAACCCTAATTCGCCTAAAAAGTGCATTCCAACCCTAAAAATGATTTTAAAGACCTTGGAATGACTTCTAGGACCCAAAATGCAATGCATGATGCTCTTCATTCTTCAATTTATTTATTTATTTTTTTGTGGAAAATTAGGGTTTTGACCTAAGCTGGACAAAATTGGGGTATGACAGTTGCAAAACTGAATACTGATGCTGGGGAAAATAGAAATAAAATTGGGAATGTTGATTTGACGGATCCGGGGTCGAGTCGTCAAAGTGTCGAGAAACACCAATTCCAGTCACCGGAAGGAAGTCAGTATTAAGAGTGATGTCGGTTACTGAATTCAGATACGGAAGCATTCGGATCGTGTTCGTGATTCAGGAACCGTTCGAGTGGCTATCGGTTTGGTAATTCGAGTGAGGACGCGACTTCTCGGGGATCGTCAACCGGGTGAGTTTTACTCACGATTAGGGATTCGTTTTTATTGACTTGAATACTCTGGAATTCTGTTTGTGAAACTATTCCGCTTTCGAAACATTTTATCGAGTCAAAAACTGTTTTCGGGAAAATAGCGTTTTACGGTTTTTCGGAGAATATATGTGTTTTTATCGATTTGTTGATTTAAATTCTTTCACTGGAATATGGACTGAAATGTTGGTTATAATATCTATTTTGAAGTCTTGATGGTTAGGAAATGTCTCGGGGTCGACTAGAAAGCGAAACGGTACAAAACGGGTTTCGAAATGCTGTTTTCAGCCAATTCTGGCCTCCTTCGCGACGCGGCCCGTGGCCATCGCGTCGCGACCCCAGTGAAGTTTGTGATGCAAAAGTTTGTCACTTTTCGCGTCGCGACGGTATCTGTTCGCGTCGCGACGGTTTGCAGTTTTCACTAAAAAGTTCCCGAACTTGTTTTTGCAATAACTTTTGATCTGGGAATCCGATTGAGGTGTTCTCGGATGCGTCGGAAAGCTCTTTAAAGGACCTAATCAAATATGTGGTTTGAATTATAAAACACTCTGTTTTTGAAAGTTTAAATTATTGAAAAACCGAAACTTAGACCGCGTGTGAGATAATGTTTTTGGCATAACAAACCGGATCGTGGATCCTTCTCGACGCTATGATTATAACGCCGGATGTCTAACTATTGAATTCATCTAAACGGGTTATAGATCGATAAAGATATATATTATCTAAAAGACTTATGTGATTGATCCTTTGGTGATCAAAAAGATATAGATTATCTAACTCTCGAGAATTGATTTGTATTGTCATATGTATCGCGTTGGGTGACGATCCGACAAGTAGCATACTAGGGAGGGTAGTCATGACCCCTTACCTAGGCCCTGTATACGTTTTGGCGTGGTCAATTCGTGGGTTATCGGGATTGTGGGCTTTGCACGGCCGATTTATGCTAAGATAGGTTCACGACTCATCGGGATTGTGGGCTTTGCACGGTCGATGTTTTGTTTGGTAAAGCTTGTAATTATATAATAATTGACAAGGCTAAAATATATATATTAGCACTTCAGTTACCGGGATGGTGGGCTTTGCACGGCCGGTGAAGGGGCTAGGTATATATATATTGATATAAATAGTTATGATTTTAACTATGTATAACGGTTTTATAATTGAACCGAGTGTTAGTGAGGGGGCACGGTAGGACTCACTGAGACAAGTTGTCTCACCCAATCCATATTTGTTGTTTTTATAGAGAACAGGTTATAAGGATAGCAGGCGGCACTCTTAGTCGTCAGGCTCGAGGAGAAGTTGGAGATGTAATCTTCCATCTATGTTTTGGATCCTTCTGATGTAGTCTCTGTATTCGGTCTTATGACTCGAACTTGTATCATGTTATATTTTTTTATAGTTTCCGCTGTTTCTTGTAAAGATGTATATCTGAACAGGAATTTTTATACTCTGATTTATACCAAATTGTATATTTAGGTATTTCTTTGTTAAAGAAATACCGGGGTGTTACAACTTTCAAGAACTTCTTCAGTATTTTACTTTCAAGAGCTTTACGTTGGTCAAATTTAACATATATAACCATAGCTTTTATAATATTACAATTTTCATATATCTAATGGTACCACAAATTAGAGTTAGAACGTTGTTACATATAAGGGTTTGGCAGCATCCAATAAACCTAATATTGTTTGTATAGTTTTCAAGATGAAGCTGGATGAACTAATTGCAGACTTCAAGAATAGTCTCCATTTTATATCTTAATTACCATGTTTTCTTTCTCTAATAAATCTTGGACAACTTAATGAGTAAACTACAGGTTTTGCAAAATATCACTCATTTTCTTCATCATGGTTAGCTGATTTTGTTTGTTATTTACTTTGTGCATACAACTTTTTATAAATCACCTAACTAAATAAAGCATTACTGAATTACAGGTTGCGGTTTGTATTCTAATAAGTCAATCTATAAATGTATTTTTCTTAACAGGTTTGGCCCAGACTGTGGCTTTGTCGCATCGGTGGCTTTGACGACATCAATTTCCATTTTTTTTTAATGCAAGTTGCCCATGTTCATTCATCACAGCGAGCCAACAAGCAATCATTTTAGGGAACAGAAACTTATCAGGACTAGGGGTGTGCATGGTGCAAGAACCGCACCAAACTAGACCATTTATATAGTTCGGTTTGTAAAACCATTTTCGTAAAAAACCGGTTTTTCCTCAAACTGGATTAGGTTCGGTTCTGAACCAGTTTCCATTTCCAAACCGGTTTTCTTTGCTCAAACCGTTTAAAACCGGTTTTGTTTAACTGAACTGGTTTTTTCTCAAACCGGTTTTGACTGAATTGCAGAAATTCTGGTTTTTTTTATATAGATGACATTGATTGTGGGATTAAGGATCAGTTCAACGCGAATGTGCAGATACTATCCCAAAACTTGAAAGTTGGACTGATGCAATTGATGATGCAGGGTAAGGAGCGGTGGTGGTAAATTAAGATCATGAATTCTGTGATAGAAGTAGAAATAGTTGCGACGTGGGAAGGGGGAGGGGTGTACACACGCACACGCACTACACAGTGGACCAGTGAAGGGGGAGACGATCGATGTGCATTAAAAGCAGTATAGAAATGGAGATGCTACTTGTATCACTGATTACAAACAGTCATGTAGAGATATTGATACCAAAACTTTGTATTATCTCTTTTCCTGTTTTGTCCAAGTAATATCATCTATCTCGCTTATAACGCATACAATTATACTTACGTGTGTGTGTATATATATATATATAAAAGTATAAGTTTAATTATTTAATTAATCACCATTAGTAATTGCATCACGTTGCAGTAGTTGTTGTCATTGGCACAAGTACTATTGTTGCGAACAGTGATTGTAATAAGGAACTTCATGAAAGTTGTTTTGCAATTTGGATTAAAATGTTAAACCAGATTTTTTTAACAAGTTCGGGTAACCAGCCTGTTTTAAAATTTTGGATAGGTTCATAATCCATTTAATTGGGTTTGGTTTTTTTTTGGTGTGGTGTGGTTCAAGTTATTGAATGGTGTGGTTAACCATAATTTTTGCACACCCCTAATCAGGACTAGCATGCGTAAGGATGAAAGGCGTACCACTGGCACGCGAAGGGATAGTGCTGGTACATGCACAGAAGGGACAAATGCTGATGGCGTTCAAGATTGGGGAAGCTTCTTCCCCAAAAGGTACACCATTAAAAAAAATAGAAGGTGTAAGATAGCAACAAACTACTTTCTACATGGTAATTATTGCATTGTTACAAAGCTTTTTTTATACTCCCTCCATTTTCGATTATAAGCAAATAGCGGCTATACACATTTTTTAAGAAAAGTTATAAAAAAAAATTATTCCTATAATACCCCTATTTATTTTTGCATTGGAAAAAGTAAAAGTAGTGTAATAAAAAATTGTGTGCCTTGGTAAAAGCAAAAGTAGTGTCATAAATAGGGGTAAAGTTGACATATTAAGTGAAAAAAGCTTTGACTTACTTATATTTACTAACAAAAAAAAGTGGGTATATTTGCTTATATTTGAAAACAAAGGGAGTTATAATTACCTGATAAAACTTTTTTTCTTGGAATAAGATACGCTAACAACTGGTTTATTTGAAAATGTAATTTAGTTTTTTTGTGTTTCTAAATTGTTACATTGAAAACATTACATTTTTATATTTGTGGAGGCAAATAATACTTTTTTATTGTCAAAAAATATTATTTTTAAGTAGGTGTATGTTAGCAGCCCTCTATATATATATATATATATATATATATATATATATATATATATATATAGATAGGGGAGGAATCATATTAGAACACATGATTACTATGAGAAACGACAATATTTAATCTTTCAAATGATGTAAATTTAATAACTCATTTCTCACGACAACCATGTGTTCTAATATGATTCCTCCCCTATATATATAAATATATATATATATATATATATATATATATATATATATATATATATATATATATATATATATATAACGTATTAGGTGAGAACTAGTGTGTATCGTGAGAAATGAGAACTTAGTTCTCATTCTCAAATACGCATTAGGTTCTCACCTGATACGCTTACGTAATACGTGAGAACTAGTGTGTATCGTGAGAAATCAGAACTTAGTTCTCATTCTCACATACACACTAGGTTCTCACCTGATACGCTCCTGATATATATATATATATATATATATATATATATATATATATATATATATATATATATATATATAAATATATATATATATAAGACGACTCGTTGAGAACATTTGATTTTTATGAGAAATGAGAAATTTTAATTATAATCGTGAGATTAAAATTAACGGCTCAGATTCTGTTATTAATTACAAGATCTCATGTATCTTTAATTAAAAAAGAAACAATTATGCGAGTTAATTTTTAAAAAAATTTTGTCCAAAAAGAGTATCCATGTTAGTAGGGATGAGAATTGAGTCCATGCCCATAGGGTACCCGCAAAAATTACCCGGAGACGGGCGGGTAATTTCCCTCACTACAAGAAAATCGACGATTTCCGACGGCATTTTTCGTCGCAAATGCAGCGTTTTTCTTCGGAAATTGACGTTTCCGACGGACTTTCCGACGGACAAAAAGTCGTCGCAAAATCGCTCGTCGGAAATCGTTTCCGACGGATTTTTTCGTCGCAAATGGCTCCGTCGCAAAGTCGTCGGAAATCCGTCACAAATTTTCGTCGCAAATTCGTCGCAAACACTGACACATTTTCGTCGCAAACCCGTCGCAAATCCGTCGGAAATTTTTAAAAAAAAAATTAAAAAAAAATTAAATCCAACAGTCGTCCTTATACCCTCACTAAACCAAACTTGTATTGCAATTCCTTCTCTTATACACTAGTAATTATCATAAAATCAAAATTGTTTATGCAAACTTTTTTCAACCAGAATGAACTATTATACACTAAATCAAACTTTGTTCTTCCATGAATAAAGGGAAATTACAAGTACAACAAACTAGATGCAGAGACCTCACCAACTCACCAAGCAAGCCATGAATACATGCTTCCACTAGAATAACTATCAGGACACGATATAATAAACAAAAATGAGGTAACAAAATAACTATCAGCAGACAACAACCCTTATTTGCTTCTGGTTTTATCATTACATTAATGCTAATTGCCAACATTTCAAGAAACAAAAACTACTGCCATTCAATCTTAGCCACAGGTAGTTTGATATTAACAAAACTATATGTCATCAATCTCTCTACTTATAATAGCTTCCTTTGATTCCTCAGAAACTGTCAACCCTTCCGTGAATCATCCTCGTGCTTTTGATCATGTCACAACCTGAATTGTACAACCAGCAGTCGTAGAGGATAGCCCATTACAATTTTCTTCTGTGGCACAACCTGAATTGTAGTAATAAATAATAACACAAGTGAATTTTCTTCTGTGGCACAACCTGAATTGTTATTGTTAAGGTAGCAAAATTGAATGTCCAATATCGTACAGAGATAGAGACAGAAACCAAATCACATTACCACTAAGAAACTTCACACCAAGAAATGTAGTTTAGCAAAGAAAATAATAACAAAAGATATAGTTTAGCAGAATAATTTGTCAAATGCATAATACTACAAAATTTACCTTGCCATATTGAACTTTAGCAGCATCAAGAAATGTTGGAGGAAGGTTTGGATATCTGATTTTAAGAAGCTGTAAAAGTGTTTCTGCACGGTCCAATAATAACTCCATTTTATCAACCTCTGACAAAGGACCCTTCACAAAAGTGCATCTTTAATAACTGCTGGCACAGGCATTTCAAGCAACACATTTTCATTGATAGATTTAGCAGCCTTGAATACTTGATGTACCACCCTTCTTTGATGAAGCAGCCTCTTTCTTTCTACATCAGAAAGTCCAGTTTTTGGTACTTGAGGTGATGGAAGCCACCATTTTTTCCTATTTCGTGCATTAGTGTTCCTTTCTTCTTCTCGGTTTTCGCCTTCTGCATACCGAAACTCCGAATTCACCATTGAATCAAGTGTTTCCTGTCAACCAAAATTTCAAATAAGATGTTGCAACTGCCTAACATGTTATTTGAAAAAACATTCATAAAATTTGATGGAAATATAGATATGACATACTATAAGCATAGAGTCCAACTTCTGAAGTGCTGGAAGATTCATGTGGATGTCTGCACGCGCTTTTGGCGTCATAATCTGTTCAAAGAATAAACTCTTAAGAGAGGTTGCTTCTAAGATTTTCAACCTCGAGGTCACAAAATAAACTGTCCTTTCCTATCTATATGAAATGAAAAATACCTCAAAGATCCCACCATTGGCACTACTTTGCTTAACAGGAACTAACTCGACCATATAGTTAGTAGGAGACAGTAGCCAGTCCATTTCTCTTCGCCATTTTCTCTTCCTTTCTTCAGATAAGGGTTCCAATTTCCACAGCTCACCAAAAACAGTTACTGCATATAATCATATTGAGGACATAAGTTTGTGCTTGGAAAAACAAAACCAAAAGATCCATAAACAAGTTTATCATATTATACTAGTAGTTGAGAAATGTTACTTACAGATTTAGGATCCAAAGGAATGACACGAAAACCAGAAGGCAGCAAAAGGGCATCATCTGCAAAGTAGAATCCAAAGGTGACAAAACAAAGTAGAACAATACCCAACTCAAGAATTAGCAACTGTATGTTCATTATCATTGTTTCATTCAACTGCTAGCTCAAATCTACACACCTAAACAAATGAGAAGATTTAGCTATTTAAGGGAAATCAAGAAGCATGCATATTGCATGCACCTGCTAGTTTTTCACACCAACCTCTAACCTCAAACAAATCCATGCTACTTAATCAAAGTTTTTTTTTTTTATTCTAGCAATGAACAAATATCATGAAAAATATATAATTCCAAAATGTTGTAGTGAATCCTTTGGGGATAAAAGTCAAGCATATCATGTATCTCCTTCAAATTAGGTACCTAGAAACCTTGACTCATTTAGTTATAATAAACAGACTTAAGCTTGCTCAAATTACTTATGCATTACAGCTTACAGTTTCCATTGCTGCTTCTAAATTTCAATTAGTTCAAAATATGTCACATCATTGATTCAAACAGAATAACATAAATTGAACATACTTTACTGTCTGCTCAGGAAAATGCTTCCCTTGTTGTTTCTGCCTAAGAGTATGGAGGTCTCCACCAGGGAAGAATTCCATCACCAAGCATGATTTGGATTAGTTTTCGAGAGAGCTCTAGCATTAGTTTTCGAGTCCATCATAAATATTAAAGAGTTTCAAATTCAATTAGTATCAGTGACCAAATCCATGGCTTAGCATCCATTTATTTCTTCAAAAACAAGAAACAACCTATCAAAAGCATCAATATCACAAAGAAGCTGTCAGCAATTTCACCATAGTACAAACAAACATGTTCAGCTAAACATAAACATGTGGACAGAGAATCAAATGTTGCATTCTATTTGCAAATTAACTCTAAAATGTTCAGCATAACATAACAAAAGTGTAACAAGATAATTTAGCCAAACAAGACTCTAAAATGTTGCATTCTATTTGCAAATTAACTCAAAACAACATATCTACAAAGTATCATCTTCAAGCATGTTTAGAGAACATTGCAATGGAAAGACCAGCACCTTTGAGGAACCGAAATACACAGAACCAGAAAAAAGCAACAACAACAACAAAAAATTTAGATCTGTTACCCTCAGTTACTGGTTCATGAAGCAAGGGGCATTAATCGAACTGGGGGATATTGTGAAGGAGACAATTTTAAAGAAATCAAAAATCTTATGGCCATGAAAAACACAGAATAAAAGAAACACAAACATAAAAGAACACAAACTACCAAACACAGAGATTAAAAGAAACACAAACTAACTAACGCATAGAAAAGTAAAACTAATCTCCTGAAACAAATTCAAGACTATGCTCTCTCATATTAACACACTAATTGACACTAATCTATATTCTGTTCTCTAAATGCCACAAACCAAAACATTCCAGCAATCAATCAATCAGAAGAGAAAGAAAGAAAGAGCAAATTTAGAAACCCTAACCTGTTGTTGAGATGAAGAGAGAAGTAGGTTTGCTGAAATTGATGATAGATCAACTGAAATTGATGACAGATCAACATATGAACTGATTGGTTAAATAGTTATAGTTTAGGCATAAGATAGGAAGGTTTCAAAGCTTATGTTGCCAGTTTGCAAATAGATCAAAGTTTAGTTAAGTTGGTTATATACTCTCTTTTTTAAAAGTTATTTATTTATACCATACTATATATCTTAACCATCAATTAATTGATAGTGTTTTCAACAAATACAACACAATTAAAACAGCACAAAACAGCACAAACATTAATTCCATTTGTTGATCACATAACAGCACAAACATTAATTCCATTTGTTGATCACATAAGGTTATAAAATAATACCCCCTTCAAGCTTTTCTTTTTTATTCATTCACTCATTTACCAATTACCAATAACATTTCGAATCTTGTCATATGAACAACTACCTTGATTAAGTGCAAAACAGAGATTCATGGATTTTGGAATGAATATGAGTTGACAAATTGCACGTATGTATCACTAACCTGAGATGATGTAAGGTTACTGAGATAGCTGAGACTGCCAAACCCTCACCTGTTGCAACAAGAATGAACAGAACTGTAAGAAAGAGACAAATCGAAAGAGAGGAAGACATGAAGAGGAGAAAAAGATGAAGAGAGAGTGTAATGACCTGCACAAATATCTAGACAGCACCCCACATGGGGACTTCAATCTCTGGAACTAAAACAGTTGCAGGCAAAATGATACAATAGAATGAAAATGTGACCACATGGGCAATGATCTTCCGGACAAAGAAAAAACTATAGATCACATAAAACTTCTTCCACAATGACACTTTCTGCACCATATGGTAAAAAATGAATTAGAAGGGAAGATATATGGCAATAATAATTTGACTTCTTAAAGCAAATTATGGACAGTATAAAAAATAAAGGAAATTCCAAGAGGTTGATACATTGTTTCTTATGATTTGAGACCAGCTCAAACAGCCAAATCCATATCTTCAACTGTTGTAATTCTCCACACACCAGCTGTGCCTGCACCATATAGAATCAATTAAATCTCACATCACTACTTGTTCAGTTTTCTACTACACTTTTTTTAATGACAAATATTAAAGTGTTAGTTGTTATGTTGGTTTGTCTAGCTCGAACCTGAGACCTCTAGTCACGTCTTTAGCTGACCAACTAAACTACTTTCTTAATACGTTCTACTACACTTTATTATGCTTCAACTAAAACTGTGAATTAAGCAGTATGATTATAGAAAATTAATGATTTACCATTGAAACCGAAGAAGGCATAAGTAGATGACCCAACTTCCTGCTCCACAAGGAAATGAAAGTCTAACGACATCTCTTGCATTCTTGTCATTAAGCATTCATTGGCATTAACTGCAATATATACACAACAAGGAGTAATCAGTGAAACACATAGACAATAAACATAATCATCAAGACTGAATAACTTTGATGGTTCAAGATGGAGTAATATCAAAATCACCCAAAGCATTGGTACTCATTTTTGTATCAAAAGATCAATAAGCATGCATAACGAGTGTGTTTGCCTAACAAATATGATTCACGATGTAAACTAGAAAACTTGTTAAGACTAGCACCAACATCTAAAGAGGAGAATATGCAGAGTGCACACCCTGTAACAAAAAGAACGATCGAAAAAGAGAACAGAACAACTCTACAGAACTGAAAATCGAAGAGAGGAAGAGACGAAGAGGAGGAAGAGGGTTTGTACCTGAAGCGTAGTAATGGAAATCGTAGAGGAGGAAGAGATGATGAGCTAGCGAAGAGGGGGAACAGATGATGCAATGGTTAGCGATTTTGTTCACCCTTGAAGCAAGAGACGAAGAAGAGGGAGAGATGAGTGTTAGGGTTTTCCTCTAGATGAAATTTCTGTCCTGAAAACGGTGTTTGAGAGTGTTTGAGATGAAGAGACTTTGAGATTAGGGATAAAACGCGCGCGGAAACGAAAATAGTACAGAGATTCTTTGTAGTGAGAGGAGAGTCGTGAGGTGAAGGAGAAGGACATATCGTGGTGGCCACTGGAGTAGAGAACGACGACGGAGGATGGCAGAGGAGGGAGGAGCTCAGGGGAGGAGAGTGGAGGGTGAGAATGAAGAAGAGAGTGAGTGAGAGAGAAAGAGTGGAGGGAGGAGGACGGTGGAGAGTGAGGGAAGGGTTCGATGAAGCTGAATATAGGGTTCGATGTAGACGGGACGGTGAAGAGAATGAATGAATATAGGGTTCGATGAAGCTGAGATTTGTTTTATTTGGTTTTACCGTTTGCGACCAACTTTTTGACTTTTCCGACGAAAATATCCGTCGGAAATTTGCGACGGAAAACAATTTCGTCGGAAATGTAAGCGGGAATTTTAGCGCCTCTTCTGCTGAACATTTGCGACGACTTTTTCGTCGGAAATCCGTCGGAGATTGCGACAGATAAGAGTTCGTCGGAAAATTTCGCAGGAAACAGGGCTTATTCTTGTAGTGCCTCACACATGGGCGCGGGCTCGAGGACGGGCACCACGATGCCCAGCCCGCTCCGGGCTTGCACCCGCATATATATATATATATATATATATATATATATATATATATATATATATATATATATATATATATATATATATATATAGTACTATTTTTATGATTTTAAGTATATCCAATTTAAAAATAAATAAATCCAAACTACTAATAGCTTAGATGTTTTTAATTCACTAAATGCTATCATTTGTAATATTTTAATTGTAGATACGAAAAAAATAATGGCTTTTAAAATTTAAGTATAATGTTTTATAAGTTATTTATTACTTTTTGTGGTTAGAGTGCCTGTAATGGGCATACCCATGGGTACTTGATGCCCAGAGTGTACCGGGACGAGCACTATAGTACCCTGTTCAAACATGTGCCGCTCCGGTACGGGCACTATAGTAGTCTGCCAATATAATACCGATTGGCATCCCTACATGTTAAATGACAACCCTTCCCTCGTGCCTCATTAATAGAGTTAATATTTTTTTGTTACATCTCCATCTCGTGTCTGATTTATTAATAAAGTCAACACAAATTATAGATTTGTAACCCTCCACCTTAGTTTTTTCTTTTCTAAGCACCCTCCACCTTAGTTGATTACGCTTCAAATATACAATAATGAAAGTAATACTGTCAATCGTCAAGTTGTATTACTTTTCAAATAGAGGATAGGCACAAGATTTAAGGCATGGTAGTTCACTGTAGAAAAGTAATACTGTCCATGTAATCAGTTAGAAAAGTAACATGATTGATGACAATAATTCCACCTCAGCGTAGATGTCCACCTACACGCCACATCAGCCTGCATTAAAAATAAAAAAACCGAAATAGCAATTACAATTAATATATGGAAAACGTATTTAATACATAAATGGTCATTAATAAAATGGCCAGGCTGTTACGTGTATGAAAATTGGTTTTAATAAATGTGCATAAACAATAATTTCAAAAGAAAATTGGTTTGTGCATATCTCATCATTAATATTTACGTTTACATCTATTAACTGATACAACCAATGACCATTATACCTGAGACAAAACACATACAAATATGGAAGTTTCCATATACATATTCAAAAACAATAACTTGCATACAGATTTGCTATGTCCATTCAACAGGTTCGCTACATAATAGGAACTAGGAAACAAAGTTACAAATATGAATTTGGTAGTATTATGCGACTCACACCAAAGCACTGCATTTCAAAATCAAAATTTGAAAGGCAAACAATTAATAATAATATAATAATAAATGCAGATCAAATATTCCTATTTTTTTGCAAATCATAAATGTATCCTTTAATGCAGAGCAAATATCTTTTGTAATATTCCGAAATCAATATGGTAATAAATTGTTGTCAAAAAAAAATATGGAAATAAATGGAATCAAAACGTCACTATCTCATCACTTTTCTACATCAAATTATTTTCATTCTCTCTTCAAATATTTTCTCTCATTTCTTTGCTCTTCTTTTACTCTTTTTTCTCTCTATTTTTTTTGTTCTAGATATTGAATCATATTTTTTTTTGTTTCTCTCTCTCTCTCTCTTCGTCTGGTGGTATTTGTAGGTTCCATTGCGAAGATTAACAAGATAAGCAGTTTGTCAATATACTCACATAATCTCCATCCTCATTGGATACTTAATCTTCATTTTTGTGTTTATATTTTTCTCTTATTCTTTATTTCTTTTTGGTTTCAGATATTTGTTTTATGATTGACGAGGTGCGCTACTGCGCCATATTTTTTGGTTTCAATACCATCATTCGAATAATAGCTCACTGAGCACCCGACAATTTCTCCGGCAATCTCCTTAAGGGTCTGTTTGAGAGTTTGGAGGGGAGGGGAGGGGAGAAGTTGGGACTAATAGTGTAAATTCTTTAGTGTTGAGAAGAAAAATTATCCCCCTAAACCCCCTCAAACCCCTCTCCTAGTTTATTGTTGGAGCCCCTCCAAAACCCTCTATATTTGGATTTGGGGGAGTTTTGAGGGGCTCCAAAAATAAACTAGGAGAGGGGATTAAGGGGGATAATTTCTCTCCCAATTACTAAAGAATTTACACTATTAGTCTCAACCCCTCCCTTCCCCTCCCCCTCCAAACTCCCAAACACACCCTAAAAGTATTTGTTCTATGATCCATATCACGATCTATATTTTTATTAAAAAAAATAAGTGTCATAGCCAATAACTCGAACTTGTAGTTTTACTTAGGTTGTTCCGCTATATGTGTACAACAACAAAAACAACCGCTAATCTCTTCCATGCATCCATGAAGGAATCACTTTTTTGACTTGCAAAAGTTGAACTTCCACCAACATTAGCCATTAAGGTAATTGTTTTACTTTTTATATGTATAATATTTTTATTTTATTTTTATGTGTCACATTCATATGTTTTTTTCTCCATATAATCGTTTTTTCAGTTGCAACTCTTAGCAACACTTAAAGGCTTCAACATTATGATGAACATAGCAACACTAAAACGTAATTTTTTTCGACGTCTTTGATTATTGAGTATTGAACACTAATAGGCTTCAACAGTATGATGAATACGAATTAAAGATTGAAACTTTGGCATGTTTGTCCAATGTGCAATGATCATTTCAGAATATTCCCCATTGCTTTCTAGAATTGTAGTTTAATTTTGAGACTTTAACATTTGAAACACACAAGTATCTAATAATCGATGGGCATTGCTTTACTTATGTACCATGTTGTATTTTTTTGGTTTGCTACTTTGAGGTGTCTTTCTCTATTTTCCTTACAAATGATCATATTTCAGCTAAGCAATTAGTTTGTTATTATTAGTTTTATCTATTTGTTAAAAAAATTTGGAGATCAGCCGTGGTCTTACAATGTGCTTATTTTTATAAGCTACAAAATCTAAAACGATAAATCATGGTCGACTTTGGACTACCAATAATGAGTTTTATTTGATTGTATTATCATATCAACTAGTACTATACCCGTGCATCCGCACGGGCCGATCGCGTTACGTCATACGATTACCTCAAATAGAAAGGTTAGTTTGAAATCTCATTAATCTAAAATCAATAGTAAAATATAGAAAATGACTTACATACGGACAGGTGCTGCGTGTTCTTTTTAGGAATGAATTTAGTCAGTATTTAAATAGTCTGAACATTACCCCGTGAAAATAAAGAAAAATTTAAAGTTGATAAAAAATGAGTTTCAAATAAAAAATTGATAAATATTAAAACTAAAAATGTAAAAGTATCATTTAAAAACAATATGTGCATTTATCCCGTGTGTTTTTATATATCAGTGCAATGTTTTTTTATATATCAATGTTGTTATCCCATGTTGTTTTATATATCAGTGCAACTATCCCGTGTTTTTATATATATCATTGCAATTATCCCCGTATGTTTTATATATCAGGCAGTTGTCCAGTGTTTTTTTATATATCAGTGCAGTTATCTCATAGTTTCAATTGATTATTTGAGTTGATTAATTAGTAGACTATTGTAGATAGTGAAAGATAGATAGTAGATTATCAATAACAAATATTTATCCCGTGTTTTTTATATATCAGTACCAATTATTTGTCCTATTTTAGGTATTAGTGACAAATATTTGTCGCGTGTGTTTTAAATATTAATCAGTTTAAATAGTCATTAAGCCTTCTTGTTTTTTTAGATAGTAGTTTTCAAAAACTATAATTATCAATTGCAAATATTAATCCCGTGTTTTTTTATATATCACTGCAGTTATCCCCGTGTTTTTTATATATCTGTGCTGTTATCTGGTAGTTTCAATTGATTATTTTAGTTGGTAGTAGATTATAGTAGATAGTAAATTTGTTAGATAGTAGATTATCAATAAGAAATAATTTTTTTAAATATTAATTAGTAATTTAAATAGTCATTAAGCCTGCTTATTTTTTAGATAGTAGGTTTGTAGTAGTAGGTTTCAAAAAATTTATTTATCAATGACAAATATTAATCTCGTGTTTTTTTATATATCAGTGCAGTTATCTCGTAGTTTCAATTAATTAATAGATTATAGTAAATAGTAAAAGAGAGATAGTAGATTATCAATAAGAAATATTTATTTTAAATATTAATCAGTAGTTTAAATAATCATTAAATATTATTGTTTTCTAAAAGTAGGTTTATAGTAGTCTTCCAAAAATTTAATTATCATTGACAAATATTAATCCTTTGTCTTTTTATATATTTGTGTAGTTATCCCGTGTGTTTTTATATAACATTGCAGTGATCTCATAGTTTCAATTGATTATTTGGTTGATTAGTAGATTATTGCAGTTATCCCGTATTTTTATATTAGATTATTTGAGTTGATTAGTAGATTATAGTAGATTTTTGCAGTTATCACGTGTTTTTTAGATAGTAGTTTTATAGTAGTTTTCCAAAATTATAAATATCAATGGTAAATATTAATTCCGTGTTTTTTTATATATCACTGCAGTTATCCCGTGTTTTTTATCACTACAGCATTTTTGACTTTAGGCCACGCCAATCGTTGCCACAGCTAAAAAATCGTGGCTTGAACAAAGAATAGGCCACGCTTTTACAAGTGTGGACAATGAGATGGATATTAGGCCACGGTTACATTAACTTACCGTTAGGCCACACTTTAAAACTGTATAGGCTACGGCTAAACAAATGTGGATACCTAAGACCATGTTTGTCCAACCGTCGGCTTTAAAAATTTATTCTGAAACATTAAAAACCGTGGACTAAAATGGTTTTATTTAGAGACCATGATTATAAAACCGTGGACTAATAATAAATATAAGATATAACCGTGGACTAAAGATGTCAAAAAATTAGGCGGGATATTTTTGCCCAAAGGCGCTGAGTGAAACACGCGTGGAACCGTACGATATTTCCCTTCCCATTTTCCCTTCCCAATCCCACGCAGAACAGAACCCTTCCCTTCCCAATCGCATTCCCACGCACGATATTTCTCGCCCACTTCACACGCAGAAGCACCACGCACTATCGCAAAATCTACTTCCCACGCAGAACCACCTTCGTCTCTGCCTCATCACCTTCGTCTCCGCCTCACGAAAGTACGTACTTGCAGAAACCCAAACAAAACCCTTTCTCAGCTTCTATTTGCTCAAACGAAACCCAAACGAAGGTACTTGCAGAAACCCAACGAAACTCTTTCTCCGCCTCACCTTCGTCTTCGCCAAACGAAGGTACTTGCAGAAACCCAAACGAAACCCTCCCCAATCGTAGCCAAGCACAACTACGTTGAAAGGTTTGTTCCCTTTCTCAGCTTCTATTTTTGACCCTTCTTCTTCTTCTTTAGAGCTTCTGTTTTGATTTTTCCCAGCTTTGATTTAGTCAAAAAAATTTCCTCTAAACCCTAACTTCTTCATAGTCTGCATATAATCCATTACTTCTGTTAGCTTCGATTTTGGTTTATTTGTGTGTTAGAATTTTTAGGGTTTTGTTTTTCTTTTGGTGATTGACATTAAAATACCTAATGGTTTGATTTCTGTTAGGAAGTTCGACAAGCACAGAGCAAGAACAAGATTATTGCTTACCTAGCGACAGTTTCAATTTCAATTCATGTTTTCCTGTCTTGGCTTTTAACTGTTAAGTACAAGTTTGGGCTCAATGGTGCAATGGCATCAATCATTGTGGCACATTGGATACGAAATGTTGGCCAACTCGTGTTTATCATGAATAAGTGTCCTGAAACTTGGAAGGGTTTCTCTTTTGCGGCATTCAAAGATCTATGGCCTGTTATCAAGCTTTCCTTGTCTTCTGGAGCTATGTTATGGTAAGAATTTGAACAATTTTCATAACCAATTTATGAATTATGTATGACTTGTAATTAATCAGGTGTATGACTAATATAAAACTATGGTTCATTTTACAGTCTTGAGATCTGGTACAACACAGTTTTATCACAATTTCATTATTCTTCAAATTATTGGGAAGCTTTCTTCAAAGTAACAAAATGATGAGTTACTAAGTCTTATTTTGTTGCAGTGTTCGAGTGTCAAATGAGCTTGGAAGAGGGAGTTCAAAGGCGGCAAAATTTTTCATCGTGATAACAGTGCTCACATCATTTTCCATTGATTTCAATCTATGTAGCTTGCAGAGAAGGAGGATGGAGAAGAAGTTACCCAAGCTGAAATGTTTATCCATACTCGCAAAGGCAAGAAAGGAAAAAAGTGGATGATCAAACACAATGCAATTGTAAGTTGCATTGACAATTTTTTTCTGAATTCTGGAGTCTGGCTTTTAAATATTGTGGTGTGATTGAGAATTTAGTTTATGATTTAGTTTCATTGTATCCACTTTTTATCTGGTTTGAGAATTTAGATGCTGCTGTTTATCCACTTTTTATCTGGTTTGAGAATTTAGATGCTGCTGTAACAGATTTAGATGCTGCCGTTTATAGATGCTGCTGTAACAGATTTAGATGTTGTTGTTTATAGATGCTGCTGTAACAGATTTGCGGAACTTTTTGTAACAGATTTGTGGAACTTTTTGTTGCTGCTGTGTTGTTTTTGTTACCTTCTTTGCTGGCTCATTGATAATTGTAACAGATTTGTTACAACATTTATTTGTTACAGCATCTATAAATGCTGAGATTGTAACAGATTTGTACTCAGATTTGTTGGAAATTTTCCAATTTATTCTACAATCTCATTGACTGGTTTTTATTTTGTTAGTTAAGGTAATTGTTTTGTTGTTTAAAATGCAATCTTATTTGTAAGTCACGGTACAATTGTTTAAGTTGCTGCTGTGTTGCTTTGTGGATTAAATACATGCAATTGTTCTTATTTGTAAGTGACTAGTACAAATTAAATACATGCTTTGTGGTTGTGTTTATGTGACAGCTCTAAATACAAATTACATACATGTTGTTACTATTTGTAATGTGCTGCTGTGTTGCTTTGTGGCTTTGTGTTGCTGCTGCTTGGAATTTTTGTGGAACTGTGTTGCTGCTGTTTATAGATGCTGCTGTAACAGATTTGTATTTAGTTTAATAGCATCTATAAATGCTTTAATTCTTTGTATTAGGATACTCTTGAAGAATCAATTGAAATTTCAAGTGAAGATGCAAAAAAAGCATTCCAATTATTGCTCCTCTTGGTACCACGTTCTTCTACATCAACTAATGTTCCTCTTGAAAAGGTATATGATATTGTAGAAGGTGTTTACAATGTTTGTAATGTTCTTGAATGTTACGTAACTTTTGTAATGTTTTATGTTTCTAGGTAGCAAATGATTTTGAAGAAGATCTTGATGAAGATGATCTTGAAGGTTTTGAAGAGTGATGTGATGCAAGTGGAAAAGACTACTTTTTGCATTGTGAAGATCAATGTTGCTACAAGCATGACAATTATGTTGTGGATTTTATTTTAATTAATGAACACACATACTTTGTATATTTTTTGGTTTTAGTTTATGTTTCTATATTTTGACTATTAATGACACTTGACATGATGAATGTTGCTCAATAAATGATATTAATTTGAAAATTTGTTTGTGTCAATCTTTTTATAATATAATGTTTATATTTAAAAAATTGATGTCTAGTTTTTGTATGTTAAATAAATGTGATATGGTTATTAAAATATTGTCTTTGAATGATAGCATTTAAATAAAAGCAACTTATAGGCCACAATTGAAAAAGCGTAGCTTAAAAGTGGTTTGTAGCTTAAAAATATTGGACAACAGTTTTTAAACCGTGGCTTAAACTTATAGGCCACGGTTATTTAGTTGTGGCCAATTCAAAACCGAGTCGAAAACAAGACTTATAAACCGTGGCCTGTTTTAATAACTCTGGCCACGGTTTTAATAATTTGTGGCCTAATGTTCCAAAACCGTGGACTAAAGGAATAGGCGACGGCCACCTAGACAGCGCCTAGAAAACCGTGGCCAACCCGTGGCCTAAATTTCAGGCCATGGTTTTTTCACTTCTGGCCACGGTTTTTTGTTGTTGCCTAAACTACTTTTTGCTGTAGTGTATTTATCAGTGCAGTTATCTCGTAGTTTGAATTGATTATTTTAGTTGATTAGTAGATTATAGTAGATAATAAAAGTTAGATACTAGATTATCAATAAGAGATATTTGTTTTAAATATTAATTACTAATTTAAATAGTCATTAAGTCTTCTTGTTTTTTAGATAGTAGGTTTATAGTAGTAGTCTTCAAAATTTTTAATTAAATTAGTGTTTGTATAAATTTAGAAATTTAGTTAAAAGAATTAAAGTGAAGTGATAAGAGAAAGAGAATAATTATTTAGGGGAAAAGTAAAGTAAAAAGAAAAAAAAGGAAGAAAGAGAGTGTAAGAAAAAAGTGAAAAGTAAGAAAGAGAGTGTAAGAATAAAGAGAAAAAAAAGAAGAAATAGAGTGTAATGACATTTTTACCCTCAAAAATTTGAGGTGTCTTTTAGATAGAATGAGTGTCTATAGTAGATATCAATAACTCATGCTCCTTCTATTAACAAAAACACTCATGTTCTTTATTTATTTATTTATTTATTATTTTGTTCATAAGTTCGTCTCACATTGCATAATTAGTTAAAGTTATATTCTTTTATAGAGATAACCGGTATGGAAAATTATATATATATATATATATATATATATATATATATATATATATATATATATATATATATATATATATATATATTATTGAATTATTGAACTGATTTGGGGGTGTCGTTCATATATGTTAATTGTGCCAAAAAGAAATTTATTAGAGCTCTTTTAATGCGGAGTATTAGTTCCAAACAACAATATTGATTAAATTAATGGAAATAACAATATATATAAGACCACTGGTTGAGATCAGTTGATTATTATAGTTGATTATTATGAGAAATGAGAACATTTAATTATAATCGTGAGATTAAAATTAACGACTCAGATTCTGTTATTAATTACAAGCACTATTGCAAAAAAGACATTTAGCATAGGTTGTTTTGGACATTTAGCATCGGTTATCCGACGATGCTAAATCCCCCGATGCTAAAAGTGGGACATTTAGCATCGGTTAAATAACCGATGCTAAATGTCACTTTTAACATCGGGTGCTCAAATAAACGATGCTAAATGTCCATTTCATCGTTGTTTTTGCTGTCTGAAAAATGACTTTTAGCTTCGGGTGTTTGAAACAACTGATGTTAAATGTCCTGGAAATGACATTTAGCATTGGTTATTCGAAACAACTGATGCTAAATGCTAAATGTCCTGGAAATGACTTTTAGCATCGGTTATTTGAAACAACCGATGCTAAATGTCCCAAAAATATACATTTAGGATTGGTTGTTTAGCATCGGTTGTTTGAAACAACCGATGCTAAATGTCTAATTTAAAAAAAAAGATTATCAATTCACATCTAAATAGCAACACGATAAGTAATATTGAAGAAACAAAGTTACTCTGCAATGCAGCATTGGCTATATGTTCAGAAATCCCAAATCCTCATTACACTAGGAGCAATCACAAATATGCATTATTTTATAAACTCAGCATTATCTATTTCGCTACACCCCACCCTCACCCCCACCCCTACCCCTGGGAAGAGAAAGCTAGTACTCCTTAAACTCATTTTGGCAGTTGCTGACAAGTTCAACCATGTCCTCTCCATCACGCTGCATAATCATAAGGCAAATGACAATAACCACACAAATTAACAAAACAGGGTCTGTATCTGAATAAGAATAGCTGAAATTCAGTTTCCAAGAGAATAAAGATGACATAAGTTTAACACCCTGAATTAAGTATGTATTTCAAATTTCAATTAATGCTATCGCATTGCGCAACCACAAATCAATAATTAATAAATGCTTAAACACAAAAAAGCAATTAAGGACCCAAAAGAACATAAAAATGCAATAAAGTGTCAGCACCTGAATGTATAACTCTTTCCATGGGCACTCCCTTATCTTCCTAGTGCAAGGAAGAATACCCCATCGCATACAATACCTGAAAATTTTAACCATGGTTAACACAATTCTAAACAGTACAAATCTCACAAAACTAGAAAATATATATAACATGATATATTTAAGTAGAGGAGAACCCACTCCTCAGAACCAAGCTGATACGAGGTAACGAGGCAACAACCTCCACTTTAAATGGGGCAGTTCTGTGTTTCATATCCATCAGACATGGGAGATGTACTCCTGCATCAACTGGAACTTCAAAAGTAGCTAATTGACAAAGATCCCAATTCTCAAATCAACACTCAAAAGAACCTAAAATCCAAATCAGTCCATGCTCCGAACAAGCTATCCAATGCATGCAATGCTAAACCTCTAACATACTGCTATGGAAAATGAGAGATTTTCTACCGCTTCATGCACCTCTCTGTGTTGTTCTTCTCAGCCTACATGGTTTGGAGGTGATATCTCAGCTATATATACTGGCACCTATTTAAATTTGAAAACTCAATAGTTGTGTCTTCTCAAATAAAAATAAGATAACTTAAACATTTTAAACTTACCGTGTAAGATATTATTCCAACTCCAAACCCTTGCAACAACCTTCTCATATAGAGAAAAGAAGTGTCCTGAAAAATGCAGAAGCAAAACCTGTTAAAGATTCAACTCAGATAAGAACTAACCAAAATAAAATATAGAAAAATGAAATTATCCCACCAAACTCACTTTGGCAAATGAAATGAAGAACCAACCAATAATATTGGGAATGGATGCAATCATCAAAGATTACAATTTTAGACAATGAATTTGGCTTAATTAATTAGCCTTAGCCTTCAAAAAATGAAAAGCAAACAATGCAGGCGTAAATTTGTTGTGGGAGAAAATAAAATAAAGGGGTTACCCCTTTACGCCCTATATATTTGGCGATCGGACCACTAGCTATTGCTCCAACCATGCCTCCCACATTGGACAAAGAATCAAATAAAGAGAACTAGCCAATAGGACATAAAGCAACAATGAGAACACAAACAAATACAGAGATGGAAGAATCACGAATGGCTTGAACTGAATTCAACAAACTACTAGATGCTGCAAGATTAACTCACATAAACCATAAAATTGGCAAGTAAGTCTTCAGTTTTATCCTGCTCCTCTTCAAGGGTACCTTCATCATCAATTGAAAATCCGCCTTTCCACTAAGATAACGAAAGTAAAATCACAAGGAGTGATAGGAGATACCTTTGTTAGGCTTCGATTCAAACCTTGAAGTGTTTTGTACGTGAAAATTCACTAAGTGAAGTTAGGGTTTCAGCAATTAAACAAAGAGGAAAAACTGGAATACATCAACAAGGAGTTGATTACTTAGCTTCGTGTGTGAAGCATTCATCATCATCTACTTGAAAAATCAACAAGAACACAGTTAGGGATTCTGAAATCGCAGAACCGAAAGAGCGAAACAAAGGGGTTTTGCTTCGTACCTTTTTCTAGTAACTCGTACAGCAAGATTGAAGCAGTTTCATACTTCAATAGTCACGAAATCACCATTAACGTGAAATCACCAGCAAGATTGAGCAAAACAAAGGGTTAAAGAACGAGATTAATCAAAACAGAGGAGAATACAAACCAGGTGCGAAGCTGAGAGGAAGGCGACAGCGAGGACAGCGACGGGGAGGAAGGCGACAGCGATGGTGCAGAACGAGAGTGAGAGAACGAGATTTCAGAGAGTGAGAGAACGAGGTTCAGAGAGTGATGAGAGAACGAGGGTTTAGGGAGAACGCGTATCTCTTAGAAATAAAATTGGACCTTTAGCATCAGTTGTTTGTACAACCGATGCTAAATGTGATTGATGTGAACTAGACATATAAGTTCACTAAAAATCCAAGGATCCTTCCATAAATCATAAATTTTCAAAACACAAACAAACTAAAAGGGGGAAGAACTTACAAAATGTGGACTAGAAAGGAATGATTCAAGGAAATGAGGGAATGCCACATTCAAGGATGAATGATAAACCCCATTGTTGGACCGCCACAAGCACAATGAAGCCCTTGATAAGATCCATGGAGGTTCTAAGAAGAACTAGGAGGAGCAACTTGCTCTAAACTCACAATCTTATAAAAATGATCAAAGTCCCTTACAAGAAGCACCACCATCCCTTATATAGCTTGGGTTTGGCCAAGGCAACATAAGCAAAATAAGGCCAACATACAAGCCCAAAACATGGCCCAAATAGTTTAACATATGTCTACACATTTAAACTCAAGTTTCCAGACTTAAAATATAACCTATTACAATTAAAGGAAATCAAAACAATATCAATTATTAAAAGATTTATAGGACAAGGAGTAATTTTAGGACTCTTTCTCTCATCAAGAAAATAAGTCATTTGAGTCTCTAATTGCTCCTTAATCTTCTTTGCTCTCCCTCTTGTTATTGGTCCTAGTGCCAATTCTTGAATCTTCATGTCCTTATCATCCCCTCCTGAAGAGAATTCGACCTCGAATTTGAATCTTCATGAGAGTGATCTCCAAGGTCTCCATGCTCCCCTACATCAAAAGGGGAAAGATCACTAACATTGAATGTTGCACTTACATTGTACTCACCGGGCAAGTCTATCTTGTATGCATTGTCATTGTAGTGCTCCAAGACTTGAAAAGGACCATCACCCCTAGGATGGAGTTTGGATTTTGTTTGGGAAGGGAAACATTCCTTCCGAAGATGGACCCAAACCCAATCACCGGGTTCAAAAATAACTATTCTTTTTCCCTTGTTGGCACTCCTTGCATAATGATCAACCTTTGTCTCAATATTTTCCTTGACCTTAGCATGTAGCTCTTGCACATATTGTGCCTTGGATTCGGCATCCTTATGTAACACTTCATCACTTATAGGCAATGGAATCAAATCAAGAGGGGTTAGCGGATTAAAACCATATGCTACCTCAAATGGAGAATAAGATGTAGTGCCATGAGACACCCTATTATATGCAAACTCAATAAAAGGTAAACATTCTTCCCATGCCCTTAAATTAGATTTTAAAATAGTCCTAAGCATGGTTCCTAAGGTCTTATTGACTACTTCGGTTTGACCATCCGTTTGAGGGTGGCAAGTAGTAGAAAATAGTAGCTTTGTTCCAAGCTTTTCCCATAAGGTCTTCCAAAAGTGACTTAAAAACTTTGAGTCCCTATCCGACACAATGGATTTGGGCACTCCACGCAATTTAACAACTTCCTTGAAAAACAAGTTAGCAATGTGACATGCATCATCAACCTTGTGACAAGGAATAAAGTGGGCCACTTTAGAAAAACGGTCCACCACAACAAAAATGCTATCACGGCCATGTTTGTTCTTGGGTAGGCCCAAAACAAAATCCATGGACAAGTCAACCCAAGGGGAGGAGGGAATAGGGAGGGGGGTATACAAACCATGAGGCGTGCTTTTAGACTTAGCCTTCCTACAAACGACGCACCTATAACAAACTAAGTGCACATCAGGTTTCATCTTAGGCCAATAGAAATGTTCATGCAACATGTAAAGAGTTTTATGTTCCCCAAAATGACCCATTAAACCTCCCTCATGTGCCTCTCTAACAAGCAATTCCCTAATTGAACACTTAGGGATGCGTAGTCTATGGCCCTTGAATAAATAACCATCATGTCTATAATAAGAGTCATGTGCCATAAGCTTACAATCATGATAAAGAGACGCAAAATCAACATCCAAGGCATATAAATCAATAATATGATCAAAACCAAGAAGTCTAGTTTGAAGAGTAGAGATTAGAGAGTACCTCCTTGAAAGTGCATCGGCTACTACATTAGCTTTCCCTTTCTTGTGTTTGATGACATATGGAAATTTTTCCAAGAATTCAACCCACTTTGCATGTCTCTAATTTAGCTTACCTTGGCCCTTTAGGTATTTTAAGGATTCATGATCACTATGTATCACAAATTCCTTAGGAAACAAATAATGTTGCCAAGTATGCAATGCTCTAATTAATGCATATAATTTCTTGTCATAAGTGGAGTAATTCAAGTGTGCTCCACTTAATTTCTCACTAAAGTATGCAATGGGATGTCCTTGTTGTAATAAAACAGCCCCTATCCCAATGTTAGATGCATCACACTCAATTTCAAAAGTTTTTGCAAAGTTAGGCAAGGCCAAGATAGGTGCATTTATCAATTTTTCTTTTAAAGCATTAAATGCATCTTCTTGCTCTTGTTCCCACTTAAATGAAACATTTTTCTTTACTATCTCATTCAAAGGAGCGGCCAAAGTACTAAAATTAGGCACAAAGCGCCTATAAAAGCTAGCAAGACCATGAAAACTCCTTACATCACTCATGCACTTAGGTGTGGGCCAATCCTTAATGGCCTTGATTTTTGTTTCATCCACTTTCACACCTTGTGCACTAACAACAAACCCCAAGAAAACAACTTCATTTTTGCAAAAAGTACACTTTTCCAAATTTGCATACAACTTTTCTTTCCTAAGTGTACTCATGACACTCCTCAAATGTTCAATATGATCATGCATGTTCAAGCTATAAATGAGGATGTCATTAAAGTAAACAACAACAAATTTTCCAATGAAATTCCTTAAAATATGGTTCATCAAACGCAAAAAAGTGCTAGGGGCATTAGTCAAACCAAAAGGCATGACTAACCATTCACAAAGACCAAACTTCGTCTTAAAAGCGGTTTTCCATTCATCCCCCTCTCTTAATCTTATTTGATGATAGCTGCTTTTCAAGTCAATCTTGGAAAAAACACATGCACCATGCACTTCATCTAACATATCATCAAGTCTAGGTATTGGGTGCCTATACTTAATGGTAATGTTATTTATGGAACGGCAATCGGTGCACATGCGCCAAGTACCATCTTTCTTAGGTACAAGTATCACCGGCATAGCACAAGGGCTTAGGCTTTCCCTAACCCATCCACTAGCTAAAAGCTTTTGAACTTGACTTTCTATTTCCTTTGTTTGTTCTGGATTCATCCTATATGGTTGCCTATTAGGGATAGAGGCACTAGGAATGAGATCAATTTCATGCTCGATGCCTCTAAAAGGGGGTAGGCCTTGAGGTAATTCACTAGGGAAAACATCCTTAAACTCTTTTAAAAGGCAATCCACTTCTTTAGGCAAAACATTAGGCAAAGAAGACAAACACATATCATTGCAATAGAGAAAGTACAAAGGCCAACAATGTTTTCCTAACAACATGTTCTCTAATAAACAAACTTTCCACCTTAGGGGTAGATTCTTGGCTAGTTGATTCATGACCATGCAAGATGGACTTTACCTTTTTCTCTTTATTCTCTTTTTCCCTTTTTCGTTTCAAAGCAAGTTGGTCGTTACAAACTTCTTTGGGACTAAGAGGCAAAAGAGTCACTTTATGCTTTTTATGCATAAAAGTGAAGGTATTGGTTCTACCATCATGTATGACCAAACGATCAAATTGCCATGGCCTACCTAACAATAGGTGTCCCGCCTCCATAGGCACAACATCACATAAAATTTCATCATGATATTTACCGATGCTAAAAGAAACCAATACTTGTTTGTCAACCAAAAGTTCTTCCTTTTCATTAAGCCATTGCAATTTGTATGGCCTAGGATAGGGAGTTGTTTTCATACCAAGTTTATGGACTAATCTACAGCTAGCCACATTTGTACAACTTCTTCCATCAATGATCAAAGAGCAAATATTTCCATCAATTGAACTTCTTGTATGGAAAATATTTTCTCTTTGAGAATCATCATGCTCTTTTACTTTGACTCCGAGGGATCGTCTTACCATGAGAAGATCTCCTTTAATGGGGGCCAATTCACAATCACTCTCTTTCTCACTTGAAGAGGATTGCGAAGGGGAAGAGTATGATGAGGACGCGGTTTCATAAACATCTTTGCCTCTTGCAATCATGACTTTTTTATTTAGGCAATTTGATGCTATGTGACCTCTTCCCAAACATTTAAAACATTTGGTGGATGAAGAACTTGAAGATGAAGGTTTAAAAGGGTTAGAAGACTTACCTCCCTCCTTTGAAGTGGAGGCCTTGGGGGACTGTGAGCCCTCCCTCTTGTGTTTATCCTTCCAATGTGAAGCATCTTTGTCCTTGCTTGAGGAATATTTTTTGTAGTTGGATTTTCTTTTGATTTGTTGCTCCACTTTAGAAGCTTGATGGACAAGCTTCTCAATATCTTCAAAACGTTGGAGTTCTACCACATCCCTTATTTCATAGCTTAGGCCATTGAGAAACCTTGCTATTTTAACTTCTTCATCCTCCCTTGTATTGGATCGAATTCTCAAAGTTTCATAGTCCATGTAATAATCTTCAACACTTAACACTTTTGGACCCTTGCTTTAACTTTTGGAGCTTTTGGTGTAAATCCCTATGATGAAGAGAGGGAACATATCTTTTTCTCAAAATGCTCTTTAGATCTTCCCAATCATCCACTTCTCTAGCACCACACCTTCTCCGATCCTTCATATTTTGGTCCCACCAAAGTAAAGCATAATCTTTAAAATCCAAAGAAGCTAACTCACCCTCCTATCTTCATGAATATCATGAACCTCAAACAATTGGTCCATCATAAGTTCCCAATCTAAATAAGCATCCGGATCACTTTTTCCATGGAATGAGGGAAATTTAAATTTGCCACTTTCATACTTATCGTCATGCCTTCTTCCATCACCACTATGATTCCTATGGTGTCTTCCATGTCCCCTATGCCTTCTCCTATGCCTATGATGTTCATACCGTTCATCCCTTTCGGATTCATCACCATACTCACCAATAGTAGAAAGTCTTCCATGTGGGGATGTAACTTCCCTTTGTTGCACAAATTCCTCCCTCAATTCATTGACTTTATCATTGAATAGATTGGCTTGAGCCTCTAACATTCTAGTCATATGATGGATAAGGGAAGCCGTCCTTGGGGAAGTAGATGGAGAGTCACCCATATTGAAATTACAAGATTACAAGTACACAAAACAAAATAAAAAGTAAAAAAAAAGGACCTCACCACTCACTAAGTGTTTCACTCAAAGAAAGTGTCACTCGTGTTTCACACAAATTTTGGCTTTTTCTCTAATGTTCACACTTGCCTTTTTCCACTCCCTAAATATTGCCACTCATGAAGCTCTTCAAAGAACCCACCAATTGCTGAATCAAGAATGTAGAAAACTTAAATGCACTTATGGATGCACACAATGGGATGTATCATTCAAGAGGCCAAAAATGACAAAATGAGACTCTATGACACAACTAAAGGATTAAAAAAAAGACACACAAGAAAAGCTAACAAGAAGAGCTAAACCAAATAGAGCTTGAAAGAGACATAGCAAGGAAGGATATGGTGGTAACTATTTGCAAAATGTATGAAGAATCAATGCCCAATATCTGGATATTTGCCTTTTTTTTCTTATACTTGTCTTTTTTTTTCTTTTCTAGAAACAGAATTTGAAGAATCACTTTTTTTTTTCAGCACTTGTTTTTCCAATTTTTTTTTTCTGAATATTTGAACTCCTCTTTTTTTCTAATCAATTTAGGCTTTTGAATTTTCACATTTGAGCTAGAATTGAAGAAATTACACAAAATTCAAATTTGCAAATAGGATAGAGCATCAAACAAAGTCTGTGCAACTTGCAGCAGCAAGAATGGTGAAACAGAAATGTCTAAATGCAGCAGACCAGGATTTCGAAATTCACGGTGCAGACTTGAACTAGTTTGGATTTCAATTTTTTTTCATACACAGAATCACAACAAACAAGTAACAAACCACACAAAGCAAGAAGGAAACACACAAACAAGAAATGCAAAAAGAACTGAACTTGCACTACAGAAAGAGAAACGAACACGCACAGAAACCAGAATGAAATCGCTGGACAGAAACGACCAAATGGGTTTGCAGCAAAACAACTGAAACGTTGAAACAAAAGTGCGCTGGAACAGAACCGTAAATGGACAAACGCTGACCAAAATGGCAAAACGCAGCAGCACAATTTGTTTTGTTTCTTTTAACAAATTTTGGAACAAACTTTTGATTAAGGAAGTGGCTCAATGATACCACTTGATGTGAACTAGACATATAAGTTCACTAAAAATCCAAGGATCCTTCCATAAATCATAAATTTTCCAAACACAAACAAACTAAAAAGTGGAAGAACTTACAAAATGTGGACTAGAAAGGAATGATTCAAGGAAATGAAGGAATGCCGCATTCAAGGATGAATGATAAGTTCCATTGTTGGACCACCACAAGAACAATGAAGCCCTTGATAAGATCCATGGAGGTTCTAAGAAGAACTAGTAGGAGCAACTTGCTCTAAACTCACAATCTTATAAAAATGATCAAAGGTCCCTTACAAGAAGCATCACCATCCCTTATATAGCTGGAGTTTGGCCAAGGCAACATAAGCAAAATAAGGCCAGCATACAAGCCCTAAACATGGCCCAAATAGTTTAACACATGTCTACACATTAAAACCCAAGTTTTCAAACTTAAAATATAACCTATTACGATTAAAGGAAATCTAAACAATATCAATTATTAAAAGATTTATAGGACAAGGAGTAATTTTAGGACTCTTGCTATCATCAAGCAAATAAGCCATTTGAGTCTCTAATTGCTCATTAATCTTCTTTGCTCTCCCTATTGTTATTGGTCCTAGTGCCGATTCTTGAATCTTCATGTCCTTATCAGTGTTAGACATACACATTTAACATCGGTTGTATAAACAACCGATGCTAAATGTATGACGCAAGTACTTTTAGCTTCGGTTGTTTGAACAAACGAGGCTAAATGTGGGCGCAAAAATTGAAAACTTCCATTTAATTTCAAAAATGCCACCGCGTCTACATTTAGCATCGGCTGTTCAACCGATGCTAAATAGTGCTTTGTAAAGTCAATTTTGCACTAAAGATCTCGTGTATCTTTAATTAAAAAAGAAACAATTATGCTAGTTAATTTTTTAGAAATATTTGTCCATAAAGAGTATCCATGTTAGATGACCACCCTTCCCTCGTGCCTCATTAATAGAGTGCCTCATCAATAGAGTTAATATTTTTTTTGTAACATCTCCATCTCGTGTCTGATTTATTAATATAGTCAATACAAACGAAGAGAACTTGGATGAGAAAGTAGGGGGTCTTCCAGCTTAACCCAAACAAGGTTTTGTGTTCGAATTCAGTCTTGGGCATGCAGCAGTATTAAATCTCTTGAGGGAGAGTTTTACTGCTCATTGTGGTGTCATCCGACTCGATAGATTAGTCTCTGCAGTTGCACACAGAAGATACCCGGTTTATAAAAAAAACATAGTAAATACAAATTAATAGATTTGTAACCCGCCACCTTAGTTGACTAAGCTCCCTTCCCTCCCCTTCCCTCCCCTTCCCTCGTACCTCATATCTCATTTATTTTCTCCAAAAAAATTGCTCTGGCCACGTTAGATTAATTTGTATCCATGTTATTGTCAAAAAAAAAAATTTGTATCCATGTTAGTTGACTACGTTTCCCTCGTGTTTCGTTAATCGACTTAATATTTTTTTTGTTACATCTCCATCTCGTGTCTGATTTATTAATAAAGTCAATACAAATTATAGATTTGTAACCCTCCACCTTAGTTTTTTTTATAAGCACCCTCCACCTTAGATTGATTACGCCTCAAATACAACAATGAAAGTAATACTGTCAAGTGTCAAGTTGTATTCTACTCCCTCATCCGTTCCTAATTTTTCGTATTTTTGGTATTTTATTTTTTTTCCAAAACAATAGTACTTAAAGAAACCAAAAGTACAATTCACCAAAATTTTCTAAATATACCTTTTATATTTATTGAGTCTTTTAGAGACTCAAGACAACTATTAACTATTTTCTTTTGATTTCAATCATCCCAAGACAACAACAAAGACGGTATTTTAGTACTTAACTAACATAAAATAATTGTACCTTAATTTGTGTGTAATAAATCAAAAGTACCAAAGATTAGGAATAGAGATAGTATACACTATAGGCTTATCTGGGAGTTTAGAGGGGGGGAGAGGAGAGGGGAGGGGACGGCTTGAAAAATATATGAAGGATAAAAGACAAATAGCAGAAGAATGTATCATCAACTTCAGGGGGGTTATTTTTCTTGATAAAACAAGGCTCCCTAATTTGGAGGAATTAAAAAATGTATTGGAGAAGGGTCTATGAGGGTTTGGAAGGGCTTAGGCAAATTCTTCAAATCATAGTGAGAAATTTCTATTACTTTCTCTCTACTCCACTCTCCCCAAACCCCTCCCCTCTCCTTCCCTCCCCTCCCATCCAAACTCGCAAAAAGACCTTAATTGTGATAGCTGTTGCCCCCTATGCTAAATCAATTAACAATCACAGTGACAAAATTATCATGTCAAGTTGAATATATTAAAAATATTTTGGCATAGCAAACATCACATCCCACCAGATACAAATAACAATTGCGGAAATAAGTTTTCAAAACTAAAAAAAGTATAAGGGTATAATCTAATATCCCGACGTAACATCATTCAGAGTTTTATCCCATCTATTACATAACTTGATATGGCCACGATTTGCACCGCCGAGTTAAGCTTTAGGTTCCGTGTAGCACTCGTAGTTGTAGACCGAACCGACCACTGTTTCAACAGTAATCGATCTGAGCCCTTTTGAAGATATCGCCACTTATACCTTCATGAAACACGATACAAAAAAATGCTAAGTATGGGAATCAGATTCCGAACACTACCCAGAGATGGTCGACCTCAGAATTGAACACCTAAGTCTAAGGTAGAGGTCGACACGAATCCTCAATTTGATCACTCCACTATCACACGCCTAATTCACAACGATATCATTAATTCTAAAGATCTCCCCACGAACGTAAGTGCCGTGAGATCATGTAATTACTCTGGAATTAGGGGAGATCGCCGCACCTAGGGTTCACATTACTTCACCCAAGGTTTCTGAGCAGTACCACTATAAATAGGGGTTCTTACTCCCCAAGTTTTCTAACGTCTTTTTTGACCTAAAACTAATATTGTGCTGCTCTTACTTTTTTCGAAAGCCTTATCTTGACTCGGAAATTGGCGTGTCTTTGCAGGAACACCTCCCACCGTGGAGCCTTGAAGTCGTCCACCACTGCGTGTAGATGAGAGCCATCTTTGTGCAATTTCCAACATTAACATTTGGCGTACACCGTGGGGCTCCGTTAATATGTTCCCGTAGGACTATACTCTCTGCTAATCACCATCATCATGGTTACTACCAGAAACATTAGGAGAGACTCCTCTCCCCCTGAAAAGGAACCCCCTTTCAAGAAGGAACAACCCTACTAAAAAACCACCAAATTATCTTCCTTCAAATCCACCTTAAAATACTTCACAAAACCTTCAACTGAACCCTCGTAAGAACCCTCCTCTGAATCGTCGGCAAAATCCACCTGCTCAAACCATGGAGATATACGCGAGTGTAGTAGTAGTGGGACCCTCTCGCAGGTGGAGTACTCCTCAGACTGAGGCAACTCAAACCCTACGGGCAGAAAATGACACCTTAAAGCATTGCATCAGTTGTAACACCCCAATATTTCTAACGTGTAGATACATTGAAATGCACAGCTTAGCAATAATCAGAGGACACAATCCCTGCTTAGATATTGAACGTACAAACTTTTTTCCAACAATATAACATAATATCTCGGAGTCATCCGTCTTAAATTCCATAAAGGTTCACTGTTTTCACAACTCAAAAGGAATACAGACCTAATTGTTCAATACCATAAACAGTGAAATAAAAGGGGTTCATACAACTCATACAAGTATAAGTTACATAACCAAAACAGAGACAATAAAAGAAGAACGATCAGAAAACATCAAGACTACGAGTCTCTTGCATCTCCGTAAGCGCGTCACCTACTCGTGTCGCCTTATCTTTCGCTTCCCCCGTTTCTCTGTAAAAACCACAATAATGATAGGGTGAGATAACATATCTCAGTGAGTTCTACCGTGCCCCCTCACTATCACTCGGTTCATTTATAAAACCATTGCAACATAGTTAAGTTTATAAACTACTTGCTCAAATATATACTTAACCATTTGCCGACCGTGCAACCGCCACAATCCCGGTATCTAATGCGCTAATTATTTGTTTTTAAGCCTTGTAAGTTAATATACAATTACAAGCTTAATAATCGAAACACGGACCGTGCAACAGCCACATTCTCGGCGAATCGTGTTCTTAACTTAGCAAACCATCGACCGTGCAACAGCCACAATCTCGATGAACCCACGTTAGACCATTCCATAACGTTGTCCGGGCCTAGGGTGAGGGCTCATGACCTTCCCTTCCTAGTATGCTATTCGTTGGGTCGTCACCCAACTTGATATAATCTATATATCACACCCGCATTGGGCCGACTTTCATATTCAATATATATATATATATATATATATATATATATATATATATATATATATATATATATCTAACATTGTCTATAACCCGTTTTGATGAATAATATACAAGTCATCCGGCGTTATAATCACAGTACAAAATTGGACATATAATCCGGTTTGTTATTCAAAACGTGAACTCACACGCGGTCTACTTTTCGGTTTTTCGAACAATTATAACCTTCAAAACCCTTTTCTCAAAATCAAGTTGAACACACTCAAAACATTGATTTTATTAGGGCAATAGCATCACAATTTGTTGGGAAGAAGATTAGAAGAGGTTTGGAATCAAAAGGAGCGACGAAACGAGAAATTTGCACCTAGAAACAGAACCACACACACGGTCCGTGCCCTAGGGGCGCACGATGTAACACCCCTTTTCTACCCGGAAATTTTTTGACAAAAATCAGAGTTTTCAAAACGTTTTCAATACACCCACAAGGGATGCCACATTTACACTGTTAAATGTAACACCCCGATTTTCGTGTTAGTACGTTTTGCTTTATGCACGAATATAATAGTAATTCTTGTGATATATTGCGCGCCTTAGTGATTATGTATTTTAATAATATTTAGTAATTTAATCGATTTTATATAATTACGTGTTTTTGAGTTATCAAATATGTCTAAATGATATTAGACCGTATTTTTATACTATGTTGGTACTATATTATTGTTAGTATTTATTTATGTTGTTTATAGAATATTATAATTGAAGTATGATTATTTTTAGTTGATTATTTTATTTTATAAAATAATTATATTCGAGATATTAATTATTTATAGAAATTATTTTGGGCTATTGAGGTGTTAAAATAATAGTTGTAATGGAATTGGTTTTTTAAAAAGGATTTAAAATGGACTTCTATACAATTGTTCACGCACACACCCCCTACTCTTGCTATCCGCACCCCTGCGATCCACTCCCTTCAGCAGCCCAGCCCAGCGCCCAATCGCGCAGCCCACGGCGCACTAGACCCAGAACCCGACCCGGTTCGCTGTTCTTCTTCTTCCTCTGAAATGCACAGCTGCGACGAACCCTTGGGCAGCTCTCTCACTCCCACTCGTTTTTCACCCTCAACTCGCGGCTAGCCCCCAAAACACACAGTCCCACTCGGAATTAACCACTGGTTTCGATTCCTACCTCATTTTCTCCAATGGTGGCTTCGTTTCATTGATTTCAGCCTCACCCTTCGAGCCAAAGCGGACGTTTCTCTGCCATTTCCAGCCGTAACGAGCTCTGCTTGTGCGAACCGAGCCCATGACATCCCTTTGCCGCCACACACCACCTCAAACCCGTACCGAAATCGCTGTTGAAAGACACAAAAAGAATTCACCATGAATGTTGTTCTTGAGCTTTGAATAAAATGGCCATGGTACTTGTCACTTTTCCGTTCACTCATTTTGCATATGTCTGTGATTCGGCAAGATCGTTGAAAGTTCCCTACGTGCATTTTAGTCTGCCTTCGAATATGCCAACATTCACTTTGGATAGGTACTTCTCTGTCGAATCACATTTTTGTTAAGCGAGCAATTAATTATAGTTAACATTTAATATATTTAGTGTATGACTTTGCACTATCGTTGTTGTTGCTATGTAACTGTATGTGTTCGATTCAAACATCATCTCACTGGAATTAAATCATGCTCGAGAACTCGTGATTGGTCATTGTCAGTTCACCTTTCAAAGACACTTCGATATCAGGTAAGGGTGGGTCTCATCTTCTCTATAATAGGGTCTTATGATGGGGACTAAGTAGGGGTAGGCTCTATGTATGCCATTTTATGTATTTCTAGTGATTATTGATGAACCCTAGGCATATGACAACTTGTTGTTGAGAAATTGTGATTGAT
The DNA here is from genome assembly GCA_039519185.1 of Astragalus membranaceus. Lineage (NCBI taxonomy): Eukaryota > Viridiplantae > Streptophyta > Magnoliopsida > Fabales > Fabaceae > Astragalus > Astragalus membranaceus. The sequence goes on along the minus strand of CM076850.1, from coordinate 32,881,082 downwards.
AATGATTCAGTGGATGATTTTTGATGACTCTTTATGTGTTCATGATTGATTTGTGACGTGATATTATTTTACGGTTGATATGCGATTTGAAGTTGTTTGTATGAATTGTATGTGATTTGATGAAGTTGTGTTGCTCGAATTGTTGTTGCTGGATTTTGTTGTCTAGGTGCAGAATTAGGCGCCCTAAGTGGGGCGCCCTGTGCCAAGCATTGTTGTTGCTGGAATTTTGGCCACGGAATTAGGCGTCCTCGCGATTGGGCGCCCCGTGCCAAGTTGTTGCGTTTTTGGTTGACTTCTCCATTGCAGGAATTGGCGCGCTTGTGCTGGGCCCATGAGCCAAAGTTTGTGTTGCTGAATTGTGCTTGCTGTGTGTGCGTGTCAGTGTGCGTGCGTCGGGTTGCTTCCGGATGTCTAAGTTGTGTCTTAGGCGCCCAGTGCCTGGGCGCCATTTTCGGGACGTTCCCGATTTTTAATACAAACTGTTTTCGCTATAACTTTTGACTCGGGTGTCCGTTTTAAACGTTTCAAAAAGTGTTGTGAAGCCCATCTCGTTGTCTATCAGTGTGTCCTATTTTAAAAGCGAAAACTTATTATTTTCTGATGGTTCTGGGCGCCCGAGTGGCTGCCCCGATGGTAGTTGTTGTTGCGTTGCAAAACTGTTTTCGGTGTCTAAAACCTTTTTGGTGTCAATGACGATGTTCTAAAGAACGTTTCTGCCTTAGTGGCCAACTTTAATGATAATGATGTGTAAATGACGATGATGCCCTTAGTGGCTAGTTAAATGACTGTTTTGCCCTTAGTGGCTACTATTATTTATAATGAAGTGTAAATGACGTTTTTGCCCTCAGTGGCTATTGTTTGAGTTGATGATATCGATGTGTAAGCGACAATGAAACCCAGTGATGTTTAAAGCCCGAAAGGCTAAGTGATGTTAAGGTCTAAAAGGCCAAGTGACGTTGTGTGTTGATTGTGAATTGACAGGTGATGTGCTTCTTGTGAGCAAACTGGTAAGTGACGGGTCACATAGTTGACCATGATTTGAGTATTTGTGTATTTGTGTGTTTGTGAGTGGTGCATGTCATAGTGTCTCATGCTCATATGCATAAACCCAGTGACGTTTTTTGAGGCCTGAGTGGCTAAGTGACGATGAGGCCTTAAGGGCTAAGCGACGTTTGTGAAAAGGTACCTCATGCATATGCCCGCGAGTGGGTTGCATTTCATACTCCTGCATGACATTGTGACAACTCGTTGTGCCGAGTAACTTGATGATGAGATTGACTGTTTACCCTTGTTGATGGAATTGACTGTTTTATCCTTGATGATTGACTTGATGTCTCGTGGTGTGGTCTATGTAGTGTCATAACTCTAGCTTAGTGCTTATCATATGCTTTATTATATGGTTAGATGAACTCACCCCTTCTGTTTGAATGTTACCCCTATGCGGTAACGTGCAGGTGAGCGCAAGTGAAGGCTTAGGAACCTTCGCTAGCTGAGTCGGGTCGTCTGCTCTGATATGTAACACTTGGGGGAAATAGAATGTTGTTTTAGTTTATTCAAGACTGTGTATAATTGTTGGACTTTCCGCCGTGAAGTTGTAAATTTATTTGACAATGACGTTTTGGAAGTATTATAAGACTGTTTTCAAAAAGTGAGTAATTTGGCGTATGATGTTTAACGAAGTAAGTGTGACATCCCTTGTGGTGTAATTAAAATTTTGAAACTCTGATTTTTACGCTAATAAATTAACGGGTAGAAAAGGGGTGTTACATTAAACATCACATGTCAATAATAAAGTTTCACCATTAAAACAGTGCAACACCTGGCACGTCATAACGTCATCAAGCAGCGGAATCAAATCATGGTTCAATTAAATAATTATAACATCGCTATAAAACTTCAGAAATTAAATATTAAAGACATCTAATAGAACTAGCGTTCATCCCTTCGAGTGCTACGTATCAGAGCGACGACACCGACTCAACTAGCGATGGAAGACTTGCCTTCACTCTCAATCACATGCACGTTACCAACATAGGGGTAACATTCAAACAGAAGGGGTGAGATATCTAACATTATAATAGCATATATGATAGGCAATATGCTAGAGTTACGACAGCTATATCTACCACTTCACAACAACACTAAATTACAATCACCAAGTATCATCACCAATATCATGAGTAAATGAATGAAATGCAACCCATACCAACGGGTATATGCATGTGGTACCAATCATCCCCAATAAATTTGCCAATACGGGCAACATCACCTATATGAGCATCACCATCATCACCTATAGCTCCAACGGCCGTAGCCTTTATCACCAAAATAATGCATATGCAATATATGCGACGCCATGAACAATGCACCAGTCAATTAACAACAATGGTCATCTATGTGACACACAACAACACCAATATTAATAAATGGTCATAGACCCATCACCTGTCACCTTAGCCCATAAAAATAGGCACATCACCTGTTATACCATCACCTGTTATATCATCACCAATAATCACCAATCATCACCAATGACACCAACACCTATAACCATAACATCCACCGACACCAGAGACACCAATTTACACAACAACAACATTACAAGAATTGGCGCGCAGCAGCAGGGCGCCAACAACAGGAACAGCCACCACAGAAACTTGCGCCCAGCAACAGGGCGCCAACAGCAGAACAGCCACAACAGAAACTGGCGCCCAGCAACAGGGCGCCACAGCAGACAACAACATCGCAAAAACTGGCGCCCAGCAGCAGGGCGCCACAACAGGTAACAGCATCACAGAAACTGGCGCCCTGCAACAGGGTGCCACAGACAACAACAACAGCACTGAAACTGGCGCCCAGCAACAGGGCGCCACAGACAACACCAGCAACACAGGATCTGGCGCCTAGCAGCAGGGCGCCTTAGACAGCAACAACAAAAACAGAAACTGGCGCCCAGCAACAGGGCGCCTTGGACAACAGTGGCAACAACAGAATTGGCGCCCAGCAGTAGGGCGCCTAACACCATGGCAACAAAATTAGACTTGGCGCCCAGCAACAGGGCGCCTAGCAGCAACACAAAATGGCGCCCAGGGACAAGGCGCCTAGCACCACAACATCAGTAACAGACTTGGCGCCCAGCAACAGGGCGTCTGGCACAACAGGCAACATAGCAGACTTGGCGCCCAGGAGCAGGGCGCCTAGCACACAGGCAGCACAGACGGACATGGCGCCTAGGACCACAACAACAAAAGCAGACTTGGCGCCGAGCAACAGGGCGCCTGAGACAGCTACAACAACATCAGGCTTGGCGCCCAGCAACAGGGCGCTTGAGACAACAACAGCAACATCAGACTTTGTGCCCAGCAACAGGGCGCCTGAGTTAGCAACAACACTGGGCACCTAGGGCACCAGTTTTTCAGCAACACAAGAAAATTCTGGCACGACACAGCAACACCCAGAAACAACCCAGGACCACTGGGCGCCTAAGGCGCCCTTCACAGCAACACAGAATTACGCAACGCAGCACTGGGCGCCTAGGGCGCCAACTCCAGCAACCAAGGCAGCATCACTGGGCGCCTAGGGCGCCACTTCCAGCAACAACAACAAGAGGACATCATGACTGGGCGCCTATGGCGCCAAAATCAGCAACATAATCAACACTGGCCTGGCGCCCAGCAACAGGGCGCCTCCAGCAGAAAACAGACACAGCACAGGCACGCACAGGACATGGCGCCCAGCAACAGGGCGCCTTTTTCAGCAATCAGGACAACACCAAAATTGCACCAAACACCAATTTTCACCATGATCATTCACCCAAACATCAAATCGAAGTCATCATAATATAGTCAAACATCACTAAAACAACATCAACAAGATCAAAGAGGCAACATGGTCCTATCTCCTACATAGTCCCCATCATATACCCTATTATAAGGATAGAACCCACCCTTACCTTGGATTTTGCCGAACACGATATCTCCTTGCACGAAACTCCGAAGAACCACCGCAACAAAACTCCTCTCTTCTTCCTCCTTGGTGCGCGCCGTCCCCTTCCTTTCTCTCTTCTCCTCTTCGCAACTTTCTTTCTTTTCTCCAAGAATGCGCTAATGACTAACCCTAGCCAACTACTCTCCTTCATGCGCCTAAGCCTTGGGCTCTTGGATCACGGGCCCCCGTCCACTAATCAACTAATTACTGAGCACCACTCCCTAATTTGAATAAAACATCATTTTATTAATTATTAAATATAACTATACTAATAGAATACCTAAATAATTTAATTAAACAAATAATTAAATTATTTGGGCGTTACACACGACCCGTGCCTGATGTGCCAAATTAAATGGCCATCTGCAAAGTGGGCCCACGGTTCGTGCCCAGGGGCGCACGACCCGTGCGTCCTGTTCTGTTTCTGAAATTCAATCCGATTCTCTCGTTCTGCTTCTCCGTTCGCGTCCAATCCGAATTCCGATCAAATTCCAAACTCAAAACAGATAATATATCCAGCAACTCCAGTCCAAACATTCAATCAAAATTCGTATAGAATGCATATATTTTGTAGAAAGCAAAAAATGTTAATTTTTCCGAATACGGTTTTCGACTCGAAAATCTTTCGGAAATCAAATTTAAGCCACAAACAAGAATTTGCCAATAACTTCAAGACAACAAACAATGCCCTAATCGTGAGTAAAACTCACCGTTTTGACGAATCCCCGAGAAATCTCGTCCTACTCGAAACGACCCAACCAAAAGCGCTCGAACGATCCCCATAACGATTCAACCGCTTCAAAAACAGCAACTCTCTTCTGCCAAAACTGAAACAGCAACTTCACACCCTCCGTTAGATTCCAACTTTCAAAATGTAGCTTCACCAAGTAGCTTAGGTCACTCCCAAGGTTCCAAAGAGCACATGCAATGCTTCATAGATGGAAAGACTCAACCTTGAGTTTAAATTCGAAAATGGAAATTGATGCATGAGGGAGAGTTAGGTTCTGAATTTGGGCTCATTGGAAAGAGCACGAAAAATGGAGGGAGATGGCGCAGAGATAACTTACATGCAATGGCTGGATGGTTGATGGAGATCCCTTCTTCTCCTCTCTCTTTCGCCTCCCTTCTCCTTCCTTTCTTCTTTCCCTTCTTTATTTTCTTTTGATTTAAATTCTGAAACTAATGGAGTGGGTCAGCTGAGTGATGAGGAATGGGCTGAGGGCTTAAGTGGTTGTGAAAGGAATAAAATGCCCTTGGTTCATTAGTTCCTTAAAAATCCTTAATTTTGCATAAGTTCCTTCCTACTTAGCCAATCATTCAGGTTTTCTCGACTAACCCGTATCCAAGTCGTGAATTATCATTTCCCTCGACTAGAAATTATTTATTATCCACATAAATTATATTTTAAAAATTAGGGATGTTACATCAGTGCCATGATTCAACACGAGAAAATAGGCACCTAGGTGTGACACCCTTTACCCCGAAAGTAGTTATAAATGAAAAAGTGTGAAAAATGAGTAAATTTGTTTTTTAAATAAAATCTGCAATTCATTTTCTGAAATACTTTTCGCGAGTAAACGATGTCGTTGAATTCCTCAAAATCATATAAACACGGTTCATAATAGTATTAAAGGCTGAAGTGATAAAACCTTGCTTTCAGTGTAGTAAACAATAATAACTTTAAATACAATATTAAAAGTGAAACCCAAATCCAGAAGTCACATGATCAGAGCAATTAACCTAATAACATCAACGCGTAGTATCCTTTTACAAGCTACTAGGTGATCCGTAGTGATCACATCTCCGCTAAGGCACGATTGTAGACGGCTGCTCCAAGGACAACTGGAAGTCAATCTAAAAAATGGTGCATGGGTGAGAAAGAGCGTCCAAACCATATAAGGAACATAAGACCGAAACTAAAACAACATAGACTATCACAATCCATCAAACCAACGTCAAACAATCACTTACTAAAAGAGTGACAAATACAACATGTCCATACTGCGACATGTGGCTGCGACGAATGTTGTAACACCCCTTTTCTACCCATTAATTTAATTGGAAAATATCAGAGTTTTCAAAATTTTGTTTCACATAAGGGATATTACACATACTTCAATAAAACCCACACGTCTCAATAAAACAGCTCAAAACATATTATCCAGGTATTACGTAGCACATCACAAAAGGCGAATCTCAAAACCACAGTTATCATCGCAATAATACTCATCGTCAATAAAAATCATCTAAGCAGCGGAATAATAAAATAAAACAGAACTGTCAATAAAACTTAACAACCAAAAACACTCATGATATAAGTTCGCCCCACCCCCTGAGTGCTACGTATCAGAGCGTGACGACTCGACTCGAAATAGTGAAGGTACCTAGTCCTTCACTCACAATCACCTGCAAGTTACCGCGTGGGGGTAACATTCAAACAGAAGGGTGAGTCCAATTCAATTCATATAATAAATCATATGATAAATAATAAGTCAGGTCACAGCTCTAAATGAATCACATCACAATCATAGATCACATTACTACAATAATTCATCACTATGTCATGTAGGCATATGAAATGCAACCCACTCGCGGGCATATGCATGAGGTACCTTTTCACAAACGTCGCTTAGCCATTAAGGCCTCATCGTCACTTAGCCACTCAGGCCTCAAAACGTCACTGGGTTTATGCATATGGGGCATGAGACACTATGACTTGCACCACTCACAAACACACACATACTCAAATGCACAAATCGCAGTCAACTATGTGACCCGTCACTTACCGATTTGCCAAATAAGAGGCACAACACCTGCAAATTCACAATTCACACAACAACAACATCACTTAGCCTTTTAGGCCTTAACATCACTTAGCCTCTCGGGCCTCAAACGTCACTGGGTTTCATCATCACTCTTACACAGATGTCATCAACTCACACAATAGCCACTGAGGGCCAAAACGTCATTTACTAGCCACCAAGGGCATCATCGTCATTTACACATCACTATAAATAATAATAGCCACTAAGGGCAAAACAGTCATTTACACGTCATTATAAGTAATAATAGCCACTAAGGGCAAAACAATCTTTTACACGTCATAATAAATAATAGTAGCCGCTAAAGGCAAAACAGTCTTTTACACGTCATAATAAATAATAATAGCCACTAAGGGTAAAACAGTCTTTTGCACGTCAAAATAAATAATAATAGCCACTAAGGGTAAAACAGTCTTTTGCACGTCAAAATAAATAATAATAGCCACTAAGGGCAAAGCAGTCATTTAACTAGCCACTAGGGGCATCATCGTCAAAATCATCGTTTTTGACATTACTTCGTTAAAACCACTGGTCGTACGCAAAAGAGAATTTTAAAGACACCAAACGCGTTTCCAATATCATAGCAACAACCACAGGGGACGGCCACTTGGGCGCCCAGCAGCCTTCTGAAATTATAAGTTTTTATTTTTATAAATGGAACACGCAGATAGACAATTGAAAATGCTTCACAACGCTTTTTGAATCGTTCAAAACGGATATCCGAGTCAAAAGATATAGCGAAAACAGTTTTCATAAAAATTTGGGGAACATCTTGAAAACTGGCGCCCTGGGCGTCCAGCGCCCAGAAAAACGCAACACGCACGCACACTGGCGCCCAGCGCCTTGGCGCAACACGCAACACGCACACGGGCGCTCAGCGCCCCAGCGCCTGGCGCCCAGCGCCTAGGCGCAACACACACGCGCACAGCAAGGCACACTGGCGCCCTTGGCGCCCAGCACTGGGCGCCTGGCGCCCAGAACCACTTCCAGCACCAGAATTCACCCAATTTCAGCAAAAACATCATTTTTCTCAATTTTTTTTTAAATGACCATTCACAACCAATTTTTCACACAACTCATAAAACACATATAAAATCATCAACTTCATCTATCCAACACCAAAATTCAACCACTCCCCGATCACAAATACGGCGCCCTAGGCGCCCACAACACAAAGGAGAAATGGGTCTTTGGCCACAACATTGAACATCACGCATACATCACAAATCAATGACACAAATTCACAAACACATCATGGTCATGACTAATCTAGGCTATCACTACTTAGGATCTATCATAGGAATTATTATAGAAATCGATAGAACTCCCCTTACCTCGTATTCGAAGAGTAGGAGCCCCCGAGACGATCACGAACGGAACCACGGCAACCGGATCACGCCTCCTCTTTTCTCCTTGAAGCTTGCGACTCTTCTCTTCTCCCTCTCCCTCTCTACGGCGCGCCTCTTCTTCTTTTCTCTCTTGTCTCCAATTTTCGCAAATGGTCACAACCAACCCTAACCCCTAAGCACTTGTCCACTTCGCATATGCCTAGAGTCATGGGCTTGGGCTTCTCACTTAAGCCCAAGTCCATTTAGTTTGGCACCTCCACCTTCTAATACTTCCTACACATATTAATATAATTCTAATTAATTAAATTATACTCAGTAAATTAAATAAATGCCTAAATACTTAATTAAATAAATTAATTAAATATTTAGGGTGTTACAACTCTCCCCCACTTAGAATATTTCGTCCTCGAAATTTACCTGATCAAATAATTCTGGGTAGGACTCTCGCATCTTGCTCTCCAGCTCCCAAGTCATACTCTCGCCGGCAGCTCCTAGCCAAACCACTTTCACTAATGCAATCTCTTTGCCTCTAAGCGCTTTCACTTCCCGATCCTCAATCCGTACGGGCATCGTCTCCACAGTGAGATTATCCCGCACCTCCACATCATCCATATGGATCACATGAGATGGATCCGAAACATACTTCCGAAGTTGCGACACGTGAAACACGTCGTGCAAGTTCGAAAGATTTGGCGGTAAAGCCACTCTATAAGCCACATTTCCGATTCTTTCAGAAATCTGATAAGGACCAACAAATCGAGGAGTGAGCTTCTTCGATTTCAACGCTCGACCAACACCGGTAATAGGAGAAACCCTCAAGAACACATGTTCACCCTCCTGAAACTCTAAATCTTTCCTCCGCTTGTCATGATAACTCTTCTGACGACTCTGCGAAGCCTTCATCTTTTCACGGATCATCTTGATTTTCTCTGTAGTCTCCCGGACAATCTCCGGTCCCAACACTACACTCTCTCCCGACTCATACCAACACAATGGCGTCCTACACTTTCGACCATACAATGCTTCAAACGGTGCCATCCCGATACTGGAATGGTAACTGTTGTTATAGGTAAACTCGATCAACGCAAGGTAGGAATCCCATGAACCCCGTTGTTCCAATACACAAGCCCTCAACAAATCTTCTAACGACTGAATTGTTCTCTCCGACTGACCATCTGTCTGAGGATGATACGCCGAACTCATTTTAACTTTGAACCCAATTCCTTCTGCAAACTCGTCCAAAACTCAGAAGTGAACCTCGGATCCCTATCTGACACAATACTCTTCGGAACACCATGCAACTTCACAATTTCTTTGACATAGACCTCTGCCAACCTCGACACCGGATAAGTGATATTAATAGGAATAAAGTGAGCAGACTTCGTTAACCTGTCAACGATCACCCAAATAGCGTCATGACCCTTAACTGTATTCGGCAATCCCGTCACAAAGTCCATCGCAATACATTTTCGTCGCTCCAGGATGGATACTCAACTTGCTACGGTGACCCTCCTCTAAAATTGCCTTTCTCATCTCCTCATCATCCGGAACACAGATCCTACCCCGGAACCTCAACACACCACTGGAATCTAATTTGAAATCTTCATCTTCAGATTGAACAACCCCATTAATTAAATCTACTAACTTGACATCTGTCTTCTGAGCTTCCCTGATGCTGCCCAGGAAATCATTATCGATCTTTAACATTCCCAGCTTGACACTGCGAGGTGTCATTTTACAAACCAAACTCAAATCTCTGAATTCCTCGATCAACTCTAATTCTTTCACCATCATTGCCGACATATGCAAAGACTTTCTGCTTAAAGCATCAGCCACGACATTAGCTTTGCCGGGATGATAATTCAAACCAAAGTCGTAATCCTTCAAGAGCTCCAACCACCGACGCTGCCTCATATTCAACTCTTTCTGATCGAACAGATACTTTAGACTCTTATGATCACTGAACACTTCGAACCTCGAACCATAAAGGTAGTGCCTCCAAATCTTAAGCACAAATACCACAGCAGCCAATTCCAAATCGTGCGTAGGGTAATTTTTCTCATGAACTCGCAACTGCCTCGACGCATACGCAACGACTTTCCCATCTTGCATCAGCACACCACCAAGACCCATTTTCGAAGCGTCACAATATACAACGAACGGTTCCTCCGGATTAGGCAACGTCAAAACAGGCGACGTCGTCAATCTCTTTTTCAGTTCCATAAAACTTTCCTCACACCGAGCATCCCAAACAAAAACTTTACCCTTACAAGTCAACTGAGTCAACGGAAGGGCCAACTTGGAAAAACCCTCGATGAACCTCCTGTAGTACCCAGCCAAACCCAAAAAGCTTCCAATCTCTGTTGCGGACTTCAGAGCCTCCCACTCCAACACTGCTTCTACTTTTGCCGGATCGACCGTAATACCATTACCAGAAATCACGTGCCCAAGGAAACTCACTTCTTTCTGCCAGAATTCACACTTTGATAACTTAGCATACAGCTTTTTCTCTTTCAAAACTTCTAACACTGTCTTCAGATGCTCAGCATGCTCTTCAACTGACTTAGAATAAACTAGAATGTCATCTATGAAGATCACCACAAACCGATCTAGGTAATTATGGAAAATACGATTCATATATTCCATAAATACACCAGGAGCATTGGTCACACCGAACGGCATCACTGAATATTCTTAACGCCCAAACCTCGTCCTGAACGCCGTCTTCTGAACATCCTCATCCTTTACTTTAATCTGACGATACCCGGACCTCAAATCAATTTTGCTGAAAACACGGGCACCCACTAACTGATCCATCAAATCGTCGATCCTCGGAAGCGGATACTTATTCTTGATAGCTACCTTATTCAGCTGCCTATAACCAATACACAACTCCCTACCACAATCAGCAGCAGCCCAACAACAGCAGCAGCAGCCCAACATCAGCAGCAGCAGCTCAACAACAGCAGCAGCAGCCCAACATCAACTGCAGCAGCTCAACAACAGCAGCAGCGATCCTCCCAGCCATCTCAACTCACTTGCTACAAACAAACAACAGTTAGATATAACTAACAACACACCGTTGTCAGTTGACACTACGACTGGACAACTTGGCCGGACAGACCGAACTGCTCTGATACCACTAATAAAACACCCCTTTTCTACCCATTAATTTAATTGGAAAATATCAGAGTTTTCAAAATTTTGTTTCACATAAGGGATATTACACATACTTCAATAAAACCCACACGTCTCAATAAAACAGCTCAAAACATATTATCCAGGTATTACGTAGCACATCACAAAAGGCGAATCTCAAAACCACAGTTATCATCGCAATAATACTCATCGTCAATAAAAATCATCTAAGCAGCGGAATAATAAAATAAAACAGAACTGTCAATAAAACTTAACAACCAAAAACATTCATGATATAAGTTCGCCCCACCCCCTGAGTGCTACGTATCAGAGCGTGACGACTCGACTCGAAATAGTGAAGGTACCTAGTCCTTCACTCACAATCACCTGCAAGTTACCGCGTGGGGGTAACATTCAAACAGAAGGGTGAGTCCAATTCAATTCATATAATAAATCATATGATAAATAATAAGTCAGGTCACAGCTCTAAATGAATCACATCACAATCATAGATCACATTACTACAATAATTCATCACTATGTCATGTAGGCATATGAAATGCAACCCACTTGCGGGCATATGCATGAGGTACCTTTTCACAAACGTCGCTTAGCCATTAAGGCCTCATCGTCACTTAGCCACTCAGGCCTCAAAACGTCACTGGGTTTATGCATATGGGGCATGAGACACTATGACATGCACCACTCACAAACACACACATACTCAAATGCACAAATCGCAGTCAACTATGTGACCCGTCACTTACCGATTTGCCAAATAAGAGGCACAGCACCTGCAAATTCACAATTCACACAACAACAACATCACTTAGCCTTTTAGGCCTTAACATCACTTAGCCTCTCGGGCCTCAAACGTCACTGGGTTTCATCATCACTCTTACACAGATGTTATCAACTCACACAATAGCCACTGAGGGCAAAAACGTCATTTACTAGCCACCAAGGGCATCATCGTCATTTACACATCACTATAAATAATAATAGCCACTAAGGGCAAAACAGTCATTTACACGTCATTATAAGTAATAATAGCCACTAAGGGCAAAACAGTCTTTTACACGTCATAATAAATAATAGTAGCCGCTAAGGGCAAAACAATCTTTTACACGTCATAATAAATAATAATAGCCACTAAGGGTAAAACAGTCTTTTGCACGTCAAAATAAATACTAATAGCCACTAAGGGTAAAACAGTCTTTTGCACGTCAAAATAAATAATAATAGCCACTAAGGGCAAAGCAGTCATTTAACTAGCCACTAGGGGCATCATCGTCAAAATCATCGTTTTTGACATTACTTCGTTAAAACCACTGGTCGTACGCAAAAGAGAATTTTAAAGACACCAAACGCGTTTCCAATATCATAGCAACAACCACAGGGGACGGCCACTTGGGCGCCCAGCGCCCAGCAAAACGCAACACGCACGCACACTGGCGCCCAGCGCCCAGCGCCTGGCGCCCAGCGCCTTGGCTCAACACGCAACACGCACACAGGCGCTCAGCGCCCCAGCGCCTGGCGCCCAGCGCCTAGGCGCAACACACACGCGCACAGCAAGGCACACTGGCGCCCAGCACAGGGCGCCTGGCGCCCAGAACCACTTCCAGCACCAGAATTCACCCAATTTCAGCAAAAACATCATTTTTCTCAATTTTTTTTTAAATGACCATTCACAACCAATTTTTCACACAACTCATAAAACACATATAAAATCATCAACTTCATCTATCCAACACCAAAATTCAACCACTCCCCGATCACAAATACGGCGCCCTAGGCGCCCACAACACAAAGGAAAAATGGGTCTTTGGCCACAACATTGAACATCACGCATACATCACAAATCAAAGACACAAATTCACAAACACATCATGGTCATGACTAATCTAGGCTATCACTACTTAGGATCTATCATAGGAATTATTATAGAAATCGATAGAACTCCCCTTACCTCGTATTCGAAGAGTACGAGCCCCCGAGACGATCACGAACGGAACCACGGCAACCGGATCACGCCTCCTCTTTTCTCCTTGAAGCTTGCGACTCTTCTCTTCTCCCTCTCCCTCTCTACGGCGCGCCTCTTCTTCTTTTCTCTCTTGTCTCCAATTTTCGCAAATGGTCACAACCAATCCTAACCCCTAAGCACTTGTCCACTTCGCATATGCCTAGAGTCATGGGCTTGGGCTTCTCACTTAAGCCCAAGTCCATTTAGTTTGGCACCTCCACCTTCTAATACTTCCTACACATATTAATATAATTCTAATTAATTAAATTATACTCAGTAAATTAAATAAATGCCTAAATACTTAATTAAATAAATTAATTAAATATTTAGGGTGTTACAAATGTAACGCGCATACACAGTCAATCATCAACTAAGATCACCATCTCGGTCTCACGTACGGTCCTATGACTACAACGTCAACGCGATCCTACCCACTACTCCACCGATAAATCAAGATCCATCTAACTCTTGGTAAGCGGATGAAAGTGCCCTCACATCCAGGGAAATAGATAGAGTCTAGTCAGGGTACTCTAGTGTTTTGTGGAACGCCCCAGCAGTGCCCCACTTAGGACCCCCCACTGGGCCTACCATCCTTGAGGTGTGGCTCGCCCATACTGCGACGAGTCCTTGCCCATACCGCGACAAGGATCCTCCTATACAATTTCAACTATTGAGGTACATTCGACGAGTCATTGCCCATACTGCGACAAGGTTCCTCTTACAATATTCAACTTTTAAGGTACGGCTCGCCCATGCTGCGACGAGTTCTTGCCCATGCTACGACAAGGTTCCTTCAACACGAACCAGCTCATTAATCATCGGCGAAAGGTAACTTGCCCATTGTGAAACAAGTTTCCTATAACACACACAATAACAACTCGAAATCACAACAAGGCGTGAACGTCAAATCACTTAATAGTCTTAACATTGATCTTGGCTACATTAATCGGTACTAAGGTGTCGTTCTAGATCTTAATCGGTACTAAGATGTCAGTACTAAGGTGTCGTTCTAGATCTTAAACGATATTAGTTTTGTATCACTTAGACTTACATATCATTCTAATCCGTTAGCACATTAACTTTTAACTCATCATTTAACTTTTATACTTAACCGTTCATTCTCATTTAAGTGATTATAAAGAATTATGAGTAACTCTCAAGCTATAACTACTCAACAATCTCTAAGGCTCATTATCAATTGTTTATAACTTAATTAACTTCGTTAATCTACTAAGTATTCTTCATATAACTAGTACAAGTCATGATTTAGCTATGGACATCTCACTCTTTTATAGACTTATGTCGATCATGCTTTATGATTAGCTCGACATGTCTTTCTGTGACTAAGAATTATTCTCAAAGTCAATTATTGTTATGAAAATAAACCAAAATAGATAAAGAGGAAGCACAAAAGAAGGAGAGATGACGAGGAGATGAGCCATTGTAATATTCTCTTCAACACAAGAACATCTCTACACATAAGAGTGAACCCTATTTATAGGGTGTGGATTGGAAAGTGGGAAGTCAATCATAAAATTCCACTATACAAGGGATTAATGAGAAGATGGAAGAAGAATAGTGGACATCCACTAATAATAATATTCATAACAATTATCATGTTTTCGTTCCTATAATGTAATTACTAATTGACTAATCATTCCTCCAAGTTCTTCCTAAGTCTCATTCTTATTTAACCATTCACTACTATTTATTAATGCATCATCTATTATTTTTAGACATTAATCCTTATAGTTACTTTGTTTTTTGCTCTAAATTCACCCTGACTATCAACTTAATTCTACGTTCATATGCCGAGTCTTCGTTCCTCACATGCTAATTAAATCACGTCATTTAACATACAATTGGCTTCATTCCCTAAACTTGGCGTAATAGCTACAATCATTCAAATCATATAGTTACAGTCATCTGAATTAGTTACAGTCATCCTATTATTTACAGTCATCTGAATCGAATAAACCGAATAAATAATAATAAATAAATACGAACAAAGATGAATAGCAACAATCAATACTATCATAGTCCTATCCCCTATTCCCCATATAGAAAAGAAACCATTTCCTCACAAACCTCATATTGAAGTGATTTCCAAAAGTGAATCAACGAAGACAAATCAGCTCCCGAGCGTGATTATTCCAACGGGATGACGTTTGACTCGAACGCGTACAGTTTTGTGACAACAACAACGACATCCCAAAGTAATACACTAAAAATATTAAATATAATTTATCGCTCACTTATTGAATTACTGTGTTTCAAAAAAGCGTACCTATCGAAAGGCACAAGGCAATGACAACAGTTTGATACTGTGAACCCAAGAATTTGAATGTCCGAGTACACGAATTACGGAGGCCTTGTCTTAATGGTCATTGGAAGCCATTCTTCGGTGAAGTCCCGTGTTGTTGGATTAATTAAGACACAATTAATTTGTGTAGATTTTAGGGTGGGAACATCACAATCAGTGAATGTGGGTGTGAGTGAATTTGGGATCATCGGGGATTGAAATTGCAAAAGGGTAGGTGTTGTCGATGAGAGAAAGTATGAGTTTGTGTATCTCTAAAACATATGTTGTTACGGCTGAGTGTTGGGATTCCAGTGAGAACGAAGGTGGTGGTGGAAGGAGGTCGCGGTTACTATAGGTGTAACAAGGCTAGGGACATTCGCAGACGTCAGCAGAATAGAGGAAGACCGAATCACGTTTTGTGGGAATGATGTAGGTTCGCGAAGGCAAGGGGAAGTCGCGAACTGAGATGGAGGTCAGCAAAGGGTGCGGTTGTGAAGCTTCTATGACGGTGGCCATGGAGTTTTTTGCAGATGAGGTGGCGACGAGAACACGTGATGGGGACTTTGAACAGCTGAATTGACGCCACAATTGGATTCACGGGGTTATTTTTTGTGGGAAGATGGGTTTTGGGAGCTAGCCATGGTCTATGGGTGGAGAACGAAATGGAGGAGGAAGAGGCTTAGGGTTTTGGTTGATGTGCGGGCAGGTCGGGTTCTGGATCCATGGGTCGCGCGTTGGGCTGGTGATTTTTGGGCTGAGAACTGGTTTGGGTTTAATGACAGAGGTGTATGTAGTAGGAGAAAGGGGGTTGTATGCGCATAAAAAAAAAACCAAAATCCATTTTAATTCATTTTCAAAGCTCAATTTCACTGCAACTACAAGTAGGTAGCTCAGTTGGTGAGCTAAGGGATACCGAAGGAGTGCACCAAATGAGTGCAAGAATGAGGTCCCGGGTTCAAACCCCGGAAACTAACATTCCCCCTCCCCCACTAACATTGATTATAAAAAAAAAAACTCTACAACTCAAAATAAATAATATTTCAAATACTAATATTTTATAAAATAAAATAGTCATGTAAAATAATAATATTTTAAATACGTATATTCTATAAACCCAATAATTAACTATAACCACAATACATTACCAATATACTGTAAAAATACTATATCATTTCAACATATATAAATTATTTAAATATACATCATTGTATAAAATCACTTAAAATATATAATTACTATGGCAAAAAAGACGCACAATATATCACAAAACTTACTATTATATTCACGGATAAACAAAAATGTACTATTTCGAAAATTGGAGTGTCACACTAGGCGCTTCAAAAGAACCTCTTCTTCCACCACCTACGAGGGCTGGTACAAAAGATTGAACAAGTTTTTACTCAATCATGATTTTCGAAGAGGAAAAGTTGACACCACACTTTTCATTATGTGGATCCAATTCGGTGCTACTAATGAATTGTTTTGCAAAGAATTTTCTAGTATTATGCAGAGTGAGTTTGAAATGTCAATGATGGGAGAACTCAATTTCTTCCTTGGGCTTCAAATAAAACAAACCAACAATGGCATCTTCATCTCTCAATCAAAATATTGCAAAGAACTACTTAAGAGATTCGAAATGGACAAAGCAAAAGAAATGTCCACTCCAATGAGCACTTCATGCTACTTAGACAAAGATGAAGAAGGTAAACCAGTAGATCTAAGCAAATATCGAGGTATGATTGGCTCTCTTCTGAATTTAACTGCTAGTAGACCGGATATCATGTTTAGTGTCTGCATGTGTGCTAGATATCAAGCAAATCCAAAAGAGTCGCATTTAGTAGCTGTCAAAAGAATAATGAGATATCTTGTAGGCAAACAAAATGTTGGTCTGTGGTACCCCAAAGGCGCCACATGCAGCCTTATAGGATATTCAGACTCTGATTTTGCAGGTTGTAAGTTGGATAGAAAAAGCACTAGTGGAACATGTCACATACTAGGTAGTGCATTAGTCTCTTGGCACAGTAAGAAACAAGTCAGTGTCGCACTGTCAACTGCTGAAGCAGAATATGTTGCAGCAGGAAGTTGCTGCGCACAAATCCTTTGGATGAAGCAACAACTTCTTGACTATGGTGTAGAACTAGATCATATCCCGATAAAATGCGACAACACCAGCGCTATCAATCTTACAAAGAACCCCGTCCAGCACTCTAGGACCAAGCATATAGAAATTAGACATCATTTTCTTAGAGAGCATGTCCAAAAAGGCGATTGTGTGATTGAATTTGTTGAATCGTCAAAACAGCTAGCTGATATTTTCACGAAACCTTTACAAAAAGGAAGCTTCTTTTTCATTCGAAGAGAACTTAGAATCATTGATTCCTCTTCTATTAGAATGAATCAAATGCTGTTTTGACTCGCAAACTTTATCATATGTCGACCCTTTTGATCATGACAAAAAGGGGGAGAGAAATATAGTGTTAGAAATATAGTGTTGCATTGCATTAAGCATATAAAACTGTCATAATACAATCTTCTCACTTTGCATATAGTAAATGAAACAAGGGGAGCATCAAGTAAGGGGGAGTATAATCATATATATATATATATATATATATATATATATATATATATATATGCATTATTTTCTTTGATGAACTAACCTCCCACCTTAAGATGAGTAAAGTTTTGTCATCATCAAAAAGGGGGAGAATGTGGATATCTTGTACTGCAGGACTTGTATTGCAGGTCAGAGTTTTGATGACGAAAAAGACCAGAGCTAAAGGTGATAAGAGTAAAAGTTGACCAAAGCCAAAGTTGATGGCCAAAGGTGATGAAAGTGACAAAGTATCAAAGTCACAATCCAAGACAATCAAGCTCAAGAATTGAAGATTCAAGATAGAAGGGTAGTCCTTAGAAATAAGGGTAGTCCTTAGGGTTTGGGTGCGTCTTAGGAAAAAGTGTAAGCTCTTCTGAGGGTCAGCTCATCTCACAAAGTCTCACGTCTTAAACGTTTTTTCAAAATGCATGCATGCACACACATAAACTCTAAAACCATTTTGGAACCACTTTGAAAAAGAAAGAAATCGATTCACTATTTTCAGTAAACATTAAAATCGATTTCTAACACAATATGAAAGTGCATAATCGATTCCTATGGTTTAAGGAAGCACATAATCATTTCATCCATGTTTT
Organism: Astragalus membranaceus; assembly: GCA_039519185.1. Lineage (NCBI taxonomy): Eukaryota > Viridiplantae > Streptophyta > Magnoliopsida > Fabales > Fabaceae > Astragalus > Astragalus membranaceus. Next base: position 32,862,269 of record CM076850.1, on the reverse strand, counting down.
TAGGAAAGCTAATAATCGATTCCCTCCTTAGTCTATTCAAGCAAGGAATCGATTACAATGCTAATTCCTTTCAAGCACATAATCGATTCTTCCAGGCAAATAATCGATTTCAACGCTTCCTTCATTCAAGCTAATAATCGATTTCACACTTCCTTCTTTCAAGCAAATAATCGATTAGCTCATTTCCAAAAATAGCCCAACATGCATTCACATAATCGATTATTCATTTTAGTTAAATCAAGCAAACAATAGATTATCTTGTTTCCAAAAATAACTCAACATGCATTGCCTATAAATAGGCGCCTCATTGTGTTTATTTCCAATCAACCCATTTCACGAATTCAAAGTTCATTTTAGAAAAACTCTTCATATTTTATTTTTGCTCTTCTCGCACCGCTGGTCCGTCAGAGCTGATCTCTCGCAAGAGTTAGTTGGGGTTGCATTCTTCAAGTTGTATTATCTGCCTACATTAGAGGTATTTCGGTCTTTAAGTTTGTAATTGTTTATTTCTTGTATTTTGTACTAGGGAGTGGTGTATCTCTCTAGGGTAGCTGTTTGTACTAGGAAGTGGGGTATCTTTCTGGGACAGCTTGTTGTAACAAAGGTGGGGTATCTCTTGTTGTATTGTGGTTAGATTTGAGGGCTCTTCAATAGGTGGGGTATCCTAGGTGAAGAGTACCTGAGTCTGTAAAGGTTTTCCGAGGCACCTGTAAGCCTTGTTTTGTGATAGTGGAAAATCTCACAAGGGTGTGAGGACTGAACGTAGGTCATTAGGAGGTGACCGAACCAGGATAAATCTCTGTGTGCTTTATTGCTTTATTTTCTAATTCCTTCGCTTCCACTTAACCTGCGCGAAAATTAATCTAAGTCATTGAAAAGTTTTCAAAAGTTTTTAAATCTCAATTCACCCCCCTCTTGAGACTGAAGCCACTTGGCAATAGTTTTGACCTTTCTCAGTTGCTTTTTAACCTTGTTAGAGGAAGTAGCACGTTTTGAAGGTGGATTTCCACAGTAAAACGCAGAAATTCCACTAACATTAATTGGTTAAGCAGCAATGGGAAGACTATGATCATGTGGTGGAGGAACCGATTTGTCAAAGATAGGAGGGGAGTTGAACATATCCCTGAAGTCTTCTGTTTGAAATTTGTGGGGGAGTGTTAACATATGGAGATTCAATGACAGGATGAAGGATAACCTTTTCAAACGATTTCGAAAGATTAGTGTCATACCCCAATTTTGTCCGGCTTAGGTCAAAACCCTAATTTTCCACAAAAAATAAATAAATTGAAGAGCGGAGAGCCTTATGCACTGCATTTCGGATCCTAGAAGGCATTCCAAGGTTCCTGAAATCATTTGTAGGGTTGAAACGCATTTTTCGGGCAAATTAGGGTTTTAGCGTCAAAAAGGGTATTTTGGTCAATTGTAACGGTTTTTTTCAAAAAGGCTCAAAAAAAATATGTATAATTAAAAATATGAAATCTGAAATCAAAAATGAAAAATGAATAATAAAATAATATTGGATGTTTATTGTAATTTTAGAATTAGGGCTAATTCCTTTTAGGTGCTTTTTGCTTTTATCCATTTTTGGCCAAAGTAAGTACCAATTTCACAAGCAAACCATCTCCCTCACTCCACCCTCATGCCCTTCACTACAGCCCCATCAAGTGCACATCACAAAAAAAAGCCTTTCATCATGACAAGCACACCTTTGAGTCCAATAACATTCAATACACAACATATTTTTACCTTCCTTCTCTCTACACCACTAAATACACACTAATTTCTTCACCTCCTTCACTCCACCCTCATGCCCTTCACTTCAGCCCCATCAAGTGCACATCACAAAAAAAGCCTTTCATCATGACAAGCACACCTTTGAATCCAATAACATTCAATACACAACATATTTTTACCTTCTTTCTCTCTACACCACTAAATACACACTAATTTCTTTATTTCCCTCTCACAACCTTAAACCCATTAGATCTTTGGCCTCCCAAGGATTTGAATAAGAACAACTCACTTCTCTCCTCTCCAAAAAGACACAAAAATTCGTAGCCCCTCTCCTCTCCCTCACTTCCTCTTGTTTTTTCTTTCATCTCAAAGGAACCTTCCCTTTTTCTCCTACACCAAAAACCCTAACAAACCACTCACCTCATTTTGCATCCCTCTTTCACATACTCCCTCCATTTCTCATTCAAAGTTCAAGCATCATCATCAAGTAGGTACTTCTTTGAAGGATATTGGAGTTTTGTTGATTGGTGACTAGCTTCATCTTCTCATCTTACTTTCTAGCTCAAAGCTAAGGTAATCTTTAAAACTTTGCATCATCTTTGAGTATTTCCTCAAAATATAAAAAGCATTCATCCTATCATCTTCATATTCCCATATTGTTGATTGTCGTTGGTGAGGGGTGTCATAAGCACTTTGACAAGCACTTAGGGAGGCTTGGGTGCTTATGGTGCTTCTCACCCTTTAATAAATGTTGATTTGTGTTGATCTTAATCCTTGCCTTTCATGAAATAAAATGTTGTTTTATGGCATGTTGTATTTCGCATACTCTCATAAAAGTGTGATTTGCTAGTTGTTGTTGTGTTTTCTCACATTTCCTTGCATATTCACTCATGTTTGCATAACTTTCACAAAAATAAGAAACCCATTTCAAGTATGATGACATTCGGCCATGGGCCTAGGTTTAGGGTTCTTGAATGCTTTTGTTTATTTCATGATTTGGGGATGAATAATAGTTGATTTAGGGTATGTATGCTCCTAGGTTTTAACATAAAAATTAGGGTTTGGGTTTGCTTTAATAAACTTGTTTTTGTTGATGATTGGCAAGGTGATTCACACTTGTGCACTTGTGCACTTAATCTTAAGTGTGAGGATTGACCAAAGTGATTCAACATTCTTTGATACTTTGGTTGCTAAATAATTTTCTTGCTTATGCTTGCCTATGATCATGATGGAGACGACTCTTTTCCTTAAGCTAACAATTTCATTGTCCACTCTCATATAAAAATATCATCAACACTTAGATAGGTCAACTCCATACATTGCATCTTCCACTAGATATGCATTTAGGTTCAATCTTGCCTATTCTTGTATTTTTGCTCAATGCCCAATTCAAGTTCCTTCTTTGCCTATTTATGTGTTGTGGTCTAATATGTGTAGTCTAGGCTAATATTTGCTCAAGAATTCAAACGAGATTGTTGTTTGCCTAAGGATTCGATTTGCATTCATTACTTTCTTTTCTAAAGGGCCTAGCATGAAAATGGTGACTAGCGACAATCACCCATAACCTTTGTTAGTTTGATTGTCCTAAGAGCCTAAGTTTCAAAAAGATGTTTTCATATGCATGAGCTACTAGTGATAATCACCCATAACCTTTGTTAGTTTGATTATCATGAATGCTTTCAATTTCCAAAAATATTTTCTTAAGCATCAAAAGTCATAGCAAGTGTTAATGATGACCACCCATAACCTTTGTTAGTTTGGTCATCATGAAGGCTTTCATTTTTCAAAAGAGATTTTTACATGCACTTAAAGGGGTTTTAGTAATGATCACCCATAACCTTTGTTAGTTTGATCATTATGAACCCCCTTCACTTTTCAAAATCAACACAAAAAGACTTTCATTTTCAAGGCTCTAGAACTACGTCGCTTTGATTCCCATTTGGGATACGTAGGAGCGAGCCACGTCCTCGTCAAGCACAACAAACCAAAATTAATTCGATTGCGAAAGCCCTTTTTGATCATCTAAAATAAAAACCGATTATCATTAATGATCACTCGCGCCGTTGCCGTTTGGTTGTTAATGATAATTTCATTTTCAAAAGAGTTAGTAGCGCGGCCACTCTAAACCGTTGTTGTTTGGTCGTCGCGAACACTCGAATCAAAAGCAAAACCGATTATCGTTAATGATCACTTGCGCCGTTGCCTTTTGGTTGTTAATGATAATTTCATTTTCAAAAGAGTTAGTAGCGCGGCCACTCTAAACCGTTGTTGTTTGGTCATCGCGAATCCTCACTCCTACTGCGAAAACTCATCTAAACAGACTAAAAAACAAAAACCTTTTTAGGACATCCAAGAACTACGTAGCTTTGAATTCTCCATCGCACCAGGAGATACGTAGGAGCGAGAGGCCAACTCTCTTCAAGCGCCAAAAATAAAAATTTTCATTAAGTCTTCTCACTCCCTTTTCAATAAAGAGGCAAAATAAAAGCATTTTCAAATCAACACTTCAAACCACACATTTAATTAAAGGTTCCCTTTCGGTAGAAAGGAGGTACGGGGTGCTAATACCTTCCCCATGCCTAACCGACCCCCGAACCCATATCTCTAGTTTTCGAAAGACCATCCGCCTTGTCTAAAAGACCTTTTTTCAATGTTTTGGTCTTAAAATTAAAATATTGGTGGCGGCTCCATACCTTTTCCACGTTGTACAATGAGAAGTCCGAACAGGATTTTTTGGGGTGCAACAGCTGGCGACTCCGCTGGGGACTTTTCTTTCTTAAGTGGGTCAAGCCTAACTAATTAAGATGTGTGGTTTAATGTATTGTTGATTTGACTGATACCTTGTTTGCCTTCATTCTTTTTCCTTTCTTTCTTATCATTAATTGTAGGCATACGCATTTGTCTTCTTCTATGTTTGTTCCCTATCTCCTTTTCTTTTATTGCTTATGCTCATGCATTTCTCCCCAATTCTATCCGGATCCCCCCTTTTTGGCTCCCTTTCTTGAGGTAAGCAATGTACCTGATTGTTGTTGAAACCCCAGGCTAGCTTATTTGATATTGAACCCTAGTGTAGACGACATGTTGTTACCTTGCTTTTTCTGGACTGTTCAGGCGTCTCACTTGCAGGTGGGGTAATATGTGTCGGGTAGTTTTAAGTGGTACGCATTTACCACACACACTCACACCCTTATGATTATGTGCTTTGAGAGAGGCCTAAAACCCAAGGTCTGACAGGACTTAGGGGAGTGGAAACGAGTAGTGACTGGCAATTGGACTGTTGTCCTTCCGACTCTCACGAAAGTTTCAGCCAGAGTATGCTCTTTCATGATGCCTCACACCAGATGGCGTTCCATCGTTGTGGGTGCTACTGTGAAAGAGAATTAGCTTTGGTAACCTGGTGAGGAAGTGACTAGAACCCACATGGGAGGAACATTTGAGTTGTCCTAGAACCTAGATCCCCACCTTCGTAGGACACAAGGGGCATACCAAATTGTGTGTTGCATCGTAATACAGACATGTTTTCAAAAAAGAGCAGGAGGTTTTTCAAATAAAAAAGTAGAGAAAGAGCTGCCGTTGTAGCCTTTCTTCTGCCGGTCCGTACGAAGTGACATATGGCCCACTCTTTTCAAAAAAAGAGAGAACGAGCCGCCGTTGTAGCCTTTCTCTTACTAGGGCCATATGAAACCACGTATAGCCCGCATTTTTCAAAAAAAAAAACAAAAAGAAGTATCTTGCATCCTGCATCATTGCATCATTACATCATTGCGTCATTTGCATTAAATAAAGTTCCCATTTTGAAAAGAATCATTCATCTTGCATTCCCTTTCATTACATAAAGATAAAACAAAAAACAATTATCATCTGCATAGCATAAGCATTTCATTTATAATCATGCAAAAAATCTTCGTCAAGTTCATCCAAGACGAGGCATTCATACATAAGCATTATTTCAAAAAAGACACGGTAGAACTACGTACGCTTTGATTCCTCATCACAGTGAGGATACGTAGGAGCGGGTCCGCCCCGTCAAGCATAACAAATGAAAAAAGCCATTTTGAAAAAGCATCATTCTTGCATTCAAAAATGCATTGAAATTTTGTATTTCATCTTGCACAAAAAAAAAACAAATTTTTTTATTTTTTTTTATTTTTTATTTTTTAGAATAAGTACACTTCTCAAGTGGTCATTTTTCCATGCATTTGCATATCATGATCTGTACAATAAAGGTTTTGATGAGAGACGAGACGGTTTTGCAAAATAGTCATTTCCCCAAAAAAAAAAAAAAAAAAACTCAAGGTGTTCCAAAGGTGTTCAAGGTGTTCCAAAGTGCCCAGTTCTCGAGTCAGCAGCTCATTCACATAACTTCAAAATTTTTGCATCTCATCCATCCCATGATAAAAGATTAAAATTGTTCATAAATTTTTTCTATCATGTGAAGCATTCTTCTAGGCATGCATGCCATGTGCAGTCGCCCCTGTCCGTGTCCGTCAGTTTCCCTGCTTTATCATCATTCCCCATCCTAGTCTAGCCCCGCCCGTAAAGCCTAAAGTGTCGCATGCATTTGTTCAGTCATTCGTTCTTGCGCTTATGTTGTGCGCCCTGTTATCTCTAGAAAGAGGCCAACTGGTTTGCCGATATCCGCTTCAGACTCAGGATTCATGGCGACCAATCAAGGAAACCTAGTGATTGAGAATCCCGGCAATTCAGGTCTAGATAATCCGATTATGGAAGTCCTCAAGCAGCTAGTCCAAGGGAATCAGGCACTAGTCCACGAGAATCAGGCGTTAAATAATAAAGTCGGGGTGATAGAAATGCAGATGGATGCGATAAGAATGCAGATGACTGAAATGATGGGCACCCTGCAAGCTTTGAAAAACGGGACCACTACCGAAGATACTGCTGTTGTAAACCCAGGTGGGGCCGCAACCATCCTTCCTACCTCGGGACCCGCTGAAGCTGTGACTGCTATTCCCCATCCGGGATCTGGGGTTAATTATCCTGCTCACGCCCTGGGAGGTGCTGATCCACATGAGGTTTCTCTTTTCAATATGGATAGTGATCCTCAAGGTCACCTATTTGAGAACTCTCAACCCAGAGATCAGTTGGATGAGTTGGAAAAGCGTTTAAAAGCCATAGAGGATTCAAAGACCAAAGCTAAAGACGCCCGTGATCTATGTCTTGTTCCAGACTTGGTTATTCCCCCAAAGATGAAGGTGCCAGTCTTTGACCAATATTGTGGTACCAGCTGCCCAAATAGACACGTAACCATGTACGCCCGAAGGATGACCGCATACAATCACGACGACAAACTGCTCATCCACTACTTCCAGTACAGCCTAACTGGGGCATCTCTGGATTGGTACATGCAGTTGCAGCCTTCCGACATCCACAGTTGGAAGGACCTTTCTGAAGCTTTCTTAAAGGAGTACGAATACAACAAAGACATGGCTCCAGATCGGATTCAGCTGCAGTATATGAGCAAGAAAGATCATGAGTCCTTTAAGGAATATGCTCAAAGATGGAGGAGCATAGCTGCTCAGGTGAAGCCACCATTGACTGAAAAGGAGATGGTGTACATGTTTATGGAGACTCTCCCAGCTGTTTTCTATGAACGTCTGGTTGGAAGTGGGTCCTCAAGCTTCTCAGATGTGATCAAAATAGGGGCAAGACTTGAAGTCGGGATGAAGAGAGGAAGAATCCCCTGCAATCCTACTGGCGCCGACAATGCTAGTGATTTGCCTGCAAGGAAAAATGGAGAAATCAATGCTATAGTGGGACAAGGAAAGTCACGTCAGTACGACCCCATTCCTGTGTCGTACACTGATTTGTGCAGCTATCTAATCAACCATAGGTTGATCTCTCCTCGTGGGATGAAGCCAGTCCAACCTCCATTCCCAAGAAGGTATAATGCAAAGGCTACCTGTGAATTCCATTCTGGGGCAATTGGTCACTCTACTGAGAACTGTCATCCTTTGAAGCAGTCGGTTCAGGATCTTATTGATACAAAACAGTTGACCTTTGATGAGGGAGGTGAAGGACTAAACCCTTTGAGATCAGGGCTGTCAGGCCGGGACGGCAGTAGTTGAAGAGGATCGAGGTGTTGATCGTCAAGCATTTGTGTCTTCGTCATGCATTTTCACGTAGTTTTCAGTTCAAAGCAAATTTTATGTAATGCAATCCTCTGGCTCTGCCCAAGGCCTTAGGATATTTCAATAAGGGCACATGTTTCCTTGTCAGCATCGTCATCTATAAAAGTTACCCTTTTCAGTCACTTTTGTTCAAGATCGTCATTGCCCTGTTTTATCATAAGTCCATCAGTGCATATTTGACTTTTAGTTCAGTCTAACGCTTTAAGTCCTCCATGCTGGGGCAAGACTGTGATCACTAATTTTCCTTGTTAATATCATATTCCTTCAGTGCAAGTCTTTCAAAAGATAATAATAAACAAGAAAATAAGCTCGCTAGGTGGAAAACCCGCAAAGGGCGGCCTAGGCAGAAAAAAGCGCCCGATGGATCGAAAACCCGCAAAGGGCGGTCCAGGCAAAAGTTAGGGCATAAAAAAAAAGAGAAAAAATGCAAAGAAAGGAGCAAACACATATAGATAGATGAACCGTTATCTTGTTTTACGAAAATAAATAAGCCATCGGGATTTGAGATGAAGTGTGGCCACCTCCCTATACCCTCAAGAACCCAAAATCCCAGAAAGTCCCTTTCCTACCTACCTTAAGCCAAGAAAAACCAAACTCAAAAATATACCCTCTAATCACCCTAGACAAGGATCACTTCAAATATCAAAAACAAAAATAGTGCATCAGCTCACTCGACTCAAAAGCAAAGAAAGAAGAAAAGTCCGAAAAATGAAACAAATGAGTCAAAAAAAAAAATCAAAAAGACAAAAAATAATCAGTTGTGAGCTGATACATGTTGCCACAAAGCACAAGAGACCCTTGTCTCGATAAATCTTCCAACACCTGGTTCCATAAACCTTCAAACACTTCCTTTGGCCCCAACACCAAACCCCTCAGCCATTCTACCATGAGACACAAATTTGCCTTAACAAAGCCCAAATAAGCCCAATAACCATCTCCCTCATAGACCGTTAACCGTCAACCAACGCCGAACAAAACTCATCCTCCCATTAGCCTCAAACACTTCATTAAGCATAACTATCCTTCCTCCACAAAACACCACAATCCTGAAAAGTCCATTCCGATCAATGACCGGTTGCTTTTGTTCTCTCAGATTCTAATCTTAGGACGAACAAGCTTATCTATGTACAATGTGTTTGCTCAAAAGAAAAAACAAACGATCAGAAAAAAGAAAGCTGATCAAGAAAGAATAAACCCTCAGAAAAAAAGAGAACTGAGGAAACAAAAACGAACAGTCAGAAAAAAGAAAGCTGACAAAATAAAAAAAGAGGGACTTGCACTCCAAAACACACTCAAGTTGCATTAAAACAAGGTTTAGTGATCACCAAGTAAGGTTTCTTTCATGCCAAAAGTTGAGACATTCACAGAGAACCAAAGATTTGCACTGAGAACACCACTCAGATCTAAAAGTTGGGGTATTCTCTTCACAACCTGCCCACCCTAGTCCGGGGAGAGTCTGTTCAGTGTCCATCCATGGCCATTCATCCTTTCACCCGGTGTCAGCCATGGCACTAGTTCCTGCGTATTTGCTCTTTCACTCCGCTTCCTTTCACACTCCGGACAGGGGCAAGTCATTCATTCACAGTCGCCGAAGGCCCGAATTGGGGGCAGTCTGGCATTCATCCTAAACACTCACCTGGCGTCTGCATGTTCATGTGTGTTCACTTGGCAATGTTTCATAGAGAAAGCACAAGATTGTTATTGAAGGTTCAGTTATCATGGAATGGAGGAAAACATAAATGGGTTTGCTTGTAAATAATAACCTTGAGAACACCGCGGGTTAAATCAAAACTAGTTTTTCCAAAGAAAAAGGATGATCAAATTCACCCCCACTTTTGCATCCAAAGTCTCGCGTCTCATCATTATGAAAGTATTCACAAAAAAAGTATTTGAATACCCCAAAAAATTTTGTCATATCATGCATCAAAATACTGCATTTGCATCCTCACATAGCAAAAAGACAAATAGGAAAAATTCTTTAACCAGCTATCTCAGCACATGAGGGGGTCGCCTAAAGTTGGCCGCTTGTAGGGCTTTAGTGCTCGCCTTAACCCTTAGGGATTAGGTTGTTATCTTGTAGGGCTTTAGTGCTCGCCTTAACCCTTAGGGATTAGGTTGTTATCTTGTAGGGCTTCGGTGCTCGCCCGGATCCTTAGGGATTAGGTTGTTGTCTTGTAGGGCTTCAGTGCTCGCCTGGATCCTTAGGGATTAGGTTGTTATCTTGTAGGGCTTCAGTGCTCGCCTGGATCCTTAGGGATTAGGTTGTTATCTTGTAGGGCTTCAGTGCTCGCCTGGATCCTTAGGGATTAGGTTGTTATCTTGTAGGGCTTCGGTGCTCGCCTGGACCCTTAGGGATTAGGTTGTTATCTTGTAGGGTTTTAGTGCTCGCCTGGATCCTCAGGGATTAGGTTGTTATCTTGTAGGGCTTTGGTGCTCACCTTAATCCTTGGGGATTAGGATGTTTACCTTGTAGGCACTTGAATTGTTGATCCTTAACCAAAATAAAAAGGAAGAAAATCAAAAATAGCATCTCATAGCATCCATCATTCCATTGAAATCATCACATCACATACACTTTGCATAACATACATTCACACTCCATTTACATAGATATCTGCATTCCATAGAAAAAAAGAGCAAATAAGAAAGGAGAGAAGAAAATCACAGAAGACGGAACATAAAAGAACACAACATTTTCACATCATTCATCATTCTCATATCATCCATACCAGTCATCACTCCATGGCATCAAACAGTACATTACGCCTTCAAATTCGCATCTCAGAAAAGCGAAAGAATAACAAAAGGAAAAGAAGAGAAAAATCAAACAGAAAAGGCATCCCACCAAAGTCAATCATTGCATTCATGTGCACCCCAAACATCCAAGTGCACGCATTTCATGCACCATCCAAGAGAAAAGTTACTTCGGACCAGAGAATCCCAAAAATCTCATTTTTAGAAAATCATCAACCCCGAGTTAGTAAACTCCATCAACCCTGAGTTAGTAAACTCCCTCAACACAGAGTTAGTGAACTCCCACAGAGTTAGTGAACTCCCACCGAGTTAGTGAACTCCTTCCACAGATCACAACATTGTGTACGAGCACGCAATGGATCCATCAGACTTCGTCAAGTCCTTCGGATTAGTTGTGTCAGCCTAAGGCATAGCGTAAATCCATTGATCAAATCAGTTCCAGACCTGATGTTGATCGGTCGCTCGAAAAGGCCACCCCCCCAGAGCTCGGACTCGACAAGAGTCCGTTAAAAGGTTTTAGGCAGCCTCCGAATTCCCAATTTACCGCTTTCTGCACGCCAAGTGCCCGTTTTACTTTTCTGTATGCACGCAAGTGCCCATTTTACCTTTTCTGTCAGCACGTTAGTGTTCATTTACTGTTTTCGCATCGACACGAAAGTGTCTATCTTTCCAAAAAAAGAGGGAGAAAATTCGGGTTTCTCCAAATGGACAAAATTGGTATAATTTCTGAATTCTTTATTTCTATTTTACCTTCGAAATATGTCTCGCGCAATTCATATTTCTTGGTAAAATCCAAATAAAGAGGGGCAGCTGTCATACCCCAATTTTGTCCGGCTTAGGTCAAAACCCTAATTTTCCACAAAAAATAAATAAATTGAAGAGCGGAGAGCCTTATGCACTGCATTTCGGATCCTAGAAGGCATTCCAAGATTCCTGAAATCATTTGTAGGGTTGAAACGCATTTTTCGGGCAAATTAGGGTTTTAGCGTCAAAAAGGGTATTTTGGTCAATTGTAACGGTTTTTTTCAAAAAGGCTCAAAAAAAATATGTATAATTAAAAATATGAAATCTGAAATCAAAAATGAAAAATGAATAATAAAATAATATTGGATGTTTATTGTATTTTTAGAATTAGGGCTAATTCCTTTTAGGTGCTTTTTGCTTTTATCCATTTTTGGCCAAAGTAAGTACCAATTTCACAAGCAAACCATCTCCCTCACTCCACCCTCATGCCCTTCACTTCAGCCCCATCAAGTGCACATCACAAAAAAAAGCCTTTCATCATGACAAGCACACCTTTGAGTCCAATAACATTCAATACACAACATATTTTTACCTTCCTTCTCTCTACACCACTAAATACACACTAATTTCTTCACCTCCTTCACTCCACCCTCATGCCCTTCACTTCAGCCCCATCAAGTGCACATCACAAAAAAAGCCTTTCATCATGACAAGCACACCTTTGAATCCAATAACATTCAATACACAACATATTTTTACCTTCTTTCTCTCTACACCACTAAATACACACTAATTTCTTTATTTCCCTCTCACAACCTTAAACCCATTAGATCTTTGGCCTCCCAAGGATTTGAATAAGAACAACTCACTTCTCTCTTCTCCAAAAAGACACAAAAATTCGTAGCCCCTCTCCTCTCCCTCACTTCCTCTTGTTTTTTCTTTCATCTCAAAGGAACCTTCCCTTTTTCTCCTACACCAAAAACCCTAACAAACCACTCACCTCATTTTGCATCCCTCTTTCACATACTCCCTCCATTTCTCATTCAAAGTTCAAGCATCATCATCAAGTAGGTACTTCTTTGAAGGATATTGGAGTTTTGTTGATTGGTGACTAGCTTCATCTTCTCATCTTACTTTCTAGCTCAAAGCTAAGGTAATCTTTAAAACTTTGCATCATCTTTGAGTATTTCCTCAAAATATAAAAAGCATTCATCCTATCATCTTCATATTCCCATATTGTTGATTGTCGTTGGTGAGGGGTGTCATAAGCACTTTGACAAGCACTTAGGGAGGCTTGGGTGCTTATGGTGCTTCTCACCCTTTAATAAATGTTGATTTGTGTTGATCTTAATCCTTGCCTTTCATGAAATAAAATGTTGTTTTATGGCATGTTGTATTTCGCATACTCTCATAAAAGTGTGATTTGCTAGTTGTTGTTGTGTTTTCTCACATTTCCTTGCATATTCACTCATGTTTGCATAACTTTCACAAAAATAAGAAACCCATTTCAAGTATGATGACATTCGGCCATGGGCCTAGGTTTAGGGTTCTTGAATGCTTTTGTTTATTTCATGATTTGGGGATGAATAATAGTTGATTTAGGGTATGTATGCTCCTAGGTTTTAACATAAAAATTAGGGTTTGGGTTTGCTTTAATAAACTTGTTTTTGTTGATGATTGGCAAGGTGATTCACACTTGTGCACTTGTGCACTTAATCTTAAGTGTGAGGATTGACCAAAGTGATTCAACATTCTTTGATACTTTGGTTGCTAAATAATTTTCTTGCTTATGCTTGCCTATGATCATGATGGAGGCGACTCTTTTCCTTAAGCTAACAATTTCATTGTCCACTCTCATATAAAAATATCATCAACACTTAGATAGGTCAACTCCATACATTGCATCTTCCACTAGATATGCATTTAGGTTCAATCTTGCCTATTCTTGTATTTTTGCTCAATGCCCAATTCAAGTTCCTTCTTTGCCTATTTATGTGTTGTGGTCTAATATGTGTAGTCTAGGCTAATATTTGCTCAAGAATTCAAACGAGATTGTTGTTTGCCTAAGGATTCGATTTGCATTCATTACTTTCTTTTCTAAAGGGCCTAGCATGAAAATGGTGACTAGCGACAATCACCCATAACCTTTGTTAGTTTGATTGTCCTAAGAGCCTAAGTTTCAAAAAGATGTTTTCATATGCATGAGCTACTAGTGATAATCACCCATAACCTTTGTTAGTTTGATTATCATGAATGCTTTCAATTTCCAAAAATATTTTCTTAAGCATCAAAAGTCATAGCAAGTGTTAATGATGACCACCCATAACCTTTGTTAGTTTGGTCATCATGAAGGCTTTCATTTTTCAAAAGAGATTTTTACATGCACTTAAAGGGGTTTTAGTAATGATCACCCATAACCTTTGTTAGTTTGATCATTATGAACCCCCTTCACTTTTCAAAATCAACACAAAAAGACTTTCATTTTCAAGGCTCTAGAACTACGTCGCTTTGATTCCCATTTGGGATACGTAGGAGCGAGCCACGTCCTCGTCAAGCACAACAAACCAAAATTAATTCGATTGCGAAAGCCCTTTTTGATCATCTAAAATAAAAACCGATTATCATTAATGATCACTCGCGCCGTTGCCGTTTGGTTGTTAATGATAATTTCATTTTCAAAAGAGTTAGTAGCGCGGCCACTCTAAACCGTTGTTGTTTGGTCGTCGCGAACACTCGAATCAAAAGCAAAACCGATTATCGTTAATGATCACTTGCGCCGTTGCCTTTTGGTTGTTAATGATAATTTCATTTTCAAAAGAGTTAGTAGCGCGGCCACTCTAAACCGTTGTTGTTTGGTCATCGCGAATCCTCACTCCTACTGCGAAAACTCATCTAAACAGACTAAAAAACAAAAACCTTTTTAGGACATCCAAGAACTACGTAGCTTTGAATTCTCCATCGCACCAGGAGATACGTAGGAGCGAGAGGCCAACTCTCTTCAAGCGCCAAAAATAAAAATTTTCATTAAGTCTTCTCACTCCCTTTTCAATAAAGAGGCAAAATAAAAGCATTTTCAAATCAACACTTCAAACCACACATTTAATTAAAGGTTCCCTTTCGGTAGAAAGGAGGTACGGGGTGCTAATACCTTCCCCATGCCTAACCGACCCCCGAACCCATATCTCTAGTTTTCGAAAGACCATCCGCCTTGTCTAAAAGACCTTTTTTCAATGTTTTGGTCTTAAAATTAAAATATTGGTGGCGGCTCCATACCTTTTCCACGTTGTACAATGAGAAGTCCGAACCGGATTTTTTGGGGTGCAACAATTAGCTAAGTCTTCAGAAGTGACTTGGTTAGCCGAGGGACCAGGAGTTTGCAATAGGGTGAGCTAACCCTCAACAGAAGGCTCACTGAGAGGCTTCTCAGTGATAGTCTTCTGAGTGGCTTCTGATGATGTCAAAGTGACATTCTCCACATCCACCAGCGTATCACTTCCTTGATTCTCATTGTCACATCATTTAGACTTAATTGACCTTCATCAACTAGGTCTGGACTATGGAGCTCTTCTGTGGTCTGCACCTTATCAGCAATCACTTCAGTCGGTGAAATATGCAACTCTTCTGTCTTTTGAGATGATGGTTCTTCAAAGGTGACCTTTTGAGGTGTTGGTTTAGGTGTTTTCTCCTTTGTTGGGGATTTCATTATAGACTTCAGTGGTGTTTCTTGTGCAGGGATTGGTTCAAATGGTCCTTCTCTTGATACTAGCCTAGGAGATTTCCTAAGAGGTGATCTTCAGGATTTATTTTTCTTTGGCATTTCCTTTGCCTTTCCCTTTGGTCCCGCACTCTTCTTGTCTTGAAGATTTAGTACTTGTTTCACCACTTCAGTAGCTTTCCCGCTCTCCCCTTGTTCTTGATCCTTTTCATCTTGCTTAGTGATAAGTCTATTTTTAGAGTCTTTTTAATAGTTATTTCTATTAGGTTTATTTGGTATTTTAATTATATTTTTGAGCTATTTTACTACAAATGTTTACTCTTTATTTTCAGGTTTTATTTTGAAGCAAAAGAGAAAATATGAGCTAAAATGAAGAACAAAGAAAATATTTGAGGAGGAACAATTTTTGAGACAACACTGGCGCAGCAGAGGGCCCCAAGGGCGCCGAGGAGCAAAACTGGCGCAGCACAGGGCCCCAAGGGCGCCAAGGAGCAAAAATGGCATGGCACAGGGCGCCAAGGGCGCCAAGGAGCAAAACTGGCGCAACACAGGGCGCCAAGGGTGCCAAGGAGCAAAACTGGCGCAGCACAGGGCGCCAAGGGAGCCAAGGAGCAACATTGGCGCGGGACTGGGGCAGGACTGGCGCAGGACAGGGCGCCAAGGGCGCCAAAAAGCAGTCAATTTTGGCTGCGGCCACTTGTTTGTGGCCATCTTTGCCAACTTGATTTTTCACTTCTTTTTGACCATTTTGCCCCTCCACGTAAAGTGCTTTGTCCACTTGTTGATGGCTATCTTTACCAACTTGCTTTGTCCACTTGTTGATGGCTATCTTTGCCAAAACTTGAATTGACCATTTTGCCCCTTCCCTCATATTTTCCTATAAATAGGACCTTGATCCTCACTTGTAAGCAAGCTTGAATTTTGTTAGAAAATCACTCTAAAAAACTTTCTAAGATTCATGACTTCAATTTACTCTTCATGTTCTTTATGATTCTTGCTTATTTACTTTCTTGCCCTCTTAATTCTTGCTTATTTACTTTCTTGGCCTTTTAATTCTTGCTCTTTTACTTTCTTGCTCTTTTACTTTCTTGCCCTTTTACTTTCTCGCTCTTTTACTTTCTTACCCTTTTACTTTCTCGCTCTTTTACTTTCTTGCCCTTTTACTTTCTCGCTCTTTTACTTTCTTGCCCTTTTACTTTCTTGCTCTTTTATTTTCCAAGTCATTTAAATTCCTTGCAATTTACTTTCTTGTCCTTTACAATTCCGCTATTTATAATTTTGCAATTTTCTCAATTCCTAACATTTATTTTCTTGCCATTCTAACATCTAATTCCTAACTCATTTACATATTCCGCAACTTATCGCTTTCTTTACAATTCTTGCAATTTACACATTCCGCAACTTATCGCTTTCTTTACAAATTCTTGAAATTTACAAATATGAAATCTTCCTCTTCTCCTCTTTTGTCTACAACGATCATGAGTGATTAGACTTTCTTAGCCTTGGGGTTTTTGGCAACCATCAAATGATGGCTTCCTACTAATTAATTCCCGAGACTATTCTCCACCTTAATCGCTTTGTATTTTTAAATCTAATTTCATCACTTTTCATTATTATTTCAAAACACCACACGATGTACCGAAAGGGGAAGTGTGGTTGTTGGATCTATGAAATTAGACAATAAAATCAACACATGAAAATAGTTTTGGTTTTATTGAGACACGAAAAGGTCTTTGCTTAATGGGTTCTAATAATAATCAACCATGAAAATAGGCTTGATAATTAGTTTAGAACACGTGTTTGTATTCCGAAAGGAAACTCTTGCTACAACCGTTGTAGCACCCCAATTCTACCCGTTCGTTTTATTATATATCAGAGTGCGGAAATTAAGCTTAAACCAGGCAATGGAGCGTCACATGCAACATTTCAAAAGCCAACAACGTATAATCAAGTAAAAACGTGGAAGAAGAACATCAACTTAGTTTACAACCCCGAATATTTGTTCAAATACTTCAAACCACGTATCCATGTTTCAAAAACAACTAATGCAACAAGCAATTGAAAACAGTGTTCTTCCCCTCCCCGGGTGCTACGTACCAGAGACGACACTGACTCGGCTACTAAAAGACCCTTGGTCTTCATTTGCGACTACCTGCACGTTACCCACGTAGAGGTAACATTCAAACAGAAAGGGTGAGTCTCTAACAGCATAAAAGCATATATGATAGATAATATACTAGAGAATACGCAACTATAACCACCATAGCACATCAACAGTCATAAGTACAACTATCACGGAGCAACACCAACAAGTAACAACGTAAGCAAAACGACGAGCAACACCAACAAGTAACAACATAAGCAAAACGACAAGCAACGACACCATGAGTACAACGTGTATGTATGAAATGCAACCCACACCGACGGGTATATGCATGTGGTACCAATCAACGTAAATAGCCTTTGTGGCTTCATCATCAACACTGAGCAAAGCTCTATGGCCGAAGCGTACATCAACGTAATAATGCATTATGCCATGCATGAGACACCATGTACAACGCATCGGAACAATCAACAACATAATCATGCTATGCACAACAACGTTAACAACATCATCATTGGTCATATTCGACCCAACCACATCATCATCGAGTTTTGGTCATATTTGACCCAGCAACAACAACAACAAGATTTAGTCACATTGACTCAACAACAAGAACAGCAAATTCAGTCTTATTAGACACAACAAAACATCACAACACTGAGGTAGCACAAAGTGGCGCCTAGGAAACAACACCAACAACACAGACACAACACATTGGCGCCCAACAGCACATAAAAGGGCGCCTGAGGCAACTGCGCCACCCTGGGCGCCAAAACACACAGCACGTGGCGTCATACAGCAACACAGTCCTAGACACAAACTAAGACACAAACTGCAACACAGTCACAAACTATGACACAAACAGCAACACAGTCCTAGACACAAACTATGACACAAACAGCAACACAGTCACAAACTAAGACACAAACAGCAACACAGTCCTAGATACAAACTAAGACACAAACTGCAACTCAGCAGGAAACATAGACACTAAAACTAGCGCCTGGTGGCAACCTGCGCCACATTCTGGGCAACCTGCACCACTCTGAGCGCAACACAGCAAGCAACCTGGCACCCTGTGGCAACCTGCGCCACATTCTGGGCAACCTGCGCCACTCTGGGCGCAACACAGCAAGCAACCTGGCACCCTGTGGCAACCTGCGAAACATTCTGGGCAACCTGCGCCACTCTGGGCGCAACACAGCAAGCAACATGGCGCCCTGTGGCAACCTGCGCCACTCTGGGCGCAACACAGCAAGCAACCTGGCGCACACAGGGCAGCAACATGGCGCCCTGGCGCAGCACAACACTAGTGCAGAATTTCCTACAGCTGTGCACCTAATTCGGCGAATTAATTAAAATAGCAAACAATATCGGATTTTAACAAAAGACCACTCATTGGGAAGGTCTCTGAGTGTAGTTTCTGCCTATGATTTTCATTTTTCAAAATAAGTATCCAGTTGGTACAGTTTTTCAAAACACTAAACTGATGTACCAAAATCGGACACAATTCTTTACCCAACTTGCAACTAAATTTTCTTTCTCATTTCTTAATGAAATTTCGTGAAACCAGCGCCTATTTTGTATAGAATTAAGTGTACTTTCCAGTGAAACAAGAATCATTCAAAACGGAGTTCGATTGAGAACACAAAACCTACAAAAACCGAACCTACTCACAGTTTGATTCCAGAATTTTGACCTAACTTTGGAGACTCATAACTTGAGCTTCACAACTCCAAATTGGACGGAACCAGTGCCAACACGACCGGCTTTAAGTCTATTTTCAAAAACAATCAGCCACATAATTTTTGGATCAACCGAACAGTACCAGTTTTAGAAGGACCGAAACAGTGTCCAGAAACGCACAAAAGACCATAAGCAAGTAAAACTCATTATGATCAATCACCAAATACCAATCTCAACATCACATACTTATGCATTTTGTCAAACATCTAACATGCATTCTAAACATCACTTACACATTCTATCAAACACCTAGCGTGTAACATTTTACCATCTATTCACTCAAGGCCATCAACACTCAAAACAACACCAACAACATACATATAATTTCATAATTCATTCGTGCATATTATCAAACAACTCCTAGGCATCATAGGTTCTACCCTCCTATATACTACCCATCATATAACCCTTTTATACTATGAGACTCCCCTTACCTTAGGTTATTCGAATATGATGATCTCTCCACGGGAACACCAAGAAACCACAGCAACCGAGCTTCTCTCCTTCTTCTCTCCCCCCTTGTCCGCCTCCTTTCCCTCTTCCTTGCTCTCCTAGCCGCGCGCCTACCCTCTCTCTCACTCTCTCTATTTCGCAAGTCTTTCTTTCTTTTCCTCTCAATAGAAAAATGCGCAATGCTCCACCCTCACCACACTCCCCTCATGCGCATACACATTGGGCTTGGATCGCGGGCTTCCTCCAGCTTAAGCCCGATCACTAACTCCATCCCCTAATATTCATTTACACACCCCTAATTTAATTAAAACATCCAGTTATTATTTTAATATAACTAAACTAATAAATACCTAAATAATTCAATTAAATAAATTAACTAAATTATTTTGGACGTTACAACTCTCCCCCACTTAAAAGAATTTCGTCCTCGAAATTTAACCACCGACGCGGACACTCTTCCACTAGCCAACTAACGTCACCTCGACAACTAGTGCTATCTAGCATGCTGATCATTATTTCTTTGATTACCAGCGGTAAGTGATTGGGCGGCCGTCCCTCCTACTTATTCAGCCAGATAACTTCGAGAAATAACAATCAGACTCACTCTCTAACGGTTCTGCAAGGATCCCCGATAGAGTTTTGGGCGTAATCATGTCGGTACCACATGATCACCTCCAAGCAGCTCCTTCCTATTAGCATACCATGCTTCTGCTGCGCTACTCTGATAAACCAACTTGTAGATATAAGCATCACTTGCGTCCTACCTCACTCATCTATCTCTACGGTGCCTCATAGTTTCATCACAACATCACGACAACGACGACAACAACATCAACAAAATAACAACAATAACATCGACAACTAAAATCGCCAAAGGAGGCTTCACGACATAAATTCGCCACCCGGGCTAAATCAACAACTAATTTGCCACTCGGCGACATCAACAATGACAAAAATCACAACATCGGCCATAGGCCTACAACACAAAATCCATCAAAACATTTCGGGCCATTCAGCGGTACCCTCAACAAAACAACGTGGGCCATATCGGCGCTACCCACGACACAACAATGTGGGCCATATCGGCGGTACCCACAACACAACAATTAACAACATCAACGACTGTTGGAGACAAGCTCTGGGCCAACGCCCAAATCAACAACACAACATCAACAACAAAACAACAACAAGTCAGCATTATTGACAAGGCAACAACAAGTCAACACTATCAACAAACAGCAACGACAAATCACAGCATTGATAAAGCAACATCGGGCTAACAGTTTAACAACTTAACATGCTTAACAGTAGTAAAAACAGTTCATTTAGTACAAGGGTACGAGCATTCTCAATACACATTATTATTATTAGGCTCGAAACCACGCAGCACGAACCTAGGAGCTAACAGCCAAAATTTAATTACATAAACTAAAGGGTTTTACACATCTTAATTCTAGATCACACAATACCAGTAGGGGCATCTCCCCCACTAGTTCACTTACCATCAACAGCTTCTGTTTACCTGTACCTGCAGGAACATCACTACAACACAACCAATGGTTAGGACTAGAAGACAACAGTTGGTCGTTAACCGACACAACGACTCGACGACTTGGCCGGACGGACCAACCATTGCTCTGATACCAACTATGTAACACCCCAATTCTACCCGTTCGTTTTATTACATATCAGAGTGCGGAAATTAAACTTAAAATAGGCAATGGAGCATCACATGCAACATTTCAAAAGCCAACAACGTATAATCAAGTAAAAACGTGGAAGAAGAACATCAACTTAGTTTACAACCCCGAATATTTGTTCAAATACTTCAAACCACGTATCCATGTTTCAAAAACAACTAATGCAACAAGCAATTGAAAACAGTGTTCTTCCCCTCCCCGGGTGCTACGTACCAGAGACGACACTGACTCGGCTACTAAAAGACCCTTGGTCTTCATTTGCGACTACCTGCACGTTACCCACGTAGAGGTAACATTCAAACAGAAAGGGTGAGTCTCTAACAGCATAAAAGCATATATGATAGATAATATACTAGAGAATAGGCAACTATAACCACCATAGCACATCAACAGTCATAAGTACAACTATCACGGAGCAACACCAACAAGTAACAACGTAAGCAAAACGACGAGCAACACCAACAAGTAACAACATAAGCAAAACGACAAGCAACGACACGATGGGTACAACGTGTATGTATGAAATGCAACCCACACCGACGGGTATATGCATGTGGTACCAATCAACGTAAATAGCCTTTGTGGCTTCATCATCAACACTGAGCAAAGCTCTATGGCCGAAGCGTACATCAACGTAATAATGCATTATGCCATGCATGAGACACCATGTACAACGCATCGGAACAATCAACAACATAATCATGCTATGCACAACAACGTCAACAACATCATCATTGGTCATATTCGACCCAACCACATCATCATCGAGTTTTGGTCATATTTGACCCAGCAACAACAACAACAAGATTTAGTCACATTGACTCAACAACAAGAACAGCAAATTCAGTCTTATTAGACACAACAAAACATCACAACACTGAGGTAGCACAAAGTGGCGCCTAGGAAACAACACCAACAACACAGACAAAACACATTGGCGCCCAACAGCACATAAAAGGGCGCCTGAGGCAACTGCGCCACCCTGGGAGCCAAAACACACAGCACGTGGCGTCATACAGCAACACAGTCCTAGACACAAACTAAGACACAAACTGCAACACAGTCACAAACTAAGACACAAACAGCAACACAGTCCTAGACACAAACTAAGACACAAACAGCAACACAGTCACAAACTAAGACACAAACAGCAACACAGTCCTAGATACAAACTAAGACACAAACTGCAACTCAGCAGGAAACATAGACACTAAAACTGGCGCCTGGTGGCAACCTGCGCCACATTCTGGGCAACCTGCGCCACTCTGAACGCAACACAGCAAGCAACATGGCGCCCTGTGGCAACCTGCGCCACATTCTGGGCAACCTGCACCACTCTGGGCGCAACACAGCAAGCAACCTGGCGCCCTGTGGCAACCTGCGCCACATTCTAGGGCAACCTGTGCCACTCTGGGCGCAACACAGCAAGCAACCTGGCGCCCTGTGGCAACCTGCGCCACATTCTGGGCAACCTGCGCCACTCTGGGCGCAACACAGCAAGCAACCTGACGCACACAGGGCAGCAACATGGCGCCCTGGCGCAGCACAGCCCTAGTGCAGAATTTCCTACAGCAGTGCACCTACTTCGGCGAATTAATTAAAATAGAAAACGATATCGGATTTTAACAAAAGACCACTCATTGGGAAGCTCTCTGAGTGTAGTTTCTTCCTATGATTTTCATTTTTCAAAATAAGTATCCAGTTGGTACAGTTTTTCAAAACACTACACTGATGTACCAAAATCGGACAGAATTCTTTACCCAACTTGCAACTAAATTTTCTTTCTCATTTCTTAATGACATTTCGTGAAAGCAGTGCCTATTTCGTAGAGAATTAAGTCTACTTTCCAATGAAACAAGAAGCATTCAAAACGGAGTTCGATTGAGAACACAAAACCTACAAAAACCGAACCTACTCACAGTTTGATTCCAGAATTTTGACCTAACTTTGGAGGCTCATAACTTGAGCTACACAACTCCAAATTGGACGGAACCAGTGCCAACACGACCGGCTTTAAGTCTATTTTCAAAAACAATCATCCACATAATTTTTAAATCAACCGAACTGTGCCAGTTTTAGAAGGACCGAAACAGGGTCCAGAAACGCACAAAAGACCATAAGCAAGTAAAACTCATTATGATCAATCACCAAATACCAATCTCAACATCACATACTTATGCATTTTGTCAAACATCTAACATGCATTCTAAACATCACTTACACATTCTATCAAACACCTAGCGTGCAACATTTTTCCATCTATTCACTCAAGGCCATCAACACTCAAAACAACACCAACAACATACATATAATTTCATAATTCATTCATGCATATTATCAAACAACTCCTAGGCATCATAGGTTCTACCCTCCTATATACTACCCATCATATAACCCTTTATACTATGAGACTCCCCTTACCTTAGGTTATTCGAAGATGATGATCTCTCCACGGGAACACCAAGAAACCACAGCAACCGAGCTTCTCTCCTTCTTCTCTCCCTCCTTGTGCGCCTCCTTTCCCTCTTCCTTGCTCTCCTAGCCGCGCGCCTACCCTCTCTCTCACTCTCTCTATTTCGCAAGTCTTTCTTTCTTTTCCTCTCAATAGAAAAATGCGCAATGCTCCACCCTCACCACACTCCCCTCATGCGCATACACCTTGGGCTTGGATCGCGGGCTTCCTCCAGCTTAAGCCCGATCACTAACTCCATCCCCTAATATTCATTTACACACCCCTAATTTAATTAAAACACCTAGTTATTATTTTAATATAACTATACTAATAAATACATAAATAATTCAATTAAATAAATTAACTAAATTATTTTGGACGTTACAACCGTCGCCTTGTCTTAAGAAATATATCGTTGTTTAAACTGGAAAATAGTCGAAAGGATTAAATAACAGAAACCTTATCATTTCGATGAAACTAATACCCCAAGTCTCTTTTTATCTTCAAAACATCAACAAAAACATTCCTTCTTTCTTAAAAGACTTTCTTTTCAGTTAATCAACTTTGGAAAATTAAATTGGTAATCACCTAGGCTCTCCCTGTGGATCGATAACTCTTTTATTACGCGACAAGACCGTGCACTTGCGGCCTATCACTTAAGATCCTCTTCCTCTTGTTGAGGTTGATCCTCCCTTGGATACTCAGAAGCTTCTGAACTCTCACGAGTCATTCCTTCACTTCCTAAAGCTTCTAACTTCTTCCTCGTTTTGCCATACTTTCTCTTCTCACTTTTCTTGATTGTCTCCTCTTCTTCTTCTTCTTCTTCTTCTTCTTCTTCTTCTTCTTCTTCTTGCTGAATGGGCCTGAATTCGATCTTCATTTGCTTGAGATTCTTAGATGTGAAGTTTCTGCAGGCATCAATGCTCTCATATTCCTCAAGCAGGGTTCCTTCAGAGTAGAAAATCTTTGTAAGGGTCACTCCATAAGGAATAGTGGAGGTTACCCTCATGCTCTTGATGGCATCCATCATATGTCTCAGAATGATGTAGGGTAGGTTTAGACATTTCCTATTGGCTAACTGCTACAGAAGGATGAGATCAGTTGTGGTTACAAGATCATAAGTGCCTCCCCCAGGTGCAAGGTTGTGAACACAGACCTTGTGCAGGATTCTCAAGTGATCTTGCAAATTTTTGGCATTGATGGTGGTTTTTCCTTCCTTTAGCACTCTTTTGCAAACATGTTCCTGTGTGGTCCCAACTATGGACATCCAATTCTTTCCATAAATTTGTTTTTCTGTGGTTGGTATTTCCAGCGCTTCTGAGATGGATTCTTGAGTGATACGTATGTCTTTTCCACCAACTTTGCTTTTGATCCATTTAAGATCATTGTTGGTATAGGCATTCTCAAAGAATTCCTTTACCAAGTCTGGATAGACACGTTTTCTGATTTGAACAAAGCTTTCCCATTTCTGTCTCTTAAGGTATGGAAATAAATTCCAACCATGTTCCTTTATATCAGAAAGGTTGAAGAACTTCCCAGACTCAATTGGTCTTCTTGTAGCGTCTCTGTTTGCTTTGGACGATGATGCTCTGTTTTTCTTTGAGGATGAATGTGTTAGGCTCATGTATGGTTCTATGTTTTCTTCCGTATTTCCAAGGACAACTGGAATTTCTGGAGTGTTTGTGAAGGTGGTTATTATTCTTGCCAAACGAGGGGACTTTCGTTTTGGTGTGGTCATCCTACGGGCTCTAAAGGCTATTTGAAAAAATGTGTGCATAAGATTGAGAAAATCGGTTATGATTTTGAAGATTTGAAGATTTGAAGATTTAAATGTCTTTTAACAAGACATTGGAGAGAACAATTACATGTAGTAGCCGTTAGAAGGCACGAGAGAGAGTGAGTGAGAGTGGTTGCGCTGATGTGACGCGACAGCAGGCGCAACGACTAGAAACAGTTTTTAATTCGTTCTCATTCGTACATTTTCTTCTAATCGTTCTTATAACCCTAATTTTTTGATTTTTAAGACATATAATATACATAAGGAAAATACTAAAAGTTAGCTAATAAACTAAACTATAGAATAATAGTCCTGAACATAAGTGCCTTCTGAGCACTTTACAAGACATGGGAGATTTGCCTTCTGAGTTCTTTAGAAGACACAACTATGTGCCTTCTGAACTAGATTGAGCCTTAATGATATGCAAAATGTTCTTGATGAAATTGAAGGTTTCTTCTAAAAGTGGTTTTGTGAAAATATCAGCCTTCTGAACAAAGTTGATGCTTAGTGTCAACAAAGACTAATTCAACATTTTTCTTTTGAACACGATCTCTAATGAAATGATGATTTATATCAATATGCTTAGACCTAGAATGTTGAATAGGATTTTTGGGTAAAGTATCTTAATTCCCCCATTAAACTCATTTCAAATTTACTCTTCATAAGATTTTCAAAATCAGTGCAAATTCATTTGTTGCCCCAAAGATGATATCATCAACATAGATTTGCACAATGAAGAGTTCATATTTGTAAACTTTTCTAAAGAGTGTAACATCAATTTTGCCTCTTGAGAAACCATTTTTGATCAAGAATGAACTAAGCCTCTCATACCAAGCTCTAGGAACTTGTTTGAGTCCATATAAGGCCTTAGTTAGTTTAAAAACATGGTTTGACTTCATTTGATGAATGAAACCAGGAGGTTGGTGTACATACACTTCCCCATTTAGAACACCTTTCAAGAAGGAACTCTTGACATCCATTTGAAATAGTTTAAAGCTTTTATGAGCAGCATAAGAGAGAAGAATTCTTATAGCTTCTAATCTAGCAAGATGAGCAAAGGTTTCATCGTAATCAATACCTTCTTGCTGATTATAGTCGTGAGCTACAAGTCTTGCTTTATTTCTCACAAGCTTACCACTTTCATCCATTTTCTTTCTGAAGACCCATCTTGTTCCAATTACTGATTGATGCTTCGGAGAAGGTACCCGATTCCATACTTCAATCTTCTCAAGTTGAGCAAGTTCTTCTTGTATAGCTTCAACCCAGAACTCATCAGATATTGATTCATTTATGTTTTTGGGGTCTATCTCAGATATGAAGGCATGTTGAGAAGATTCCTCCCTAAAAGAACTTCTGGTTGTAACTGGTTCAGATGTTTCACCTATGATTTGATCTTGTGGGTGATCCATCACCATTTTCCAACTCCTAGGCAATTCAGAAGCTTGTGTTGATTCAATTTGAGAGTTCTTCTGATGTTTAGAAGATTGTGTAGTACATATTGTTTCTTGCTTCTCAATATTCGATTCTTCTTTGTTTGTCTCTTTTTCTGTCTCATCATCATCATCATCATCATCATCATCATCATCATCATCATCATCATCTCTATCATCTGCATGATTAGCTTCAAGAAACATAACATGCACGCTTTCTTCCATAAGCTTAGTCCTAAGGTTATAGACTCTATATGCTTTGGATGATGAGGAGTAGCCAAGGAATATAGCAGAATCAGATTTAGCATCAAAGTTTCCTAAGTTGTCTTTGTTATTTAAAATATAGGTGGCACATCCAAACATATGAAAATAAGATATGATTGGCTTTTTTTGTTTCCAAACTTCATATGGGGTTTTCTCAAGAATCTTTCTAATGGTAATTCTGCTAATAATATAGCAAGTAGTGTTAACTGCTTTTGCCCAAAAGTATTTCTCAATCTCAGAGTCATTCAACATGGTTCTAGCCATTTCTTACAGTGTTCTATTTTTCCTTTCAACAACTCCATTTTGTTTTGGAGTTCTTGGACAGGAGAAATTGTCTGGCACTCCATGTTCATCAAAAAATTCTTTGAAGGAAGAGTTTCCAAACTCTCCTCCATGGTCACTTCTTACTGCAATAATATTACAACCTGCTTCATTTTGAACCTTTTTGAAAAAATTTTAAACTCATTGAAAGCATCATCTTTGTTTTTCAAAAATAGCGCCAATGTATACCTTGAGTAATCATCAACAATCACAAAGGCATCTCTTTTTCCTCCAAAACTAGCATGTTTTGTTGGGCCAAGTAAATCCATGTGGAGAAGTTCCAGAGTTCTATGAGTAGATATCATGTCTAGGGTTTTTTGAAAGATGATTTTACATGTTTCCCTTGGATACATGCTGCTTCACATGACTTATCTTTCTCATACTTGATCTTTGGAAGCCCTCTAACTAGGTTTAACTTAGACAACTTTGAAATTCTTCTTATGGTATCATGACCAAGTCTTCTATGCCACATCCATTTATCATCTTCTCTAGAGATGAGACAAGTTTCATCAGGCATCAGATTGTTTTATCTTCTCATGACCAAGTCTTCTATGACCTTCAAAAATTGTTTTACTAGAATCTAAACACTTTATTTTGCATGCATCAGATTTAAAACATACATCATTTCAAGCATCACACAATTGAATCACACTGAGAAGATTGTGTTTTAAGCCTTCAACATATTGAACATTTTGAATCTGAGCAGAGTTTATTTTACCTACTGTACCTATACCTTTGATCCATCCTTTGTCATCATTATCAAACATGACAAAGCCTCCATCTAAGCTCTCCATGGAGAGAAATTTATCTTTCTCCCAGTCACGTGGCTTGAGCATCCACTGTCTAAGAACCACAGCGTTTTCCTTGATGCTAAGAGGCACTCCTGCAAATTGTAGTTAACAAAGATTTAGGTACCCATTGTCTTTTGGGTCCTTGTTGGTGCGTATTTCCAAAACCTGCCTTTTTGCTTTTTGTAACAGCTTGAAATGTAGTGTCCAAGTTGTTTAGAGTATGAGCATTTTGGTTTTGGCTTTCTAGGATTTTCAGAAGCCTTTCTATGATATGATAAATCCTAGCCTTCTCAAATGAAGTAGTGCATTCTTGAGCAGACTTGAGATTTTGTGCACATATAAGCAACTCAGGTGTTAAATGATTAATTTGCTCTTTCAAAGCTTTGTTTTCACGAACGATTTCCAGATTTGGATCTTTTGACTGATTAGCTGCATCAGCTAATTTTAAACTTAGAAGCTTATGTTGCTTAGAGAGTTTGAAGTGAGATTTCTATAAAGTGTGAATAGTTTTAGACATTCTTTCATTTTGCGCGCTCAGCTCCTCATTTTCACTTTTTGGTCTACAGAGTTGTTGTTTGAAAAGCATGGAATTTTGAGATAAAATGTTTGAATCATAAAGCAAGCTATCAAAAGATGATTCTATTTTTTTGCATGTATCACATCTAGAGAGTTTAGAGGCAGATACCTCATCTTGAGTTGATCCTGCCATGAGGCACAGATTTGCAGCTTCTCCTTCATGTTCTGAAGAGGAATCATCTTAGTTATCGCAAGTTGCCATGAATGCTTTCTTCTTTTTTCTGAGGACCTTCTGAATCCTTTCTTATTTAGAAGAGGACACTCTTGTCTCAGATGACCAAGATTTTCTGCATTCAAAGCAACTGATTTTCTTTTTGTTTGAGTCACTATTTGAAATCTCTCTTTTGTATTGAGAGAATGCTTTTCCTTTCTTTCTGTTTGTAAACCATTTGTTTACCCTTCTTGAGATTAATGACCATTCTTCTCCTTCTGAATATTCTTCACTTTCTTCATCATTTTCCTCATCAGTTTTTTGAGAGGATTTTAATGCTGCTTCTTTCCTTTTCTTAGAAGATGAGTTTCCTGTCTTCTGAGAAACTTTGAGAGCTACTGATTTCCTATTCTTTGGGTGAAGTTCTTCTTTGATTACTTGCTTATGTACTTTCAAAGAGCCAAGTACTTCATCAATGTTTAGAGTAGATAAGGTCTTGGCTTCTTCAATGGCTGTCACCTTAGGTCTCCATGCCTTTGGTAGACAACTTAGAAACTTTCTGATTTTCCCTAGGTTAGTGTATTTCTTTCCTAGAGAGCTCAAGCCATTTATCATTGTGGTAAATCTTGCAGACATTTCGTCAATTGTTTCATCTTCACTCATTGTGAACATTTCAAATTCTCTGACTAGAATTCCTGTTTTGGCTTCCTTGATCTGATCTATCCCTTCATGAGCTACTTGCAATGTGTCCTATATTTCTTTGGCTGTTTCTTTCCCAACAACTTTGTCATATTCACTTCTACTTAAAGCACAGGTGAGATAGTACTTTGCCTCTGAGTTCAGCAGGATTAGGCGTTTGTCTTCTGGAGTCCATGTTTCCTTTGGTTTATCATCAACTCTTCCTTCATCATAGGTAACCTTTGGAACATAAAGACCATTTTGAACAATATCCCAGATATATGTATCTTGGTATTCCATGTATAGTTTCATCTGATTCTTCCAGTAGTAGTAGTGTTCTCCATTGAATCCTGTAGGTCTGTTTGAATATGCTCCTTCTGGTAGAAATGCAACAGAATTTGGTCTGACCAAGACTTTTTCCAAGATCTTTCCTCAGACACTTTTTGAGTGTGTTCAACCAGAGGCCTTGCTCTGATGCCAATTGAAGTCAAATATAAGTCACAAGAAAGGGGGGTGGGTTTGAATTGTGACACATTTTAAAATATTTTTCTAGACTCAAATTCTTTTAGAAGCTAGTTTGGTACTTAGTGAAAAGATGACCTTTGTAAATATGTACTGTTTAGAAATTATAATCCGTTCTTTAAGAAATTGTTTAACTTGTTTTGTTTAGAAAATAGTTAGTGAGAAAACAGTAAAGAAAGCATGTAAAGAAGACATAGAGGTTTATAGTGGTCCACCCAACTCGTCAAGGGCTACGTCCACTCCTCACACCTAGTGAGATTTTCCACTATTTCACAAATAAGCTACATGCCAATCAATGGCTAATCCCTAGTAGTTTTCTTATCACAGCTCTATCAACTGTCCCACTAGTTTTTTCCAAGTCAAGCAACTTAAAACTCTAAGAAACACTTTCTTAGCCCTCTTCCCTCACAATACAGCAGCCTATGCTTATTGCTTAGAAGGTACACATATGTATGAATATATGTTTGGGTTCTTAACTTGGATACAACAAAATAGCTTAAGTAAAATACATTTGACAATTGACAACAAACTATGAAGACACTCAATAAAGTTCCAGCTATGTTGATTTGCAGTGAGTGTGTTTGGGAGAGAGTGTAGACTTACTCAGAAGGTACTGAGAAGCTTCTAATGTCTTGAAGAATTTTGTGCAGTCTCGCTTGAAGAAGTTCTGAGGGTTCAATGCTTTATTTATAGGCCATTTGTCTTGAAAGATCCATTGGAATGCCTTTAGTAAAGAGAGGATAGCCATTGAGTGCTTTTTGTGCCTTGACGGCTACCTTGCAGCAGGCGCCGTACGCTGTTGTAGATGACCGTTGAGAGCTTTTGTGCCCGAGAACCCATGAATACCGTTAGCATTGACTTGTTTCACTTGACGCAATTCTTCTTAGCATAATACCATAGTTGATGTAGCAATATGACCGTTTAGAGAAGCTTGATAGTTTTCCGCCATGCATCAGAAGCCTATACAGTAGCTTTTGAACACTGTCTTCTCAATATCTTCTGAGATACAGTCAGAATGCCTTCTGAAGTATCTTCTAAGTAATAATCAACTTGAGTTCATGTCGTCTAGAAGAATATCATGATTGTCGTATGTTTCTTTGCTTCATGTTAGGCCACATGGTGTTATTTCTTTGCTTGTTATCTTCTGAGCACCTCTTTGATCTGAGACAGTATCTTCTCAGGCCAATCCTTCTTTCTTATGTTGTGCTAATTCATAACACATGTTCTTCTTGAGATGTAGTAGTTTGTTCCTTTCTTTGAGATAACTCAAGAGAAGTTATAAGATAACTTTTGAATCAAAAAGCTTAAGAATCTTATCAAAACTATTTGTTTTCATCAAAACATGTCTTAGGGATTTTGCCTTAAAAATATTCCCCCTACCGCAGCTCCAACAATAGCTTGAGCGTTAGTTACTTGGGAAGCAACTCCTCGGCCGATCATTCTCACAGCTCCAATAGGAGAGGACGCAGACATTGGAAGGATAAAGAAAGGAGACACGAGAGGAGCCGATCACCCAGGTCAGGGTCCACTTTACATTCTTTTACTTCTTGACTCCTGGCTACCAAGGCCCGTCAGAAATTCCAAGTTTCAAACATTAAACCTTTTGAAGGTAAGATCCACCCTCAGAGGGGGTTAAGTTCAAAACATTCCCCTATCTTCTTGAGAGAATCGGCCTTCGGTTGGTTATCTAATCTACCCAGAAGATATTTTTGTTCATATAAAGAGCTTACTAAATAATTCAAAGCTCATTTCAACATTAACCAAGCTGTGGTAAAGAGCACCACAAGTATGGTGGGACTACAACACAAACCTAATGAGAGCTTGAGTGCATTCATGGACCAGTTTAACACACAGATCGGGAAGATCACAAAATTGAACCCCACAGTAGAGTTCTCCATGCTATGATTGCAGGCCTAGAACTTGGACGATTCTCGAACCACTCTGGACGAACTTTGACGTCGGGCAGTGGAAGAGCTCGTAGCTGCTAAGACCCACAGACAGATAAAGAATGACAATGGAAAAGACCCAACATCCTGTATGGGCGATAGTAAAGAAGGAGATAGTACTTACATGAAGGAGATAGTAAAGAAGGAGATAGTAAAGAAGGGAGGTGGGACAGTAATAGCTAATGAAAAGAATGAATTGATACTTACAAGGACTGTTACTGGGTGGGTAATCTGCATGGACTACAGAAAACTGAACAAGGCCACCAAGAAAGACCATTTCCCACTACCTTCATAGATCAAATGCTGGACAGATTAGCTGGCAAGAAATTCTTCTGTTTTTTGGATGGTTAATCAGGCAACAATCAAATTGCAATTGTTCTTGAAGACCAACAAAAGACAACCTTCACTTGTCCTTATGGTACCGTTGCTTTTAGAAGGATGCCATTTGGATTATGTAATGCTCCAGCAACATTCCCAAGGTGCATGATTGCTATATTCTCTGTTTTCATTGAGAAATCCATGGAAATTTTCATGGATGATTTCTCAGTGTTTGGGGAAACATTTCAAACTTGCCTAGCCAACCTAGAAGAAATCTTACAAAGATGTGAAGAGACCAGTTTGGTTCTCAATTGGGAAAAGTCTCACTTTATGGTTCAAGAAGGCATTGTGCTAGGTCATAAAATTTCAAAGAAGGGTTTGGAAGTAGACAGGGCCAAGATTGAGGTAATTGAAAAGCTACCACCCCCTACCAGTGTTAAAGGTATCAGATGTGACACCCGCTACCCCGTTTGGAAAACGTGACGTAGATAAAAGGGTTTGTAGAAAATACGTCTTTGTGAAAACTTTGAATCAAATGAAATAACAAGTATCACGAATAAACACGAAAATACAAGTCGACCTAATAACAAAAGTAAAGTAAAAACCCCATGGAACCCTTGTGTCACATGTCTCAGAGCTTTTACCACTTATTACAACTTTTGAAAAACAACGAATAAACAATCATAATAACTAAAGTCTTCGTCTTGCACGAATTACTTCTCGGCATCCACGTCGATAGGTTCATCACTATCTGCTTGCTCATCACCTAAACGTGTACAATGGCACACGAGTAGCCACAAAGAAGAGTGAGGAAATCACACAACATAGGAAATAATAAACGGTAGTGGATACAACATACATAACATGCATACACAAACAATCATCATCATCTAATCCTCATTGTCGCGACCTCACGTACGGTCCTAGGACTACAACGTCAACGCAATCCTAATACCCACTATTCCAACGTCACGGTCAAAACGTTAACTATTCTATTAACACATCTGGACCCATCTAACTCTGGGTAAACGGATGCAAGTTCCCTCACATCTCGGGCAATAGATAGAGTCTAGTCAGGGTACCCAGTGTTTTGTGTAACTCCCCAGCAGTACCCCACTTAGGACCCCCCCATTGGGCCTACCCGCAAGGTCGGGTCGTGGCCGTCTCTATTACTATTCCCATAATCGTTTGCTTACCACCCCACCTATAATCATCACCATCCTTTGAGGTACAGCTCACCCATACTGTGACGAGTCCTTGCCCATACTGCAACAAGGTTCCTCCTACAACTTAAATTACTAAGGTATGACTCGCCCATACTGCAGCGAGTCCTTGCCCATGCTGCGACAAGGTTCCTTAAGCATCATCATCATCAACTTCTCTAAGAACTCCTAAGTCCGAGGGTATCATCAACAACTAGGGAGTCATTTGTTCTATAATCATCATCATCTCGGGCATCACCATACAACAAGGGGGTCGTTATAGCCATCATCTCTAGTCATAACTATTTTCATATGGAGTCGTTTTGATTCAATGCCTCTAATCCCAACTTCACCCATTACTTGATATTTCCTAAGGCTTCTATGACATTTATTGTCTCAATCATCATCCATGGTCAAGGTTACCTGAAACTAGCTTTGGAAGGGTCAATCATTATGGAAAACAGCCCTACAATAGTCCTAATTCATTAACAGCTTAGTCTTATTCAACTAATAGGCTTTAAATGGCCTCTTAGGTAATTTTAATAGTTCTAACCCATTAACGGCTTAGTCTTATTCACCTAATAGGCTTCAAATGGTCTCTTAGGTAGTTTTAATCGTTCTAATCCATTCACAAATTAGTCTTAATCAGTTAATAGGCTCTAAATTGTATCTTAGATACTTCCCATTACTCTAATCAACTAAAAAATATCAACTTATTCGATTGTCGTTCTAGTTTATGCCTATAAATCATTATAAGTCATTCTTAATAAAATTCCTAGGGAGTGTGAAGCAGAAACAACCATGTTCCACTTAAATTCAACTTATTCAATTGCATGCTAAACTACCATATTCCCTAGTTATCATCCCCCTCTTCTTACTGTGGATACCTTGTGTTGCAGGTAAACTAATATTGCAGGATGTGTTTTGATGATGAAAAAGACTAAGGTAAAGTTGACGGTCAAAGTCAAATGAAAGTGACTAAATGTCAAAATCAATCCAAGACAAACAAGCCAAGAATTGAAGATTCAAGTTTAAGGGTAGTCCTTAAATATAAGGGTTGTCCTTAGGGTTTGGGTGTGTCTTAGGAAAAAGTGTAAGCTCTTTCAAAGGTCAGCTCGTATATCAAAGTCTCACACACTCACAAAGTTTTTTAAAGTTGCATGCATACTTACGTAAACATTCTCATCACCTTTTAAAATAACAAAATCGATTTTCTCATGCATAAACAAATATCAAAATCGATTTTCAGGTAAATTAGAAAAGGTAGAATCGATTGTCAGGTCATGTACTTTCAGTACATAAATCGATTTCTGAGCCAAACAATTTTTAAGGGAAGAATCGATTCCCAATCTTTTGCACATAACTGAGAATCGATTCCCACTTGTCTCAGGCAAGCTGAAAATCGATTCATACATATTTTCACTAAGTATAGAATCGATTCCTAGCTTTCCATGGTACTCAAGAATCGATTTCCCATATTTTCCAAACAAAGATAAATCGATTCCTCACCTAAATAAATCGATTCCTAGATCAAATACATTTCAACAAAGAATCGATTCCTACACTATTTTCAACGTAAAAATAATTTCCTCATAGCCTATAAATAGGCAGTGCTTCACGATTCATTTTACACAACACACAACACAACCCATTTGCACGAATCAGAAAAACTTTTGAGCAAACTCTTCACGCTTTTATTTTTGCTCGTCACGCTCCGTTGGTCTGTTTGAGCTGATCTGTTGCTAAGAGTTAGTTGGGGTTGCATTCTTCAAGTTGTAATATCTGCCTACATTAGAGGTATTTCTGTCTTTACAATTGTTTATTATTTAATTGGTGTGTTTTGTTCTAGGGAGTGGGGTATCTCTCTAGGGTAGCTGTTTGTACTAGGAAGTGAGGTATCTTTCTGGGGCAGCTGATTGTAACAGGGGTGGGGTATCTCTTGTTATTGTTGTAATAGATTTGAGGGCTCTCCATAGGTGGGGTATCCTAGGAGGAGAGTGCCTGAGTCTGTAAAGGTTTTCCAAGGCACCTGTAAGCCTTGTTGTTTTAGTGGAAAATCTCACAAGGGTGTGAGGACTGGACGTAGGTCACTAGGAGGTGACCGAACCAGGATAAATCTCTGCGTGCTTTACTGCTTTCCTGCTTTATTGTTATAACGCTTTACTGCTTTATATCCTAATTCCTTCGCTTCCACTTAACCTGCGCGAAATTGATCTAAGTCATTGAAAAAGGGGAAAAACGTTTTCGAAAGATCTGAAAAGTTTTAAATCTCAATTCACCCCCCCTCTTGAGACTGAAGCCACTTGGTAACAAGTGGTATCAGAGCTAGACTCTTGTATAAAGGGCCTAGCAGCTTCAAGAGAAATGGCTTCAGGTTGGTCTACGCAAGAGGGTGCTTCTCTTACCCGTCCTCCGGGATTCAACGGGAAAGATTATGCATATTGGAAAGAAAGAATGAGAATCTTTATTGAAGGGGTAGACTTAGATGTTTGGGATGCTATGGAAAAAGGACCCTATGTCCCCACACACATAGTAGATGGTATTCTTACAATTAAAAGTAGAAATGAATGGTCTGATGATGAGAAAAGAAAAGTGCAACACAATTTACGTGCCAAAAATATTATTACTTCTGCTTTAAGTCCTGATGAATTTTTTCGAGTTTCAAACTGTAAATCTGCCCAAGAAATGTGAGATAATCTCCAAGTTACTCATGAGGGTACAAATGAAGTGAAAAGGGCAAGAACAAATACTCTTATCAGAGAGTACGAACTATTTAGAATGAATACAGGTGAAACAATACCAGAAATGCAGAAAAGGTTCACTCACATAGTGAATCAGTTAAGCTTGTTGGGTAAGTCATTTCCTGCAGAGGATCTAATCAACAAAGTTCTGAGATGTCTGAATAGAGAATGGCAACCCAAAGTTACTGCTATAGCTGAATCAGGAAATTTAGCTACTATGACTCTGGCTACTCTGTTCGGTAAACTTCAAGAGCATGAACTAGAACTCACTCGTCTAGCTGAGTACGAAAATACAGATAAGAAAAAGAAAAGCTTGGCTCTAAAAGCATCTAGTTCTAGTCGGTTTGATGATAGTGACAACTCAGATGATGAAATTGATGAAAGTGAAGAGAATATGGCTCTTATGGTTCGGAAGTTCAAAAGGTTCATGAAAGGCAACAACTATCCAAAGAAGAACTTCAAATCAAAAAGGTTCTCCAGCAAAGAAAGTACATCCGGTCCTCCTACTTGTTATGAATGCGGGAAACCCGGGCACATGAAAATGGAATGTCCTAATCTACAGAAAAAGGACTCCAAATCTGAAAAGAAGGCATTCAGGGATAACAAAGGAAGAAAAGCCTACATTGCATGGGAAGACAACTGCATGGATTCATCAGATGAATCAGAGGATGAAGAAGCTCAAGTTGCATTAATGGCTGATCATGAAAGCGAGAATGAAAACGAGGTATGCTTCAAGGTACGGGGGTCAGATTGGTACCTTGACAGCGGATGCTCAAAGCACATGACTGGAGATATTACAAAGTTCCTAACTCTTACCCCCAGATCAAGCGGTCATGTGACTTATGGTGACAATAACAGAGGAAGAATCCTTGGTGAAGGTAAAGTTGGTAAAGATTTATCTACTGCTATTGATAATATGCTCTATGTTGAAGGTCTTAAACATAATTTATTAAGCATTAGCCAACTTTGTGATAAAGGAAATAGGGTAATATTTGACTCAGGTTCATGCATCATTGAGGATAAACAAAGTAAACAAGTTAGAATGATAGTAAATAGAGTAGAAAACATATACATGATGAGTTTAGATAGTGTTTCATCACATAATGCATGTTGCCTCATTAGTAAAGAAGAAAACTCTTGGTTATGGCACCGTAGGACAGCTCATATTCATATGGATCATCTTAACAAGCTAGTCTCTAAAGATCTAGTTAGTGGTTTGCCTAATATCAAGTTTGAAAAAGATAAATTGTGTGATGCATGCCAAAAGGGTAAACAGGTAAAAGTGTCTTTTAAATCAAAGAATATTGTGTCTACTAACAAACCTTTGCAGCTGTTACACATGGATCTATTTGGTCCCTCAAGGACAAAAAGTTATGGTGGAAATTACTATGCTCTAGTTATAGTAGATGATTATTCAAGGTATACTTGGACTCTCTTTCTGGCAAATAAGAGCGAAGCTTTTGGAGCATTCAAAAAGCTTGCTCGCAGCATTCAAAATGAGAAAGAATTGAAGATTGTCTCAATTCGATCTGATCACGGTGGAGAATTTGAAAATGAAAAATTCGAAATCCTATGTGAAGAACTTGGTATAAATCACAATTTCTCAGCACCTAGAACTCCTCAACAAAATGGAGTTGTTGAAAGGAAAAATCGATCATTGGAGGAACTTGCCAGAACAATGCTAAATGATCATGACATCCCAAAATACTTTTGGGCGGATGCTGTAAGTACTGCTTGTTATGTTATGAATAGAGTTCTGATTAGGCCTATTTTAAAGAAAACCCCCTATGAACTTTACAAGGGGAGAAAACCAAATATTTCACACCTTCACACTTTTGGTTGCAAATGTTTTGTATTGAATAATGGAAAAGACAACCTAGGTAAATTCGATGCTAAAGCTGATGAAGGAATTTTTCTTGGTTACTCTTTATCTAGCAAGGCCTTTAGAATTTTCAATAAAAGAAATAAGGTTATTGAGGAATCTGTACATGTTACATTTGATGAAACTAACCCCAAAAAGCTGGGAAAGGTTATTGATGATATTGCAGATGAACCTGAAGAATTACAGATAGGTGAGAAGAAGAAAGATAAAGAAGAAGAAACAAAAATCTCCTCTCAAGAGAAATCAGAAGAAGGATCAAGCAGTGAACTTCCCAAGGAATGGAGAATCCCAAGGGATCACTCGCTTGAAAATGTCATAGGTGATGTAACTAAAGGGGTAACTACTCGTAACTCTCTTCGAAATGCATGTAATCATATGGCTTTCGTATCTCAAATTGAACCTAGAAATATAGATGAAGCCGTAGTTGATGAACATTGGACTATTGCTATGCAAGAAGAGTTAAATCAGTTTGAAAGAAACGAAGTGTGGGATCTAGTTCCTAGACCTGATAATCATCAGATAATAGGCACAAAATGGGTGTTTAAAAACAAGCTAGACGAATCAGGTATAATAATTAGGAACAAAGCTAGACTAGTTGCTAAAGGTTATAATCAAGAAGAAGGAATAGACTATGATGAAACTTATGCTCCTGTAGCTAGATTAGAAGCTATTCGCATGCTACTTGCTTTTGCTTCAATCTTGGAATTTAAATTGTATCAAATGGATGTTAAGAGCGCGTTCTTAAATGGTTTTATCCAAGAAGAAGTATATGTTGAACAACCACCTGGTTTTGAAAATTTTGAAAAACTAGACCATGTTTTTAAACTCAAAAAGGCTCTATATGGTCTGAAGCAAGCTCCTAGAGCTTGGTACGAAAGATTGAGCAAATTCCTACTCAATCATGATTTTCAAAGAGGAAAAGTTGACACTACACTTTTTATAAAAAGGTCAAAAGATGACATCTTACTCGTGCAAATTTATGTGGATGATATTATTTTCGGTGCTACTAATGAATTGCTTTGCAAAGAATTTTCAAGTATTATGCAGAATGAATTTGAAATGTCAATGATGGGAGAACTCAACTTCTTCCTTGGGCTTCAAATAAAACAAACAAACAACGGCATCTTCATATCTCAATCAAAGTACTGCAAAGAACTACTCAAAAGATTCAAAATGGACAAAGCAAAAGAAATGTCCACACCAATGAGCACCTCATGCTACTTAGACAAAGATGAAGAAGGTAAACCGATAGAACTAAGCAAATATCGAGGTATGATTGGCTCTCTTCTCTACTTAACTGCTAGTAGACCGGACATCATGTTTAGTGTTTGCATGTGTGCTAGGTATCAAGCAAATCCAAAAGAGTCACATTTAGTAGCTGTCAAAAGAATAATGAGATATCTGGTAGGCACTCAAAATGTTGGTCTATGGTACCCAAAAGGCGCCACATGTAGCCTTATTGGATATTCAGATTCTGACTTTGCAGGATGTAAGTTGGATAGAAAAAGCACTAGTGGAACATGTCACATACTAGGTAGTGCATTAGTCTCATGGCACAGTAAGAAACAAGTCAGTGTCGCACTGTCAACTGCTGAAGCAGAATATGTTGCAGCAGGGAGTTGTTGTGCACAAATCCTCTGGATGAAGCAACAACTTCTTGACTATGGTATAGATCTAGATCATATTCCTATAAAATGCGACAATACCAGTGCTATCAATCTTACAAAGAACCCCGTCCAACACTCTAGGACCAAGCATATAGAGATAAGACACCATTTTCTTAGAGATCATGTCCAAAAAGGGGATTGTGTAATCGAATTTGTGGAATCGGCAAAACAGCTGGCGGATATTTTTACAAAACCTTTACAAAAAGAAACCTTCTTCTTCATTCGAAGAGAACTTGGAATCATTGATTCCTCTTCTTGCTGTTAGATTCGCATCTTTATTACATGTTGCCCTCTTTGATCATGACAAAAAGGGGGAGAAGAATAGAGTTTAATATGTAGAATAAAGTTTTAATATTCAGCAGTTTAATATGTAGAATAAAGTTTTAATATTCAGCATGCATTTGCATTCACTTGCATACAGTCAATAAAACAGGGGGAGCATCATGATAGGGGGAGTATCATATACATTATCTGTTTGAACTAACCTCCTACCCTGAGATGAGTTAATGTTTTGTCATCATCAAAAAAGGGGAGAATGTGGATACCTTGTGTTGCAGGTAAACTAATATTGCAGGATGTGTTTTGATGATGAAAAAGACTAAGGTAAAGTTGACGGTCAAAGTCAAATGAAAGTGACAAAATGTCAAAATCAATCCAAGACAAACAAGCCAAGAATTGAAGATTCAAGTTTAAGGGTAGTCCTTAAATATAAGGGTAGTCCTTAGGGTTTGGGTGTGTCTTAGGAAAAAGTGTAAGCTCTTTCAAAGGTCAGCTCGTATATCAAAGTCTCACACACTCACAAAGTTTTTTAAAGTTGCATGCATACTTACGTAAACATTCTCATCACCTTTTAAAATAACAAAATCGATTTTCTCATGCATAAACAAATATCAAAATCGATTTTCAGGTAAATTAGAAAAGGTAGAATCGATTGTCAGGTCATGTACTTTCAGTACATAAATCGATTTCTGAGCCAAACAATTTTTAAGGGAAGAATCGATTCCCAATCTTTTGCACATAACTGAGAATCGATTCCCACTTGTCTCAGGCAAGCTGAAAATCGATTCATACATATTTTCACTAAGTATAGAATCGATTCCTAGCTTTCCATGGTACTCAAGAATCGATTTCCCATATTTTCCAAACAAAGATAAATCGATTCCTCACCTAAATAAATCGATTCCTAGATCAAATACATTTCAACAAAGAATCGATTCCTACACTATTTTCAACGTAAAAATAATTTCCTCATAGCCTATAAATAGGCAGTGCTTCACGATTCATTTTACACAACACACAACACAACCCATTTGCACGAATCAGAAAAACTTTTGAGAAAACTCTTCACGCTTTTATTTTTGCTCGTCACGCTCCGTTGGTCTGTCTGAGCTGATATGTTGCTAAGAGTTAGTTGGGGTTGCATTCTTCAAGTTGTAATATCTGCCTACATTAGAGGTATTTCTGTCTTTACAATTGTTTATTATTTAATTGGTGTGTTTTGTTCTAGGGAGTGGGGTATCTCTCTAGGGTAGCTGTTTGTACTAGGAAGTGAGGTATCTTTCTGGGGCAGCTGATTGTAACAGGGGTGGGGTATCTCTTGTTATTGTTGTAATAGATTTGAGGGCTCTCCATAGGTGGGGTATCCTAGGAGGAGAGTGCCTGAGTCTGTAAAGGTTTTCCAAGGCACCTGTAAGCCTTGTTGTTTTAGTGGAAAATCTCACAAGGGTGTGAGGACTGGACGTAGGTCACTAGGAGGTGACCGAACCAGGATAAATCTCTGCGTGCTTTACTGCTTTCCTGCTTTACTGTCATACTGCTTTACTGCTTTATATCCTAATTCCTTCGCTTCCACTTAACCTGCGCGAAATTGATCTAAGTCATTGAAAAAGGGGAAAAACGTTTTCGAAAGATCTGAAAAGTTTTAAATCTCAATTCACCCCCCCTCTTGAGACTGAAGCCACTTGGTAACACTTACCTCGAATCCAAGTGATCACGAACAGGAGTGTGAAGCAGAAAAAGCAACTCATGTGCTCCAAACAGTAATAAATCCGTCATATATTATTCCCTTGATGATCCCGGGATTCACAAATAACAAAAGTACAAAGGCACGGTATTAGATCGTTGCCCGTAGGGACTAAAAGGACCAAAAAACCAAGGCTCAGGGACATACCACGAAATTCTGACACAAAGGCTGAAAACTTGTTATTATAGCATTAAGGACGTCGCTACAAGCGTGTAGCTTCAAAGGGTGTGCGAATCAGACATCGGTAAGAGAAGTTATGCCAAAAATACTATTTTACGGTATATAGAACTCAAACGAAGAACTAGAACGTGATAGATACTGCTTACCACGAAATCATACCTGAAAACAGCAAGGGAGAGGATCCTTAATTGATTTCAATATATCTTGAAGTCCATGGAGTGAAGGAACTGAAAATCCCATTGAGTAGTGCTCAACGGTAACGAAGAACGGTGAAGAACGGCAAAGATCAGGACATATTTTTGAAAGATCTAGGTTTGCAAATCTAATGGAATAGAATGAAAGTACTCTTTTCAGTGAGTCCAAAGAAAATCTCGGTTCTTCAAGATGATCACCGGTGTAGCCATAAATAAGACCGGAAGTTGTAGTCACGGGTAAAACACGTCATTTTTCAAATTCATCAAAATAATAAAAGCAGTACCTTTTCACGAAGGTTTCGACGAGGGGAATCCAATGACGGTGTCTGTTTTTCCAAACGATGACTGTAGTGACCGGAATCAGCTATTTACCGTACGAAATACAGTAAAATTTCTATCTAAGATGACCAAAATAATGCCATAAAGCAGTACCTTTGGTAATTTTTTGTGAACAAATGAGAGAGAACGGTAACCGAGAAGAAAAAGAATAGGTTTTCCTAACTTTCTCTTATCACTTCACTTTAGTTTTTTTAACTACATTTCTAAATTTATACAAATACTATTCTACTAAAATTATCTATTAAAATGTAAATGAGTCAAACTAAAAAAAACTATTACCTTTTTGGAAAAAGTTAACAACTTAAAATTTTAATTTTTCTCTCCGAAATCTGTTTACACTCTTATTGATAACCTACTATCACCTCTTATTGATAATCTACTATCTATCTTTTACTATGTACTATAATCTACTAATCAACTAAAATAATCAATTGAAACTACGAGATAACTGCAATGATATATAAAAAAAGGGATAACTGCACTGATATATAAAAAATCATAGGATTAATATTTGTCATCGATAATTAAAATTTTTGATCACTACTATAAACCAACAATCTAAAAAACAAGAAGATTTAATGACTATTTAAACTACTGATTAATATTTAAAACAAATATTTATTATTGATAATCTACTATCTCGCTTTTACTATCTAATATAATTCACTAATCAACAAAAATAATCAATTGAAATTATGAGGTAA
The DNA here is from genome assembly GCA_039519185.1 of Astragalus membranaceus. Lineage (NCBI taxonomy): Eukaryota > Viridiplantae > Streptophyta > Magnoliopsida > Fabales > Fabaceae > Astragalus > Astragalus membranaceus. The sequence continues at coordinate 32,819,012 of CM076850.1, read as the reverse complement.
CTGCACTGATTTATATAAAAACACAGGATAACTGCACTAATATATAAAAAAGCACGAGATTAATATTTGTAATTGATAAATAAAACTTTTGAAGACTAGTACTACAAACCTGTTATCATAAAAACAAGAAGACTTAATGACCAATTAAACTACTAATTAATATTTAAAACAAATATTTCTTGTTGATAATGTACTATCTAACTTTTACTATCTACTATATAAAAAAACACGAGATTAATATTTGTTATTGATAATTATAATTTTTGAAGACTACTATAAACCTACCTTCTAAAAAAACAAGAAGGCTTAATGACTATTTAAACTGATTAATTTTTAAAACACACGTGACAAATATTTGTCACTAATACCTAAAAAAGAACAAATAATTGTGACTGATATAAAAAAACACGGGATAAGTATTTCTTATCTATAATCTACTATCTATCTTTTACTATCTACTATAATTTACATATCAACTCAAATAATCATTTGAAACTATGAGATAACTGCATTGATACATAAAAAACATGGGATAACTGCACTGATATATAAAAAAATATGTGGATAACTGCAATGCTATATATAAAATCACGGATGTGGATATCTTATGTTGCAGGTTAAGTTTTGCTGATGAAGCATTTCTAAATAAAGTGACAAAAAGGAACTCCAAGACACAACCAACTCAAGAAGAAATTCTGTGTCAAGGGTAGACGTTAGGAAGTCCGGTCGTGTCTTAGGAATGAAATGTAAACCGCTTTTGAGGATCGCCTCAAATCACTAAACATACTAGCACCCACACAATTAACCTAACATATGCCTTCAATTAATAAATCAGACACGAGATGGAGATGTAACAAGAAAAATATTAAGTCTATTAACGAGACACGAGGGAAACGTAGTAAACTAACATGGATACAAATTAATCTAACGTGGCCAGAGCAATTTTTTTGGAGAAAATAACTGAGATATGAGGTACGAGGGAAGGGAAGGGACCTTAGTCAACTAAGGTGGTGGGTTACAAATCTATTAATTTGTATTGACTATTTTTTTTTATAAACCGGGTATCTTCTGTGTGCAACTGCAGTGACTAATCTCTCGAGTCGGATGACATCACAATAAGCGGCAAAGCTCTCCTTCAAGATATTTAACACTGCTACATACCTAAGACTGAAATCGAACCCAGAACCTTGGTTGGGTTAAGCTGGAAGAGCCCCCCTACTTTCTCATCCAAGTTATCTTCGTTCGTATTGACTATATTAATAAATCAGACACGAGATGGAGATGTTACAAAAAAATATTAACTCTATTGATGAGGCACTCTATTAATGAGGCACGAGGGAAGGGTAGTCATCTAACATGGATACTCTTTAAGGACAAAAATTTCTAAAAAATTAATTAGCATAATTGTTTTTTTTAATTAAAGATACACGAGATCTTGTAATTAATAACAGAATCTGAGCCGTTATTTAATCTCACGATTATAATTAAATGTTCTCATTTCTCATAATAATCAACTATTCTCAATGAGTGGTCTTATATATTGTTATTTCAATTAATTCAATTAATATTGTTGTTTGGAAATAATACTTCCCATTAAAAGAGCTCTAATAAATTGGAGGCTTCTCGAGTGTACAAAAAACACCACCTCGACTATTAGATCAAAGAGTTCTTTTTGGATCAATTAACATATATGAACGACACCCCAAATTAGTTCAATAGTTCAATAATATATATATATATATATATATATATATATATATATATATATATATATATATATATATATATATATATATATATATATATACATATTTCCATACTAGTTATATCTATAAAAGAATATAACTTTAACTAACTAACTAACTATGTAACGTGAGACGAACTTATGAACAAAAAAACAAAAAAATAAATAGATAAATAAAGAACATGAGTTTTTTTGTTAATAGAAGGAACATGAGTTATTGATATTGATATTGATATGATAATAGAATCAAATAAAACTCATTATTGGTAGTCCAAAGTCGACCATGATTTATTGTTTTAGATTTTGTAGCTTATGAAAATAAGCACGTTGTAAGACCACGGCTGATCTCCAATTTTTTTTAACAAATAGATAAAACTAATAATAACAAACTAATTGCTTAGCTGAAATATGATCATTTGTAAGGAAAATAGAGAAAGACATCTCAAAGTAGCAAACCAAAAAAATACAACATGGTACATAAGTAAAGCAATGCCCATCGATTATTAGATACTTGTGTGTTTCAAATGTTAAAGTCTCAAAATTAAACTACAATTCAAAAGCAATGGGGAATATTCTAAAATGATCATTGCACATTGGACAAACTTGCTAAAGTTTCAATAATCTTTAATTCGCATTCATCATACTGTTGAAGCCTATTAGTGTTCAATACTCAATAATCAATGATTTCGAAAAAAATTACGTTTTAGTGTTCAGTGAGCTATTTTTCAGATGATGGTTTTGAAACCAAAAAATATGGCGCACCTCGTCAATCATAAAACAAATATCTGAAACCAAACAGAAATAAAGAATAAGAGAAAAATATAAACACAAAAATGAAGATTAAGTATCCAATGAGGATGGAGATTATGTGACTATTGACAAACTGCTTATCTTGTTAATCTTTGCAATGGAACCTACAAATACCACCAGACGAAGAGAGTGAGAAACAAAAAAAATGATTCTATATCTAGAACAAAAAGAATAGAGAGAAAAAGGAGTAAAAGAAGAACAAAGAATTGAGAGAATCTATACTACATACAATGAAGGCTTCTCTCAAAGCCTATTTACAAGTGTCAACCAAAGATAATGACATGTAATCGTTCAAGAAAATCCACGCAGGCAAAAAAACATGACGTGTGTAGACATTATGATGACTCAGCGCTTTCCTTGCTCTAAGAAATTGATTATTTTTCGGCCATTAAATTAGGAATCATAATGTCACTTTAATAGTCAGCACACACTGTAACCGTAAATTATTCATTGCATATTTGAAATGTCACCTGAGTTTACGCCTTCATTTCAATTTTGGAATTACAATTCATTACAATTCCAAGGAATTGACGCATATGCTTATTTCCATAGCATTTTGTGTCTTCAAATATCACTGCCTTAATCAAACCATATACCTACTACTCATGATACACAAAAACAAAAAGGAAAAATTTATATGGGGTGCCAGCTTAATTTCCTGTCATATACATTAATACGACATCAACTCGATTTACGAGAAATCTGGGAATGCCAGCTTAATTTGTGAAAACATGTATACACACTTGGATGACTCAGCGCTTAACTTGAAATTCTAAAAACCTGCATTATTATCGGCCCTTACATTCGGCAACATAATCTCCCTTTAATATCCAGCACCCATTGTAACAGCCAATTCATTTCATTGCATATTTCAAAGATGAACTTAATTCATGCCTTCATATCCTCATACACCATACGACATGCATTAAATTAATGACACAAATGAAGTTGAATTGGAAATAATTCAAATTAAAATCCCAAATCATTACAAATTCATTCCATTGACTCATCTCCTGCCATATACATTATTACGCAATGAATACGCATTACAATGAACCTGAGAATGCCAGCTCATTACTAAATCAATGGGAATAACAATTATGAAAAAAAAATAACAACTGAATTAGTACCCAATTATTCCTCTAAACGATAATTAGCACCCAAATAAAATTGTACTATAAATATGGGTGCAACTATTCTCAGTCTCCACACCTATCAATTACATAATACACACTGTCAAGTTTAGACTTTACACACAGTCACCCAATGGCATCACATCAAAAATCACTCACCCCCCTCCACAAAAAATTCGACTTCCAATCTGTTGTTGGTCCTAATCATGGGAATGGTTCTATTTTAGTTAGGGTTTTGAGAAAATGGCGTGTCCCTGGTGATAAATGGTCAAAGCTCCCAATATCTGTTGAGTTAGTCTTGGTTGATTCTGAAGTGTGTGTGTCATTTCCTAATACACCTGTCTTCATGTTGTTTGTTCTCTTTTTACAAATAACATCGATGCCTATCCCATAATGTACTAACTTTGCTATTTGTTATTGTTGTAGGGAACTAAACTACAAGCACACATTAAAAGGCAGTTTATCTACAAGCATGATAAAAACATCAATGAGGGATTCATATACTATGTTTCAAAGTTTGAAGTTGTTCAAAATCTGGGTGATTGTCGTGCCGCAAGGCACGAGTTCAAGCTGAATTTTGAATTCGAAACAAAGATTCTGCAAGCATCAAATGAATCGGTGCCAATACCCACCTACACCTTTACCCGACCTGCAGACTGTTTCCAGGCAGTATTTCCAGAGGAATACTTAATAGGTTTCATGATTTAGAGTTTTGATGGGGATTTAAACTTTTTATACTCTATTTTATTTGCTAAAATTTACATCATACCACTGTTATAAATCTATTTCCCTATGCAAATATTGCTGGTGTATTAACTGGTATCACAACCACAAAAGAATACTATAGAAATAATAAGAAGTCCACTCTCATCACCATTGAGTTGGATAATAGAGGGTGAGTTCTATTGTTGTTATTATCTTAATACGAATACTGCCTCTGATAACTTATTCAGTGATTGTTTCTTAATTAGGTACCGTTTCAATGTGACCCTCTTTGGAAGTTTTATGGAGCAAATGACTTCCTTTGTTTCATCTGGAGAGGCTGCCAACACTGTTATTGTGCTTCTCTTTTGTAAGGTCACTACAGATCAAGGTATGCATAATCGAGAGAGATGCATTTGGTTGAATAATAGTTTAGTCTCCTCATTAATTGGATTTTATAGACGGTTTTTACCTCATTAATTGGATTTTCAAACTATTAATTGAATAATAGTTTAGTCTCCATTTGGTTGAATAATAGTTTAGTCTCCTTTTGTACAAACAACATCTACATCTCAATCATATTATATGTCCCAAATTATGACGGTTTTTACCTCATTAATTGGATTTTCTAACTTCAAAATTTATTATCACAGTTGTGCGATGATCAATCCCATGTATGCTCGACCAATTGTGACATGCATGTAAAAGCAATTTGGATTAGTTTAGGTTCGACCACCAACTTATCATAAAAATAGTATATTGAAATCATCTATTAGTCAGGTTATGTAGAAGAAGAATGACAAGCATATGGGAACGTAGGCAACTCACACTTAACGAAATTGACGATTCAATGATTTCCATCCACTTGCGTCACCGGCGCCTTCATATGCCATTCCCTAGAGTCAAACAAATAGGCCCGGTAATTACTTTCGTTTAATGCATTACATATAATTATTATATGTAATATCAAACAATTTGGAACTTGGCATACAATAAGTATAAGATAAGTACCTTTATAGCAACTACGTTTAAAAATAAGCTCACATGTCACCTCATATCAAGATTGTATAATTGTACGATTGCTAATGACACAACATCATTAAATATGCATCAGAATAGACAATGAATGATGCATCATAATTAGTTGAAAAAACATGTATTAAGAAGTGAAAAACTAACGGAACGGCGGATGAACAAACCCAAAAATACACTTGAATCAATAAAAAATGTTGAAATATATTGAATAAAGAACAAGTAAATATCCAAAAACATTTATTTTCAATTCAAAATACAACTGAAAGACAAAAACAAATGAACCTTTGATGACGAAAAAGGCAAAATTGAGCATCAAATTATAGATTAACACATTATAAGAAATATTTCAAATAAGTCATGATATAATGATGATTACAACCAATAATGAAGTTTGTAAAAGTATTTCATCTGATAAAAGAACAATTACCAGGAACTATGTTAAACTCTAATATAAGTGAGTAAACAGCAAGCAAGAGAACAATTTTGCAAAAATAATAAAAATTAATCAACACAATTGAATGGAACAATTCGTATGAGACAGATAATAAGAAATCAACCCACACTATGAATTCAACCCTAACAATATCACTTCAACCATTACAATCAAATTCAGCCCACATCAATACACATCAAAATACATTGAATACTAATGACAGATTGCAAACATTTGAAACTAAAGATACATAATCGGATTTAATATTTCAGATCGCTTACTAGTTTGATGTTGGTGTGTTGGAGATCTGTCCCTTTTCCTCTCTCGATCGTTATTGAACAGATCGATTGCGAAATTTAACAGAATAAGTGTTAGAAGCAAGAAACTCAGAAGATTGATGTTGATAGGTTACCACGTAATCTTCTAAGCGTACAATTGCGAATCGAATCAGGTCGCTTATCATAATCGATTTGACTGAAATCACTACTCCTCTATGAATCGCAACTTTTGGGTGGGTTTCGAACGCAAAGAACGGGTGAGGCTCACCCTTTGTCCACGGATTAATGAAAGTGGTTCTGGGTTTCTTTCAAAAACAAATGCATCTAATTGGAAGGTTCAATTTTGGGGCTTATTATGTGTAGTTTAGTAAATGCTGTACTCTTGATTGACCCAAAAATAAAGGGGATGCAGATTGGTAACTTAACACGTGTGTCACACTTCCTATAAAATTTATCTTAGTTAATTTTTTAATCACAAAAAAAATTAATTTAACTTGGTTCAAACCAATTATTAGGCTTATTAACGATCAATTTTTAGTTAATTAAATTAAATATATTTTTTATTAAACGGAGTCTATTTAGAACTTGAAAAATTATCATCGACTTTTAGTCTCTTAATTTTTTCCATTAGCAGTTCTAACCCCTATAAAATATCTACTTCATTAATACTCTTCCCAATTTTTCAATTATGATTTGTATAGATGACAAAAACATTACCGACATATACCGCACACAAAATTGTAATTTTTTATTAATGCACCCATTGAATATAAGTTTTAAAACTAACAAAAACTCGAAGAACAAAATGAAGTACATTTCAGCATAGACATCGACTTTGGAGCTTTATGCCCAATTGTCTATGGAAAGCTTCACTGCCAAATACAAGAGATCATTCACGTGTACACATGCTCTTCACTACCCGTATTTCTACCATTAATTTACATCGTCTCAACAACTCCATCATATTTTCGAAAAGGGTTGATCTAGAGTTACACCAAGTGATAAAAATAGTATAATATTTGTCCCCCAATTGATGATCTAATTAGAGATTTTCATGAACACTTTTCAGTTATCTAAGCAATAATGCTTAATCAATTTCATAATTACTACGTAATTTTAGAAAATAGAGCGTATGTCCGTGCATCGCACGGGCTCAACACACTAGTATATTTCAAGAGAGAATGAAAATAATTTGATGTAAAAAAGTGATGAGATAGTGACGTTTTGATTCCATTTAATTGCATATTTATTTTTGACAACAATTTATTACCATGTTGATTTCGGAATATTCCAAAAGATGTTTGCTCTGCATTAAAGGATACATTTATGAATTGCAAAAAAATAGGAATATTTGATCTGCATTTATAATTATTATATTATTATTAATTGTTTGTCTTTCAAATTTGATTTTGAAATGCATTGCTTTGGTGTGTGAATGCGAGTCGCATAATACTACCAAATTCATATTTGTAACTTTGTTTCCTAGTTCCTATTATGTAGCGAACCTGTTAAATGGACATAGTAAATCTGTATGCAAGTTATTGTTTTTGAATATGTATATGGAAACTTCCATATTTGTATGTGTTTTGTCTCGGGTATAATGGTCATTGGTGGTATCAGTTAATAGATGTAAACTAGCCATTGGGAGCAGTATCTGTTTAAAGTCCTTCTTAAAACAGCTAAGTGAATCTGTTATTTCAGTTATAGTTTGTTAGGATCAACAAACTTCCCTAACAAACTGTAACTACCATAACCGCTTACACTAGCCGATGCAGTTTATGTATATATATATATATATATATATATATATATATATATATATATATATATATATATATATATATATATATATATATATATACATCACAAGCTATGTACAGATACCACAGTTTTTTTTACAAGTAATAAAAATTTACATGCATTTATTCAATACCCTAAGTCTTCTGTTCTTCCTCTCTTCTGCATACAGCATCTTCTTGTTTTTTTCTGAGAGTTCCAAATGAGTTAAAGTGCTTCAACAAGTGGTTGAAATCAGCCTCACAAAACAGAGAGAAAAGCAACGTATTAGTTTTGTTTTCAGTGACTGAAAACACAGAAAAGGAAAACAGAGAGAGAAGGTGAGAATAGTTACCTGTAGGTCTCAAGGAGAGGTCTACACTAGTGGAAAAAAATGCTTTTTATAACTGTCATTCATATCGGTTAAAAACGACCTGATGTTAAAAGTGACGCGGTGGCAATTTTGTAATTAAAATTACAATTTTTATATCGGTTGCCACGGGAACTGATATAGAAAGTGCAAAAACCATCTTTCATATCAGTTCCATTGCATAACCGTTATAGAAAGTGAAAAAAAATTAGGCTTCCATAACGGCTCAAAAACCGCCCGTTATAGAAACTAAAAAATTAGGCTTTCTGTTTGCTGCCTCTCGGTACTCTCATTCATTCGCTGTTCGCTTCTCTCCTCATCTCTTCCACCGTGTCTCTCTCATTTCAGTCTCACTCTCTCACTCTCACTGACGTTTCTTTACAACAACAACAAGGAACTTCTTCCATTTCTCATTGCTCCAACAGTAAGATCCTTCAATTTTTTTCACCCATTTTCTCTCTCTTTTGGAACCGAAAAAATATATGATCAAAGTTCTTAACTTGATGACAAATTCGTGTACCCATTTGATTTTTTTATGTGATAGGCGTTTCGGAAATGTCACTGAGCTCTCCGAGTTCAGCTATGGTGGCAGATCCCCAATCTTGTGGAGGCAGCCCTAATCAAGGTTAGGACACTGAACAAAAAAGAAAAGAAAATATTCAAAAATTGAATCTTTTCTTGTTTTGGATGAACCCCATTTTCTTTTTTTTTTGACAAAATGAACCCCATTTTCTTGGTTTTGATTAGTTATCGAGATTTTTGGGTTGTTGTTGTGGGGTTCTCTCGGAAAAATGGAAACTTTGAAAAGATGAGCATGCAATTCGATGACCCAGTTGTGAAAAGTGTCATTGATGGTAATAGAGTTTAGGTTTTCTTGCACAATTCAAGAACAATTTGTGTGTATATCCGTTTCCATGGATCTGATTGAATATATTATGGGGTGAATTGTTTCAGGACGATCAATGTTAGGGTTTTCTCAAACTTCCCCAGATTTGGTGATCTGTGGTGACTCTCCTGAGATGATGATGACCAAAAATTGCAAGAATATGGATACATCTATGGAGCTTTCTCTTGAGAATGGAATCAATGGGCCTAAAGTTGAAGTTAGCAAAGGCCATAAGACCCCAACTGTTAAATTCTCAAATTTGTGTCAAACTTTTGAACAAGAGGAAGAGCTACTATCACCTGAATCCTCCTTTGAGCTTCATCCACCGCTGGTAACAAAGGACGAGTCACCCCAAGATTACTCTCCTAGCGAGTTCAACTCTTGCTATCTCTAATTTTGAACAAAGTTTTTGAAATTTCGTTTTTGAAATTTCAACATAGCTATACTTGATGTGATGTTGTTGGTAATAGTCTACATTGTTATTTATCAACCAAATTTTGCATTCAATTCAGGAGATAATGAAATGTTAGAAGATGCAAGAGTGTCTCAGGAGGAAGAATTGGAGTCCTTAGAAGTATGCTTCTCTTCACTATATGAACATTGATAAGTTTTTTACTTTGAGAAGAAAAATGAGAGTGATTTGTGTATGCTATCGATAACATTCTTGTAGGATAGCCGGGATATCCGGGTAGAAGAGAAGTTTGAGAAGCTAAAGGTAGATTTTGAGTGTCAGAGAAAGGAGCTAGCAAAGACAAGGAGAGAGTTAGGGGAGATAAAGAGGGAGAATCAACATAAGAGTAGGGAATGTCAAGAAGCTTGGAAATCCTTAAAAGAGCTTCAGAATGAGCTAATGCGAAAGTCCATGCACGTAGGATCTTTGGGTATGTACATCCCTTTCTTAATTTAAATTTATATAATATAATCTAATATTTAAAGTTTTGTTCATCTAATCCACTTACATTTTCGGTTTTGCAGCATTTGCCATTGAGGGGCAAGTGAAAGAGAAAAGCAGGTGGTTTTCATCACTGATAGGCTTGGAGAGGAAATTGAAGGTACTGATAACGTAAAAAACTTGAATGACAAATAATATAAAGGATGAGAATGTACTTATAATAATGTGTTAATCAATTTCATTGGATAGCTTTTGAAAATGAAATCCATATTACTGAGATGAATTTTTTTCCAACTAGTTGTATATTTGTATTGTCATGAATGATACCTCTGTATGGGCATGTTTACTAGAGTTCCTCAATGTGAACAGATTAGGTTCAGCCATAGTTGTTTTATTGCCACAGATCTTGCCTCTATAATACAATGTATCAAATTTTTGCTTTGTAACTTGCATACACTAGTGGAAAAAATGCATTTTATAGATTTGTAACAGTGTTATGTAAATTTGTTTCTGCCAATGTTAAATATTTTTGCTAATTATTGGTTGCCAAAAATGAAGTTATATATGGTTATGCTGCTGACAGCTCTAGGGGGTGAAACATATGGTGCACTACTTTTGCATTTGCTTCTCTTATAATTAGCAAACTTGCATAACTCATGTTGCTATTGCTTTCTGATTTATGCTTTAGACAAATTTCCCTTCATGTTGGACAAAAGACTAAAGAGATGTTGGTTCCAAAGGTACATTTCTGAATAATTCTCTTGCTAGAAACGAACACAAACTTTGACAAGGTAAATATCAACCATTCATACCAATCAGGGGGGTGCTTGTTTAGGAACATACAGAGCCTTATTAAGTTTGCAAACCAGTAATTTATCAAGTGATTCAAACCCAAAAGGTTACATCACGTAAACTTCATCATGAAGCTAAATGTCTCTAGCCAAGTTTTTTTTACACTAGCTGGTTGTCTCTAGCCAAATTGTTTACAGTAGCTAAATGTCTCTAGCCAAGTTTTTTTACAGTAGCTGGAGTGTCAATTAAATTGATCTAGAGGAACAGCTCTTGTTTGTCATGTGAACACATTCACTATCCCACCTTAAGTAGAAGTCTAGGTTTAGTTGGTGTAACTTGAAGAGCTACAAATTAGCTTGATGAAATTTTCTATAAGACAGTTTTATGACCAGCATTGACATATCACTTGTTCAGGAAATTTTTCTTTACAATCTGGGTTACATGTGTTGAACTGCTTAAAGTTTTCTTTGAGTTGCAAAATGCAACAGCTCTAACCAAAACACCAAAAGGAGCTTGAGGCAATACCTCCAGGATTGTCTCCTGTCCTTTATGAATTGATGAAAAAAGGACATGCTTGAATTGTGAATTTGTTGCTGAAATTTTCTATATTAATCTGAATTTTGGCACAGGTGCTCCCTTGGACTTCTTATGTCAACACTGTTTTATATTGCGGCTATATGTGGGATTGTGTACATGTACACAGCATATGCCTCAGGATCTTCATGTTATCTCAATATTTTTTTCATCACATGGACAGCATTTCTGCTTGCTGTAATGATGGTTATATCCTTAAATTCAAAGGTATACTGTTTATTTTTATTACTGGGTTGCAGCTAGTAGTGTTTTTAATGGTTTACAATTTTTGACTTTATCAGGACATTTATTATGGAGTTATCTTAATATTTTTAATTTATGTTATTATAGCCATTGAAATCTATGCTATACCATTTGAATACTTAATTGTTACAGGTTAATAGAGGTCTTTTATCCTCTGGAATTATGGCTTCTTACATTGTTTTCCTTTGTTGGTGTGCAATCAGAAGGTGCAGTTCTTTGGCTCCTTTTCAAAGTTGTCCTTTTAGGATTATATCAGTTTTTAATTAATTTGCATTGATTATTAACATCAACATCTCATATTGTATGCCAGAGTGATGTTAGCATATAATTTTTGGATGAAGATTAGAACGAAATTCCTTTCTTATATGCAATCTGATTCATTAGCAGTCGCTTCTATGTACAGAGTATTAGGCGAACTCAACTCTTTACTGGATATATATTGCAAGTTGCTAGGACCCTAAATTCTCTTATTTTGTAATTTGCAGGTTGCTAATCCAAGAGAAATAGTCACTACCAAAAAGTCAAGAAAAAAAGGTGGATTCCAAGCTCCTCTACTCTACCCTTCACTTCAACTACTGTAGTCTTTTTCCCAAGATGTATGGAATGATTATTTGTTGGTGTTAGTAAAATATAGTGTGTTTATTAGATTCGTTTTTTGTATTTGGATATGGATATTGAGTATAATTTGAGATCTTTGTTGGTGTTTTTTTGTCACAGTTCTTGCCTCTATAACAATGTATCAAATTTTTGATTTGTAACTTGCATAACTCCTTGTCATGTCGATTTTGGATGTTTTTATTTAATATTGGTGTTTATATTTTCAAACAATATACGTGGTCCGTAAAAGAATTATTACAGAAGGATCTAGAGTTGATGGAAGAAAACCTCACTTTTTTTTGAAAAAAAAAAGACTTTTCATATAGGTTCCCATAGAAAACCGATGTTAAAAATCATTTTTTTTAAAAAAAAAGAGACTTTTCATATCGGTTCCCATATAAAACCGATGTTAAAAATCATTTTTTTTTAAAAAAAGAGACTTTTCATATCGGTTCCCATATAAAACCGATGTTAAAAATCATTTTTTTTTAAAAAAGAGACTTTTCATATCGGTTCTAGGGGCAACCGATATAAAAAACAACTTTTCATAACGGTTCAGGAACCGATATGAAATATCTCTATTTTTTATATCTCCTTTTTCGGCATCGGTTCGGGAACCGATATGAAATGTCAATTTTAACCGATATGAAAAGCCTTTTTTCCATTAGTGCTACAACCTAGAAACTGTTGGTGATCTTCAAAGCAGTGAAGAGCGAGATACATACAAAGAAGAAAAACCACGAAGAAGTTAGGGTTTGTGAAGCAAATCAACAATACAAAAGCCAAACAGAAATCTAACAGCGTGGTTACCTTTGTAGAGAAGTATGATCAACACCCTGAGAATCAGTTCCTGAAAAAAGCCAAAATTCAGAAATTAGGGTTTTCTAAAAAACTGAAAAATCAACACTGAAACTCATTTTTTGAAACCAACGAAGCTACCTGAGGTTATTTCCCTCAAGATTAAGCAATCAACTAGCTTGTTTCAGTGCATCTATGCAAGATACACTGAAACCCTAGCAGAACAGTGAAGAAGAGAAGAAGAAAGACGAAGCGGAGAAGAAGAGAATGAGAGAGAAAGAAAAGAAAAAAATAAAGGAAAATCGGATTCTTACTTTTTATAAAATTGGATCGGGTTGGATTCGATTCTGAAAGTTAAGATCTGCGTGTTGCTACAGTTGCAACCCACTGGGTTCCGCACGGGTATTATTGAACCCATCAGAGTGAAGTGGCATTTTTGTTGGCCCTATCATAGTTGGATCCTCTTCTTGCACCTCCTGTATTGTTGGTTACAGCCTCCAGTAGAAGATATTCAATTTGGTTAAGAAATTCAATAAATATTAATGATGAGATATGCACAAACCAATTTTCTTTCAAAATTATTGTTTATCCACATTTATTAAAACCAATTTTCATATACGTAACAGCCTGGCCATTTTATTAAGGTGGAGGGTGCTTATCAAAAAAAAAACTAAGGTGGAGGGTTACAAATCTAGAATTTGTGTTGACTTTATTAATAAATCAGACACGAGATGGAGATGTAACAAAAAAAATATTAAGTCTATTAACGAGACACAAGGGAAACGTTGTCGACTAACATGGATACAAATTAATCTAACGTGTACGCCAGAGCAATTTATTTGGAGAAAAGAAATGAGTTATGAGGTACGAGGGAAGGGAAGGAAGCTTAGTCAACTAAGGTGGCGGGTTACAAATCTATTAATTTGTATTGAATATATTTTTTTATAAACCGGGTATTTTCTGTGTGTAACTGCAGAGACTAATATCTCGAGTCAGATGACACTACAATGAGCGGCAAAGCTCTCCCTCAAGAGATTTAACACTGCTGCATGTCCAATTAGACTGAATTCGAACCCAAAACTTTGGTTAAGCTGAAAGGGCCCCTTACTTTCTCATCAAGTTCTCTTTGTTTGTATTGACTATATTAATAAATCAGACACGAGATGGAGATGTAACAAAAAAAATTAACTCTATTAATGAGGCACGAGGGAAGGGTTGTCATCTAACAAGTAGGGATGGCAATCGGTATCCTATTGGCAGAGTACTATAGTATCCGTACCAGAGCGGCATATGTTAGGACAGGGTACTATAGTGCTCGTCCCCGTACCCTTTGGGCATCAAGTACCATGGGCATGCTCATTACACGCACTCTAACCACAAAAAGTAATAAATAACTTATAAAACATTATACTTAAATTTAAAAAGCCATTATTTTTTTTCGTATCTACAATTAAAATATTACAAATGATAGTATTTAGTGAATTAAAAACATCTAAAATATTAATAGTTTGGATTTATTTATTTTTAAATTGGATATATTTAAAATCGTAAAAATAGTAACTATATATATATATATATATATATATATATATATATATAAAATTTAAAATACGTAAGTTGAAATATAAGCAATATATGTGGGTGCGGGCCAGAGCCCGCGCCCATGTGTGCGGGGAATTACCCGCCTGTCTCCGGGTAATTTTTGCGGGTACCCTATGGGCATGGACTCAATTGCCATTCCTACTAACATGGATATTCTTTATGGACAAAAAATTTCTAAAAAATTAACTCGCATAATTGTTTCTTTTTTAATTAAAGATACATGAGATCTTGTAATTAATAACAGAATCTGAGCCGTTAATTTTAATCTCACGATTATAATTAAATGTTCTCATTTCTCATAATAATCAACTGTTCTCAACGAGTCGTCTTATATATATATATATACATATATATATATATATATATATATATATATATATATATATATATATATATATATATATATATATATATCAGGAGCGTATCAGGTGAGAACCTGTGCGTATGTGAGAATGAGAACTAAGTTCCGATTTCTCACGATACACACTAGTTCTCACCTTAACCGAAATGACTTCTGTTCATTGACCTTAACCGCTCTAACGTTGTATGACCACGTGCAATGAATACTTGTGCTCCAAGCAAGTATTCCTTGCCTCGGCCACAACCCTTCTTGGCCATGTCTCACTTTCGGTCTTCGACCGTTGTTGCCTCAGCCGAGTCACTCTATAATCGAGGCACCCCCCAACCTAGTTTTTGCTGTACCTCGGTGATTCTCCTAGCTTATTCCTTCAGTGCTTCAATCTCTTCCAACATTTGTCCTTATGCTTTCAGATTGAGCTCTCCTTGTGCTACGGCAAGTGTTAAGTTGTCTCTGCCCTAGTGCTCTTATGGCTGCCTAGGCCTTGCTCTAGTCCTAAACTCTCTGTTATCCCTCGGCCAACAACTTAATTTATTTTGGGTGTTAACAATAGTAACACTTGTACAATTTTAAAACACACATCAATCAATACACAAGTCTTTACTTTACTTTATCTTTTCTTTACCGTTTTCTTTATGTTTTCTTAGTCACGTGGATAATCCAAGCCACATGCACGTCCCTTTCACACCTAACCTAACACTCTTTGGAGGAGTTAGGTAACCCATAGTCGAGGAACAGAGTTCCTTCCTCGACGCAATTGCTTGAAGAAAAGAGGAATCACATATTGTCCAAACCTCTGGCCGATTCCACGACTAGGACTATAGTGTTTGAACACAACATAGTCTTTTAAATGCCACAGTGACCCCCGATTTGTCAAGCATAATATTCTCCAAGTAGCACTTTGAAGTGGAGAAATTATTCACACAGTGCTTGGATCTTCCCCAATGAGCAAATGTGATTGTGAGGCATTGGGAAGGGTGGTGATGTGCGCAAGATAGAGCAACGCAATTTTGAGCCCCTGGTTTGAAGAATATTTAATAAGACTAGCTTAGAAGTTTGGCCAAGTAGAACTGTTGCTTCGAGGTTTGTATAGTTTGTGTCATGAGTTCCCATAAGTTTATTTGATCAGTGTGAATAATGATCTTTTTGCCAATAGATAAGTTTTCCATTTCTTCATTGCAAACGTAGGACAAAATTCTCTCACACTTTAGTGTTAAGTATCCAACTGATTTGAATCTGTTATCTTTCCAGGAGTACAATTGCAGAGCTTTTATCGTTCATTGACATATACAGAGAACACACACTTCACTCTGTAGGACAAAGACAATACAAAGCTGAAAACAACAAATGGGCTTAGCCCAATACTAATCAATAGGACTGGACCTGTAACACTACAAATAATGGGCCCAGTTACTAATCAATACTCACTACAATACTAATACAAGCCCTAAACTATTACAACAATTCCTCCCTCAAAATGAATTTTGTTCAGTGTTCACATACTGCATCAGAATCACAGATTCTATTCAATATTTTACGCTGCATCAGAACTCATTTTGCTAGCAGTGCACATTCCCAGCAATCTTCTCAATTTCTGGAAACTCTCAGCTTTCAAGGGCTTTGTCATGATGTCTGCAATCTGATCCTGTGAGGAGCAGTGCAGCAGTTCCATTTCTTCCCTTTTAGCCAATTCACGAAGGAAGTGAAATCTAATGTCAATGTGTTTACTCCTGCCACGAAGAACGGGATTTTTTGACAGTTTTATGGTCGAATTATTATCACACAGTATCACAGTTCTTCCTTCTTGAGCTTGGCCAAGTTTCTCCATTATCCTTCTTAGCCAGATGGCTTGACAAGCACACTGAGCAGCTGCTATAAACTCAGCTTCAGTGGTTGATAAAGTCACTACAGACTGCTTTTTTGAGGCCCATGCTACAGCACCATTACCAAGGATGAAAGTATATCCTGATGTGCTTCTCCTATCGTCCAAGTCACCTACATAACCACTGTCTGAGTAACTCAGCAGTTGATTTTGTTCAGTTTTACAATACAGATCAGTTGTTCCTCTTAGGTATCTCATGATTCTCTTGGCTGCTTGCATATGTAATTCTGTGGGACTTTCCATATATCTACTGATCAAGGCTTATATCTGGCCTAGTTCCTGTGAGGTACATCAAACTACCAACAATTTGCTTGTAGAGTGTTGCATCCACCTTGGCTACTTCACCTTCCTTTGAGAGTTTGAAGCCAGGAACAATAGGCACACCTACTGGCTTGCTATTACTCATGCCAAACCTTTCCAATACTTCATTAGCATACTTGTATTGACTAATGAATATCCCTTGATCATTCTGAATTACCGCAACTCCAAGAAAATAGCTCATTTTGCCTAAATTAGTCATGGCAAATTCTTTCATCATGGAGCTTTTGAATGCCTCCATCATATCATAAGAATTACCTGAGAATATAAGGTCATCCACATATAGGCTTACAACTAGAAAATTCCCACTGATTTTGCCTTTAACAAATAAGGTATGTTCTGATTCACATTTATCAAACACCTCTCTCAAAAAGTAAGACTCAATACGGCTGTACCGGGCTCTTCGGACCTGTTTCAGGCCATACAGTGCCCTTTTGAGTTTGTACACCTTGTCTTTTGCATCGTTCAGCAGATATCCAAGTGGCTGCTCCACATACACATCTTCAACTATTTCCCCATGTAGGAAGGCACTCTTCACATCTAATGGAAACACTCCCCATTCTTTCATTGCAGCTTTGGCAACCAGTGTTCTAATTGTGTCCCACCTGGCCACTGGGGCATACACTTCAGTATAATCAACTCCATATTATTGAGAGTACCCTTTTGCAACCAATCTTACTTTATGATTATCATTCTCACCTTTCTCATTATACTTAGTTTTAAAGATCCACTTAACACCAATTACTTTGGTGTTTGGGGGTAATGAGACTAGCTCCCAAGTATCATTTCTCTCAATGGCTTCCATCTCTTGATTCATAGCCTTTCTCCATTTCTTATGCTTTACTGCTTCTTCAAAGCTGACTGGATCATCAGAATTGGAGAAGACAGTAAGGCTTGTTTCTTCATCAGTGGCTTCACTAATCTGAGTTGTAAAATCTGTGACATAAGCGTCCAAATAAGCAGGTTTCTTTCTGATCCTCCCTGGATTCTGATCCTCACTTGTCTCCTCAGTATTACTGTCATTGTTTTGATCACTATCTGCCCTTTCTGCTTGTTCACCAGTGTTCTCTAACTGATTTGTTTCAGTTTCCTCTGTTTCAGCTTCTTCTTCATGTAGTTCCTGATCATACATTTGCTCCTACCCTTTCCAGTTCCATTTCTCTTCCTCATTGAACCTTACATCTCTACTTATTATAATCTTTTGGGAGTTAGGATCAAACAGCCTATAAGCTTTTGATTCCTCACTAATGCCCAACAAGATACATTTTGTACTTCTATTGTCAAGCTTCTTTCTCTGGCTCTCAGGCACATGAGCAAATGCTATGCAACCAAATACTCTAATAAATTTCACTGAGGGTTTCTTATCTGACCAGGCTTCCTGAGGGGTCTTATCTTTCACTGCCACTGTAGGAGATCTATTTTGAAGGAATACACTCCAGTTCACTGCTTCTGCCCAGAATTTCTTTGGAACATCTTTGTCACCAAGCATGCTCCTTACCATGTTCAATATGGTTCTGTTTTTTCTCTCAGAAGCACCATTTTGTTGAGGACTGTAGGCTGTTGTAAGTTGTCTTTTTATACCATGTGATTCACAGAATTTACTAAATTCATCTGAGGTGAATTCCCCACCTCTATCTGTCCTGAGACACCCAATCTTTTCTCCACTCTCATTTTCAACTTCTGCCTTGAATTTCTTAAACATTTGAAGGGCTTCAAACTTTGCAGCTAAGAAATAAACCCAAGTCCTTCTTGATAGATCATCTATAAAGGTAATAAATACCTTTTCTTGCTATTTGATTCAGGATTCAGAGGACCACATATATCAGAATGATTTAATTCAAGCTTACGGGTTGCTCTCCATGAGGTACTCTTAGGGAAACTATCCCTATGTTGTTTTCCTATTAAGCAACTGTCACACACTGTGTTTTCTTCTTCTAAAGAGGGCAAATCCCTTACCATTTGCTTTTGTGACAGCAACTTTAAAGCTGTCATGCCAAGATGACCATACCTACAGTGCCATAGTCTTGCCAATTGGCCAATACTCAGTTACTGTGAATCATTGATGCAGGCACAGGAAAAACTTTCTTTCCTGTCATCTTGGATTGAATTATCAATCCTTTTCTCTTATGGTGAACCTTACACACATTATTTTCAAAGACAACTTTTAATCCCTTTTCTTGCAATTGGCCAATACTCAGCAAATTATTCATTAGTTCAGGTATGTAAAAGACATCAGAGATAACTTGAACTATACCTCCTATTCTCATTCTTACACTGCCTTTTCCTGTAGCCATTATCTTTGACCCATTTCCTAGCTTAACAGTGACCCTAAATTTTTCATCTAGTTCACAAAACCATTCCCTATTTCCACACATGTGGTTGCTACAGCCAGAGTCAAGATACCATACATTTTCAGAGCCATCTTTCTCATCAGATACAGCCATTAGAAGTAGTTCTTCTTCTTCGTTACATTCCGCATAATTTTCATTCTCCTCCCAGTTTGGGCACTTATTTTGGTAGTGCCCATACTTGTTGCACTTGTAGCATTGTACAAATTCTTTGTTTGTCTGCCTTCCTCTGCCTCTAGCACCTCTATTGCCTCTGCCTCTGGTGGTGACTGTGGCTCTCAGTGCTTGTTCCTCCTCTCCTTTATATTCTTTCATTCACTGTTCATGCACCAAGAGACTTGCTTGCAGTTCATCTATGGAGAGAGTAGAAATGTCATGTGCTTCTTGAATGGAGCAGACAACATAACCAAATTTTGCAGTCATTGAACGCATGATCTTCTCAACCACATCAGTTTCATCAATTCTATCTCCATGCGCCTTCATCTTGTTGGCAATTGCCAACGTTCTTGCAATACACTCGTTGACTCCTTCTTCTTCCTTCATCCCCAACAATTCGAACTCCCGTCGCAGAGTTTGAAGTTGAGCTTTCTTGACCTTTGTTGTTCCCTGATATTTGGTTTTCAAATAATCCCAAATATCCTTTCCTGTTTCCTTCTTCAAGACTGTTTCTATGATTCCTCGATCAATCGGCTGAAAGAGATAGTTCTTGACCTTTAAATCCTTCAATTTGGTGTCGTCAACTGCCTTGATCTGTTCTTAAGTAGCTCTAGCATGGAGTGGTGGAATTCCGGTTTCCACGAGGCTCCAATACTCCTTGGACCTCAAGAGATTCTCCATGAGCATCGCCCAGTGCTCGTAGTGTCCGTCGAATTTGGGGATCGCCGGTTGTACAAACGTCCTCTCGTCCGTCGTCGTCGCCATGGTTGACGGTGGTTGTACGATCTTTGCACTCTTCGAAACTAACTGCGGTTAATTCGTTCCTTTTCTGTTAAGGATTCGGTTACACTAGCTCTGGATACCAATTGTTAAGTATCCAACTGATCATTGAATCTGTTATCTTTCCAGGAGTACAATTGCAGAGCTTTTATCGTTCATTGACATATACAGAGAACATACACTTCACTCTGTAGGACAAAGACAATACAAAGCTGAAAAGAACAAATGGGCTTAGCCCAATACTAATCAATAGGACTGGACCTGTAACACTACAAATAATGGGCCCAGTTACTAAACAATACTCACTACAATACTAATACAAGCCCTAAACCATTACAACAATTCCTCCCTCAAAATGAATTTTGTTCAGTGTTCACATACTGCATCAGAATCACAGATTCTATTCAATATTTTACGCTGCATCAGAACTCATTTTGCTAGCAGTGCACATTCCCAGCAATCTTCTCAATTTCTGGAAACTCTCAGCTTTCAAGGGCTTTGTCATGATGTCTGCAATCTGATCCTGTGAGTAGCAGTGCAGCAGTTCCATTTCTTCCCTTTTAGCCAATTCACGAAGGAAGTGAAATCTAAAATCTAATGTCAATGTGTTTACTCCTGCCAAGAAGAACAGGATTTTTTGACAGTTTTATGGTCGAGTTATTATCACACAGTATCACAGTTCTTCCTTCTTGAGCATTCAAACTTTTCATTATCAATAAGGGTTGGCCCTAAGGTTTTTAACCATTAGACACCTAACACAATTCCTGCCGCACTTAAAGGTAAGAAAAAAAGGTCTACTAGAAAAGTGTAGTTTTCTAGTTGGAGTTGGGTTTGGTGACACATAAAGGAACAATCGAGCTCTTTTGCATTTGCTACTGGGACTTGGTATTTTTTAGAGGGTTTCATAGGTAATCCTAGTTTTTTGGTCACTCTGTCCTAGATAAAGTTATGTGAGCAAATGTTTTCCTACTCTGTCCTGGATAAAGTTACATTGGAGTTGGGTGGTTTAGTGGTGGTGTTTGTGATATTTTCTTTATGGGTGGTGGTGTCTGTCTTACCGTAAAAGTCGTTTGAGACCCTATAACTCAGTTTCTCCTCTTGGCGTTTAGCAAGACTAATAGCATGAGAGAGAGACAGGTTGAAAAGTTTGTACCTCACGACATATATCAACCTTCAATCCCGAAATGAAGTAGCCCGAGTAAAACTGAGGAGGGAGCCTCGTAATGCTATTCGTAGTGGTTCGGGTAAAACTCTGGTGTGCGATGTACACTCGAAAAATTGGTTGATTATAAAAATCGTCTCAAGTGGTTCGGTTCCACTGAAGTGTGGTATGTCAAACTTGATGGTGATAGGGGAGAAGTTGTGGTAGCTGTGTTGCTCAAGGGAGAGGGTTTGAAACCAAGGAGGGCCGATTGTGGTTCAAAGTTGGTTGACCTCGGTGGTAATGTAGGCGAGGTCAGTTTGGAAATTTTGTTGGTTTTAAAGGATTTGGTTCTAGAATTGTTGTTGATTTTGAAGCATCTGGTTTAGGGTTTGAGCAAAGTCAGGGGGAGGGGAGGCAATGGAGATGAAGGAACTAATTGTTAGAAACCGCGTTGCAGAAATGGGAATAGCAAAAATAAAATTGCTCCATGAATGGGAATAGCAAAGGAAACAGCTGAAAGTTGGTCCTTACAATACAACAAAATAACAGCTAAATAGCAGGACAACTATAACAATAGAACAATTTATGATTTATTCTATCCTAAGAAGGCAAGACATGTTGTGTCACTGTTCACACCACTAATTTTAACTGTATTTCTCCGCTTATTGTATAAAAAACCTACGGTTATGAAACAAATGCAGGATTGTAAGAAATTGGAACTAAGATGAGATCTGTTTTCCTTCTTGACGAGGAGCTCAAAGATTCAATCATCTCAAAGTTTTCCTTGTTGGTTCCAAAAGGAAATTCCCAATTATAATGGTAAAGCAACTGTGAAAGACAAAGTTCAATATTAGATATACCAAACAAGATTCCTGGACACATTCTCCTTCCAGCACCAAAAGGTATGTATTCAAAATTGGAACCTTTGTAATCAATTGAACAATCTAGAAATCTCTCTGGAGAAAACATGTCTGGTTCACTCCAGTATTTCGGGTCTCTTCCCATTGCCCAAACATTTACAACCACTTTATTTCCAGCAGGTATCGTGTACCCTTTTATCTCACAAGTTTCTCTACATTCTCTTGGTAGAAGCAAAGGGAGAGCGGGGTGTAATCTAAGTGTTTCTTTGATGACTGCTTTCAAATATTTTAGTTCTTGAAGAGTTGTTTCGCTAGTACTATATCCTTTCCTACCAAAAACTTCTCTTACTTCTTCTTGAGCTCTGGTCATTACTCTTGGGTTTTTTAGCATTTCAGACATGGACCATTCTATAACCCCAAATGTTGTATCACTTCCAGCAGCAAACATGTCCTATAGCAGAAAAAGAGCTCAAATTAATATGTTTTCTTTTCACTTTTAAGAGAAATTAAATTACATGCACAATTGTCATATATGTATGTACAACATTCAGATTCAGATTATAGTATTACAAGGAATTAATGTAAGTAATCTTCTACTAAATCATGGAGCACGGCAATATTAAGTTTTGACTTAAAAAGTAAATAAGATAGACACAAATCATTGTAAGCTTAAATACCGAGGAAAATGCCTGAAGCCTCTAAGACTCTAAGTAAGAATGGATCATGAGAGATTCAAACCTGTTGTGCACAGATATGGAGCCTCTAAGGCTCTAACCTTAAGAATAATGATTACTAGTCAAGATTTTTTAAAAGTATTGTTTAATTTACCATTTAACCTCTTATCTCTCTCTATATAGATAAATGTAAATTATTTATTGGATGTTAAATATTCCCATGATAAAGAGGGGTATTAGTGAAAAAAAATATTAAATGTTTCATTGAAAATGTAAAACAACAATTAATTTGAGATAAATTAACTTTGCTAAAACAACAACAAAAATGGGATGGAGGGAGTAAGTGCCCAGGAAAGCTTGTTGTTGAAAAAGTCAATGAAGTAGTATGGAATTGTGAGGATATTTAAGATTGAGATTTGTGGCATTTTTTAATAACTTTTTAGCAATGGTTTGACCATTGCTCAACCACTGTTAAAACCGTTTTGATCTTTGCAATGTACTACTTTGGATCTAATTATAAGAAAAATTTAGAGTTTTAAATTTATTGAATAACTAAGTTATCTAGTGTATATTACGGATCAAATACAACAGTTATTCAATAAATCTAAAACTACAAAAAAAAATATTTAATCCTGAAACTCACTAAAAGTAAGCAATAATAAAAGTTTGAAGCAGGAGAGGCAAAAAATAACTAATCCTCAAACTCACCAAAATTACTGCTTTGATGTTATCGATTGTCAAGGGATACTGAAGAGCTTCGCGATCATTAATACTTAGAAGAACAGAGAGAAGACTCTCTATTTCTCTTTCGTCAGTCTTTGTAACTACTGCCTCTTTAATGATTTTTTCAAAAATTGTATCAAATTTCCTATGCATCTCCTCCATTTTAGACTGCATTCCACTGATCATATGGATCCACTTTTGTGAAGGAAACAAATCAATAATAAAGAAACTTTCAGCCATTGTCACAAGTTTTTTTATCAATGATACAAACTCTTGATGGTCCTTGCATATTTTACCAAAAGCTGCTCTTGAAGTAATATCACTTAACATGCCAGCCATTTTTTCACTAAGGTTAATAGAAGATCCAATGTTAGTAGAAATATATTTTATCAAATTTGATACCTCTTCTTCTCTAATTGATTGGAATGATCTCACACGTTTGGTGCAAAGAAGCTCTTGTGAACATATTCTTCTTAGTTGCTTCCAATAGCCTCCATATGGTGCTGTGGCAATATCAGTAGAACCATAACAAATGATGTCTGCACCAATTTGATGAGGCCTTTGAGCAAAGAAAGAATCATAAGTTTTCATTATCTCTTGAGCAACTTCAGGAGAAGAAACCACAATGGTTGATACTTCACCAAGTTGTAGGTGCATGAGAGGGCCATATATTTGAGCTAGTTGTCTCAAACGATGATGGGGTAGATAGCCAATGAAATGGTGTAGGCTACCTATGATAGGAAGCTTCCATGGCCCAGGGGGAAGGTTATGTGTTTTGCTTCTGATTCTTAGTCCTTTTAGCATTTTGACAACCTGGGCAAGGAAAATAATGAAAATCGTTGAGCATAAAAGAAAGGGTAGAAATGACATGATATGAGGCTCCATATATGAAGATGAGAATGTATAGAGAGATGTGTATTCAATATATAAAGAGGGAGGGGAATGATAAATAGTGCCGGATCTAGGACGATATATATTTCAGGAGTGGAAAAAAAAAATTCATTTTAAAACATGTTGGTTCAAAGGGTTGTTTAATTTTTTTTTTCAAATATCTTTACTTAATTTATTAAAACTAAGGAATCAAGTTATCTAAATAAATATTTATTTAAGAGTAAATCGCAAAATTAGTATCTAAGTTTGCACGTTATTCCTATTTAAGTCATAAAGTATATGAAAAAAAGA
Source organism: Astragalus membranaceus (assembly GCA_039519185.1). Taxonomy (NCBI): domain Eukaryota; kingdom Viridiplantae; phylum Streptophyta; class Magnoliopsida; order Fabales; family Fabaceae; genus Astragalus; species Astragalus membranaceus. Next base: position 32,793,902 of record CM076850.1, on the reverse strand, counting down.
AGTAGTTCGTAAAAGTATGATATATCGGTAGAATTACTTCTTAAAGTTTTATAAATAGTCTCTTACCGAGACCAATTTGAATCTTAATATTTTTTGGGTTACCATATTATTGGTGCGTAGTTTTAACCGGCTTTGCCGGTGACTAATCTATGCCGGGGAACCTGGCTGGCCACGAGTTTCCGGTTTTGCCGGCCTGTGTGGTTCTCCCCTCCCAATAGAGTTTTTGCCACACCCAAGATTCGAACCCGGGACCTTGGGGTGGAATATTTAATATTAATATGTAATTGGGAAAAGTTTTTTTTTACTAAAGGAAACGTAAGAAGTGCTTGAAAAATGTTGATAAATCGTATCACCAACTGCCATATATTTTTATTAGGCCAGTTCGTACAATTTATTTCGTTCCATTTAGCGGTTCTCTTTAAAAAACTTCTTCTTTGTTGAAAGTTACACTCCATCATCAATTAGAGAGTTTGGTGTTCTCCTTATCTAGCCTCCGAAGTTCCGACGACAAAGGTTTGGAAAATGAGACACCATCATCTGAACTTGGTATAGTTAAACTTTTCCCCTAAGAAAAACTTGGTAAATTCTTTTTTCCTTTTTTATTAGTTTAATTCATAGTCATATTCCATTTTACTTTTAATATATACTAAATCCATATTCTTACAAAAATATAAACGTTAAAAAAACGGTAATCAATCTACCAGTGGTTTCTATTCTGTTTTGCGTCAATGCTTTCCTATTCTTGGAAAAGGACCGTAATCAATATTTTAATTTGCGTTGAAGATGATGAGGTTGAAGATGATCAAATTTAGAGTTATTGTGTTTTTGTTATTTAAAATATAGTTTAATGAATTAAAAGATTTGTTTTCTAAAAAAATGTGATATGCTACGGTGAAGTGGCCTATGAGTAAGAAAACATGAATGCAACTAACAATTAAGAGTAAACTCTCAAATTGGTCCCTCGACTATCACTCTCTCTAATTTAGTCTCAAAACTAAAAAAATATAATAAAGACTACCTATCATCAATCATTTAGGGACTTCCTCCCTTAACCAAGGGTCGGGGGTTCGATCCCCGCCTTGAGTACGGAGCAGCGTTAAAACTCAGGGTCAGCTGTCCTGCCCCTTGAGGCACCTACAATGTGCAATGGATTAGTCACTAATGTCCGTGGGGTGGATACCCGGGTTTACCCAAAAAAAAATCATTTAGGGACTAAATTGGAGAGAGGGTGGTAGTCGAGAAACCAAGTTGAGGTTTTACTCAACAATTATAGTTGGCCTTACTGTCAACTACAAATCATCAGCCATTGAATAAAAACATATAATAAATCCCTCTAACAAAGTTACTTCATAGCAGGGACGGATCCAGAAATTTTCACTAGTGGGGGCAAAAAAAATAGCCTATAAAATTTTCTTAAAAAAATTATTATAAACTTTACAAAGAACATAATTTCATTACAAAGAAACCTTAAAATACCTAAATTTCTATAAATACATAGCTAAAAAGATAAAATTAGTACCAATTTACGTTCATTTTTATTTAGGGTTAAAGGTATGTTTCGTCCCTGCAAATATCACAATAATCCAGTTTCGTCCCTGTAAAAAAAAAGTTTTAAAACAGCCATTGCAATTACCAAACGCTTCTAGTTTCGTCCCTGCTGTTAACTTTCCATCCAAAAAACTAACAGTTGCCACGTCATCAACCCTTGCCCAAAAAAAAGTTTTAAAACAACCCTTGCAATTACCAAACGCTTCTAGTTTCGTCCCTGCTATTAACTATTCATCATCTTCAACCTCTTGATTGTCTTCTTCAAACCCAAATCCCATCAAATCTCCTTATTTTCTTACACAAAATCTCATTCTCACCACAAACACCAAATAATGGCAATCATTCAAGTGTATTTGCATTGGTATTCCATATTTCCTTTAACAAAGACACTACCAAATATGTTTGCAGGAAGGAATTTGCAATACACACAATGATGATCATACTTACTTCTCTGAAATTTAATGTGAGCCATGAAATCATCAAACCTTTTATTCCATTGTCTAGGTGATTTCTTTAGGCCATAAAGAGGCCTATTCAACTCCCACGCATAATCTTCTTTCCCCTAAATTTTAAATCCTTCCTGTTGTCTTAATCTAGATCACCATATAAGCATGCAATTTTTACATCCATTTGCTCCATCTCTAGATCAAATTCTGCTACCATGGCAAGGAGAATTCTATTGGAACAATGTTAAACAGTAAGATAGAAAACATAATTGAAATCTACTCCTTCTTTCTAAGTAAAGCCTCTAGCAACAAGTCTGGCCTTAAATCTGCTTGGGTACCTTCCTTTCTTTTGAAAAACCATTTATGCCTAACCACTCTAGAACCAGATGGTCTCTTGATCAATTCCCATGTGTTATTTTCATGGAGAGGTCTCATCTCTTCCCTCACAGCCTGCTTCCATTTTTCACTGTCTTTGCAAGCTAAGGCAGCTTTATAGCTCTTAGGCTCATCCTCCAAAACCTCATGGGCAGATACCAAAGCAAAAGCTATCAAATCAGCATAGCCATACCTGTTTGCAGCTCTAGTTTCCCTTCTAGTTTTGTCTCTTGCCAGTAGGTAATCATCACCATCTTGTTGTTCCTCCACAACCTTATAATCATGGGCTTCATCATCTTCTGTATCAACTTGATTCAGCCTTGTAACTGTATCGGGCTCCACCCCAAATTCAGTTTCTCAGAATTTGAATCTTTACTCTAACCTACACTTGAACTTTGAGTGGTAGTGTCTTTGTTAAAGGCCATTTGATGTTCATTGAATGATTGCCATTATTTCTCAGAATGCAAATCTCCTTATTTCCTTACACAAAATCTCATTCTCACCACAAACACAAAATTTCCTTATTTGATGGGATTTGGGTTTGAAGAAGACAATCAAGAGGTTGAAGATGATGAATAGTTAATAGCAGGGACGAAACTAGAAGCGTTTGGTAATTGCAAGGGTTGTTTTAAAACTTTTTTTTGGGCAAGGGTTGATGACGTGGCAACTGTTAGTTTTTTGGATGGAAAGTTAACAGCAGGGACGAAACTAGAAGCGTTTGGTAATTGCAAGGGCTGTTTTAAAACTTTTTTTTTTACAGGGACGAAACTGGATTATTGTGATATTTGCAGGGACGAAACATACATTTAACCCTTTTATTTATGTCTTGTGAATTTCTACATTTAATTTATCTTATGGGGGCAACCTTTATTTTTTTATGGGGGCAAAATAAATTTGTTATATATATTCCCAACCAAAATAACTTTTCAAGTGGGGGCAACTGCCCCCAATTAACAACACCTAGATCCGTCCCTGCTTGATAGTAACCTAGTTCTAGAGCTGAGGTCTAGGAGTTTTTTGTTTGCTTTAGATAAGCAGTGGAAGAGTCTAGCGCCGTCTAATATTGTCGCTTTTAAATGGCGCCTCCTTCTAATTAAATAGGCTCTCAACTCGAGAGAATCTATTTCGGAGGAACGTTGACGTGTCCTTTGTGGTGGGCATGTGGAGTCGGCTTCACACTTATTCTTGAGGTGTGCTTTCTCCGAGAGGTTATGGTAGTTAGTATTTAGATGGCTGGGTTTGGTAGTGGTGCTTCCGCCTGATCTTCCAACTCTATTATTGACCCTTACCCAAGGGTAAGTATTAGAAAGGGTGGAAAGGGGCTTATCATGATTTTGCTTTCAGTTCTCTGGGTGATTTGGGAAAGTAGAAATGAGGTTTTCTCTAGTAAACCGTGGACCTCTCTGAGAATCTCTTTCAAATAAAGTTTCTCTCGTGGATTTGGCTTTTGGTTAAGGTTAAGTCGAGGCATAGTATATTCTATGAGTTGTGTTTTGAGCCAGTTAAATGTATTTCTAGGGGATAGAAGTAATTTTTTGTGTGTAGATCTACTGGTTATCTTTTGGGATGCCTCGGTTGCACCATTTTTAAGGATAATTGTATATGTTTCCTTGCTTTTAGTACTTTGGGGCCCACCGTTGACAAAAATCAAGCAGTCCCCGTTAGACAATCAGCAATCTTGGCTCCCTCATCATAGGCGGTTCATCACACAAATGAATCTCAACCCTCCTTTACTGCAAGTGGTGTTAACAAGAAAACATTTTCTGAAGTGCAATTAGGTAACCCTCAATCCTCTAATTTAAATATGAAATTTTTTTTGCAGCTGTTTTACAAAATTCCGTGGTTCGATCTCATTTGATCTCATTAGCCAACTACCGAAGCCTTGTATAAAAGGGGATGTTCTTGCAATTAAAACTTCTGAAGAAGAATATCCAGCTAGTATTGCTGAATGCATCAATATTTTATATCGAAGAATTAATTTGTCCAAAGGGGATAAGCCGTATCAAATTAATGAATTGAAGGATAAAATTTCTAATATGTGGGATATTTCATCTGACTGGTCCCTGGTTTCTCTTGGTAAATGATTCTTTGAATTCTCTTTTGTTTCCAAGGATGATCTTAGACGAGTATGGTCGCTTCGTAATCACAATTTTAGTCCAGGTGTTCTGCGTCAGCTTTCTTGGAACCTTGATTTTGACCGTTTTTCTGCAAAACAAACCAATGTTCAATGTTGGGTTAGACTTCATAGCCTTTTCCGTGAATAGAGACTGATTTTTGTGACAGATTCTAGCGACCGATTTTGTGACTGTTTTAGCGACAAATTTTGTGACTGATTTAGTGACTGTTTTGGTGACTGATTTGGTGACTGATTTAGTGACTGTTTTGGTGACAAATTTAGCAACTGTTTTGGTGACTAATTTAGTGATTGTTTTGGTGACTGATTAGCGACTGTTTTGGTGTCTGATTTGCTGCTAGTTTTGATACTGGTTTAGTGACTAACTTTTTTTTGACAATTTTTAATGACTAACTTATCGACCAGATTTTGAAACTGATTTTGACTATTTGATTACTACTTTTAGCAGCCAATATACAACTAAGAAAAAAAAAATTTAATTTTTTTATTTGCTAATTTAATTTCTAACATGTCAATGGTTAAGAACATTTTTTTATACTTGCTGGAGGATGCTAATTTCTGTCTTCATCATCCTCTTAAAAGCATAATAGTGATTACATTAAAAACATAATGTATTTGGTAAAAAAAACATAATAGTCAATTTAGATTAAAACCTACATCACTTAGTAATTAGTTTCTAAGTCATAACAAAAACCATAAAATGTTTAACTCTCTTCGCCACTTTGTCCCTCTGAATCAGACTCGTCATCATCTTCGTCTTCATCATCTCCGTCTTCATCATCTTTGTCATACAACTCTTCATTAGTTGGAGGTTGTTAATACTTCATCATTTTCATCAATTTTTTTATCATCTTGTTATTTTGCTCAAACGTGTTTTTGGTATTTGTCATTTCAACTCGAAGTTCATCTCTTTCGGTTCTCACTTCTTCCAACTGATTTCTGAGTTCATTAAGCTCTTGCCTTTGCACCCACTCAGATGATGAAGAACCTAAACCGTAATAGTAAAGTCTCAGCACTTCGGTCGAATGTAGTCCATAGCCATACATCGTGTTTTTTATTTACTCCAACTATACCACGCCATACATCCATCTGACTTGGTGGATTAGCTCCTTGCAATGATGCAACTTGGGCCTTTTTTTCCCATTCGCGTGTAAAGATCTCCTGTTGATATGGATATAAAACTAATTAATATTTAAGACACTCAAATAAATTAAAACCAAGATAAGAAACATAATAGAAATAACAATTGATAGGTCATTACATGTGTATGTTCTGATTTTCTATCCACCCAAGTGTTATCCTTACGATGCTGGTGTGTGCGACAAAACAAATCTATAGGCTCTGGAGGGGTTCCGTTCAACTTCGTCTAAGAACATAAAGAAGATACAAATTAAAGACATGTTAGCATCAAGAATTAGAAGCCACAAAACTTCAGGTGCAAATTAAACAAAAACTTCACATAATATCAAGATACAAATTAAACAAATCTTCAGGTGCATCCAACATTAATGCAGCAGACTATACACATGCTTCCAGAACTAGTATAACTAAAGTGTTCCAATTAACAATAGGAAATAAATACAGAATATTTCAATGCAGTATGTGTCTAAAAAAGTTTCCACCCTCTAGTAAGCTACAACTGAACATTAACTCAGATTTATTATACTATACTGGAAATTTAGCAATTCAATTTAAATTCTATACTGGCCTGAACTAGACAGATACATTTTCCGGTCTACCTAATATTTCAATGCAAGAGTGTGAGGAAGGAAAGCATTTGCACCCACTAAAGAAAAAGAGCTTAACAGTAATAGGTGGCATTACTTGAGTCTTAAGATTTTAACAATTGAATTTCAAGCTTAATTCAATGTCTGACTCAGTAAAACAGATTCAACGAAAACAAACTAATTAGCTCTCTTCAGATATGAGAAAAGGAAGCTTTACCACATTAGCTCTATGTTGAGATGTGGTGATTGAGCCACAAGTGTGAAGCGACGTTCCTAAACCCCCACAATCAGATGCTCGATTTGTTTTCGCTTGGATGCTCTTCTTTTTGAATGTTTGAGTTCACCAAATATCCCATAATTTAAGCCACACAGTACTCTCTCCAAGCCAACTCGGTTTGTTCATTGTGCCACCAGCACAAGCCTTGTTGAGATTGTTCTTCATTATTGTCGCACCTCGACTATCAAAGTTTTTTCTTGCCCGCCAATCATCCGGTGGACAAATACAAAATTTTAGCTGTATAAAAGAAAACAAGTAAGCTAAATTTAAAATGAATCAAGATATCGAAACTAAACCCAATAATTACACATGAAACATACCTTAAACTCTTCAAACCATTCATGTATTGTCTTGACGGGTATCTTTTAACTTGAAACCCATGGATCAGTAAAATGACTCTTGAGGATTTCTCCAATCCCATTAGCAGCAGTGTGAGAAGGTAAGAATCTACAAACAATACATATAAATGGTTACAAGATTTTATACTTTCCTCAAATATATAATAACTAGAAAAAAATAATGTAATAGCCTTTTCCTTCAAGGTACAGAATTGGCTTGCCATCATTGCTCTGTGTCTCCGATGCAACAACAATTTCACTAGTTTCCATGTTAAGTTCTTCATTAGAAAAAGATGGTTGTGAATTGCATGGTGAACCCACTCCTCTTATCGAAGGTGGAGGAGTGATGTGTGACGTCCCAAGTGGTGGTGTGAAGTGAGATGTCCCAGTTGGAGGTGCAGCATGATATGTCCCAATTGGAGGTGCAGAATGAGATGCCCCAAATGGAAGTCAAACACGAGATGTCCCAGATTGAGGTGCAACATGAGATGTCCCATTATAAGACCTTTCGCCAAAGGGTAAGTTACAATGTATATTATTATAGATTCTAGACTAGATCTTAGGAGTTGAAATGAAGCTAAACTATACAAATTTTGGCAGGCTCGTTCCTAGCAAGGAAGTTGCAGATGCTATTAGATTTTCCATACAAAGCCAATTTGATGAGGCTATCTATGATTGGAGTGCAACAACCGAAGATATTCGAAATGAATGGTTTAAGAAATTTGGGGTAAGTACATATTTGTTTTGTAAGAAGTATGATTGCAATCCTTGTGATACTGAAAATAGAAGTATATATTTGTTTATGCCATTATGATTGTATTTTAATTTGCAGGAAAATGTGACATGGGATCCTTGTTATAATCATGTTGTCCAACACTTGTTTGAACAAAAGGCCAAGAAAAGACTCAATTATATGCTTACGAAGGTAAGGAAGAAAAATGCTCGGCCTGGTTGGATACGCGAGAAAGCTTATACTTGGGTCTTAAAGAATACTGGGGTGGACAAAAATTCAAGGACATCATCTCCAATCAAAAGAAGATTAATAGAGCGTCAACAAGAGGTGGAGCAGTCCACACCTCAGGCCGCAAGGCTCACATTGACTTGACACTTGAGCTCGTAAGTATTAAACTCAGTAATAGCTTTTAATGACTGTTTTGTTTTGTGCATTATCATTAATTATTGCTTTGAGTTAATCAATTGTGATTGCATCTTTATTTTATTTGTAGCACAATGAGTATAAAAGGGATGTGCGACCAGATGAATTACTTTTGAAAACCCACAAGAGGAATTTAAATCCAGTGTTTGGGTTGATCATCGAGCGGAAACTACCTATGTAAGTTGTTGCCACTCAAACAGAGTTATCATAACTATTATGTTAACTTAATTTAGCCATTTTGTTATCATTGCTTTGATTATAACCATTTTGTTAACTTAAATTAGCATGTAGAATGTTATCATAACTTAATCATGTATCAAATTTTAAGCATGCAATTTAAAGCAAGCTCTATGAAATGCTTACCAAATTTGAAGCTATCCTTAACTTATAGTATTATATATTAGCTTAATTAAAGATGAGAAAACTTGGCTGTAAGGTTTGGTCACTTTATATATTTTTGGCTTAAATATGTTTTAGGCCCCTGCAAATATAGGGTGTTTTGGTTTAAGCCCCTGCAAATTTTTTTTTTTTGTTAAAAGCCCTTGGAAAATGAAATATTTTGTTATAAGCCCTTCTCAACATATCCAGCAATCATAGCATTCCATGTTAAGGCTAACATTTTAGTCATAGAAGGGCTTATAACAAAATATGTCATTTTGCAAGGGCTTTTAACAAAAAAATTTTTTTGCAGGGGCTTAAACCAAAACACCCTATATTTGCAGGGGCCTAAAACATATTTAAGACTATATTTTTTTGTCTTTTAAAGATGATTATGTACTGCAATGATTAAAACTCCTTTGTTGCTGTGGTATTTTTTGTGGGTCTCCCTCTCTTCTCGTGTTGATCATCAAAGAAACACTTTTGGCTTTTGGAAGGCATGGGAATGGTATTGAAAACCTGCATTGACCTTGTGGTTCAATTTAATAACGTGGGTCCTTAGTGTTACATTACAGCATTAGTGTTTGACTGCTTGATACAATGGCGGTCAACCAACCTTATTAGCATCGATGCATGGTCTATGTCTATGTTTTACATACGCAATATAATTTGTAGGGTTAAATATGTTTTTGGTCCCTATAAAATTTGGGTTTTCGTTTTTAGTCCCTACATTAACGAAATAGGCGTTTTGGTCCCTACATTTTTTTCCCGCTTTCATTATTAGTCCTTGTCGTTAAATCCATCTGATCAGTCAACAGAAATGTGACGTGGCTGTTAAAAAGATAGGGACTAAAACACCTATTTCGTTAATGTAGGGACTAAACTTAGAATGACCCAATTTTGTAGGGACCAAAAACATATTTTACCCTAAATAAAAAGCGCCTAATCAGATGGATTTAACGACAGGGACTATTAATGAAAACAGAAAAAAAATGTAGGGACCAAAACGCCTATTTCGTTAATGTAGGGACTAAACTTAGAAGGAGCCGATTTTGTAGGGACTAAAAACATATTTAACCCTAATTTGTATGGAAATATAATTGAACTCTTCTGTGACCGAAAGAATCCTATCATAAAATTGAACTTTTGCTTCACTTTAGTGCCTTCTTTTGCGTTGTGAAGATATCAAATATTTATTCTGTTACATTCAAACAAAATGTGTTTGACTTGGTTGGAGATGATGTTAAAGAGGTAGATGGAGCGGTAGCAGTTGAGTGTTGGACGTTGGCTGCGGGGCCTCGTTCCCATGGTCGCCATGGCACAGCAGGTTTATCTGTGAACACCTGACCTGGGTCCAAGTCGCTTATCCAAGAGTCCCAGAATTCTTCTGGTTTCATGCTTGGGATATCTTTGGCAGCTTTGGAAGTAGAGAGGGAAGCTAGACTTAGAGCTGAGAAGATTGTTCAAGACGCAATAGCCCGGCTCAAGAGGCAAATGAGCGTTCTCAGAAGGTACAAAATGATTTAGATGAGGTGAAAAAATTACTTGTAGATCGACTGGATGCTTTGGAGCGTGGATCATGTGGTGCTAGCCATTCTCATTCGCATCCTCATTATGATGATGATTTGGATGAAGAGCCACTTGATGACGAGAATTGATCTTGTTATGGTTACTTTTATGTATTTGTTGGATGACAAAACACTTGATACTTTGTAGTTTCAAGACTATGTTTTATTTTGTAGTTTCAAGAATGTTTTGTTTTATGGTATTTGGTATTAAGCATTTTGATATGGCATGTTGTTTCATGATTGTGTTAAAAATGCTTTAGGAGCGGTGGTAGTAAAGGCACAAAGTAAAAGCATTAGGAGTAGTAGGATAATTAATTCAAAAAAAAAAACTTAAGTTAGCGTCGGCCTATCCGACGCTACCAAACTAGTTGACTTATTGACTTTAGCGTATGCCAAGCCGACTCTAGTTAATTCGTTGACTCTTTTTTGTTGACTATATAGCGTCGGGGCGCCGACGCTAATTATTTCGTTGACTAAATTTCGTTGACTATGTAGCGTCGGCCCCAATGTTAGTGTCCATTTTAGTGTCGGCCTAGCTAACTATAAGTTAGCGTCGGCTGTTATTTACGGGATGCTAGATTTAACTTCGAACATTTTAACCTCAACACGTCGCCGCCGCTAATTCGACACTAAAAGATAGTTAGCATCCGCTTTTGGCCTATTAGCGTGGGCTTTTGGCCGACGCTAAGAACTGTTTTTCTAGTAGTGATTAAAATATGTGGTATGTTAAAAACGAGTATAAAAAATTTCAAACAGGCACTACAACAGAATTGTTAAAAAAGGGCGCACCCATTAGTGGCGCTTTTTAAAAAGTGCCCCTGATGCCCAAATTACAGAGGGCTTTTAGAGGCGTTTTTTAAAAAGCGCCCCTGATGCCTAATATTCTAATATCCCCATCTCCCTCTCATCAGTTCAGTCTCTCACTCTCCCTCAACGTTCTCACTCTCTCATTTGCGAAACCCAAACCCTACTCTCTCAACGTTCCTCTCTCTCTCTCTCTCTGTCATTGCTCACTTGTGGTTACGAGTTCGTCTCATTCTCTCAACGAACAACACACATTCTGCCGCCGTTCCTCGCAGTCGCACCACTAGTCGTAAATTACATTCTCTTTCTTCTTCATATCATTTCATTCCCGTTTATCGTTTCTTTCTTTGCTTATGGTTTCTTATTTCCAGTTTTGCCTCTTCTTTAAACTCTTTTCGCTTTTTTAAACTCTTCCTTTGCACACAAGATGCTTGATGAATTGTAAGCTCCATATGTAACTTTGTTAATGTTTACTGTGATTTTGTTGACTGATGTTAAATTTCTGCACAGGCTCACGTTCGTTTCATCGGAGTTTCGCGTTCGTTGTTCTAGTTCGTTTGGGTTCATTGTTGCTTCCCCTTTTTCAGGTACTTTTGTTATTCGATCTCTTGTTTTTTATATTTTGTACATATTTGGAAAAAAACTGTTGTTGGGGATGTATTTGATAATGGAAGATTAGAATATGGTTCCTTTGGCTTGACCAAAAGACCAAGAATAGGAATAGAATAGGAAATAGAGCTTGGGAAAATAGGGAGAAGATTTGAAAAACTTCTAAAAGAGGAAATTTTGTTTGTTTTATTTATATGAATTGATTCTTCATTGTATTTGATTTGCTTGTGATTTTTGTTTGAGCTCAAATAAGAAGCTATCTAAAATAAAGAAAAGATAACATCATATTAGCAAAGACCTTATCCAAGGTTGAATGTCTTAGGTTCAAAAAATTGTACTTTGTGTGTTTTTCACCTATAACATATTTAAGTTTTCTTATCAGGAGTTTATAATAAATTCTGCTCCAATATAGATAGAAATTAAGTGCATGTCTGCCAATCGTCTGTCGAAAGAATATGTCGATGGAGTGGAATATTTTGTTAACTTTGCTGTTCGACGATTGGGAACTTCTAGTAATATCAAATGTCCTTGTTTACGGTGTTGTTACACCAATCGAGTTACTGCAGTTGAGTTGGAAAGACATTTAAAGGCCAACGGAATCGATCGAAGTTATATTTGTTGGACAATGCACAGTGAGGAAATATGTGAACCTTCAAATATGGATAATAGTACTCAGAGATGTAATCCGGTTGATTATCCTGAAACACGTACATTATTATTATTATTATTATTATTATTATTATCATTATTATTATCATCATCATTATTATTATTATTACTATTATTATTATTATTATTTGTTAATTTATTTGTATACATTTTAACTATAGGTATTTGTACCATAGTACTTTTCTACGCAACGTCCGCTTTGAAATAGGCATGCCACTATTTACCGTGTTTTTTGGTAAACACCGCTAGTTACAAATTAATGTTGCTTGCAGGATCAACTAGAAAATCCTAGAACATTTGTGTTAAAGTTTTTTCAGAAATTATGAGTGTTCTTGCGGTTTAAACTTGAAAGTATGAAGATAACCGTCAAAGTTATCTTCAGAAAAGAGAATTCTAAGTAGAAGGCGAAGAGAAAACAAATAAAATACAGAAAACTTAAGAAAGTAAAAGTGAAATTGCATTAATTGTAAAGAGAATGGTGCGCAAGTTCATACATTGTTGTCTGACTTGTTTTCTCTGTGATGTTGGAAATTTGAGTTTCAGAATTCTGTATGTGAGTTTGTGACCCCTTTTTCCTATGAAAAACTACTATTTATACAAGCAGTGATTAATTTCATTCAAAACCATATTTTGTATAGGTTTGGGATTCTAGAAACCATTACTACAGACCAAGGTTCAGTGTTTATTGGTCAAAAAATGGTAGAATTTGCTTCTGAGAAATGGTTTCAAATGATTAAGTTCGACGTCATATTATGCACAAGCAAATGGTCAAGTCGAAGCAGCCAATAAAATCATCATTAACTTGATCAAAAAACATATTGGGCAGAAGCCTAGGAATTGGCATAAGACTCTTGGTCAAGTGTTATGGGCTTGTCGAACTTCTCCTAGAGAGTCAATTAATACCACTCCTTTTAAGCTTACATTTGGGCATGATACAGTGTTGCTAGTCAAAATTTGTTTACAGTCAACTAAAATTCAAAGACAGTTTGAAATTCCATCTGATCATTATTGGAATATGATGTTAGACGAATTGGTGGACTTAGACGAATAAAGATTAACTGTGTTAGATGTTCTTACAAAGAAAAAGAAAGAGTGGCCAAAGCCTATAATAAGAAGGTTAAGTCGAAAACCTTCGCTTTGGGAGACTTTGTTTGGAAAGTTATTTTACTATGGAAAGAAAGATAGGGTCTTAAATGGTCACCAAATTGGGAAGGACCATTTAAAACTTTACAAGTATTTTCAAACGGTGCTTACGAAGTCGAAGAATTAGGCGCTGATAATCGAATTTTGCGTATAAATGACAAATATTTAAAAAGATATGAGCCAATATGGTAGGAAGTTAGAATAACGCAAGGTTAAGAAGTAACGAAGAAGTTGCTCTTATAGCTGTTTTAGCAAGAGAGAGAAAAGGTAAACCTTTGGGTTTTCTTTAAAGAGCAGTTATTTGCAATAAGTAGTGGGGAGTTACAATACAAAACACGGCACACTAAATCTGAGATAACGGCGCCATAACGTGACTTTACTGGAAGTGTCTTTTCAATTCTGAAAACTGATGGTAGTGACGTCATAAGATTCGACATAAAGCTATTGATTGTAATTTCCAAAACGCCATTTTCTGCCTTCATTTAAAACTTAGTCGAAAAAGACATTTTTGGGGGGCAATTTGTTAGCCTGCATTTTCGACAGGATCAATTAAATGCAGTCAACGATGTTTGACTTGCTAATTTCAAGAGGAAAGGTGTTGATTTCGACAGTGAGAAGTTTTCCCAAGAAGGTTCGACGCGGTGCTTAACTTAGTGGAAATTGAAGAATTGAAGCCAATGGTTTGACAAGAAGAAAGTTAGTGATAGATCACAAGTCAAGTGCTCGTTGTCGAAACAACATAGCAGTTATTGTGGTCGAAGACATCGCAGTTACCATTTTTTAAATTCTATGTACAGTTAGTTAGTTAGTTATTGTGTTTCCTTCCTTGTATAAATAGTAGTTTTTCATAGGAAAAAGGGGTCACAAACTCACATACAGAATTCTGAAACTTAAACTTCCAACATCATAGAGAAAACGAGTCAGAGAACACTGTATGAACTTGTGCACCATTCTCTTTACAATTAATGCAATTTCATTTTTACTTTCTTAAGTTTTCTGCATTTTATTTGTTTTCTCTTCGCCTTCTACTCAGAATTCTCCTTTCTGGAGATAACTTCGATGGTTATCTTCATACTTTCAAGTTTAAACCGCAAGAACACTCATAATATCTGGAAAACTTTAACACAAATGTTCTAGGATTTTCTAGTTGATCCTGCAAGCAACATTAATTTGGAACTAGCGGTGTTTACCAAAAAACACGGTAAACAGTCACAAGCCATGGTTAAAGACTTGAAGAAAACGATTAAAGAAAACAAGGAAGCGGTAAAAGCCGATATCGATAGACGTTTGGCTTTGACACATGAAAGCAGCCGTGATAGCTTGTTTTTTGCACCCATGAACTTAGGGTAAGAAACTTAATCTATATATATATATATATATATATATATATGTATAACGTGTTTTTGAAATATCTGTTATTTATTTGGTTATTCAAACTTTGTGTAGGGCACATTGGATATTGTTGGTACTTGATCCTAAAAGAAATAGAATTTTCTATTTGGATTCGTGTCATGGTCATTATAGCAACCACACCAAGATGAAAGGAATGTTTGAAAGGTGTGTATTTAGATACATTGCATATTTCATCATTTAAATTATGTATGTATTTCGTTTAATTAATATAGTTATATGTATGATGTTTCAGTTGTTTGATGACATATTGGGGATCGAATGAGGTCAAGGCTATAGATGGGAATGTGAACAACAAAACAAAATGGATAGTAATAACGGTAAGTTTATAATCAATATTCTTATCCATGTAAATATTGCTCGCATTTTAATAATTAATGGTTATTTTGATTTCTTGTGTCCCAGATAACCAAACAATGATGATTGCGGGTATTACATTATGAAGTTTATGAATGATATAATCACTCACAATCAAATGGAAATTCTAGAAAATGTATGTAATTTATATAGTTTGTTTTTTGACAAGTAATTCCATATCTAGCATTTAGCCACTTAATTCTAAGATTATTTTATTTTATTTTATTTTTGCAGTATTTTCCTGGAAACGAGTTTGGAGCCCCATTTTCTGATGACCAACTTACTGAGATCAAGGGAGAGTGGTGTCATCATGTTTCCAGTTTGATTAATGAAAATCGAAATTCATGTAACTTTGGTTAGCTGGTTTTTTGTTCCTCACATTGGATGTCATGTCATTTTTGTTGTCTAAGTTGACATTTAGAATTTGGTTAATGATTTATGTAATTTTTGTTGGTACTTTGTTGATATGTATGTATGTATATTAGATGGATTTATAAGTTTGTTAGTTGGAATTTGATTTGCAATTGGTTAGTTGATTTGAAATTTGGTTCATATTGGTTGTTTTTGGTTGATGAAAATGAGAGTAGGGAAGTGCTGCAAAATATTGGATATACCAGAAACAGGAAAAATTATTTTTTAAAAAAAACATAGAATCAGGAGCACTTGTAGGAAAAGCGCCCTGTTGGTCTTACCGCATTTGACAATCTGGGGCGCTTTCAGTTAGAAGCGCTCCTGTTGGTCAAGACCAACAGGGGCGCTTGATACTGCGAGCGCCCCTGATTATCAAGCGCGCTAAGACCAATAGGGGCGCTTGTTACTGTGAGCGTCGTTGATTGTCTAGTGCGCTAGGACCAACAGGGGCGCTTTTTTTGCGAACTCTCCTGTTTACTAATAATTAGAGGCGCTTCTTGTGCGCTCCTGTAGAAGGGTTGGCAACAGGAGCGCCAGATTTAGAGGCGCCCGAAAGCGCCCCCAATGGATAAAAAAAACACCTAATGGCTTTTCCTGTTGTAGCGTGGCCCTTAAAGTCGACTTTTGTTGTAACACTCTTTTTGAACGTATTTTGCAACTATTATATGAAAAATTATTTTAATGAGAAGCTACCCAAAACACATATTTATTTCATTAATTTTTAAAATTATTTTTAGATTTTTATAATATTTAAAAATGTTATAAACTGAATGAAAACCTCTAAAAATGATTATCTGATAAAAAAATAATAATAAATGGGCTCTATACAAATTTAAAAAGACATGTCTAAAGAAAACTATACAAATAGCTTCCAAGTCAACTACCCATTATCAATAAGACATGTTTAGTTTTATAAAGGCTTAAATATGTTTTAGGTCCCTGCAAATATAGGGTGTTTTGGTTTAAGCCCCTGCAAATTTTTTTTTTGTTAAAAGCCCTTGCAAAATGACATATTTTGTTATAAGCCCTTCTATGACTAAAATGTTAGCCTTAACATGGAATGCTATGATTGCTGGATATGTTGAGAAGGGCTTATAACAAAATATTTCATTTTGCAAGGGCTTTTAACAAAAAAAAAATTTTGCAGGGACTTAAACCAAAACACCCTATATTTGCAGGGGCTTAAAACATATTTAAGCCTTTTATAAATAACTAAAGTTAAAAGTTATTTGTATAGGATTATAAATTTTAGGCTAAATTATAGTTTTGGTCACCCTATTTTCAAAAATTCAGACATTTGGTCCCCCTATTTTAAAACTCAGACATTTGGTCCCCCAATTTTAAAAATTCAAATACATTTAGTCCAAAGAGGGACCAAATGTCTTTGATGTTTTAAAATTGGGGGACCAAATGTCTTTGATTTTTTAAAATTGAGGGACCAAATGTCTTTGATTATTAGCCATAAAAAACTGAAAATTCCTCTTGGGACTAAATGTCTTTGATTTTTTAAAATTGGGGGACCAAATGTCTGAGTTTTAAAATAGGGGGACCAAATGTCTGAATTTTTGAAAATAGGGGGACCAAAACTATAATTTAGCCTAAATTTTATAATCCTAAACATGTCAACTACCTCAAATAGCTTCCTAAACATGTCTTATTTGTAAATAACTATACAAAAGAAATCTCTAAAGTTATTTGATGTTTAGTTTTATAAATAACTTTTAACTTTAAAAAGACATCTCTAAAGAAAACTTGTACCGGCGAATCTGATTTTCAGGAGAGAAAACAATTGTAAATAGCTTCCAAGTCAACTACCCATTATCAATAATTGCATACAAACATAATAAATCCCTCTAAGAAATTCATATAGTTGGCATTTTTTATTGACAAATCATATAGTTGGCTTTAAAGTTAACTATTTGGTTTGATTTTCATAGTAGACTTTAACAAATAATGAAATAAGAATTTTCTATACCATTTTGTATTACCATCGCAGAAGAAAATAATAAAATATGTGACACCCTAAAAATGAAAATATAAAAGTAAAAGAAAAAAAACCTAAAAGTCAACTTTTGTTGTTAGTAGAATCCGCCTATATTTTATTTAAAATCTTGAAAATAAGATTGTATCCATCTTTTTGAACGTATTTTGCAAGTTGCAACTATTTTATAAAAAATTATTTTAGTGAGAACACATTCTTATATCAAGCATTTTTTAAATTATTTTTAGATTTCTATTTTTTTTAAAAAGGTTACAAACTGGATGCAAAACTCCTAAAAATGTTTATCTGATAAAAAAAACATTTAGGCTCTATATGAGTTAGAAAATGTTGTATTAAAATTTAAAAGGCTTAAATATATGTTCAGCCCCTGCAAATATAGCCAAAATCCAGTTAAGCCCCTGTAAAAAAAATTTAAAAATGACCCTTGTAAATATTAAATCTTTGCGGTTAAGCCCCTCGATCAATTTTTCATCAAAAAAAGTTGAACATATAATATTTATAAGGGTCATTTTAAAATTTTTAATATTTACAGGGGCATAAATGGATTATGACCATATTTGCAGGGGCTGAACATTTTAAAATTTTTAATATTTACAGGGGTTTAAATGGATTATGGCCATATTTGCAGGGGCTGAACATATATTTGTACCCTCTGCAAATATGGAAAATTGACCGAGGGGCTTAACCGCAAATATTTAATATTTATAAGAGGCTTAACATATATTTAAGCCAATTTAAAACTGCAAATTTTCTTTTCTTCCTTGACAACATTAATGTTGATAGTGAACGGTTGTTGTTGACAGTTTTTCAATCTAACTCTAATCCAAAATGAAATTGCAAATTGATCACAAAAAATGAAAAGTAAAAAAAATGGATTTGCTAAGGTCATTTTTTTATATCAATCGCGCAATTTGGTTTAGTTTGACCAAACAAAAAAAGACAGATTTTCAACGTTATAGTCTTTCAAGATTTTTTTGGCATTTTAATCTTTCGAGTTTATCAATCACAAAATTAAGCTACAATTATTTACATGCACTAATGCACATATTTAATTTTATAATTAATTTTTATCTTTAAATTGCATCTCTATAGAAAACTCGTACAGCGAATGTAATTTTGAGGAGAGAAAACAATTGTAGTTAGCTTCAAATTCAACTATCTATTATCACTAATTGCGTACAAACATGATAAATCCTTCTAACAAATTGATATAGTTGGCAATGTTTTTTGACAAATGATCATATAGTTGGCCTTGAAGTTAACTATTTAGTTTGATTTTGATAGTAGACTTTAACGTATAATGAAATAAGAATTTTATTTTGTATTACCATCGTAGAAGAAAATAATAAAATATGTGACATGCTAAAAATGGGTATACAAAATTACAAAAAGGCCCTTTAAAGTCAACTTTTGTTGTAGAATATACTATATCTTAATTAAAATCTTGATAATAAGGTTGTATCCCTCTCCTTTTGAACGTAGTTTGCAACTATTTTAAGAAAAATTATTTTAGTGAAAAGCTACCCCAAATACATTCTTATTTGTAGTATTTTTTTAAATTATTTTTAGATTTTTTTTTAATAAAAAGGTTATAATCTGTATGAAAAACTTCTAAAAATGATTATCTGATAAAAAAACACTAACAAATGGGCTCTAGATAAGTTAGAAAATGTTGTATTAAATTCCAAAACTAGATATTTTGTTCTTGTCCTTGACAATATCAATGTTGATAGTGAACGGTTGTTGAAAACAGTTTTTAAATCTAACTCTAATCCACAATGAAATTGCAAATTGATCACAAAAAAATGAAAAGTAAAGAAAATGGATTGGCTAAGGTCATTTTTTTATCAATCGCGTGTAGTCTTTCGAGTTTTTCAATCACAAAATTAAGCTACAATTGTTTACATGCATGCACATGTTTAATTTTATAATTAGATTTTAACTTTAAAATTTAAATTGACATCTCTATTGAAAACTCGTACTAGCGAATGTGATTTGGAGGAGAGAAAAAATGTTTAGTTGGCTTTAAAGTCAACTATCCATCATCAATCATCGATACAAACATAATAAATCTCAATAACAAATTCATACAGTTGGCAATTTTTTTTGACATGTTAAATAGTTGGCCTTAAAGTTAACTATTTTAGTTTTTTTTTTAGATAAGCAAAAAATTCATTGAAGGGAGCACAAGGGGTGCCCAACCCTTACAATGGAGATATAGGAAAGGGGGAGAGCCTCCTTAAAACCTCCCTGAGCCAAAACCCAATGGGAAAAAGACTCAGGAAGGAAGTTTGATTTGACGGTAGACTTTAACAAATAATAAAATAAGAATTTTCTATACCATTTTGTATTACAATTGTGGAAGAAAAAAATAATACATATAACATGATAAAAATGGGTATTGTATAAAAAGTACAAACAATCCGGTTGTTTCAAATCATCAAAATATGTTTGTTTCCCTCTCTTTGAACGTTTATTGCAACCTGTACCGTCCGTGTCCGAAAAAGACGATAGGGGTTCATGAAGACTGACAAGCACTCCAAAAGACCGAGAAGGGCTCCAAAAGACCTAGAAGTTCTCGAAACCCCCTCGAGCAAGCCTCCAACGCGACCGACCACCCTTAAGGGCTTTGATTACCTTCACCCTGAAGGGCTTGGAGCTCGAAGGGTTGTGTACTGGGGGTGTCCGGAAAAGACCGAGAAGGGCTCTAGAAGACCGAGAAGGGCTCCAAACCCCCTCGAGGAAGACCCTTACCGAGCAGAGAAGGGGAAACCGAGTAGCAAAATCCTCACTCGAGGAGGTTAGAAATTTACCAAACCCCCTCAAGATGCGTCCGCATAAAAGACAAACGAAGAGGACGTGGTAGCTGGACATTGGCTGGTACCAAGGTAGTCGTTGCGCGACTACATCACTGGCAGGCGCAGAGTAGACATGGGAGAGTGATCTCTTGCGGTAAAGAATACCCTATGACTCCTACTGTATTATAAATTGCTCATGTTATTGTTGTATTGTGGATACTTGGTTCATGTATTTTAGCAGGTCTCCCTTAGTAAGGTTGTATCCTTAAGAGTTGCATCACCTCCATTTTATATGCGAGAACAAAACCAATAAGGATGTGCCCAAGACGACATCCTATCCAAGCGGGCTAGCACTAAGAAACCGCCGTCGTGCTCAACCTGTCTGAGGTTACACTAGTGCTCTGGATAAAAGAACTATCTGATTACCTTGAGCATGCCAACTCCCTGAAAACAATGACAGCACGGTCAGAATCAAAAAATCCTCAGCCCGTTACTTAATGCTTGACGAACGCCTGTAAAAATGGGGATTTTCCACACAACTGTTCAGATGTCTCACAAAGAGCGAAGTCGAGCGCGCTCTTGGAGAAATTCACGAAGGATCATGCTGAAGTCACATCGAAGGACGATCTTTTGGCATGAAGAAGTCACATTGAAGGTTTTAAAGGATTTGGTTATGGAATTGTTGTTGATTTTGAAGCATCTTGTTTAGGGTATTGTGTACCCTTTTATCTCACAAGTTTTTCTACATTCTCTTGGGTTTTTAGCATTTCAGACATGGACTATTCTATAACACTAAATATCACATTTAGAGTCGGTAATTCAAACACCTGACTCCAAAAGTGGGTGCTAAGATCCTTTTATGCCTCAAAATGTAACATTTGGAGACAATTATTTGAATAACAGACTCCAAACCTAACATTCAGAACTAGCTAAACAACTGACATTAAGTGTTTTACTCTCGGTTATTAAACAAATTTAGTCGAACCCGAACCAACTTTACAAGTCCAAAACAATTGACTTTAAGGGCCCATAAGATGGTCATGATAAGGACACATAGTTTTCTTAATAAGGCAAATAGTATTACTGAATGGAGTTCAAGGGGTACTCAACACGTACATGTACAAGGGGGCTCATTAAACAAGAGCCAAAACACTATGGGAAAAATACCCAAGGAGGAAAAACAGTACCCGGATAATTCGAAAGGAGATATGATATGATAAAAATACTGGATATGGTCAACCCTACGTTTGTTGAGCCAGTGAGATATGATAACTTAATCTTGTGACTTATCTTATGCTCTCTATCTAGTTAAACACTTATCTTGAATTTAAGCTGGGGCAGAAACCAGCAGGATAGGATAAAAAATAATTTACTCGTTGTTAACACCCAAAATAAATTAAGTTGTTGGCCGAGGAAAAAAAGGCGAATTTAGGGCTAGGACAAGGCCGAGGCAGACATAAGAGCATTAGGGGCAGAGACAAATTAACACAAGGGTATATGTTGGAAAAGATTGAAGACCCAAGGGAATTACTGAGGTACAAGAGAGACTCGGTTGGAGGGTGCCTCGACTACAGGGTGTCTCGGCTGAGGCATCAACGGTCGAAGGCCAAAAGTAAGACATGGCCGAGGGGGGTTATGGCCGAGGCGAGGAATGCTTGCTTGGAGCGCAAGTATATTCAATGAACGTGGACATATAACGTTGGAGCGAATAAGGCTAATAAACAGAAGACTTCGTAAGAATGACTAGGATTTTACCCCACTAACCCGTGCTAGTGAGGTCGTGGAAGAGTGCACTCTGAGTTTGTAGGATTAGACTTAATGATGACCGTTGATCTTAATTAATCCAACGGTGAGCAGATGTAGACCCGCATAGTAGCCAATGAAGGCTCGTGTATATATATAGTAACACTTCTACAATTTCAAAACACACATCAATCAATACACAAGTCTTTACTTTATTTTACATTTTCTTTATGTTTTTCTTAGTCTTGTAGATAATCCAAGCCACACGTCCCTCTCACACCTAACCTAACACTCTTTGGAGGAGTTAGGGAACCCATAGTCGAGGAACAGAGTTTCTTCCTCGGCGCAATTGCTTGAAGAAAAGAGGAATCACACTTTAGTACTTAATGTATAATTTTATAATAATGGTAATTTTGTCATTTTGTATAATCTAAAAATTTAAAATCTATTGGAATTAAAAAATAAAATAATTTTTAGTCAAAAAAAATTAAAATAAGTCATAAGAAAATAAAAGTATTATTAAAATATCTAAAAATAGAAAGTGAACTTAATTTTTAAAATATGAAATATAGTTGTCACAAGAGTAGTTTTGTCACTAACATGTAATATATATCTTATCATTATTTATTAGCTTAGCTAAATAAATATATTAGAATAACACGTTATCTTTTTATAATTTGTTAGCCATTGACTGATAACAGCTTTAGCATTTTTAATGTTAATATCTTAATTTTGGAACTACAAAATTTAGCCCTTCACATTGTTGCACTTCCTTCTTCTTCCCCTGACGTCAAGAATCAAGATATAATTAAGAAAGCACATCTTGGTAGTTACGAATTAGATTTTTACGAATTAGTTTTTGTTTGCTAAAATGCCTGGTTTACATATTTTTTTATTGGCAAATGTTAGTGATTTAATTAGTTAGAGAGGGGGAAATTAACTGTTTGTTTCTCTAACACCCTATGTTTTTTTTTTAAACTAATGTATCATCAACGCGCAACGGAGATTCATTTCCAATATATATTTTTCCATACGCATCGGCTAGGTATCGAACCCAATAAATGTTTAAAGGACCAAAATATCTACCATTGTGCCAAATCCTGATGGATGTAACACGCCATCTTTAGGTCACATATCGTAGCCCAAAACATTTTTCTCAGTTAATTAAAATTAACACTTTTTGAAAATTTACTTTATGAAGTAGTTGCGGAAAATCAGATGCTAATTTTAAATTCTAACATATAGGCAATAATAATACAACGACAAATCAAATGGCCTACAACTTTAAATTTTTCAAAAACTAGTAGTATACCCGTGCGTATGCATGGGCCATTCTTAAGTCAGAATTGGTTAACCAAAAATATAATAGAAATTAGTTTTGATTCTCAAATTGGGTGTATAAATCCGGAATATTGTTTTGTAAAGTCATTCAGAATAGTTAGGAATAATAATTTAAAAATGTTGTCAATAAAGATAAAATAAATTAACAATCACGTTACCTTAAAAAACAAAGCCAATACAACTTCTGACATAACCATTGAATATGTAAGGATATTAGTGAAATTAGTGCAGCATGTGCACCCTTCGTAGTATATTTGTGTGACTTTAGAAGTTATTATGATTTAATTATGATTGTTGACGGATTTGGCAAAAGCTCACAAGTTACTCTTTCCATGGGCCTCTTTTGTAATCTAGCCCATAGTTACTCTTTCCAATTAATTGCCTAAAGAAAAGGGAATCATTTGAGAGCTTACGTCGAATCGTTCGACTAACTTACCTGTTCGACAACAATCATAATTACTATTAAAATAAAACTCTAAATAACATATAATATTTTTCTATCGTAACAATTTTCTTGTTTCTATACGCAAATATTGGAAGATAACTCAATTGGCGAGGTAAGAGACATGAAAATACGTAAAGTTTAAATCTTGAAAACTAACATTCCCCCATTCCTAACAAATCACTAATCACTAATATTTGTTGTTTTATGTCCGGTCATGCTATAAAGTTCTGGCTTCATCTGTTGCAGCAACTTCAAATCTTCAATGCCTATTGAAAGTGGTTTATCTAATTATAAAGCTATTTGGAATACCGTCGTTCTATCGAAAATTTTGATTTTTGGGTGGATATTGATTAATAACTCCTTAACGGTGTGTGGCTTGTTGTTGAGGCGCCATATCATTCATACGGAGGAGGGGTCTATGTGTGCTTTCTGTAATACTTATAGGGAGGAGGCGCAACACTTATTCTTGGAGTGCAACATCTCTTAGAGGGTTTGGAGTGAGGTAGGTCGATGGCTAGACATCTAGTTACTAGTCTCTCATGATATTCATCAGCACTTCCTGTTGTCTGGAGAATTTTGCATCAGCAAAATGGCAAAGAAGGTAAAATACTTACTCTGGTTGACGAGTTATTGATGCCTCTGGTTAGCTCGAAATGGCGTGTGCTTTAGACATGAAGTTGCCAAGATTGAATCGATTGTAGCTCATATAAAGTATTTATCTTGGTGCTGGTTTGTATTCGGGGTGGGTAGAAACTCTAGTTTGCCACCGCCACTTTGGTGGAATAACGCACTTAACTGTATCAAAAACTTTTGAATCCACCCTGTATTTGTGAGTTTGAACATCCCTAATGCTCTATTCAATGAAACATTCCTTATCGGAAAAAAAAACCATTAATATTTCACTAGTGCAAAAAAGGGAAAGTTTTGATTTTTGGGTAGATATTGATTAATAACTCTTTACCGATGTGTGTCTTGTTGTTGAGGCGCCATATCATTCATACGGAGGAGGGGTCTGTGTGTGTTTTCTGTAATAAATTATAGGGAGGAGGCGCAACACTTATTCTTTGAGTGCAACATCTCTTAGAGGGTTTGGAGTGAGGTAGGTCGATGGCTAGACATCCAGTTACCAGTCTCTTATGATATTCATCAGCACTTCCTGTTGTTTGGAGAATTTTGCATCGGCAGAAAGGCAAAGAAGGTAAAATACTTACTCTGGTTGACGACTTATTGGGCCTCTGGTTAGCTTGAAATGGCGTGTGCTTTAGACAGGAAGTTGCCAAGATTGATTCGATTGTAGCTCATATAAAGTATTTATCTTGGTACTGGTTTGTATTCGGGGTGGGTAGAAACTCTAGTTTGTCACCGCCGCTGTGCTGGAATAACGCACTTAACTTTATCAACAACTTTTGAATCCACCCTGTATTTGTGAGTTTGAACATCCCTAATGCTCTAATCAATGAAATATTCCTTATCGGAAAAAAAACCACTTATATTTGCCTATAAAAAAATACGCAAATATTATTTACATTCCTATTATACTTTTTTTACAAAACTTTTCTTATTATATTGTTTTTTTTTGATAATTTTCTTATTATATTGTTGAATCAAATCAATTAGAATGGTTTGAAATTCTACGAACACGTCATTGAGTGATTTAATTGCTTGAACTTTGAAATTGTTTCCATTTTGTTTTACAAAAAAGTGCTGAGTCAAGATAGTGGCATTGAGGAAATATTTTACTAATGGTTGATACATTTGACAAGAAACCATGCATTACTTGTGCAGTTGTGTGTTTTATATATATGCATATCACGATATAATTAAACAACAACCACGAGTTAATTATTTATGTACAAAATGTTCAATATTATTAAATTTTTCAATGAGGTATAAACTTTTTTTTTTAGATAAGCAAATATTCATTAAAAGGAGCACAAGGTGTGCCTAAGCATTACAATGGAAAGGGGGAGGGCCTCCTCAAAACCTCCCTGAGCCAAAACCCATTGGGAAAAAGACTCAAGAAGGAAAAAGAGTACCCCGCGCAAACCTGCACAACAGTGGGATTAAACAAGCCTAGCCCACTGCTTCTCCCCCGCCTAAAATAATTTATAATTCAAAACAGTACATGAGAGGATTACAACATAGAAAAACAACCCATTAGGCAATTGAACCAATCCCCCCAAGACACACTACAACAGATTTCGTAATAAGTAGTGCTTTTTTTCCCCATAAGTAGCGCTTTCGGGCGCTACTGATGTTAGCGCAACTCTTGGCTGTTTCTCTTTGGTTGCGCTCAGGAAGCGCTCCTGAAAATTAAGCATGAGTAGCGCTTTTTATACAAAGCGCTCCTCATGCCTGGGCGCTGAGGAACATCAGTAGCGCTTTCTTTAAGAAGCGCGCCTCATTCATTTTAAATAAGTAGCGCTTATGTAACTAAAGCGCTCCCTATTCCTAATTTTGTTTCAAATAAGTAGCGCTTATTCCCTTAAAGCGCTCCTTATTCCTAAGTTTTTTTCAAAAACGTTTTGCTTGTTTCTTCTATTGCCAGTATTACCAATTACCAATTCTCAGCTTCAATTCCCTGCAACCAGCAACCAGTTTTCCAGCATACAGATATCTATCCAACATATGTTTCAAACCAAATTCTATAAAGAAGGGATGTCAAGTACCAAAATTCAACATAATGCTCATTTACCAAAATATCAACAAAATTTACAACATATCCAATGAGGTACTATAAAATTTACACCAATTACCAATTCTCAGCTTCCCTGCAACCAGCAACCAGTTTTCTAGCATACAGATATCTATCCAACATATGTTCCAAACCAAATTCTATAAAGAAGGGATGTCAAGTACCAAAATTCAACAAAATGCTCATGTACCAAAATATCAACAAAATTTACAACATATCCAATGAGGTACTATAAAATTTACATCAATTTCGATTTGCATGAATCAAATTGATAACATGACGACACCACTCTCCTCTGACCTCGGTGATTTCCTCATCAGACGTTGGAGCTCCAGACACATATTCAGGAAAATACTGAAAAAAGAAAATAAACTTAAAATTAGTTAAATATCAATTAAATATTTAATTACTTGTTAAAAAACAAATTATCAAATTACATACATTGTTTGGGATTGTCATTTGTTGGCGAGTGATGATATCCTTCATAAATTTCATTACATGGTACCCGCAATCATCGCCATTTGATTGTTTGGGACCCTATGAAACAAAACATTAGTTATTAAATTTAATAAATAACATATGCATAAGAATATTAATTATAAACTTACTCTTATTGCTTTCCATTTTGTAGAAGATGTTGATTTTCTGTACGAAGTCCTGACATTACGCAATCCCCAATAAGTTGCTAAAGCACTGAAACAACATCATATATATATATATATATATATATATATATATATATATATATATATATATATATATATATATATATATATATATATATATATATATATAACTATATTAATCGAATTACATAGATAAACTAAAATATGAAATATGCAAAGGATCTAATAACAAACCTATTAAATACTCCCACCAACTTGGGGTAGTTGTTGTAATGTCCCAGCAGTGAATCCAAATAGTAAATCAGGTCTTTTTTGGCATCAATCACCAACAATATCCAATGATTCCTATAAAATTTTTGAATAATCAAATTAATAACAAGGATTATTTCACAAATACATATTATATACTACTGATATAGATTAAATCACTCACCCTAAGTTTATGGGAGCAAAAAACAAAGAATCACAGTTTAATTCATGCGATAGCGCCAAGCGTCGATCGATATTGGCTTTCACTTCTAGCTTGTTTCTTTCCATTTGTTCCTTGCACTTGTATATATAGTCTTGTGGCATTGTTTTATCCAGAGGGATGTTAAGTAGAAAAGTAGTCTCAGGGCATATGAACACATATCTTTGTGTTTGTTCCGTTGGGACCAATATCTCATAGTACAAATACCTTTAATAAAAATGTATACAAATTAAAATAATAATAATAATAATAATAATAATAATAATAATAATAATAATAATAATAATAACAACAACAATAAAAACATCAATAGATAAGTACCTGATATATGCTCTAATACTAGTCGCACTTGCCCACTCATGATCATATACCGCCTTGAGTTCCTCTTGATTCAAAGTTAACACTTGCTCCTCTCCAAAAATCCCTCTATCCATAAATGCCTCGATCATGGCGTCACTATCCAAGTGGTTTAACGCATGAATTTTTAAGTAACTGATAAAGTCCATGGCATTGCTAGAAGATCTGCCAGCAATAGACTGGGAATGTCGGGATTCAATCTCTTTCCCAGAAGCTTTAGATTTGCCAACATTCCCACTAACTTTTGACTTGCCAGCATTAGAAGGTCGAGATCTTTCAACATTCCCACTAACTTTAGATTTTGTCCGTTGAGATACCTATATTTTTGAAAAAACAACTATTTAGTAACAAGTATAGTTGGAAATAAATATATTTGTTAATAAATTACTAACAAATATACTGTCACTTACATTAATGAGGTTTACTGGCCATGCCACAAAAGTACCAATTGCATCATCCACAGTCATGATCCCTACACTGTTTACTGGTACAGGCAAGTTTGCATCCCCCACAATTGCAACGTCAACTCTGACTCTTACACGATTTTCGGGAATGGGTAGATTGTGCAATAAGGTGCCCAGTTCATTACAAATTAAACCCCTTGCAACTAATTTAGGAGGGTTTGATATATATAGTTTACAATCATTATTGTTACCCTAAATCAATGATAAACAAAAATTAGAATATGAATAAATTGATGTAATATGTACAAAGAAAAGAGAATTTAAAGGTAAATACCTCATTAGACGCAATGGTACAACTATCTCTGAAGCTATCTAGCTTAGGGGATGGTTGATCAATCCTTGGTCCAACTCTATCTCTTAAATCGGCAACTTCATCCATTAGCTTGAACACCAATTGCTCCAACTGTCTTTCTTTAGTTTCTTTTTTTTTAGGCCTATTTGGACCCCAAAAAGATGTCGGAGTAACACCAAATCCAATACCCCTCACACGACCCGAATACTCTTCAAGTTCCAAAGCACGGCTAAGGATGTCATTCCCACCATCAAAATCAGTTGTTTGTCCTTGTTCTACTGATTGTGATATGGTCTCCTAATTCACAATAAGTATTAAACATTATTAGACATTATAACTATAATCAAAATTACGAAACAATTTTAATTTTATCGTACTTACAACTCTTTGAGACACCTCTTTCGTTTTTGGATCTTTAATCACACCATCTTTGCTTACTCGGGCTTCTAGCCACAAAACATGCCGGTCAACGGATTCTTCAGTTGGATCTTTCCCCACCTCCACTAGCTGTTAAAATTTACCAATTGTTAATAAATATATCAAAAGATTGATTAATAATAGTAAAAGTTGAAATAAAGGATGTTGTCCTTACCATTCTTTCTTCAATGTCTTGATAACCCTTAACACCGCCTCTATAAGGGTAATCAGGACTTTTTGCTCTCTCTCGATTTTCATTGCATAATGTCTGTATAGACACATAAATATACATTAATTAATGCATAATAATTGTCAAATATAGTTAAGTTAAAAGGTAATTGTACAAACCAAGAAGTCTTCATCTTCGGTGCGTTTGGTTATAAAGACATTCCAATCCTCCTGATTTATAATCTCACTATATAGTGGTGGGGGATGGTGTAAGAGGTTCCCTTCATCATCTATCATCCATTTATTCTTTAGAATAGTTCTGAACTTCCTATGTAACTTTCCAGCTTTCATAAGACAGAATCCTTTCCGAGACTCATCAACATCAAAATAAGTCTGCTTACACACAACAATGAAAATATTATCAATATATGGTTACATAATTATATAAGAAGATAACTATATATATTCAAAATTATATACCTGAATCATACACCATAGCTCCTCTTTAAGTCTTTCCAAAGCGAGATTACGTTTATCATTCCATGTATTGATTGTAATCGGTACCGTTTGCTTCACTTTAGTACCAATGAAAGTACTCAACTGTTTACCATTTCGACCAATTGGTTGGCCTTTAACATTCCATTGGACCTACATTATTACTTACGTAAATTAGATAACAAATAGTTTAAACTAAGTTATAAATTTAGTTAATTAGTATATATCTTACCGGAAGTTTTGGAAGTCCTTTACTTTGCCGGTTGATGATATTCTTTTTTACGGTCATTCCACGGCAAGTGGCCTTTTTTGGGGGCTCATGATCACTCGCATCAGCACTATCATGCCCACTATCATGGCTATGCAATGTCATCTGATCTGCGATATATTAATGAAAAAGTAACTTAATATATACAATTTGAAGATGAATAAAGAAGAGACAAGCAAAATAAGTCTAAAAGTAAGTTAGATTACCTTTTCCTTTTCCTCAATACAGTTTTATTTACAATTTGTTTATTCCTATGATATTTTTCTTTTCGCTTCTTGGTACTTTGTTTTCGACGAAGCGTGATTCCATCACTATGATCTTTTCTAATATACACAACATCCTCTTTTGAAGTAGTTTCCCCTAGTATTGGTTGTGATGTCCCAAAGAAAGGGTCATCCTCAATATCAACATCTTCGGGTGCTTTATCACCAATATCATTAACCAATAGTTTTTTGTTTGTCAATAGAACAATGGACCAATTGATATCAACTGGATCAGTGGCATAAAACACTTGTTGAGCTTGCGAGGCTAAAATAAAATGCTCATCTTTATACCCTGACTTGTTGAAATTCACTCGCATGAACCCCGACTCATCAATCTGTACACCATTATTATTGTCAGCCCACTTACATTGGAACACAGGCTCACGAAAAATATTGTAATCCAACTCCCATATTTGTTCAATGACTCCAAAGTATGACATATTCGCATAAATGGGATTTTTGTCTTTGGCACCTGATGTATGCATAGATTCAGCTACAAGAGTCACCCCACTATTTTGCATTTTACTCTGATCATCTTGGTTTTTTGTATAGAATGTGTACCCGTTTTGTAAATAGCTGGTGAAAGAGAAAACATGTATATTTGGACCTTTTGCTAACCATCTCAATCTATCAGAAATCAAGGTAGGATTCAAAGCAAACTCTAAAGAAATGTGATTTCTTAGCCACACTATGAAACTCCTATTGTGTTCTTTTCTTAGCCAAACTTCACCTTTACTTGGGTAATCACTCTTAAGCATGTCCATATGCGTTGCAACATATGAATCAACCTCACTGTCATTGTGCAGAACATATAAGTGTGCTTGCTCCAGAATCCTCCTTGAGACCATCACTAGTTTGCTTCCTGTCATTCCTTTACAAACGCTTCTTGTGTGACGCTCTCTTGGTAGCCCCACAGAATATTCAACACTAGATAGATAGTCGGTGCAGAACTCAATAGCTTCTTCGACTATGTAGCGCTCAGCAATACAACCCTCAGGTCGTGATCGGTTTTTAACATATCCTTTTAATATTTTCATGTAACGTTCAAAAGGGTACATCCATCTCATGTAACATGGGCCACACAATTGTGTCTCTCTAACCAGATGAACTGTTAGATGAATCATTATGTCAAAGAATGAAGGTGGAAAAAACATCTCAAGTTCACATAATGTGACAGTAATTGATCTTTGCAACGCTGGCAACTTTCCAGGGTTAATCACTCTACTACAAATCGCCTTAAAGAAGAAACAAAGATTAGTTATGGCCTGACGCACTTTGTTGGGCAAAATGGATCGTATACCAATGGGTAACAAATTCTCCATGAGAACATGACAATCATGGGACTTTAGAGACTTCAACTTGAGGTCTTTCATCGATACAAGGTTTGTAACATTTGAAGAGTACCCCTCTGGAACTTTAACTTCATGAAGAAACTTACAAAAGATGATTTTCTCCTTCTTAGATAGAGTATAAGCTGCCGGAGGTAGATATGTACGTGTACCCTTCTTTATCGGACCCAATTCGGGTCTCAACCCCATACTAACTTAGTCCAACCTTGCATTGATGGTATCTTTAGTCTTTCCTGGCATATTGAGTAAGGTACCAATGACACTTTCGAAGACATTTTTTTCAACATGCATCACATCAATGAAATGTCTTACATGTAATGACTTCCAGTATGGCAACTCAAAGAAAATCGACTTTTTCTTCCACCCTCGTTTGGCAAGCTCTCCTGCAAAAGGCTTCCCAAATTTAATGTTCAAATCTTTCACCTTTTCAAAAAGTTGTTCACCTGTCAAAGGTGGGGGGGCTTTACGGGTTTCTGAATTCCCATTGAATGCCTTTCTCCACAGTCGATACTGATGAGTTGGAAGCAAAAATCTACGATGACCAAGGTAGATATTCTTCTTACCATGTTCCAACCACATCCAATCTGTATTATCTTCACATATAGGGCAGGCACACTGACCTTTGTTACTGTAACCAGATAAATTGCCATATGCTGGAAAGTCATTAATTGTGCGAAAAATCATAGCCCTTAGGGTGAAACTCTCTTCTCTGAACCCATCATACACCTCTACGCAAGTCTCCCACATTAGCTTCAAGTCTTCAATCAAAGGAGCCAAGTATACATCAATATCATTTCCCGGTTGTTTAGGCCCAGAAATTAACAAAGACAACATCATATACTTGCGTTTCATACAAAGCCATGGAGGTAAGTTATAAACCGCCAAAATCACGGGCCATGTACTGTGAGAGCTACTTTGTATACCGTGTGGGTTAAATCCATCAGCAGACAATGCAAGTCGAAGGTTTCTTGGTTCCTCCCCGAAATCAGGATAATCAATATCAATTTTTTTCCATTGCGGAGAATCCGCCGGATGTCGTAGCAAGCCATCTTTAATCCTTTCATCCTCATGCCAAGTCAAGTGTTTTGCATCTTCTGAATTACGGTACATGCGCCTAAATCTAGGAATTATAGGAAAATACCACAACACCTTTTCTGGAGCAGATTCTTTCTTCTTATACCGCGATGCATTACATTTAGGACACGACTTTAACAAGGAATGTTCATTCCGAAATAATATGCAGTCATTGGGACAAGCGTGTATCTTCTCATAATTCAAGCCAATTGACCCTAACATTTGTCTTGCATCATACGTCCGAGAAGGGAGCACATTATCCTTCGGCAACATATCTTTCAATAGTGCGAGTAATTCAGTAAAGCTCTTATCCGTCCATCCGTGGCAAGTTTTCAAGTTATACAACTTTATCACCGCCAATAATTTTGTGAACTCAGTACAACCCGCATACAAAGGTGTCTCTGCATCGGTTATCAACTTCTCAAACTTTTGAGGGGAATCATTAAGATCATCTTCAACCGCCTTTGTCATCTCTTCAAGTTGGTCGCCATCAAATCTATATTTTTCGGTGTCAACCGGCGCACATCTCTCGGAATTATTATTCATATTCGAAGATTCACCTCTTTCCTCACCGTGCATTGTCCAACAAGTATAACTTTGATCGATCTCGTAGGCCCTTAAATGTCCTGCAAGCTCAACTGCGGTAACTGAGTTTACATAACAACACTGTAAACATGGACATTTGATATTCATAGAAGTTCCCAATCGTCGAACAGCAAAGTTAACAAAATATTCTACTCCATCGACATATTCCTTCGAAAAACGATTTGCAGACATCCACTTTCGATCCATATTTAACCAATATTATCATCTAAGAGAACTTCCTAATATGAACAAACATGTATCAAAATTCAAATACTTAGATATATACTAAATTCAAATACTAATTTCAACTTTTATATACCAATATCCAAGCAAAAAAAACATTCTATCAATACAAAGCACACAAATACACCAATTATGAAAACTTTTAAAATAAGTAATTTAGCTTCTCAATTTGGTGAGCATCTCGGCCTAGCTTCTCATCTGATGTACGATACATATTAATATAAAAAAAACTGCAGTACACGATTTTGTAATGCAAACATGACAGAAATAGATATTATATTGCATATTTACTATAAAGTCATATCCCCCAATCACAACAAACAAAAACAATGACTAGTAAAATGTTTTTAAAACCAGAAAATGCTAACATCCCCAGCCCTCAATCACAAAAACCACCTTGCAGTTTGCACACATTACAGTTGCACTCAGAAAATAAAAGAAAAATTATCAAAATAATGTGAAAGCTAAGAGTAACTTACGAGACAGCAAGGGAGGACAAGCTAGGCACGAGGGTGCGGCAAGGGGCGTCGTTGGCTTGCTGCGTTGTTCAAGGAGAAACAGAAGCAGCAAACGAGACAGAGTGAGTGAACTGGGGAGGAGGCGTCGTTGGCTTGGTCGACGACCCTGTTGACGGCGGCGAAGAGGAGGCAATGAGAGTGAGCGAACAGAGGAGGGAGGCGCGTGACGTTCAACGAGAAACCGTAGCAGCAAACGAGAACGAGTGAACTGGGGAGGGAGCTAGGCGTCGTTGCATGGTCGACAGCGCTGTTAACGGCGGCGAAGGGGAGGCGATGAGAGTGAGTGAACAGTGAACGACAGCGCTGGAGAGTGAGGAACAGTGAACAATGAAATTAGGTTTCAACGGGAAGGAGGAAAAATAAGGAGGAAAGGAATTATATTTTAGACATATGGAGCGCTCGCAAAACAAAGCGCTACTTATTGTGGATGACGCGTAAGACATAGGAAGGGCTTAAACCACGAAGCGCTACTCATTGTGGAGGACGCGTAAGACATAGGGAGCGCTCAGCAAAAAAGCGCTCCTCATTGAGCTTCCGTGTTAGACATAGGGAGCGCCCGATACAAAAGCGCTCCTCATTTGGCTTCCGTGTTAGACATAGGGAGCGCCCGATACAAAAGCGCTCCTCATTTGGCGATCTTTTTAATTTATTCTGTTGTAGTGACACCTTACAATTCCTCCCTCTCCTTGCCTTGAACCAACTCCATGCCGTGTCCTTGATTCCCGCAAGTATACATGACACGGAAGCCACCTCTCCTTTGAAGATTACCTTGTTTCGAGCCAACCATAGGTTCCAAATAACCCCATCCATATAAGGTGTTTGACCCCTCTTTGTCTCTTACCTTTCACTAATTTTCCAAACTCAGCAAAATGCGTAACAATGTTCTCCATATCACCCATCGAGGTCCCCATCCATGCGAAAACACTACTCCATATAGATTTTGCAACTCCACAAGACACGGACAAATGCTCCACCGTTTCCTCTTTGCAAAAGCACAAGACACAAAGATCATTTTGTGATTGTAGAATACCTCTTCTATGCAAAGCAACACGCGTAGCAACTCGCTGCAAAATAACTCTCCAAGCAAAGATTTGAATTTTAGATGGCACGTCGTTTTTCCAAATCTTCTTACATGCTGAAGTAGTTTCGGCCTGCATATGGATAGCTGTACCTGCAGGAAAAAAATGACAACAACTCATAGCATTTTTCACAGTGAAGCCATTCAACGAATCCGGTGTCCATATCCAACTATCCATTCGCTGAGACAGCAAAATGGGCAGTAGCAGCTGCTGTAAATCAGCTGCAGAACTCGCCAATTCTGCATTTTGCAGCAGCAGGCCATCGGCCCATTCCCACAGCCAGCACCATCCCCCATCCGTCCATTGCCCGAACTCTTCAACCGAAGCCTCCTTGGACCTACAGGCATTGTATAAATCCGGAAATAAATCCGCCAACCGATCCCGACCAATCCAAATATCCTTCCAAAACCTCGCCAAGTTTCCTTTTCCTAATTTAATTTTCACCAACTTATTAAACCATCCATCTTGCAAACCGATATCATCGCCAAGTAGACATAAATCCCTCCACCATAGCGATTTCTTCTCACAACCTCTTCTGTTTTCCTCAACATCAGGCCATCTCCCTCTTAATCCATATCTTTCTTCCAACACCGCTTTCCAAATAGAATTAGGTTCATCAACCAAGATTCTCCATCGCCTTTTGGTTAATAGAGCCACATTGAACACTTCTAAAGTTTTAATGCCCAAGCCCCCCTTTTCCTTAGGTAAAGAAATTGTTTCCCACTTCACCCAAGCCAACTTCTTATTTTCTTCATCACTCCCCCATAGAAACCTTCTTTGTAATTTTGTAATCTCCGCAATGACTTTCTTTGGTGCTTTGTAGAATGAGAATAAATATAATGGTAAGGATGCAAGCACCGAATTGATAAGCGTAACCTGGCGCCCAATAGATAATTGTCTACTCTTCCAATTATTCAACCTTGCTTTAATTGAATCAATTATTGGTTGCCATGTACTCAATCTTCTCGGATTTGCACCCACCGGCACCCCCAAAAACTTAAAGGGGACCGATTCTACCTTGCATGCTAAGAATCGTGAGATCCCCTCCAAAACACTCTCCTCAATGTTCAATCCGACTACGCTACTTTTCGCAAAATTTACCTTCAATCCCGAGACCATCTCAAAGCTTCTTAATATTGCTTTCCAACACCAAATGCTCTTGTCATCCCCATGGCCAAAAAATATTGTGTCATCAGCAAATTGCAAGACCTCAACCGATAGAGAATTATTAATACTAAAGCCATTGAGATTCCTCGATTCCACTCCTTTCCTTACCAATCCTGCCAGACCCTCAGCCACTATCAAGAACAAAAATGGAGCCAATGGGTCCCCTTGCTTCAAACCTTTCTATGCCACAAACTCCTCAGTTGGACTGCCATTGACTAACACCGATATTGAATTAGATGAGATACAAGCCCAAATCCATTTCCTCCACTTGTCTCCAAAACCCAACCGACCTAGCATGTAATCCAGGTATGACCAGCTCACTGAATCATAAGCTTTTTCAAAGTCCGCTTTCATGACTACACACTTTTTCTTCTTCCTCTTAGCCATATCCAAGAGCTCATTAACCACCACTACTCCATCAAGGATATTTCTTCCAGCTTGGAAAGCGCTTTGACATTCCGATATTATCCCCTTCAAGACCTTATTCAATCTTCCCGCGAGCACCTTTGCAATCATCTTGTACAAGCATCCAACGAGAGCAATAGGCCTATACTCCCCAAGACCTTGAGGGTTACTATTCTTGGGGATAAGTGCTAGAAAAGAGGCGCTTATCGCCTTTGGAAGTCTTGCACACCTATGGAATTCATCAAAAAACTTCAAAACCTCCGGTCCGATTATGTCCCAACACTCCTTTATGAATTTAAGATTGAACCCATCCGGCCCCGGGGCTCTTGTTACCATCACATTCCCAAACAACCTCTTTGATTTCATCCAAGCAAAACGGTGCAATTAGCATTTCATTGTCCATCCCGGAGATTTGATTAAAATTCACCCCATCAAGTGTTGGCCTATTTTGATCCTCTTCCTTAAACTTCCCTTCGAGGTGACTTTTTACCGCCCTTTTGACTCCCGCCACATCTTCTATCCACTCCCAATCCACCATGAGCTTCAATAACTGAGTTCTTCTCCGGTTTCCTTTCATACGTGCGTGGTGTGGATACCTTGTATTGCAGGTAAACTAATATTGCAGAATATGTTTTGATGATGAAAAAGACAAAGGTAAAGCTGATGGCCAAAGTTAATAAAAGTGACTAAACATCAAAGTCACAATCTGTAACACCCCCTTCTATTTAATTACTAGTTAATAAAATCAGAGTTTCTTTTTCTTTTTAAATGACCGCAAGAGAGTGCTACACTAAACTCCATTTAAAGCAAACAACTTGAATTGATATACTTCCACAGAATAACAGCACGATACATTAGCACACAACCAAGGGGCAAGCCCACCAATCTCCGGTTTAGTTTACACCAACTGAATTAAATCACCGTCACAGCGGAAAACAATAAGTTTGAACATAATTCGATACATCACCGAAATAGCAGTCTAACAACATCAAATAAAATGACAAGTAAACATAAGACGCCCCCCCGGTGCTACGTATCAGAGCATGACTCATCCTACTAGAAGAAGGTATGAGAATAACCTTCACTCGCTATCACCTGCACGTTGCCGACATAAGAAGCAACATAAAGGCAGTAGGGTGAGTCTCTTTGCATAAATAATAACAAATAAGATGAGCATCATACTAGAGGAGGCAACTAGAAACACCAATACACAACTTCATAAGCATACATCATCATCTTACAACATATATATTATAATCACCCAGGCAACATCGTCAATAATAATCACCAAAAGACATCATCGTCAATAAACATAGGCACTAAGGCATCATCGTCAACAATCATGGAATAATGCATGAGATGCAACCCAACACCAAGGGCATAATGCATGATGGTACCATACTCGTCATAAATAGCCACTTGGGCACATCGTCACTGGTTCTCGTCAATAAGAGGCCGAGGCCTATTCGTCATAATATGCACATGCTATGAGACACTATGGACACATGTGCAATCACCAAATTCACTCACCCGGAGTACTCGTCATCATCACCATAAGACACTCATAGAGTGTATTCATCATAGTCACCATATTAATATCACAACTCTTCATAAACATCACATTCAAAAAATTTGAGTAACAACATCTTTAAATCTTAGCTAACAATGCTCCTAAATTTTCAAGTAACAACACATTAAAATTTAGGGGGCATCCATTTAAATGTAAATAACTACACATAAAAATTTAAGTGACAACCTAAATTTTTGAATAACAACATATTTAAAATTTTGGATAAACATTTCATTTTCATGCTTAGGAAACATCACAATTAAACTTGAGAAGAACATCCCATTTTCCAAGTGGAAGAAACCTCACATTTTTAACCGGAGAAATAGTAATAGAATAATAGTCACATTTACACGCTCTTTTCTTTTACAAAATGCAGAAAATTCAGTTAGTAAACGGCAACAAATCGAAGATGGAAAACAGTGGCCTTTTGGCGCAAAACAGTAGCATTTTCTCGTCCAAAAACAGCAACTAAACAGTGGCCTTTTATGCGCAAACAGTAGCATTTTCTCGTCCAAAAACAGCAACTACACAGTGGCCTTTTATGCGCAAAACAGTAGCATTTTTTATTGACACACAGCAGCATTATAATTGACATACAGCAACATTATAATTCTGTAAACAGCAACATTTAAAAGTGACATACAGCAGCATTTTAATTCAACAAACAGCAACACTTAAAAGTGACATACAACAGCATTTTAAATCAACTAACAGCAACATTTTCTTGATAGACAGCATACAACAACACTATTAAATTCTGGACAACAACACTTTCTTTTTATAAAACTGCATACAGCAACACTATTAATTTCGGGACAGCAGCATTTTCCTACAGCAGTGCACCTACTTCGGCGAATTAATTGAAATGGCAAACCACGTCGGATTTCAACAAAAGACCACTCATTGGAAAGCCCTCTGAGTGTAGTTTCTGCCCAAAATTTTCATTTTCCAAAATACACACCCAGGTGGTACAGTTTTACAGAATACTACCCTAAGGTACCAGAAATTGACAAAACTGTTTGCCCATCTTACACATCAATTTTCTTTCTCATTTCTTAATTAGATTTGATGAAACCAGTGCTCATTTTGAAGGGAATTGAGTCTACTTTCCAACTAAGCAAGAATCATTAAAAACGGAGTTCGAATGAGGACACAAAACTTGCCAAGACCGAACCTATACACAGATTGGTTCCAGAAATTTGACCCAACTCTGGAGACTCATAACTTGAGCTACACAGCTCCAAATTGAACGAAACTAGTGCCAAAACGACCGGCTTTAAGTCTATTTTCGAAAACAATCAGCCACATAATTTTTGGATTAACCAAACAGTACCAGTTTTCAGAAAACCGAAACAGTATCAGAATGCACCAAAACCCTAAGTGAATAGACTCATCATACTCAATCACCAACACCACAATTTCATCGAATTGAATAAAACCCCACACCAATTATCACTATGAATGCTAACCATCACGTTTTCCACCAAAAAAAAATACCATTTGGTCATAACATCAAACACCTAGCATGCATCATTCATATTGTGTCCTACTCAACACCAATCAAGCAAGTCTTTGCACAAACACATT
This sequence comes from Astragalus membranaceus, assembly GCA_039519185.1. Lineage (NCBI taxonomy): Eukaryota > Viridiplantae > Streptophyta > Magnoliopsida > Fabales > Fabaceae > Astragalus > Astragalus membranaceus. Next base: position 32,754,132 of record CM076850.1, on the reverse strand, counting down.
TTCAGCATGATAACAACATTAAAACACACCAACCATTCATGGAAATCACCCTAGAACCTAACCTAGACAACACTCATCACATACACTATTAAAGATGCAAAGGAGAGCCCCCTAACCTTAGATTTAGATGAGTAGAAACCTTAGGGAGATAGACACCAAGGATTGTAGCCTTCCTCTTCTTTCCCTTTCTTGCTTCCACGAGTTTCTCTCTCCCCTTCCTCCTTGAGGGCTTCGGCCACTCCTCTCCTCTCTCTCTCTCTTTTCTTTTCTTTTCTTTCTTTTGGTGATAAGTGGGAAAATGAACTAACTCTAGCAACCCCTACATATTCGACCCTTAAGGATAAATGATGGGTCATGGGCCAACTAATGGATCATGGGCCCTTTATGTGCACCACCTAATTCATGACAACACCTCCTAAATAAATTAAAACCCTAAATTAATTAATACTAGCCCTCACCTTATAAATAGGTCCAATTACCTCATATATATTTATTTTATTTTCTATCACCACATAATCCCCAATTGATTAAAATAAATAATTCAATTAGATGACTAATTAAATTTGGGGCGTTACAACTCTCCCCCACTTAGAGTATTTCGTCCTCGAAATCTTCTCGCCAAAGCTAACACTCCTCCAATAACCAACTAAGCCATCTAGACAACTAGTGCTATCCATCCTGCTGATTACTATTGCTTTGATTACCGGCGGTAAGTGCTTGGGCGGCCGTCCCTCCTACTTGTTCAGCCAGGTAACTTCAAGCAGTAACAATCAGGCTCACTCTCTACTCCGCTGCGCCACTCTGATAGACTAACTTGCATTCTATCTCACTCATCTATCCTCACGGGCACGCACACAACACACTCACATCAACTTCACATCATCATTTAATCGACACACAACACGTTCACATCACATCCACATCATCATCATAGGTAACTTGGCACAATTGACACATCGTTATATTTATCATTAGTCATAAACATTGGGCATCGCAACATAAGGACGGCAGAAATTATTGTAACTACAACCACTTGGAGATAGGGAAAACAACACTTTAAACTATGACGAAACAGCACCTTTACATTCAAGAAACAACATCTTTAATTTCAAGAAAACAACATTTTAATTTTAAGAACACAGCACTTTAAATTTGAGTAAGCAACATATTTAGATTGAGGAAACAGCATTTTAAATATAAGGGAACAGCACCAATTAAGTTGAAGAAAGCAACTCTTCAAATTTTAAGAAAACAGCAGCACACTCTAGTGCAAAAACAGTACTATTACTTTCAGAAACAACAATAAAACAACGTGAAAACGGTGACATCAATTTGCAACAACAGCAGCAAAACCGTTTAAAACAGCAACATTAAGTTGCAAAAACAGCAGTAAAAACAGTTCGAAGACAGCAACATTAAATCGCAAAACAGCGGTAAAAACAACACAGCAACAGCAAGAGCATTTTTCTGAAAACAGCACAGCAAGGCATTTTATAAAGACAGCAACAGCAACAATTATTCTCATACAAAACAGCAGCAGCAACGTTTGGAAAACAGCGACTTAGACAGAATTTCTTACGCAACTTGCGACCAATTTTTCTTTTTAAAACGTCTCAACTCATTGTATTCACACATCAAAACATACAAGTTAATTATTAAAATTTATAACACATCATACTCCTCATCTTAATTCAACCTCAATCATCATCAAACATCAAGGCACGAAATTACACGTGACAACATCAACATCACAACCCATCACAATGTACTCAATTCCTCATCAATTTTACACCTACTCATCAAATCACAACAATACTAAAAACACCCAACGGCAAACAAACAAAATTCACCACAAAGTCTTCGTCGAAAATCGATGAGAGACACAGAAAACACACCAAGCAACACATTACAGTCATACACAAAGTACTCAGAGTAAACACACACATAGCAGCAATAAGACACTAAGCAGCACCAGTATCAACAATAGCAGTCATACCGTCTGACCAATTTAGCTAATCACTGCAACACAAATTATGGTTAGAACGAGTACCAAGACTCGAGAGATAGCTAGACTCGACACTGGACAACTTGGCCGGACAGACCAAACTGCTCTGATACCACTTATGTAACACCCCCTTCTATTTAATTACTAGTTAATAAAATCAGAGTTTCTTTTTCTTTTTAAATGACCGCAAGAGAGTGCTACACTAAACTCCATTTAAAGCAAACAACTTGAATTGATATACTTCCACAGAATAACAGCACGATACATTAGCACACAGCCAAGGGGCAAGCCCACCAATCTCCGGTTTAGTTTACACCAACTGAATTAAATCACCGTCACAGCGGAAAACAATAAGTTTGAACATAATTCGATACATCACCGAAATAGCAGTCTAACAACATCAAATAAAATGACAAGTAAACATAAGACGCCCCCCCGGTGCTACGTATCAGAGCATGACTCATCCTACTAGAAGAAGGTATGAGAATAACCTTCACTCGCTATCACCTGCACGTTGCCGACATAAGAAGCAACATAAAGGCAGTAGGGTGAGTCTCTTTGCATAAATAATAACAAATAAGATGAGCATCATACTAGAGGAGGCAACTAGAAACACCAATACACAACTTCATAAGCATACATCATCATCTTACAACATATATATTATAATCACCCAGGCAACATCGTCAATAATAATCACCAAAAGACATCATCGTCAATAAACATAGGCACTAAGGCATCATCGTCAACAATCATGGAATAATGCATGAGATGCAACCCAACACCAAGGGCATAATGCATGATGGTACCATACTCGTCATAAATAGCCACTTGGGCACATCGTCACTGGTTCTCGTCAATAAGAGGCCGAGGCCTATTCGTCATAATATGCACATGCTATGAGACACTATGGACACATGTGCAATCACCAAATTCACTCACCCGGAGTACTCGTCATCATCACCATAAGACACTCATAGAGTGTATTCATCATAGTCACCATATTAATATCACAACTCTTCATAAACATCACATTCAAAAAATTTGAGTAACAACATCTTTAAATCTTAGCTAACAATGCTCCTAAATTTTCAAGTAACAACACATTAAAATTTAGGGGGCATCCATTTAAATGTAAATAACTACACATAAAAATTTAAGTGACAACCTAAATTTTTGAATAACAACATATTTAAAATTTTGGATAAACATTTCATTTTCATGCTTAGGAAACATCACAATTAAACTTGAGAAGAACATCCCATTTTCCAAGTGGAAGAAACCTCACATTTTTAACCGGAGAAATAGTAATAGAATAATAGTCACATTTACACGCTCTTTTCTTTTACAAAATGCAGAAAATTCAGTTAGTAAACGGCAACAAATCGAAGATGGAAAACAGTGGCCTTTTGGCGCAAAACAGTAGCATTTTCTCGTCCAAAAACAGCAACTAAACAGTGGCCTTTTATGCGCAAACAGTAGCATTTTCTCGTCCAAAAACAGCAACTACACAGTGGCCTTTTATGCGCAAAACAGTAGCATTTTTTATTGACACACAGCAGCATTATAATTGACATACAGCAACATTATAATTCTGTAAACAGCAACATTTAAAAGTGACATACAGCAGCATTTTAATTCAACAAACAGCAACACTTAAAAGTGACATACAACAGCATTTTAAATCAACTAACAGCAACATTTTCTTGATAGACAGCATACAACAACACTATTAAATTCTGGACAACAACACTTTCTTTTTATAAAACTGCATACAGCAACACTATTAATTTCGGGACAGCAGCATTTTCCTACAGCAGTGCACCTACTTCGGCGAATTAATTGAAATGGCAAACCACGTCGGATTTCAACAAAAGACCACTCATTGGAAAGCCCTCTGAGTGTAGTTTCTGCCCAAAATTTTCATTTTCCAAAATACACACCCAGGTGGTACAGTTTTACAGAATACTACCCTAAGGTACCAGAAATTGACAAAACTGTTTGCCCATCTTACACATCAATTTTCTTTCTCATTTCTTAATTAGATTTGATGAAACCAGTGCTCATTTTGAAGGGAATTGAGTCTACTTTCCAACTAAGCAAGAATCATTAAAAACGGAGTTCGAATGAGGACACAAAACTTGCCAAGACCGAACCTATACACAGATTGGTTCCAGAAATTTGACCCAACTCTGGAGACTCATAACTTGAGCTACACAGCTCCAAATTGAACGAAACTAGTGCCAAAACGACCGGCTTTAAGTCTATTTTCGAAAACAATCAGCCACATAATTTTTGGATTAACCAAACAGTACCAGTTTTCAGAAAACCGAAACAGTATCAGAATGCACCAAAACCCTAAGTGAATAGACTCATCATACTCAATCACCAACACCACAATTTCATCGAATTGAATAAAACCCCACACCAATTATCACTATGAATGCTAACCATCACGTTTTCCACCAAAAAAAAATACCATTTGGTCATAACATCAAACACCTAGCATGCATCATTCATATTGTGTCCTACTCAACACCAATCAAGCAAGTCTTTGCACAAACACATTTTCAGCATGATAACAACATTAAAACACACCAACCATTCATGGAAATCACCCTAGAACCTAACCTAGACAACACTCATCACATACACTATTAAAGATGCAAAGGAGAGCCCCCTAACCTTAGATTTAGATGAGTAGAAACCTTAGGGAGATAGACACCAAGGATTGTAGCCTTCCTCTTCTTTCCCTTTCTTGCTTCCACGAGTTTCTCTCTCCCCTTCCTCCTTGAGGGCTTCGGCCACTCCTCTCCTCTCTCTCTCTCTTTTCTTTTCTTTTCTTTCTTTTGGTGATAAGTGGGAAAATGAACTAACTCTAGCAACCCCTACATATTCGACCCTTAAGGATAAATGATGGGTCATGGGCCAACTAATGGATCATGGGCCCTTTATGTGCACCACCTAATTCATGACAACACCTCCTAAATAAATTAAAACCCTAAATTAATTAATACTAGCCCTCACCTTATAAATAGGTCCAATTACCTCATATATATTTATTTTATTTTCTATCACCACATAATCCCCAATTGATTAAAATAAATAATTCAATTAGATGACTAATTAAATTTGGGGCGTTACAACTCTCCCCCACTTAGAGTATTTCGTCCTCGAAATCTTCTCGCCAAAGCTAACACTCCTCCAATAACCAACTAAGCCATCTAGACAACTAGTGCTATCCATCCTGCTGATTACTATTGCTTTGATTACCGGCGGTAAGTGCTTGGGCGGCCGTCCCTCCTACTTGTTCAGCCAGGTAACTTCAAGCAGTAACAATCAGGCTCACTCTCTACTCCGCTGCGCCACTCTGATAGACTAACTTGCATTCTATCTCACTCATCTATCCTCACGGGCACGCACACAACACACTCACATCAACTTCACATCATCATTTAATCGACACACAACACGTTCACATCACATCCACATCATCATCATAGGTAACTTGGCACAATTGACACATCGTTATATTTATCATTAGTCATAAACATTGGGCATCGCAACATAAGGACGGCAGAAATTATTGTAACTACAACCACTTGGAGATAGGGAAAACAACACTTTAAACTATGACGAAACAGCACCTTTACATTCAAGAAACAACATCTTTAATTTCAAGAAAACAACATTTTAATTTTAAGAACACAGCACTTTAAATTTGAGTAAGCAACATATTTAGATTGAGGAAACAGCATTTTAAATATAAGGGAACAGCACCAATTAAGTTGAAGAAAGCAACTCTTCAAATTTTAAGAAAACAGCAGCACACTCTAGTGCAAAAACAGTACTATTACTTTCAGAAACAACAATAAAACAACGTGAAAACGGTGACATCAATTTGCAACAACAGCAGCAAAACCGTTTAAAACAGCAACATTAAGTTGCAAAAACAGCAGTAAAAACAGTTCGAAGACAGCAACATTAAATCGCAAAACAGCGGTAAAAACAACACAGCAACAGCAAGAGCATTTTTCTGAAAACAGCACAGCAAGGCATTTTATAAAGACAGCAACAGCAACAATTATTCTCATACAAAACAGCAGCAGCAACGTTTGGAAAACAGCGACTTAGACAGAATTTCTTACGCAACTTGCGACCAATTTTTCTTTTTAAAACGTCTCAACTCATTGTATTCACACATCAAAACATACAAGTTAATTATTAAAATTTATAACACATCATACTCCTCATCTTAATTCAACCTCAATCATCATCAAACATCAAGGCACGAAATTACACGTGACAACATCAACATCACAACCCATCACAATGTACTCAATTCCTCATCAATTTTACACCTACTCATCAAATCACAACAATACTAAAAACACCCAACGGCAAACAAACAAAATTCACCACAAAGTCTTCGTCGAAAATCGATGAGAGACACAGAAAACACACCAAGCAACACATTACAGTCATACACAAAGTACTCAGAGTAAACACACACATAGCAGCAATAAGACACTAAGCAGCACCAGTATCAACAATAGCAGTCATACCGTCTGACCAATTTAGCTAATCACTGCAACACAAATTATGGTTAGAACGAGTACCAAGACTCGAGAGATAGCTAGACTCGACACTGGACAACTTGGCCGGACAGACCAAACTGCTCTGATACCACTTATGTAACACCCCCTTCTATTTAATTACTAGTTAATAAAATCAGAGTTTCTTTTTCTTTTTAAATGACCGCAAGAGAGTGCTACACTAAACTCCATTTAAAGCAAACAACTTGAATTGATATACTTCCACAGAATAACAGCACGATACATTAGCACACAGCCAAGGGGCAAGCCCACCAATCTCCGGTTTAGTTTACACCAACTGAATTAAATCACCGTCACAGCGGAAAACAATAAGTTTGAACATAATTCGATACATCACCGAAATAGCAGTCTAACAACATCAAATAAAATGACAAGTAAACATAAGACGCCCCCCCGGTGCTACGTATCAGAGCATGACTCATCCTACTAGAAGAAGGTATGAGAATAACCTTCACTCGCTATCACCTGCACGTTGCCGACATAAGAAGCAACATAAAGGCAGTAGGGTGAGTCTCTTTGCATAAATAATAACAAATAAGATGAGCATCATACTAGAGGAGGCAACTAGAAACACCAATACACAACTTCATAAGCATACATCATCATCTTACAACATATATATTATAATCACCCAGGCAACATCGTCAATAATAATCACCAAAAGACATCATCGTCAATAAACATAGGCACTAAGGCATCATCGTCAACAATCATGGAATAATGCATGAGATGCAACCCAACACCAAGGGCATAATGCATGATGGTACCATACTCGTCATAAATAGCCACTTGGGCACATCGTCACTGGTTCTCGTCAATAAGAGGCCGAGGCCTATTCGTCATAATATGCACATGCTATGAGACACTATGGACACATGTGCAATCACCAAATTCACTCACCCGGAGTACTCGTCATCATCACCATAAGACACTCATAGAGTGTATTCATCATAGTCACCATATTAATATCACAACTCTTCATAAACATCACATTCAAAAAATTTGAGTAACAACATCTTTAAATCTTAGGTAACAATGCTCCTAAATTTTCAAGTAACAACACATTAAAATTTAGGGGGCATCCATTTAAATGTAAATAACTACACATAAAAATTTAAGTGACAACCTATTTAAATTTTTGAATAACAACATATTTAAAATTTTGGATAAACATTTCATTTTCATGCTTAGGAAACATCACAATTAAACTTGAGAAGAACATCCCATTTTCCAAGTAGAAGAAACCTCACATTTTTAACCGGAGAAATAGTAATAGAATAATAGTCACATTTACACGCTCTTTTCTTTTACAAAATGCAGAAAATTCGGTTAGTAAACGGCAACAAATCGAAGATGGAAAACAGTGGCCTTTTGGCGCAAAACAGTAGCATTTTCTCGTCCAAAAACAGCAACTAAACAGTGGCCTTTTATGCGCAAACAGTAGCATTTTCTCGTCCAAAAACAGCAACTACACAGTGGCCTTTTATGCGCAAAACAGTAGCATTTTTTATTGACACACAGCAGCATTATAATTGACATACAGCAACATTATAATTCTGTAAACAGCAACATTTAAAAGTGACATACAGCAGCATTTTAATTCAACAAACAGCAACACTTAAAAGTGACATACAACAGCATTTTAAATCAACTAACAGCAACATTTTCTTGATAGACAGCATACAGCAACACTATTAAATTCTGGACAGCAACACTTTCTTTTTATAAAACTGCATACAGCAACACTATTAATTTCGGGACAGCAGCATTTTCCTACAGCAGTGCACCTACTTCGGCGAATTAATTGAAATGGCAAACCACGTCGGATTTCAACAAAAGACCACTCATTGGAAAGCCCTCTGAGTGTAGTTTCTGCCCAATATTTTCATTTTTCAAAATACACACCCAGGTGGTACAGTTTTACAGAATACTACCCTAAGGTACCAGAAATTGACAAAACTGTTTGCCCATCTTACACATCAATTTTCTTTCTCATTTCTTAATTAGATTTGATGAAACCAGTGCTCATTTTGAAGGGAATTGAGTCTACTTTCCAACTAAGCAAGAATCATTAAAAACGGAGTTCGAATGAGGACACAAAACTTGCCAAGACCGAACCTATACACAGATTGGTTCCAGAAATTTGACCCAACTCTGGAGACTCATAACTTGAACTACACAGCTCCAAATTGAACGAAACTAGTGCCAAAACGACCGGCTTTAAGTCTATTTTCGAAAACAATCAGCCACATAATTTTTGGATTAACCAAACAGTACCAGTTTTCAGAAAACCGAAACAGTATCAGAATGCACCAAAACCCTAAGTGAATAGACTCATCATACTCAATCACCAACACCACAATTTCATCGAATTGAATAAAACCCCACACCAATTATCACTATGAATGCTAACCATCACGTTTTACACCAAAAAAAAATACCATTTGGTCATAACATCAAACACCTAGCATGCATCATTCATATTGTGTCCTACTCAACACCAATCAAGCAAGTCTTTGCACAAACACATTTTCAGCATGATAACAACATTAAAACACACCAACCATTCATGGAAATCACCCTAGAACCTAACCTAGACAACACTCATCACATACACTATTAAAGATGCAAAGGAGAGCCCCCTAACCTTAGATTTAGATGAGTAGAAACCTTAGGGAGATAGACACCAAGGATTGTAGCCTTCCTCTTCTTTCCCTTTCTTGCTTCCACGAGTTTCTCTCTCCCCTTCCTCCTTGAGGGCTTCGGCCACTCCTCTCCTCTCTCTCTCTCTTTTCTTTTCTTTTCTTTCTTTTGGTGATAAATGGGAAAATGAACTAACTCTAGCAACCCCTACATATTCGACCCTTAAGGATAAATGATGGGTCATGGGCCAACTAATGGATCATGGGCCCTTTATGTGCACCACCTAATTCATGACAACACCTCATAAATAAATTAAAACCCTAAATTAATTAATACTAGCCCTCACCTTATAAATAGGTCCAATTACCTCATATATATTTATTTTATTTTCTATCACCACATAATCCCCAATTGATTAAAATAAATAATTCAATTAGATGACTAATTAAATTTGGGGCGTTACACAATCCAAGACAAACAAGCTCAAGAATTGAAGATTCAAGTTTAAGGGTAGTCCTTAAATATAAGGGTAGTCCTTAGGGTTTGGGTGTGTCTTAGGAAAAAGTGTAAGCTCTTTCAAAGGTCAGCTCGTATGTCAAAACCTTACACACTCACAAGTTTTTCAAAGATGCATGCATACTTACGTAAACATACTTATCATCTTTAAAACATAAAAATCGATTTCATCTTGCTTATACACTCATCAAAATCGATTTTCAAGCCAATCAGAAAAGGAAGAATCGATTTTCACTTCATGTATCTTTCAGTACAAAAATCGATTTCTGAGCCAAACATTTTTAAAGGAAGAATCGATTCCCACTCTTTTGCACTTAACTGAGAATCGATTCCTACATGTCTCAAGAAAGCTGAGAATCGATTCATACAAATTTTCACTAAGTACAGAATCGATTCCCACTCTCCATGGTTCTCAAGAATCGATTGTCCCTATTTTTCAAACAAATCAAAATCGATTCCTCACTTAAATGAATCGATTCCTAGATCAAATGCTTTCAACAAAGAATCAATTCCTACACTATTTTTAACGTAAACTTGATTTTTTCATAGCCTATAAATAGGCACTGCATTACGTTCATTTTAACACAACCCATTTCACGAATCAGAAAACTTTTGAGAAAACTCTTCACGCTTTTACTTTTGCTCGTCACGCACCATTGGTCCGTCTGAGCTGATCTGTTGCTAAGAGTTAGTTGGGGTTGCATTCTTCAAGTTGTAATAGCTGCCTTCATTAGAGGTATTTCTGTCTTTACAATTGTTTATTATTTAATTGTTTGTGGTTTGTACTAGGGAGTGGGGTATCTCTCTAGGGTAGCTGTTTGTACTAGGAAGTGGGGTATCTTTCTTGGGCAGCTAATTGTAACAGGGGTGGGGTATCTCTTGTTATTGTTATATTAGATTTGAGGGCTCTCCATAGGTGGGGTATCCTAGGAGGAGAGTGCCCGAGTCTGTAAAGGTTTCCCAAGGCACCTGTAAGCCTTGTTGTTTTGGTTAGTGGAAAATCTCACAAGGGTGTGAGGACTGGACGTAGGTCACTAGGAGGTGACCGAACCAGGATAAATCTCTGCGTGCTTTACTGCTTTCCTGCTTTACTGTTATACCGCCTTACTGCTTTATATTCTAATTCCTTCGCTTCCACTTATCCTGTGCGAAAATTGATCTAAGTCATTGAAAAGGGGAAAAACGTTTTCGAAAGATCTGAAAAGTTTTAAATCTCAATTCACCCCCCCTCTTGAGACTGAAGCCACTTGGTAACAAGTGGTATCAAAGCTAGACTCTTGTATAAAGGGCCTAGCAGCTTCAAGAGAAATGGCTTCAGGTTGGTCTACGCAAGAGGGTGCTTCTCTTACCCGTCCTCCGGGATTCAACGGGAAAGATTATGCATATTGGAAAGAAAGAATGAGAATTTTTATTGAAGGGGTAGACTTAGATGTTTGGGATGCTGTGGAAAAAGGACCCTATGTCCCCACGCACATAGTAGATGGTATTCTTACAATTAAAAGTAGAAATGAATGGTCTGATGATGAGAAAAGAAAAGTGCAACATAATTTACGTGCCAAAAATATTATTACTTCTGCTTTAAGTCCTGATGACTTTTTTCGAGTTTCAAACTGTAAATCTGCCCAAGAAATGTGGGATAATCTCCAAGTTACTCATGAGGGTACAAGTGAAGTGAAAAGGGCAAGAACAAATACTCTTATCAGAGAGTACGAACTATTTAGAATGAATACAGGTGAAACAATACCAGAAATGCAGAAAAGGTTCACTCACATAGTGAATCAGTTAAGCTTGTTGGGAAAGTCATTTCCTGTAGAGGATCTAATCAACAAAGTTCTGAGATGTCTGAATAGAGAATGGCAACCCAAAGTTACTGCTATAGCTGAATCAAGAAATTTAGCTACTATGACTCTGGCTACTCTATTCGGTAAACTTCAAGAGCATGAACTAGAACTCACCCGTCTAGCTGAGTAGGAAAATACAGATAAGAAAAAGAAAAGCTTGGCTCTAAAAGCATCTAGTTCCAGTCGGTTTGATGATAGTGACAACTCAGACGATGAAATTGATGAAAGTGAAGAGAATATGGCTCTTATGGTTCGGAAGTTCAAAAGGTTCATGAAAGGCAACAACTATCCAAGAAAGAACTTCAAATCAAAAAGGTTCTCCAGCAAAGAAAGTACATCCGGTCCTCCAATTTGCTATGAATGCGGGAAACCCGGGCACATGAAAATGGAATGTCCTAATCTACAGAAAAAGGACTCCAAATTTGAAAAGAAGGCATTCAAGGATAACAAAGGAAGAAAAGCCTACATCGCATGGGAAGACAACTGCATGGATTCATCAGATGAATCAGAGGATGAAGAAGCCCAAGTTGCATTAATGGCTGATCATGAAAGCGAGAATGAAAACGAGGTATGCTTCAAGGTACGGGGGTCAGATTGGTACCTTGACAGCGGATGCTCAAAGCACATGACTGGAGATATCACAAAGTTCCTAACTCTTACCCTCAGATCAAGCGGTCATGTGACTTATGGTGACAATAACAGAGGAAGAATCCTTGGTGAAGGTAAAGTTGGTAAAGATTTATCTACTGCTATTGATAATGTGCTCTATGTTGAAGGTCTTAAACATAATCTATTAAGCATTAGCCAACTTTGTGATAAAGGAAACCGGGTAATATTTGACTCAGGTTCATGCATCATTGAGGATAAACAAAGTAAACAAGTTAGAATGATAGGAAATAGAGTAGAAAACATATACATGATGAGTTTAGATAGTGTTTCATCTCATAATGCATGTTGTCTCATTAGTAAGGAAGAAAACTCTTGGTTATGGCACCGTAGGACAGCTCATATTCATATGGATCATCTTAACAAGCTAGTGTCTAAAGATCTAGTTAATGGTTTGCCTAATATTAAGTTTGAAAAAGATAAATTGTGTGATGCATGCCCAAAAGGTAAACAGGTAAAAGTGTCCTTTAAATCAAAGAATATTTAGTCTACTAACAAACCTTTGCAGCTGTTACACATGGATCTATTTGGTCCCTCAAGGACAAAAAGTTTTAAATCTCAATTCACCCCCCCTCTTGAGACTGAAGCCACTTGGTAACAAGTATGCTCTAGTTATAGTAGAGCATAAATTGATGGTGGAAATTACTATGCTCTAGTTATAGTAGATGATTATTCAAGGTATACCTGGACCCTCTTTCTGGCAAATAAGAGCGAAGCTTTTGGAGCGTTCAAAAAGCTTGCTCGCAGCATTCAAAATGAAAAAGAATTGAAGATCATCTCAATTAGGTCTGATCACGCTGGAGAATTTGAAAATGAAAAATTTGAAATTCTATGTGAAGAACTTGGTATAAATCACAACTTCTCAGCACCTAGAACTCCTCAACAAAATGGAGTTGTTGAAAGGAAAAATCGGTCATTGGAGGAACTTGCCAGAAAAATGCTTAATGATCACGACATCCCAAAATACTTTTGGGCGGATGCTGTAAGTACTGCTTGTTATGTTATGAATAGAGTTTTGATTAGGCCTATTATAAAGAAAACCCCCTATGAACTTTACAAGGGAAGAAAACCAAATATTTCACACCTTCACACTTTTGGTTGCATATGTTTTGATTAAATAATGGAAAGGATAACCTAGGTAAATTCGATGCTAAAGCTGATGAAGGAATTTTTCTTGGTTACTCTTTATCTAGCAAGGCCTTTAGAATTTTCAATAAAAGAAATAAGGTTATTGAGGAATCTGTACATATTACATTTGATGAAACTAACCCCAAAAGGCTGGGAAAGGTTATTGATGATATTGCAAATGAACCTGAAGAGTTGCAGATAGGTGAGAAGAAGAAAGATAAAGAAGAAGAAACAAAAATCACCTCTCAAGAAAAATCAAAAGAAGGATCAAGCAGTGAACTACCCAAGGATGAAGAATCCCAAGGGACCACTTTCTTGAAAATGTCATAGGTGATGTAACTAAAGGGGTAACTACTCGTAACTCTCTTAGAAATGCATGTAGTCATATGGCTTTCGTATCTCAAATTGAACCTAGAAATATAGATGAAGCCGTAGTTGATGAACATTGGACTATTGCTATGCAAGAAGAGTTAAATCAGTTTGAAAGAAACGAAGTGTGGGATCTAGTTCCTAGACCTGATAAACATCAGATAATAGGCACAAAATGGGTGTTTAAAAACAAGCTAGACGAATCAGGTATAATAATTAGGAACAAAGCTAGACTAGTTGCTAAAGGTTACAATCAAGAAGAAGGAATAGATTATGATGAAACATATGCTCCTGTAGCTAGATTAGAAGCTATTCGCATGTTACTTGCTTTTGCATCAATCATGGATTTTAAATTGTATCAAATGGATGTTAAGAGCGCTTTCTTAAATGGTTTTATTCAAGAAGAAGTATATGTTGATCAACCACCTGGCTTCGAAAATTTTGAAAAACCAGACCATGTTTTTAAACTCAAAAAGGCTCTATATGGTCTGAAGCAAGCTCCCAGAGCTTGGTACGAAAGATTGAGCAAATTCCTACTCAATCATGATTTTCAAAGAGGGAAAGTTGACACTACACTTTTTATAAAAAGGTCAAAAGATGACATCTTACTCGTGCAAATTTATGTGGATGATATCATTTTCGGTGCTACTAATGAATTGCTTTGCAAAGAGTTTTCAAGTATTATGCAGTGTGAGTTTGAAATGTCAATGATGGGAGAACTCAACTTCTTCCTTGGGCTCCAAATAAAACAAACAAACAACGACATCTTCATATCTCAATCAAAGTACTGCAAAGAACTACTCAAAAGATTTGAAATGGACAAAGAAAAAGAAATGTCCACACCAATGAGCACTTCATGCTACTTAGACAAAGATGAAGAAGGTAAACCGGTAGAACTAAGCAAATATCGAGGTATAATTGGCTCTCTTCTCTACTTAACTGCTAGTAGACCGGATATCATGTTTAGTGTTTGCATGTGTGCTAGGTATCAAGCAAATCCAAAAGAGTCACATTTAGTAGCTGTCAAAAGAATAATGAGATATCTGGTAGGCACTCAAAATGTTGGTCTGTGGTACCCAAAAGGCGCCACATGTAGCCTTATTGGATATTCATATTCTGACTTTGCAGGATGTAAGTTAGATAGAAAAAGCACTAGTGGAACATGTCACATACTAGGTAGTGCATTAGTCTCATGGCACAGTAAGAAACAAGTCAGTGTCGCACTGTCAACTGCTGAAGCAGAATATGTTGCAGCAGGGAGTTGTTGTGCACAAATTCTTTGGATGAAGCAACAACTTCTTGACTATGGTATAGAACTAGATCATATCCCTATAAAATGCGACAATACCAGCGCCATCAATCTTACAAAGAACCCCGTCCAACACTCTAGGACCAAGCATATAGAGATAAGACACCATTTTCTTAGAGATCATGTCCAAAAAGGGGACTGTGTAATCGAATTTGTTGAATCCGCAAAACAACTGGCTGATATTTTTACAAAACCTTTACAAAAAGAAAACTTCTTCTTCATTCGAAGAGAACTTGGAATCATTGATTCCTCTTCATGCTGTTAGATTCACAATCTTTATTACATGTTGCCCTCTTTGATCATGACAAAAAGGGGGAGAAGAATAGAGTTTTAATATTCAGCATGCATTTGCATTCACTTGCATACAGTCAATAAAACAGGGGGAGCATCAAGATAGGGGGAGTATCATATATACATTATCTGTTTGAACTAACCTCCCACCTTGAAGATGAGTTAGTGTTTTGTCATCATCAAAAAGGGGGAGAATGTGGATACCTTGTATTGCAGGTAAACTAATATTGCAGAATATGTTTTGATGATGAAAAAGACAAAGGTAAAGCTGATGGCCAAAGTTAATAAAATTGACTAAACATCAAAGTCACAATCCAAGATAAACAAGCTCAAGAATTGAAGATTCAAGTTTAAGGGTAGTCCTTAAATATAAGGGTAGTCCTTAGGGTTTGGGTGTGTCTTAGGAAAAAGTGTAAGCTCTTTCAAAGGTCAGCTCGTATGTCAAAACCTCACACACTCACAAGTTTTTCAAAGATGCATGCATACTTACGTAAACATACTTATCATCTTTAAAACATAAAAATCGATTTCATCTTGCTTATACACTCATCAAAATCGATTTTCACGCCAATCAGAAAAGGAAGAATCGATTTTCACTTCATGTATCTTTCAGTACAAAAATCGATTTCTGAGCCAAACATTTTTAAAGGAAGAATCGATTCCCACTCTTTTGCACTTAACTGAGAATCAATTCCTACATGTCTCAGGCAAGCTGAGAATCGATTCATACAAATTTTCACTAAGTACAGAATCGATTCCCACTCTCCATGGTTCTCAAGAATCGATTCCTAGATGAAATGCTTTCAACAAAGAATCGATTCCTACACTATTTTTAACGTAAACTTGATTTTTTCATAGCCTATAAATAGGCACTGCATTACGTTCATTTTAACACAACCCATTTCACGAATCAGAAAACTTTTTGAGAAAACTCTTCACGCTTTTACTTTTGCTCGTCACGCACCGTTGGTCCGTCTGAGCTGATCTGTTGCTAAGAGTTAGTTGGGGTTGCATTCTTCAAGTTGTAATATCTGCCTTCATTAGAGGTATTTCTGTCTTTACAATTGTTTATTATTTAATTGTTTGTGGTTTGTACTAAGGAGTGGGGTATCTCTCTAGGGTAGCTGTTTGTACTAGGAAGTGGGGTATCTTTCTGGGGCAGCTGATTGTAACAGGGGGTGGGGTATCTCCTGTTATTGTTATATTAGATTTGAGGGCTCTCCAAAGGTGGGGTATCCTAGGAGGAGAGTGCCTGAGTCTGTAAAGGTTTCCCAAGGCACCTGTAAGCCTTGTTGTTTTGGTTAGTGGAAAATCTCACAAGGGTGTGAGGACTGGACGTAGGTCACTAGGAGGTGACCGAACCAGGATAAATCTCTGCGTGCTTTACTGCTTTCCTGCTTTACTGTTATACCGCCTTACTTCTTTATATTCTAATTCCTTCGCTTCCACTTAACCTGCGCGAAAATTGATCTAAGTCATTGAAAAGGGGAAAAACGTTTTCGAAAGATCTGAAAAGTTTTAAATCTCAATTCACCCCCCCTCTTGAGACTGAAGCCACTTGGTAACACGTGGAAAAAGCGGCTATTCGAATAACCTTCCGCTATCCACTTTACTCTCGCCTTTTGAGCAAGCAAACTCTCTTTTTCATGGAGTTCCTTCCAAAACTCCTCATTCAACTTGTTCCTTAGTTCATCGTCAACCCCCCTCCTTCCGTTGCCAACCTCTCTACCTCATTCAACTCCCGGACTATATTTTCTATTTTCAAATCTTTGTACCCGAACACCTCACGGTTCCAAACCTTTAGTTTTTCCTTCAGCAATTTTAATTTTTCTTTTAGCACAAAAGAAGCCTTCCCAACAATTGTCTTCATGTTCTACCCAACAATTGTTGAACCTAAAGGGTTTAGGTCCCCAATTAAGTGCCGAACTTACAAGCCACACAGGACAATGGTCGGAGATTTCTCTATCACCTATCCACTGGGCGCTAACATTCCATCTTGAGATTAATCCCTCAGTCAGCAGAATTCTATCGAGTCTACTTGCCCTTCCATCAGAGCCAAAGCATGAGAATTTCTTCCCCAGCACCGGCACATCCACTAACCCCATATCCTCGATGAACGACATAAATTCTCTTGCCTCAGCGTTGTTGAAACTAGACAAGCACCCAGTTCTTTCTGCCCTATTCAATACTACGTTAAAGTCTCCAGCAATGCACCACTCGCCTTCCTCAAAATCTTCTTTTAAAATTCTCAGGTTATTCCATAGCCTCCTTTTCCCCACCATATTGCAAGCAGAGTATACATTCACCAAATAACAAAGACATCCTTGGATTTTAGCACAAACTCCAATAAAATGTTCACCAGAAAAAGAAAACATAACCTCCAAGAGCGTTGACTTCCATATGCTTATCATACCTCCTGATCACTCCAAATGCTACCCACCATCCTTTTCGATAGATCGCAACTCTTTGTTTCCTGGATCATACAAAGATCGACATTCTCTTTTACAATCATCTTCTTCAGGCGCTTTCTCTTATCAGCCCCCCCACCCTCTCATATTAAGTGTTTCAATCTTCATTGAGAACCATCTTTTTTCCCCTTCCTTCCTTTTGCGTTCTGATCCCTAGCTTCCAACAGTCTGATTCTGCCTGCGTACTCCACATTACTACTTTTCCCTGTGACTCCCAAATTCTCCTTGGCAAAGCTCCACACCTTGTTAGCAATGGATAATTCGTGATCATTCAAGTACCTCTCATTACAAATTTGAATGCCGGAATCTCCCACTGATACATCTCCGATTGCTGCACCATTCATATCACAACTATAAGACATTGAGAGGTTAGAGCCCGAAGGTTTACGCGCAACTACTTGAAAGCTTGTTTCTCCCGTCGATCCATTTGAGAGACAAATGGATGGAATTAAATTTCTAGCCTCTTCATTAACGATTCCAACCACCACTCCTTGATCCACTTCATACTCGGATTTGGATCCTCTCCTTCCATTTCTCCCTACATCTCCTTCCATCCTCTCTATCTCTCTCTTTATTCACTCTCTCTCATCATTATTTTTTGATTATTTTAATCATGAGAGAGAGTGAATTAAGAGAGAGATAGAGAGGATGGAGGGAGATGTAGGAGAAAGAGAAGGAGAGGATCCAAGTTCCTTCATACTCACTACCGTTGTTGCTGTTACTAGAATTATCTTTCCTTTTGGAGCTTTTCTTTTTATTTCTCATAAGTGGTCTAAAAGAGTTGCTAAGAGTAGGGCCACCGAACACTCCAATCGGATTCATTACCTTAGCTTTTCCATTTATTGGCCCATTAACTACCTTGCTGTCCACCTTTTCCTTCTCTACTATCTGAACCCCAGAATTGCAGTCCTCAACCTCCACCAATTGTAGCGCATTAATATCATGAGACTCCTCAGGATTTTTGATTTGATCGGCTGCCAAAGAAAAGTTGTTGTTACACGTTGTTGTATCTTTTTTTTGTTGGACACCATCACCCTTTGCCTCCTCCGTCTTATTAGCTTCATCAACATTATTTCCACTACATTCCAAATCTTCACCAATAATACCGTCCCCAACATCCTCCTCCCCATTTAATTCAATACATACATCATCAGCTTTTGTATCCTTGCCCTCATTGTTGTTGATTTTTTCCAATTCCAGGAGTTTTTCTATAATCACCTCTTCATCTACTACAAACCCGTCATCCGGAATACCGTCATCTTGAAACAAAGGAGGATCGTCCCTTTCTTCATCAGAGTCACTATCAGTGTTGTCTACAATTTTGTCAGAACCATATGCCGAAGTTAATCCTTCCCAATGCATTGGTCCACACCATTCCTCTAAGACTTTGATATGAAACATTGAGTCATTGATTTTAGCATGTACACCCATGTTGAATGCATCATAGCACTTTGTTCGAATTAGAATTCTCGCAACATCCATAGATTTCTTCTTCCTGGTATTCTCATCTACACCCAAGAAAGTACCAAACTATCGAGCCAAAGCCGAAAAGAACTCGTTATTCCATGCATGTATCGGTATACCATGACAATGAACCCATACCAGCCTTTTTATCAACCTCTGACGGGTCCCATTTTCTGATATCCACAAACTTCTCATGCACCCAATCCTCCGCATTTTCAATAAGATTCTGAATGCATCCCTCTTCCATTTCTTCCATGAGAACAAGGTTAGCGCCCAAGGGAGTTGTCTTAA
Source organism: Astragalus membranaceus (assembly GCA_039519185.1). Lineage (NCBI taxonomy): Eukaryota > Viridiplantae > Streptophyta > Magnoliopsida > Fabales > Fabaceae > Astragalus > Astragalus membranaceus. Next base: position 32,734,525 of record CM076850.1, on the reverse strand, counting down.
TGGAAAATACGCCTTGCATAGTGAACCATTCTTGAATCATATGAGTATTCCCAGAGTGTTTAACCACACCCACGTACATTTTCTTGAAATCATCCAACTCTTCGGAAGAGGCATTATACCAGACATCACACAGATTCTTCTTCCTGAAATAAACAATTTTTTGATCGTAATTATTTTTGATCCAGCGACCATACTTGTTCCTTAAATTTTTACCTCTCTGACTGTTCGCATTCTCTATCTTGTTTTGAATATTTCTGGCATGCGCTTTTACCACTCCCAGACCCTTCGGATTCTCTTCTTTGTTTTTTCCAGCGTCGTGACCCTTCGGATTCCAAACCTTACGCATAACCTTCGGTGACTCTCCAACTCCAGTATGTATCGTTCCTTCCTCTCTTACACCTGCTAGCTTCATTCCTTCCCTCCTCTTAGCAACAGAATCCACTCCTTCTTTTCTTCCATCGTCCGAACTGTTTCTAGTGAATCTTGGAAGATTAACGTGTATTTTATCGGCTCCAAAAATAATGTTATCTAGTTGCACCGCAAAGAAATGAGGCTCCATCATGTCAACGAACCGAGCAAAACCGAAACGTTTCCCCCATTTGTTTTTCTTTGGAGGGATAACAACCTCCACCACCTTCCCATACAAAGCAAAAGCCCTGAGCATTTCCTTTGCTCCGTGAGAATCTGGAAAGTCGGAGAAGTAGAACGAGATGGTGTCTTCTAAACTTCCCCCCCCCAAACACCTGCTATATCCATTCTCCCTTTAATACTGCTGAAGCGTTTTTTCTTCCTCTGGACCAAACTCCAGCCTTCGCTGTTTTCCTTTCCATGGTTGAAAACCTTCAGATTCTCGTTTGTTTCTCTCCCCTGCGCAAAAAAATTTCAGATATGCAAAGTTTGTACCTCAATAGCCGGTTTGGTGGGGGGAAAAAATATAATTTCTTGACAAAATACGTAAAATGTGATGCTAAGCAGTGTGTTTTGGGGTATTTTAGTGTTCAGAAAAAAAAATTATCCGTTCAAATACTCAAAGTTCATTTCTCAATAACCGATTTGTTGAAACAAATAATAATTTTGTGTCAAATACGTAAAGTGTGGTGCTAAGCAGCATGTTTTGGGGTACTTTAGCATTCAGAAAAATTTTAACTGTTCAAATACTCAAAGTTCATTCCTCAATAACCGATTTGGTGAAAAAAAATTAATTTAGTGACACAGACTCGTGCAACTCGCCCTTTTAGTTGTTTACCACTTTAAAAAATCAATTTCTTTTTATACTTTTCTCTTTATTTTTTTAGGACTATATTTTTACTTTAAAAAAATAATTTATTTTTATACTTCTTCTCCTTATCTTTGTGAACCCGAAATATTTATTAAATTCATTTAGTTCAGTCACTACCATTTCATTTATTGTATTCCTTTCTTCTTAGTATCTATGGATAACCAATTTCAATTTTATAATATTCTTATTTAATTTATAGCTATAATTTAATTTTTATTCACATATATTAGACTATATATTTTATAAACCAATATTGTTACAATGGATTATGTCATTATAATTTTTTTGGTGAACATGGATTATGTCATTATGTGTATGGAACAATTTGTCTGGATTATATCTATACACACTATTTTAGTTTTTCAGTTCGTAATTACATTCTGTTAAATAGAGACGAAGAATAAAGAGACGATATTGGTCACGCAGTTCAGCCAATGTTTTCCTACGTCTGCGACTACAGAGCAGCTGTAGTTCCATCTTATTAACTGTATATGTTGTTGTGTAAAGAGTACAAGCACTAATGCGTTTAAATAGGTTATATTATATGAAAACCTAACGAGCCTGGGCCGAATACACATATAAATAAATCTACTATTTACACCACATCTCAACACTCCCCCTCAAGCTGGAGCGTTAGATTGTAGGCATCCAGCTTGTCACATATGTAAGTTATCCTTGGTCCTCGAAGAGCTTTTGTGAAGATGTCTCCCAATTGATCATTAGAACCAACAAATGAAGTAGCAATGTTGCCAGACACAATCTTCTCACGAACAAAGTAACAATCAACTTCAATGTGTTTGGTTCGCTCATGAAAGACTGGATTGGACGCAACATGTAGGGCTGCTTGATTATCACAGATGAGACTCATAGTGCCTATTTTACAAAAATGCAACTCTTGGAGAAGATGTTTCAGCCACGTGAGCTCCTGAGTGGTAAGCGCCATAGCTCGATATTCAGCCTCAGCACTGGATCTGGCAACAACATTTTGCTTTTTACTTTTCCATGAAAGTAGATTTCCACCAATAAGAACAAAATACCCAGATGTGGACCTTCTATCAAAGAGGCAACCAGCCCAATCAGCATCTGTGTAAGCGACAATATTTGAATCACCTCTATCCGTGTAAACAAGACCTTTTCCAGAAGCTCCCTTGATATACCTCGGGATTCTAACAACGGCATATCAATGACTGTCACAAGGAGAATTTAGGAATTGACTCACCACACTAACAACATATGAAATATCTGGCCTACTGAATCATGCCATAGAATGAGCTACCTCAAATGCCAAGAAAGTAACGTATCTTTCCAAGATCTTTGACCTGAAAGTGGTGGACTAGATGTTGTTTAAGTCCTGCAATCCCATCATGATCATTACCTGTAATGACAATATCATCGACATAGACAACCAGATAAATACATTTGTGAGAGGAGAACTTATAAAAGACAGAGTGGTCAGCTTCACTCCGAATCATGCCATACTCTTGAACAACACTACTGAATCTCCCAAACCATGCTCGAGGGGATTGTTTAAGACCATACAGGGCTTTGTGAAGTCGACAGACATACCCACGACACTCCCCCTGAGCAACAAAACCAGGTGGTTGCTCCAGATAAACTTCTTCTTCTAGATCTCCATGGAGAAACACATTCTTGAACTCTAGTTGATACAATGGCCAATCTCGCATTGCAGCCATAGAAAGGAATAGACGAACAGAAGCCATTTTAGCCACCGGTGAGAAAGTATCACTGTAATCAAGGCCAAAAAACCTGAGTATAGCCCTTAGCAACGAGGCGTGCTTTCAGACGATCAATACTCCCGTCTGGACCAACTTTGACAGTATATACCCAACGACACCCAACACTAGATTTACCAGGAGGAGGCGGCACCAGAGTCCATGTCTGGTTAGATTCTAAGGCTGTCATCTCATCAATCATAGCTTGTCTCCAACCTGAATGAGAAAGAGCTTCCTGCGTGGAGTTAGGAATGGTGATAGAAGAAATAGCAGAGACAAATGTATAATGCGAAGGTGATAAGCAGTGATAGCTGGGGAAATTATAAATAGGATGAGGGTTACGGGTGGAACGTGTACCTTTACACACTGCAATAGGAGGGTCTGCTGACTCAGGAGGCGGATCCGGAGTATAAGAGGGAACCGGGGCAGGAGATGAGTCACTAGAATCTTCGGTAGGAGGTGGGTCGACAGGAGGGAGACGAGCACGACGTTGATAACTTTGCAATGGGGGACTAAAAGGACTAGGAATTTGCGTAGGAGAGGGGTGATCTATCTGGTCAATGATGAGTGGGAGAGGAACTACCAGGACAATGTTAGGAATAGGTAATACTTGAGAGACAGGCTCAGACTCAATGGGAGATGCAAAGAAGGGAGCATCCTCCAAGAAGGTGACATCAGTAGATATGTAGAAGCGATGTGTGGAGGGACAGTAGCATCGATATCCTTTTTGAACTCTTGAATAGCCAAGGGAGACACACTTAACTGCACGAGCAGACAATTTATCAAGTCCCGGAGTAAGATCATGAAGAAAACAAGTGGATCCGAAGACTCGAGGAGAGATACGGAACAATGGCTCATCGGGAAACCATATGGAATGAGGAAACCCTATTCTGGATAGCAGATGATGGCAATCTATTAATCAAGTGTCCTGCAGTGAGGACAACATCCCCCCAAAACTTCAAAGGAACATTAGCATGAATAAGTAAGGTGCGTGCTGTTTCAATTATATGACGGTTCTTACGTTCAGCAATCCCATTTTGTTGTGGGGTATGGGGACAAGATGATTGATGTATGACGCCATTTTCAACCATAAAAGAATTAAATGATTGTAGCGACCGAAAAATCCGGGAGAGGACACCTCGAAGTTCTTGAAATGAAGCCGCCACCAAAGTTTAGTTTAAGGGCAAACATTGGAAAATTCCTATTGAGTGGATAAGGGGGTTTGCGGACTAGGTTTAGGCTTGGGAGTCGTTTATGCGTAGGGAAGGTATTAGCACCCTACGACATCCTTCCTAAGGAAGGTTACCTTTTAACTAAATGTGTAAACATTTATTAATTCAAAAATAATGTTTTTGCCCTAATAATAATAATAAAAAAAAGACTCGATAAACGGTTAGTTATTTTTATACTTTTTGAGAAAAATGAGAGAAATGAATTTAAAGGGAAAAAAGGTTTTTTATTAGTGCAATTGACAGAGGTCGGCCGCCCTCCGCTCCTACGTATCTCCTGGTAGAAAATCAAATCACACGTAGTTCTAGGTAGAAAATGTTTGTGTGTTGGTGTTTTTTATTGTTAAGCTTTTTGAAATTTGGATGAATATTCGTAATGACCAAACAAGTAAACTCAGAGTGGTCACCGCTAATAGCCCAATTAAAAACTATAGTTGTTATTAACGATCAAACAAGTTAAACTCAGTGTGACCATTAATAATAACCTATTTTGTGTGAGTTTGATCGTTTGAAAGAAAGAAAAAAAACTAATTTGAAAGTAATATGGTGTAATAAAAACGAAGTACAAACCTTTTTTACAAAATCAAATTTTTCTCCCTTCGCATTCTATTTTCTTCCTCTTATATTCAAGAAAAATACTTGTTTTGCATGAAGTAAAGGACTATTTTCCATTTGTATTTAGATCTTTTCCTGAACATGTTGTCTATATCCGATGCAATTGCTTAATATAAAATAAAACTAGAAGTATATCCCTCGTGTATACACACGGGTAACATCCTATTTTTTTAAAAATAGACTCGAACATAATTCAATCACAGCTGAAAAAGTAAAATAAATTAATGTAGAAAGAGAAATGAAATGGTAAAGTTATTATGAAGTGCAAAACTGGAATTCACAGAGTCCATTGTTTTTATAGCGTAGTTGAAGTTGAAGAAAGAAATGGAAAAAGTAAAGGTGGAGAGAGTTATAGAAAAAGTAAAATAAATAAATATAGAGAGAGAAATGAAAAAGTAAAGTTATTACGAAAGGCAAAATTATAATTTACACAACCCATTGGGTTTATATAGTGTAGTTAACTAGAACTAGAATTCAGAACGCGCATTTGTTTAAGTTGTTAGAGAAGCTTTGGAGATGTGCCACTCCTTCAAAGGTCATTGTCTTTGGTTGGAGAATGTTGAGGGAGTCCTTGCCAACTCGTGATAATTTACTTTATCGCCATGTTATTGCTTCAGAGGGGGAGTCCTTATGCCTGTTTTGTGGAGGTATTATCGAAACTCAGCTGCATTTGTTTTTGTCTTGTGTTTTGCGTCGTTTGTGTGGAACCGGATTAGTGGTTGGTGTCATATAAACCCAATTGATGCTGTTAGCCTTTCTGATCATTGTCACGGGTGGGGAAGATTGATTAAAGGGAAGCGGGCTAAGAGTGTAAAGCACCTCATTTGGTTGACTACTTGTTGGAATATTTGGTTGGCAAGGAACGCTTTAGTTTTCAAGACGGAGCCTCCTAACACAGATTCTATTATCTCTCGTATCAAGCACTTGTCTTGGAGTTGGTTGATCTATAAAACTAAATGTAATTTTTCTTTTAATGTTTCTGATTGGCTGGAGGATCCACTTCATTGCCTAAACAATATGTAACTTTTGATTGTTTGGGTTTGAGCACTTGTAACATCCTCAAAATAATTAATCGAATTATTTGGATGTTAACCCAATTGAATTAATTTGGTGCTTAATTGGTAAAATTATCGAGCGCTAAAATTAATTATTGGCTGTCTCAGGATCGTTGACCGAATAATACGGACCAAGGAATTTTCGAAATCGAAATAAGGGAATCAGATCAATACGGTAATTGGACCACGCTACCACTTATTTATTAATTAAATAAGTGTATGTGTGTGTGTGTTAAATGAAAGAATAAAAGAAAGAAAGGAAAAAGAAAAGAGAGGAAGCGCTGGAAAACAGAGAAAAGAAGAGAAAGAAGAGAAAAGAAAGAAGAGAAGGAAAGGTGAAAGAAGAAGAAGAAAGAAGGAGGGGAAGGAAGGAGAAGAAGATCATCACCCATCATCCCAAAGTTCCATCCTCATCATCATCCTTGTTTCTCCTTCCATAGGTAAGCTCATACCCTTATTTTTCCCTTTTCTCTTGATTTCGAATTTGAGGGGGATGATGAATAGTGAACCGAGTTTGAGTTGATCTTCATGGTTGAATCATGTCTAGCAGCAAGCCCAACAACGGTTGTAAGCGGATTGAAGCTAAATTCGAAGTTTGGAGCGGATTGGAGATCCTAGGGTTCGATTGGGGATTTTTCGTGTCTCGGTGATTTCGACTCGACAACGACTCTCGCTTCAAGAGTGAGTTCTACTCACGCTTAGGATTTTATGTTTCGAATTAATTAATGAACTGTTTTACCGCTTTCGCTGGACTGGAATATTATTTGGTAATCGAGTTTGAGAGATTTTGGGTTGAAAACCGTTAATTGAAAATGTATCGCGTTTTGATACAATTCGATTACAATGAGTTTTTGATTGATTTGTTTGATTATGTGACTTTGATTGAGACTGTTTTTATGGTCGTCAAATCTGTTTTCGGTCGGAACGAGAATCGTTCGAGAACTTTTGGGTCAAAAACCGTTATTTTGGAATATGTCGTATTTTGGTAAAATTCGTTTTGATTGAGTTTTTGATTGGATTGATTGATTGTGTGGTTTGTATTGGATTCATTTTACTGGTTGTAAAATCTGTTTTCGATCGAAACAAAAATCGGAATTGAGCGAAATAGCGGATTCCGCGAAAATCGCAAAATTCTGCACTTGACAGGCCCCCTGTTCTGCCAGTCCACGCGCCGTTTGCGCGCCGCGCGTCACTCGCGCGCTACTGGACAGAACTTGACTGTCAACTCGCGCGCCGTCTGCGCGCCACGCGCCACTCGCGCGCCAGTTGGCAGAATTTTCAGCAACCAAATACTGTTTTTCGTTTCGCGATATCTTTTGATCCGGGAACCCGATTGAGGTGTTCTAAAGTGCGTTGGAAAGCTTATTCAGAGGCCTAACTGAATATTCTATTTTTAAGGCTAAATAAACTGTTTTTGATATTGAAAATTGTGTCGAAAAGTGGTCAACTAGAGTGCGAGTGTGAACTTGAATTTTATAAAATGTGGATTAAAGTGTTTCATTGAGTATCTGATTTGATGGACCGTGGGTTCATAGTATTGTAGATATACGTATATAGTATATCGAGTTGGGTGACGACCCATGTGTAACATACTAGGCGGGGCAGTCATGATCCCCTTCCCTAGGCTCCATGCCAATGGGAGAATGTACTATTGGTAGGGGGGTTCACCGGGATTAGCGATGTTCCGCAGTCGGTGTTATGTTAAAGATTATTGTACGATACACCGGGATTAGCAATGTTCTGCAGTCGGTGCCGTACTTTGTTTATTTTACGACATTCCGGGAGTAGCAAAGTCTTGCAGTCGGTGTCGTGTTAAGCTATAAGAGAACTAATAACTGAACCGAGAGAGTTAGCAGGGGTCTCGGTAGAACTCACTGAGATTGTATCTCACTGTTTAAATGTTGTTGTTTTACACATAAACAGGGACAGAAGAAAACTCAGAGACACGAGTAGGTGGCCCCGAGAGATGGATGATGACTTAGTTTTATGTTTAAGTTTATTTTCCTTCTGTTGTCCGTGTATCACAATGCTATGGCATTAGTATTATGTTATCTTTCATTCCGCTTTCCTGTATGACTCTGACTACCATAGTTGCTGACAGGTTATGGTCTGAGTACCGTATGGTCTTGTTTGTATATAAGACTGTTTTGTTTTATTCAGCGAAAAATTTATAATGGTATTCAGTGTCTGAGCAGGAAATAATATCTCTGATGTATGTTTAATGTGCACTTGGGTGTTTTTAACAAATAAAAATACCGGGGTGTTACAATTGGTATCAGAGCGGTTCGACCTAGTCGGACTTAGCTTATAGGGTCTTTGCTTTTTCCAGTCGTGATTTTCTTAGTATGCTATTAGACATTGAGCTTGATCAACTTAATACTTTGTGCATATTTCGCAGAATCATGGCCAGAAGAGGTAGAGGCGTTCCTCCTCCTGTTGATCCAAATTTTGAGTGGATGCAGAATGTCATTGAGAACCAGCAGAAAATGATGCAAGACATGATGCTTATGCATCAGCAGCAACAAATCCTACAGCAAAATGCTCAGCAGCATCAAGCTCCAGAGCCACAAGTGAACCCAAGGAGAATTTTCACAGAGTTCCTGAAAATGAAGCCCTCCGAGTTTAGAGGTGGGCCGGATGTCATGAGAGCACAACATTGGCTGGATGACATTGAAAAGATCTTTGTAACAATGCAAGTGACCGATGAAGACCAGTTGAGGTTGGCATCCCATATGTTGAAGGGAGAGGCCAATAACTGGTGGACAAATGCTAGGGCCATGATGGAGACAATGGGAACTCCCCCGACTTGGGAAAATTTCCGAACATCATTTCTGGAACAATTCTTCCCCACGGCTATGAGGTTTGATAAGGAAAATGAGTTTTTGGCTCTTACACAAGGAGGCTTGACCGTGGGCCAATACACGGCTAAATTTGAAGAGTTGTATCAATTCTTCGGTCTAGCTGGATATGCCCCCAATGACCAGTGGAAAACTGACAGGTACAAATATGGGTTGAGAGAGGATATTGCTCAAAGTCTTAGTTCTTTTCCAAGGACCAACTATGCAGCCATGGTACAACAAGCCTATATCGCCGAAAGTGATTTGTCAAGGTTGTATGCAAGCAGAAAGGCATTCCATCAGAGCAAGAGGAACACTGGGTCATCTAGTTCTCCGATGGGTCCCAAGCATGACTCGGGCAAGAGTGGTAAGTATAAAGGAAAGCAGGTGCAAACGGCCGATCAAATGAAGTTTAGGAATTGTTTTAAGTGCGGAAGGTATCACCACGGCAGTTGTGCGCAACGACCCGATAGATGCTATGTCTGTAATGAGGAAGGTCACTATGCAAATCAGTGCCCAACAAAGAAGAACTCCCAAAGGGCACCAAATGCTCCTGGTCAGGGGCGGATCAACACACTCGATGCTCGAACCATCACACCTACGGATAATCTTCTAAGGGGTACGGGATCTCTTTTTAATAATTCAGTCAATATTTTATATGATTCTGGTGCAACTCACTGTTTTGTCTCGCAAGCATGTGTGGATCGGTTGGGATTAGCATTGTCTGAGCTATCCGAACCGATAACTATTTTGACTGCTGCCAAGGGTCGTGTCCAGACCCAATCATTATGTGAAAATTGCCTACTTGTCATAGGCGACAGACAGTTTGTTGTGAAATTTATTTGCTTGCCTATGAGAAGCATGGACATTGTTATGGGTATGAATTGGATGGCTGAAAATCATGTGACAATCAACTGTGCCGATCGAACTATTAGCTTCGCCTCCGAATCCGTAGGATTGACACAGGCTGATGCTGAAGCGACGATCTCTTACACCGAAGCAAGCCAGTCATTATTCCAAGGTGCGGAAGCTATTCTTATTATGTTATCTGCATCTACTGAAACGGGTTTAGATTTATCATCTGTGCAAGTGGTAAATGAATTTCTAGATGTCTTTCCAGAAGAAGTTTCATCCTTACCTCCTGACCGAGAGGTAGAATTCTCAATCGAATTGATTCCTGGTACAGGATCAATATCCATTGCTCCTTATAGAATGTCTCCTTTAGAGTTGAAGGAACTGAAGTCTCAACTTGAGGAATTGATATCGAAAAGGTTTATCCGACCGAGTGCTTCTCCATGGGGTGCTCCGGTGTTGCTAGTCAAAAAGAAGGATGGTAGCATGAGATTGTGCATAGATTATCGACAACTCAACAAAGTGACGATCAAGAATAAATATCCATTGCCAAGGATAGATGATTTGCTCGACCAACTTCGTGGTGCCGTGGTATTTTCAAAAATTGATCTAAGGTCGGGCTATCATCAAATAAAGGTACGGGCCTTAGATATTCCGAAGACAGCTTTCCGTACGAGGTATGGACATTACGAGTTCGTAGTGATGCCCTTCGGTTTGACTAATGCTCCAGCGGTATTCATGGATTACATGAATCGAGTGTTTCATACGTACCTTGATCAGTTTGTGGTAGTTTTTATTGATGATATCTTGGTGTACTCTAAGACCATTGAGGACCATGTTCAACATCTCCGCATTGTTCTGAACGTACTCCGAGAAAAGAAATTGTATGCCAAACCGTCGAAGTGTGACTTCTGGATGCCGGAAGTGAAGTTTTTAGGACACGTGATTTCCCAATCGGGAGTTGCGGTGGATCCGAGTAAAGTAGAAGCGGTGTTGAACTGGGAACGACCAACATCCGTCACCGAGATAAGAAGTTTCTTGGGTCTAGCCGGTTACTACAGAAGGTTTATCCAAGGTTTTTCACAATTGGTTCTCCCACTTACTCGGTTGACTCGCAAGGCCCAACCGTTTATATGGAATGCCGATTGTGAGGAATGTTTTCAAGAATTGAAGGTTAGGTTGACTTCTGCTCCAATCCTAATTCTTCCAGATCCGTCTTTTGATTTCCAAATTTACAGCGATGCTTCTGGAAAGGGTTTGGGGTGTGTTCTCATGCAGAACCAACAAGTTGTAGCTTATGCCTCCAGACAGTTGAAGACTCATGAAGAGAATTATCCGACTCATGATTTGGAGTTGGCAGCTATTGTGTACGCACTGAAGATTTGGAGACATTACCTGTATGGGTCTCGTTTTGAAGTCTTTAGTGATCACAAAAGCTTGAAATATTTGTTTGACCAGAAGGAGTTGAATAACAGGCAGAGAAGATGGGTGGAATTTCTAAAGGATTATGACTTCGAATTGAAGTATCATCCGGGAAAAGCTAATGTTGTAGCCGATGCACTAAGTAGGAAATCCACTCATATAGCAGGATTAATGATGCATGAAATGGAATTGTTGGAGTCCTTCCGGGACTTAAATTTGGATTCAAAGCCAACAAGGAACCGGTTGGTGTTGAGCCACATGAGGATCTCTAGTTCCCTAAGGGATTCTATTCGCTTAGCACAGGGAGTTGATGTGAAACTACAATCACAGAAAGTGTTGCCAGATTTTACCGAGGATAGTGATGGGGTTATTTGTTTCAACGGTAGAATCTGTGTGCCCGACGATGAGAGTATTAAAAAGCAGGTGCTGGAGGAAGCACACCGAAGTTTATTTTCTGTACATCCTGGATCCACCAAGATGTATAGAGATTTAAAGCAGATGTATTGGTGGCATGGAATGAAGTTAGAGATTGCTGAATTTGTATCAAAATGCTTAACTTGCCAAAGAGTTAAGATAGAGCACCAGAAGCCTGCTGGTCTGCTACGGTCACTAGACGTGCCAGTGTGGAAATGGGAAGACATTTCTATGGATTTTGTAATGGCGTTGCCAAGGTCTCAAGCCGGTAACGATTCCATTTGGGTAGTTGTGGATCGGTTAACTAAATCAGCTCATTTTATTCCAGTTCGTTCGAGCAGTAAAGTATCCAAGTTAGCTGAAGTGTATTTGAAGAGCATAGTAAGGTTACATGGGGTTCCTACCAGTATAGTGTCGGATCGAGATCCGAAATTCACTTCTCGATTTTGGAAAGCTCTGAATGAAGCATTGGGAACTAAAGTACTTCTTAGTACCGCTTATCACCCGCAGACCGATGGACAGACCGAGAGAACTATCCAGACATTAGAGGATATGCTTAGGGCTTCGGTACTTGATAACGGAAAGAAATGGGAGGATCATCTTCCATTGGTGGAATTCTCATATAACAACAGTTATCATTCCAGTATCGGAATGGTACCTTTTGAAGCCTTGTATGGTAGGAAATGCAGGACTCCATTGTGTTGGTGGGAAGTAGGTGAGAACCGATTGTTAGGGCCCGAAATGATTCACGACACTACTGAGAAGATCCGCCAGATCAGGGATAGAATGAAAACTGCTCAAAGCAGGCAAAAGAGCTATGCTGATAAAAGAAGAAGGCCGTTGGAATTTGAGTCGGGCGATCATGTGTTTTTGAGATTATCACCAACAATTGGCACAGGTAGGGCATTACGGGTGAAGAAACTCAGTCCTCGGTATATTGGACCTTTCCAGATTATCGAGCGAATAGGGCCTCTTGCATACCGTATTGCTTTGCCTCCACCATTGTCAAATCTGCATGATGTATTCCATGTGTCTCAGCTGCGGAAGTACATTTCCGATCCTAGTCAACCGTTAGATTTTGAAACGATCGACCTTCGACCGGACTTGTCCTTCCAACCTAGTCCGAATTACATCATGGAACGTGGCGAGAGGACGCTACGGGCAAAGTCAATTCCCATTGTCAAAGTGGTTTGGGATGGTTTCTCCGCCGAGGAAGCTACTTGGGAGTTGGAGGACGACATGCGGACTCGGTATCCGTACTTGTTCTCTTGAGGTATGTTGTGTTTAATTTTGAGGACAAAATTCTTTCAAGTTGGGGAGAATGTAACATCCTCAAAATAATTAATCGAATTATTTGGATGTTAACCCAATTGAATTAATTTGGTGCTTAATTGGTAAAATTATCGAGCGCTAAAATTAATTATTGGCTGCCTCAGGATCGTTGACCGAATAATACGGACCAAGGAATTTTCGAAATCGAAATAAGGGAATCAGATCAATACGGTAATTGGACCACGCTACCACTTATTTATTAATTAAATAAGTGTATGTGTGTGTGTGTTAAATGAAAGAATAAAAGAAAGAAAGGAAAAAGAAAAGAGAGGAAGCGCTGGAAAACAGAGAAAAGAAGAGAAAGAAGAGAAAAGAAAAGAAGAGAAGGAAAGGTGAAAGAAGAAGAAGAAAGAAGGAGGGGAAGGAAGGAGAAGAAGATCATCACCCATCATCCCAAAGTTCCATCCTCATCATCATCCTTGTTTCTCCTTCCATAGGTAAGCTCATACCCTTATTTTTCCCTTTTCTCTTGATTTCGAATTTGAGGGGGATGATGAATAGTGAACCGAGTTTGAGTTGATCTTCATGGTTGAATCATGTCTAGCAGCAAGCCCAACAACGGTTGTAAGCGGATTGAAGCTAAATTCGAAGTTTGGAGCGGATTGGAGATCCTAGGGTTCGATTGGGGATTTTTCGTGTCTCGGTGATTTCGACTCGACAACGACTCTCGCTTCAAGAGTGAGTTCTACTCACGCTTAGGATTTTATGTTTCGAATTAATTAATGAACTGTTTTACCGCTTTCGCTGGACTGGAATATTATTTGGTAATCGAGTTTGAGAGATTTTGGGTTGAAAACCGTTAATTGAAAATGTATCGCGTTTTGATACAATTCGATTACAATGAGTTTTTGATTGATTTGTTTGATTATGTGACTTTGATTGAGACTGTTTTTATGGTCGTCAAATCTGTTTTCGGTCGGAACGAGAATCGTTCGAGAACTTTTGGGTCAAAAACCGTTATTTTGGAATATGTCGTATTTTGGTAAAATTCGTTTTGATTGAGTTTTTGATTGGATTGATTGATTGTGTGGTTTGTATTGGATTCATTTTACTGGTTGTAAAATCTGTTTTCGATCGGAACAAAAATCGGAATTGAGCGAAATAGCGGATTCCGCGAAAATCGCAAAATTCTGCACTTGACAGGCCCCCTGTTCTGCCAGTCCACGCGCCGTTTGCGCGCCGCGCGTCACTCGCGCGCTACTGGACAGAACTTGACTGTCAACTCGCGCGCCGTCTGCGCGCCACGCGCCACTCGCGCGCCAGTTGGCAGAATTTTCAGCAACCAAATACTGTTTTTCGTTTCGCGATATCTTTTGATCCGGGAACCCGATTGAGGTGTTCTAAAGTGCGTTGGAAAGCTTATTCAGAGGCCTAACTGAATATTCTATTTTTAAGGCTAAATAAACTGTTTTTGATATTGAAAATTGTGTCGAAAAGTGGTCAACTAGAGTGCGAGTGTGAACTTGAATTTTATAAAATGTGGATTAAAGTGTTTCATTGAGTATCTGATTTGATGGACCGTGGGTTCATAGTATTGTAGATATACGTATATAGTATATCGAGTTGGGTGACGACCCATGTGTAACATACTAGGCGGGGCAGTCATGATCCCCTTCCCTAGGCTCCATGCCAATGGGAGAATGTACTATTGGTAGGGGGGTTCACCGGGATTAGCGATGTTCCGCAGTCGGTGTTATGTTAAAGATTATTGTACGATACACCGGGATTAGCAATGTTCTACAGTCGGTGCCGTACTTTGTTTATTTTACGACATTCCGGGAGTAGCAATGTCTTGCAGTCGGTGTCGTGTTAAGCTATAAGAGAACTAATAACTGAACCGAGAGAGTTAGCAGGGGTCTCGGTAGAACTCACTGAGATTGTATCTCACTGTTTAAATGTTGTTGTTTTACAGATAAACAGGGACAGAAGAAAACTCAGAGACACGAGTAGGTGGCCCCGAGAGATGGATGATGACTTAGTTTTACGTTTAAGTTTATTTTCCTTCTGTTGTCCGTGTATCACAATGCTATGGCATTAGTATTATGTTATCTTTCATTCCGCTTTCCTGTATGACTCTGACTACCATAGTTGCTGACAGGTTATGGTCTGAGTACCGTATGGTCTTGTTTGTATATAAGACTGTTTTGTTTTATTCAGCGAAAAATTTATAATGGTATTCAGTGTCTGAGCAGGAAATAATATCTCTGATGTATGTTTAATGTGCACTTGAGTGTTTTTAACAAATAAAAATACTGGGGTGTTACAGCACTCCTAGTGCTTTTTCAATGAAGTATTGCTTATCTAAAAAAAACTAGAACTAGAATTGTCTATCCACTAGTATAAGTAGAAATTCTATATATTATGAAAGAGTATTAAATAAGCACAAGCCTTTTTTACATAAGATTTTTCTCGCTTCGCTTTTTTTTCTTTCAGATAAGCAAAAATTTCATTGAAGGAGCACTAGGGGTGCTCAAACCCAAACAACACTGAGATTACAAATTGTTTAGGCATTGTAGTGGATTAGACCACCACATAGAAATGGAGTAAAAAGGATTACAATTCAGTCGATAAACACTCCAACTCCAAGTGTAGCTCTTGATGCGATTAATCGTCAAATTAACAATTGGTTCCTCATCTTTGAACACCGTCGCATTCCTATCAATCCAAATGCTCCAACAAGTGGTTAACCAAAACATATGCTTTGTTCTCGTGGATTTCTTTCCTTTGCATAACTTGCTACAACTGATAAAAAAAGTCCTCCATACTCAAAGAGAGGTCAAGAGTAACGCCTATCCAATTGTTCACACCATCCCAAATCGATTTTGCATAAGTACAAGTCATGAATAAGTGATGAATTGTCTCAACATGTTGCTGACAAAGAGGGCAAACAGCATCTACAGCGGATTGAATAACATTGCGGTGGAGAAGTTGGGCGCACCGGAAGAGAATCAAGCAGAAGGCGCGAGCCAAAGATAATTATTTTCGAAGGACAAATTGATTTCCACATACCTGCGAAATATTGCTGCTGGTCCGAGTTGTTGGAAGGTTGAGAATCGGAACAAGAAAGCTACAAGTAATAAGATTTAACGGAGAACCTTTTCGAGTGATCATGCGGCCACACCCACGAGTGGGTCTTCAACTTAAAAGGCTCCACCGGCTGTAATATACTCTGCAGAATTTCCCCCTCTGCTGCACATATAGGATCCGTGAGATGCATCCAGGGTTCGTTCGACCGCCACCGATCTCCATGCCATCGACCCAATTCGGCCACCACAACATCCCGCTGTCCAATTCCTTCATATAACAGCGGAAACACCTTGTAGAAAGGATCAATACCAAGCCATTGATCCTTCCAAAAATTAATTAACGAGCCATCACCCAACCCGCGTCTTATACACCAAGCAAATCTCCTTGATGAGATGTGTACCACGATAGAGTTAAACAACAGGCAGCCCGAGAAACATTGCATATCATCGACTACAAATTGCAATGCTTACATAATTGTCAAAGTACTCGTTGAAAGTGTTGAAATTATTGACTCATATATGGATTTGGTGCTTGCAGGTTGTATAAGCAACTACAGGGGTGCAAACAGCAAAGTCCAGTTGCGGAAGGCCCAACAAAAAACTTTCTCTCTTGCTGGATCCAAAAAACCCGTGCGGAACCCAGTTGAGCAGCACTGTTGCTGCACGTGGATCTTCACTACCCGGTTTAGTGGGTGAAATATAAAAGCTTAAAGTAAAAACCCTAATTCATTTTTCAAAAGAATTTCTCTCTCTCTCTCTCTTTCTTGCTGCTCTGAACCTCTCTTCGTCTTCTCTCTCAGAACCCAGCTAGGGTTTCTGATTCTCGTTGATTTCTTTGAAGAAATCAACCCAGAAAAACTCAACGAAGCTTCAGTTGATAGCAAAGAACAGGTATACTTCCTTCTCTCCTTGGGTTTCTTAATTTTTTTTACTGTTTCTTGAAACCCTAGTTTCAGAAACTGACTTTGTACTTGATCGTCTGTTTTTGGGTGAGATGCTGCTTCTTCTTGACACTGCACACCAGGATGGCCACGAACAAAGGTAGATCTTCTTCCTTGATCTTTGTTCCTGCTATCTTTCTAGGTTTTGTTACACAAAACCCTAATACACTGTTTTATGGTTGTACTGGTACAGATCTGCTTAGATCTGCTTCTTAGGTCTTAAAATAAGGTAAAATCACACTTTGATTTTTCTTTGTTGCTGTTTGAAGTTTCTGATTTGCTAAACACCTTTTAACTTCTGTTTTTTCTATGTTTGCATGTTCTGGATCTTCACACCTTGAAGATCACCAACATTTTGTGCTTCTCTCCTTGAGAACAAGGTAGATTCTCAACCTCTCTCTCTGTTTTCTTTTTTCTGTGTTTTCAGCCACTAAAAACAAACTACTAACACTTTATTTTTCTCTCTGTTTTGTGAGGCTGATATCAACCCCTTGTTGAATCAACTTGACTCACATGGAACTGTTAGAAGAACAAGTTGAATGTGTTGTATGCAGAAGAAAAAGGGAACAGAAGACTTAGGGTATTGAAAATTGCAAGTAAATTTTTATTACTTGTAAAAAGACTGTTGTAAACTGTACATAGCTTTGATGTATATATATACACTGAATTGTAACGGCTAGATAGGTTTGTTAGAAGAAACCAACTTGCTAATAACAAACTTAACTAACATAACAAACCTTCAGCTGTTTGTTAAGGACTTTGTGGACAGTCAGGACCCCTCCCCCCCAACAGCTAAACTTTAGCTGTTTAATTTTGAAATTAAAGGGAATGGTTTGGGTTTTTGATTAAAAACCAACATCCTCCCTTAATCACAGACCCAAACCTAGATAGGAAATTTCTAAATAACACGACAAACCCATGTGTTTTGGTCACAAAATATAAAATGGTCCGAGACAAGCCCTCAGACAATAGCTGTTAAGTTACTGCTTCTAGGTTTAGAAAGCAGTAACCCCTAGTTTCCTTCGTAGGTTAGTAAAGACATCCCCCTTCAAAGCTTTAGTGAAGATGTCTGCCACCTGGTTCTTTGTAGAGCAGTAGTACATCACTAGATTTCCTTTAGACACCTGGTCTCTTAGATAATGAAATCTAGTTTCACTGTGTTTTGTCCTTCCATGAGATATAGAATTTTTAGCTAGATTGATAGCTGACTTGTTGTCCATATAGAGTTTAGGAACCTCAGTCAAGTCTATCCTTAGCCCTTTCATTAGTGTCTCAAGCCATGCTGCCTGTGTTGCAGCATTACAGGCAGAAACATATTCTGCCTCACATGATTATAAGGCCACTATGGCCTGTTTCTTGGAGCTCCAGGATATAGATGCTCCCTGAAATAGAAAAATGTAACCAGAAGTGATCCTCCTATAAACTTTGTCCCCACACCAGTATGAATCACAGTAGCCTTGTAGGATATTTTTACCTGCACAGAAGTTGTTAGGGAAAAACACACCAAAATTTAAAGTTCATTTAATATACCTAACTATCCTTTTAGCAGCATTCAAGTGAATCTGCTTAGGACTGTTCATGAATCTGCTTGCCATCCCTGTAGCAAACAGTTTGTCAGGCCTACTGTGACATAGGTATCTTAAAGAACGAATTATTTGTCTGTAGTGAGTAGGGTCAACATCAACCCCTTCATTGTCTTGTTTCTTACTTAAATTTCCCTCAGCTGGATTAGTTGCTGAGTTACAGTTTAGTAAGTCAAACCCGGTCAGAATCTCTTTAGCATACTTCAACTGATGAAGTATGATTCCTTCTTGAACTCTTAGGAATTCCAACCCCAAAAAATAGGTTGTGTAACACCCCATTTCTACCCGGCAATTTATAATAAAAATATCAGAGTTTAAAAAAATCATTTTTAAGTACATCCAAAAAGGGATGCTACATTTACTTCAAATCAACAAACAAAAATTGATACTGAATCATCATTTCGAAAGACATGATACGTAGATCATCAAATAATGGGCGAACCCTCAACAACTAATCAGTCTACACAATAATAGTTCATCATCACACAGCGGAATAAAAGGAAACAGTTCCCAAAAACATCGTTGTAACAACGTCAATACAAATTATCCAACAGTGTCATGGAAAATAACAACTAATAGCTAGTGTTCTCCCCCCAGGTGCTACGTATCAAAGCAACGACCGATTCAAGGGATGAAGGATTATAAGCCTTCACATACGGTTACCTGTAGGTAATAATCAACATAAGGGGTGAGTCTCAAACAATATAATAAAGTTTATAATAGGCAATATGCCAGAGTAAAGAACTACATCAACCACATATAACAACAACATCCATATTAATATATATATATATATATCACAACAATATCAACATATATACCTCTATAACAACCACATATAGCAACTATGGTAATATCACCAATGATATGAATGAATGTATGAAATGCAACCCACATGGGGCATATGCATGTGGTACCATCATCATCAATAAATTTGCCATTGGGCACATCGTCAATATTTGAGCATCATCATCGTCAATAGCTCGAAGGCCGAAACCTTACATGGTCAATATATATGCATATGTAGTGCATGTGACTTCATGAACAAACCAACAGATCAAAGTCATCACAACAACAACATCATCCATATCATCATCATCATTTGGCCATTAGGCCCATCGTCATTAACAACGTCATTATCATTTGGTCATTAGACCCATCGTCATTAAAATCAACACATCATATTGACACATCAAAAGGTTTAAACACCGAAAAAGTTTTATAACACCGACAACACGGACCAACGGGGACAGACACTTGAGGCGCCCAGAAACTGTCAGAAAAATAATAATTTTTACCTTAAAAATAGGACATACAGGTAGAGAACTGAATAATATTCGCAACGCACTTTGAAACACTTAAAACGGACACCCGAGTCAAAAGATATGTCAAAAACAAAACCGGGGAACATTTGGGCAACATCCTGAAAATGGCGCCCAGGCACTGGGTGCCTAGCAGGGAACATGCTGGGAACTGGCCAGCAACAGAAACTGGCGCAGGAGGGATCCTGGCACCTAGCAGCACAGAAAAACTGGCGCAGGAGGGATCCTGGCGCCCAGCAGCACAGAAAACAGGCGTAGGAGGGATCCTGGCGCCCAGCAGCACATAAAAACTGGCGCAGGAGGGGGGATCCTGGCGCCGAGCAGCACAGAAAACTGGCGCAGGAGGGATCCTGGCGCCCAGCAGCACAGAAAAACTGGCGCAGGCAGCAACATTGGCGCCAGCACTTAGACAGGGACAGCAACACAAAATGGCGTCCTTGGCGCCTAGGGTCCTTCTAACCCAAATTTTTCTAGACTATCATGTGTTCAATCACCAACAATAATTTCAAACGTCACATATTCATTTCAACATCATCAAATACATGTTTTTCCGAGCACTTAGCATGCATTCCAATTCCTCACATACCTCTAACAATTCGCATACTTCTCAACAAACATCTAGTGAGCATCAACTCTTCATCAATATATATTCATACACAACAAACAACATCACAATCATAAGGAGAACGATATAAATCCTAAACCCCTACATACATCCCATTAGAAACCCTATTATAAAGCAAGACCCACCCTTACCTTAGATTTTCCGAAGATGATGATCTCTCCACAGGAACACCAAGAAACCACCTCAACCGAGCTTCTCTTCTCTCCCTTGGAATTCGCGAATCCCTCTCTCTCCTTTCCTCTCTCTATTTCGCAAGTCTTTCTTTCTTTTCCTTTCAAAAATGCGAATGCCTCCAACCCTCACCACACTCCCCTCATGCGCCTACGCCTTGGGCTTGGATCGCGGGCTTCCTCCAGCTTAAGCCCGATCACTAACTCCATCCCCTAATATTTATTTACACACCCCCTTAATCAAATGCTAATATAATTACACCAATCAAATAAATAAATAATTAAATAATTGAATACCTAAATATTTAATTAAATATTTTGGGCGTTACAACTCTCCCCCACTTAGAATGTTTCGTCCTCGAAATTTACCGGCCCAAAACTAAACACCCTCCACTAACAAACTACAGCCATCTAGACAACTAGTGCCGTCTATTCTGCTGATTATCATTTCATTGATTACCGGCGGGAAGTGATTGGGCGGTCGTCCCTCCTACTTATTCAGCCAGGTAATCCAAGAAATAATAACCAGACTCATTCATACAATCCTAACATAAGCGATGACTACGCCACCTCCCCATCGGACTCAACAGGCTACAAACAACAACAACACCAACAACAACGGAAAGGACCGGATACCCTGCCCTAACAGGATACCTTGCCCGATAATGCCTTATTGACAACAACAACGACCGCAACTACAAGGTACAGCATCAATCGAAAGGACACTGTGAGGAATGAACCTAATCGAACGCAGTGTCTCCCAACCATAGCAACAACATCCACAACCGCAACAACTTTAGTATCTTTTGAACAAGATTTTAACGACAACAGCACCGAAGACGACGACGACAACAACCACATCAGAGTCCACAAGCTCAATTAATCGTTCACAACCACATACTGTTAGGCATAAAATCAAATCATCAACTGTATCATTAGATAATTCTCATGATCATACACAACACGTTTATGAGCAAATCACTTCCATCGTCACAGCACACCAAACAAATCATCAATCGATCACAATTATAGTTAACTACGTCATCATTGAAACATGCACCTGATCAACTTACCATAAGGAACTCATCATTTACATTTATTTCATTGCTTCTATAATGAATACAGATTGGGACTCAAACCACAATTTACAACTTCACCATTGCTCATACAATGGTTCTCACATAACACATAACACATAAACACAAATCGGGGTCACCGAGTACCCCAACGAGGGGTCACTCTCCGTAGTCAAGACGATGAAGCATCTTAACACAAGTAGCAAGATTAGTCCACAAGGCACTTAGCATACAACATTAATACGCAATCAAGAACATGCTACAGTAAAAATTCATATTATGCTTTATACTATGCTTTCGCTAATTCATAAAGTCAAGGTAATAACATTAAATTAACCACATAATAAGTTCATGCGAGCTTCCAACTATAAAAAACTCACAAAACACGCAAAAATATCGTTCACAAAATCTAATATCTTAGAAAAATTAGCATGTAGGCATCATGGTCACTCTTATTAAGCTAGCATGTACTTCTAATAAAACTAACATGTTATTTCACTAAGTTTTTCTGAAAGGAGTAGAACATATAATCTTACCAAGACAAATTATTTGCATGATACCAATTATAATCGAATCAAAACATGTGTGAAAACATTCCTAAAGTCTAGCTTTTGTAGTTTTATACATAAACTTGAGCCCCGGTAAAACTAGGGCATCATCTCTAGAGTTTAACTACAAGGATAGGAAATAAATAACCCGTCGCACAAGTTAAGAAGGTAATTCATCTAGACGCATAGGCATAATTACATTATCAAGATAACATGGAAAATACTATAGTACCAAATCCAAGCCAATCAACAGTCACACAATCGGACTTAACTAGTTACTATGGAGCAACTATAAACTCGCTACCAAAACGAAATGCCAAGAAAGCAAAAGTCACACGAGCACAACAACCACGTTACACGTATACAGTTCACAGTCATAAACAAACATTACGAGAATAAGGAGTTCGCACCAAGAAAACACAATACAGCCAACAATACCAGCAGGGTATCTCCCCCACTAGTCCTCTTACCGTCAGCAGTCTTCGGTTTGCCCTTTTACCTGCAGGAGCATCACTTACTACACAAACAATGGTTAGAACTAAAAGATAACACTCTATTGTCAATCGACACAACGACTCGATGACTTGGTCGGACGGACCAACCATTGCTCTGATACCACTATTGTAACACCCCATTTCTACTCGGCAATTTATAATAAAAATATCAGAGTTTAAAAAAATCATTTTTAAGTACATCCAAAAAGGGATGCTACATTTACTTCAAATCAACAAACACAAATTGATACCGAATCATCATTTCGAAAGACATGATACGTAGCTCATCAAATAATGAGCGAACCCTCAACAACTAATCAGTCTACACAATAATAGTTCATCATCACGCAGCGGAATAAAAGGAAACAGTTCCCAAAAACATCGTTGTAACAACGTCAATACAAATTATCCAACAGTGTCACGTAAAATAACAACTAATAGCTAGTGGTCGCCCCCCAGGTGCTACGTATCAGAGCAACGACCGACTCAAGGGATGAAGGATTATAAGCCTTCACATACGGTTACCTGTAGGTAATAATCAACATAAGGGGTGAGTCTCAAACAATATAATAAAGTTTATAATAGGCAATACGCCAGAGTAAAGAACTACATCAACCACATATAACAACAACATCCATATATATATATATCACAACAATATCAACATATATACCTCTATAACAACCACATATAGCAACTATGGTAATATCACCAATGATATGAATGAATGTATGAAATGCAACCCACATGGGGCATATGCATGTGGTACCATCATCGTCAATAAATTTGCCATTGGGCACATCGTCAATATTTGAGCATCATCATCGTCAATAGCTCGAAGGCCGAAACCTTACATCGTCAATATATATGCATATGTAGTGCATGCGACTTCACGAACAAACCAACAGATCAAAGTCATCACAACAACAACATCATCCATATCATCATCATCATTTGGCCATTAGGCCCATCGTCATTAACAACTTCATTATCATTTGGTCATTAGACCCA
Source organism: Astragalus membranaceus (assembly GCA_039519185.1). Taxonomy (NCBI): domain Eukaryota; kingdom Viridiplantae; phylum Streptophyta; class Magnoliopsida; order Fabales; family Fabaceae; genus Astragalus; species Astragalus membranaceus. The sequence goes on along the minus strand of CM076850.1, from coordinate 32,710,961 downwards.
TCGTCATTAAAATCAACACATCATATTGACACATCAAAAGGTTTAAACACCGAAAAACTTTAATAACACCGACAACACGGACCAACGGGGACAGCCACTTGAGGCGCCCAGAAACTGTCAGAAAAATAATAATTTTTACCTTAAAAATAGGACATACAGGTAGAGAACTGAATAAGCTTCGCAACGTACTTTGAAACACTTAAAACGGACACCCGAGTCAAAAGATATGTCAAAAACAAAACCGGGGAACATTTGGGCAACATCCTGAAAATGGCGCCCAGGCACTGGGCGCCTAGCAGGGAACATGCTGGGAACTGGCCAGCAACAGAAACTGGCGCAGGAGGGATCCTGGCGCCCAGCAGCACAGAAAAACTGGCGCAGGAAGGATCCTGGCGGCCAGCAGCACATAAAAACTGGCGCAGGAGGGATCCTGGCGCCAAGCAGCACAGAAAACTGGCGCCGGAGGGATCCTGGCGCCCAGCAGCACAGAAAAACTGGCGCAGGCAGCAACATTGGCGCCAACACTTAGACAGGGACAGCAACACAAAATGGCGTCCTTGGCGCCTAGGGTCCTTCTAACCCAAATTTTTCTAGACTATCATGTGTTCAATCACCAACAATAATTTCAAACGTCACATATTCATTTCAATATCATCAAATACACGTTTTTCCGAGCACTTAGCATGCAGTCCAATTCCTCACATACCTCTAACAATTCGCATACTTCTCAACAAACATCTAGTGAGCATCAAATCTTCATCAATATATATTCATACACAACAAACAACATCACAATCATAAGGAGAACGATATAAATCCTAAACCCCTACATACATCCCATCAGAAACCCTATTATAAAGCAAGACCCACCCTTACCTTAGATTTTCCGAAGATGATGATCTCTCCACGGGAACACCAAGAAACCACCGCAACCGAGCTTCTCTTCTCTCCCTTGGAATTCGCGAATCCCTCTCTCTCCTCTCCTCTCTCTATTTCGCAAGTCTTTCTTTCTTTTCCTTTCAAAAATGCGAATGCCTCCAACCCTCACCACACTCCCCTCATGCGCCTACACCTTGGGCTTGGATCGCGGGCTTCCTCCAGCTTAAGCCCGATCACTAACTCCATCCCCTAATATTTATTTACACACCCCCTTAATCAAATGCTAATATAATTACACCAATCAAATAAATAAATAATTAAATAATTGAATACCTAAATATTTAATTAAATAATTTAATTAAATATTTTGTGTAACATCCGCAAAATAATTGATAGAATTATTTAGATGTTAACCCAATTGAATTATTTTAGTACTTGACTGGTAAATTTATTGAGTGCTAAAATTAATTCTTGGTTGTCATCGGATCGTTAACCGGATAATACGGATCGAAGAAGTTTCGGAATCGAAATAAGAGATTTCGATCAATATGGTAGTTTGACCACGTTGCCGTATATTTATTAAATAAATATATGTATATACGTGTATGTGTGTGTGTGTTAAAGAAAAAGGAAAAGAAAAGAATTGAAAGAAAGGAAAGGAAGCTGATAAGAGAAACAGAGAGGAAAAGAGAAAGAAGAAAAGAGAAGAAAGAAGAAAGGGTAAGGAAGAAGAAGGGAAAAAGGGAGGATTTGCGCTCATCAAAACAACTTCCTTCCAACACGAAAAACGCTCAGCGTTACTCCCTCTTCGATTTGGTACCAACATCAACATCATCAACTCTCTCTCTCTCTCTCACTTTGCCATTTTCGAATTTTTAAGGAAATGGAGGTTTGTTGATGGTTCAAGCTCAAGGATGGCTTGGGATGGAGTTTGGCGCGAACCCAAGGATGATGGATCGTTGATTGGAAGCGAGTTGGGTGATTTGGGGATTGAAAATCAAATTGGGGTTTTTGGTGAATAGTGGTTTGAGATTGAAGAAGATGATGAATAGTGTCCATGGAGGATTTCGAGGAATTCGGCATTCCGGTCAAAAGCGGTTTCGTGATCGAGTGGGAAGCTTTGGAAGCGGATTGGGTGTCGCCGGAGCGGGGAGCGTTCGTGTGGCTACTCGGTGATTTGGCGAAGTCTCGGTGATTTGGCGAAGTCTCGGTGATTTGGCGAAGTCTCGGTGATTTGGCGAAGTCTCGGTGATTTTGAAGTCTCGGTGTCGGCACACGCTTCAAGGGTGAGTTCTACTCACGTTTAGGATTTTTGTTTTTCGAATTAATTGATAAACTGTTTTATCGCTTTCGCTGGACTGGAATATTATGTGATACTGTCTGATTCGGGTTAGGAATCGATTGGGGCGAGTCTCGGGTTGCGTCGTGTTAAAAATGGAATTTTTGGTGATTTGATTCGAGAGATTTTGATTTAAAACCGTTATTTGGAAAATCGCCGTAATTTGATAAACTTCGATTTGATTAAGATTTTGATTGATTGTTTGATGTTGATTGGGTTTGATTATATGTGTGTGAAAACTGTTTTCAATCGGAACGAGAATCGGAATTAAGCGGAATCGCGATTTTCGCGCGAAACCGCCAAAATCTGCCCTTGACAGACCCCCTGCTGTCTGATAGCGCGCCACTTGCGCGCCACCCGCGCGCCAATTGGCAGAACCTTACTGTCAGCTCGCGCGCCGTTTGCGCGCCACGCGCCACTCGCGCGCCAGTTGGCAGAATTTCAGCAACCAAACACTGTTTTTCGTTTCGCGATAACTTTTGATCCGGGAACCCGATTGAGGTGTTCTAAGATGCGTTGGAAAGCTTATTCAGAGGCCTAACTGAATATTCTATTTTTAAGGCAAAATGAATTGTTTTTGATATGGAAAATTTTGTCGAAAAGCGGTCAACTAGAGTGCGAGTGTGAACTTGGATTTTATAAAATGTGGATTAAAGTGTTTCATTGATTGTCTGATTTGATGGACCGTGGGTTCATAGTACTGTAGATATACGTATAAAGTATATCGAGTTGGGTGACGACCTATTATTTAACATACTAGGGGGAGGCAGTCATGATCCTTTTACCTAGGCTCCATGCCAATAGGAGAAGGTACTATTGGTAGGGGGGTTCACCGCCTTGCAGCATTCGCGTCATCGGTGTTATGTTGTTTGTAGTACGTTTACCGGGTTCTTCGTTCGCGTCAGCGGTATCGTACTAAACTAATAGGTTACCGGGTTCTTCGTTCGCGTCAGCGGTAATCTGTTAAAATGTTTTATGCGGTGCATCGGGGGTAGCGTTCGCGCAGCCGATGCCGTATTGAATTAAAACGATTTCATAATTGGACCGAGAGAGTTAGTAGGGGTCTCGGTAGAACTCACTGAGATTGTATCTCACTGTTTAATTGTTGTTGATTTACAGAGACACAGGGACAGCGGAAATCCAAGAGGCACGAGTAGGTTGAGCTCGGACTGGTTGCTGATAGCCTAGCTTTATGTTTAAGCTTATTTCCCTCCTGTTGTCTGTATACTAAGACATTATGTATTTAAGGTATATCTTTCTTCCGCTTTCTTGTATGATACTGAATACTATAATTGCTGATGGTATATGGTCTGAGAACCATATTGTCTTGTTCTAAATAAGACTGTTTGGGTTATATTCAGCAAAAAATTTATAGTGATATTCAGTGTCTAAGCAGGAAATATATCTCTGATGTGTTACTATGGTGCACTTGGGTATTTTTAGTAGATAGAAATACCGGGGTGTTACATTTTGGGCGTTACAGGTTGGCCTTTCCAAATCTGTCATTTCAAACTCATTTTTCATACTTAGTTTGAAATTCCCAACCTGTTTTGCACAACTGCCAATTAGTAGCAAATCATCCACATAGAGACACACAATCAGGAGAGAAGTTTGTATACCACCTTTGATATACACACCATACTCAGTAGTGCATCTAGTAAACCCATTTTCAATAAAAAATGAGTCTATCCTTTTATTCCAGACCCTGGGTGCCTGTTTCAGCCCATAGAGAGCGTTATGTAGATGAAACACATAGGTCTCCTTGCCTTTTTCAATGAACCCAGAAGGCTGTGCTATGTACACAGTTTCCTCTAAGGGTCCATTTAGGAAAGCTGATTTCACATCCATGTGAAACAGTTCCCAATTTTTGCTGCAAGCCAGAGCAGTAACTAACCTTATAGTCTCATGCCTAGCCACAGGGAAAAACACTTCAGTGTAATCAATTCCCTTTTTTTGTTGAAATCCTCTTGCTACAAGCCTGGCTTTATACTTAACCACCTTGCCATTAGGATCCAATTTTACCTTAAACACTCACTTTACACTGATGGCCTTCTTGCCTTTAGGTAAAGTAGTTAAGGTCCAAGTCTTATTTTTCTCAATGGAATGCAGCACTTTTAACATAGCTTGCTTCCATTCTTTATTTTTTAGAGCCTCTAGGTAGTCTAGAGGTTCTGAGTCAGCCATCATTGCAAAGTGGATGATGTCACCTTCATCATCTATTTCATTATCACCTGCTAGATCATAGTCTGCCAACCTCCTAGGAGGTTGTCTTAGTCTTGCCTATCTAGGCAGGGCATTCTGTACAGGTTGATTGTGAACTGAATCTGGTTCACTTTCAAGCTGTACAGGTTCTGCCTCAGGCACAACAGGGTCTTCTAAGTCACTTTCACCATCACTCTCATTGTGAAAACCTTTTGGTACATCTGTTGTACCTTCTTCAAGAGAGTTAGGACAATCTGAGCTAGTTGGCTCATTCTTATCCCAATCCCACTTGCTATCTTCAAGTATAGTTGTCGTGACCATGATCCCGACGTAGACGGCTCAAAAATCGTTTATTTTAGGAGTCGCCACCCAATTTATTTAATAGGAAAAATTGAGAAAAACCTATCTTAACAAATATTTGGTCTGCATAAACTAGATAGGATTCGGGAGTCGAATACGCATAGGGAAGGACGAAACATAAATTCCACAGCACCCCTAATACATCTGTCCTAAGACAGTTACCCTTAAGCTGATGAACGCGATGAACGCCGTACCGGACCGAGTAGTCTGACCAGGTCAACTGCGAACCAGACTGCTTTGAGGACGGCAAAATTGATTCAAAAAAAAAATTACAAACTAATCAAAAACAGACTTTTAGTGTCTGGACCGCAAAGGCTAGCCCAAAAGATCACTTAATCTGCCAATGACCCCCCCTCAAGTCTTTGCCTCTTAGCCTCTTTTAAAGTCAAATGTTAGGTGGTTCTTGTTTCTCCCAAACAATGTGGGACTAAAACAAGATAGAGAAAGCCATTCCCGTTTTGCTCAAACTAGCCACTGTGACAGTGTGATTCCGGATTCGTTAACCGTTGGATCATCGTTGTTTTTGGAACACCAGGTTTGTGAGACACCCCTCTTTACTTTTACCGTTCGGATCGTCGAAACGAGGTCTGAGGAGAGAGATGCATCGCAAAAGTAGAAAAAACAACCCCCGTTTTTCTCAAACCAGACATCGTACAAGTGCGATTCCGGATTCGTTAACCGTTGGATCGTTTTCATTTTTTGCGAGAAGGTTCTTGAGACATTCATTTTCACTTTCACCGTTTGGAACGTCGAAACGAGGTCTGAAGAGAGAGAAATCACCTTCGCAAAGTAGCTGCAGTTTTGGGTATTTTGGTTTATTTTTGTTACTTTGACATTCTTGGGCCAAGTAATGTAAATGCATGTAAATGGACACTCTTTTTTTGTAAAAATAATTTTTTATTATACCTCCCTTTTTTATTTTCTTTTGTAATTTGTATTATTTCTTATCTATTTTATTTTTTTATTTTCGTTTTTTAATTAAAGGTATTGTAACAAGAAAAATAAATTAAATCTACTTTGTAATTTTTGGAATTAGCATATTTTTTAATTTTTGTTTAACCACTAAAAAAAGTAATAATAACGCAAAATTAGCAAATTAGCGCAAAATGACCTATTCGAGGGATTAGGAATCAAATATACGCGAAAAACATATTTTGTGATTTTTTTTTTGAAAAAGTAAAAATGTACCGGTTAAATTGGGGGTTCACAGTTGCCCCTCTGTGCTTACTTTCTTACGAGATAATACATAAAACTATGTTTTCTTGTTTTATCAAAGTAAGGAATAAGTACAGATATGAACCTCAATTTTAATCGATGAAATATGCACAATTGTCTTTTGACTGTTAAAGTTAAATGGGTAACAAGAAACACAAACAGTGCCAGAGCTAAATCGATAGCACGAAGTTTCAAAACAATGTCAGGGCAAGACCAATAGCACAAAATTTAAAAACAATGTCAGGGCGAAACCAGTAGCATGAAAATCAAAGACAATGCCAGGGCGAGACCGATAGCACAAAAATAAAGACAATGCCAAGGCGAGGCCGATAGCATGAAAATTAAAGACAATGCCAGGGCGAGACCGATAGCACAAAATTAAAGACAATGCCAGGGCGAGACCGATAGCATGAAAATTAAAGACAATGCCAGGGCGAGACCGATAGCATGAAAATGAAAGACAATGCCAGGGCGAGATCGATAGCATGAAAATTAAAAACAATGCCAGGGCGAGACCGATAGCACAAAAATTAAAGACAATGCCAGGGCGAGACCGATAGCACAAAATTAAAGACAATGCTAGGGCGAGACCGATAGCAGGAAAATTAAAGACAATGCCAGGGTGAGACTGATAGCGCAAAATTAAAGACAATGCCAGGGCGAGACCGATAGCACAAAATTAAAGACAATGGCAGGGCGAGACCGATAACCTGAAAAACTAGAGACAATGCTAGGGCGAGACCGATAGCCTGAAAAATTAAAAATGAGATGCTAGGGTGTAACCGATATCACGCAGTGCCTGGGCGCGACCGATAGCACAAAACTTAAAATGCGATGCCATGGCGTAACCGATAGCATGCAGTGCCAGGGCGCGACCGATAGCCCAATACTTAAAATTGCGATGCCAGGGCGTAAACGATAGCATGCAGTGCCAGGACGCGACCGATAGCACAAAACTTAAAAATGCGATGCCAGGGCTTAACCGATAGTATGCAGTGCCTGGGCGTAACCGATAGCACAAAAATTTAAAAATGCGATGCCAGGGCGTAACCGATAGCATGCAGTGCCAGGGCGTAACCGATAGCACAAAAATTTAAAAATTCGATGCCAGGGCGTAACCGATAGCGTGCAGTGCCAGGGCGTAACCGATAGCACGAAATTAAAAATGCAATTCCTGGGCGTAACCGATAGCACAAAACTAAAAGGCGATGCCAGGGCGTAACCGATAGCATGCAGTGCCATGGCGTAACTGATAGCACAAACCTAAAAATGCGATGCCAGGGCGTAGCCGATAGTGTAACACCCCTTTTCTACCCGGTAAACTTTTGACAAAAATCAGAGTTTCAAAAACATTTTTCACTACACCCACAAGGGATGCCACATTTACACCAATAAAACATCACACGCCAATAATAAAATTCACCATTAAAAATAGTACGAAACATAGCACGTCATAAATGGGACGAACCCCCAAAACACCTGTTCAGTTGATAAGTCTATTTTTAGAGTCTTTTTAATAGTTATTTTATTAAGTCTTTTTAGTATTTTAATTATATTTTTGTTCTATTTTACTGCAAATGTTTACTTTTTATCATCAGGTTTTATTTTGAAGCAATTTGGGCTGCTTAAAGTCTCAGCAGGTCAGAATTCGACTGGATCTCCCAGAATTCGACTGCATCTTCCAGATTTCGACTGGATCTCCCAGAATTCGACTGGATCTCCCAGAATTCGACTAGATCTCTCAGAATTCGACAGCATCTGTCTCAGCAGGCTAGAATTCGACAGCATCTGTCTCAGCAGGCCAGAATTCGACTGCTTCTATCTCAGCAGGCCAGAATTCGACTGGATCTCCCAGAAATCTGCTGCATCAGTCGAAATTACCTTGCCCACTTGTTGATGGATATTTTTGCCCACTTTTTGATGACCATGTGCTTTGACCACTTGCTCATGTGCATTGTCCACTTGAGGATGGCTCTTTGATGACTACCTTGGCCAACTTGATTTGCCACTTTTTCCTCTTTTGGACCATTTTGCCCCTCATATTTTCCTATAAATAGAGGCTTGATCCTCACTTGTACCTAAGCTTGAATTTTGTTAGAAAATCAATGACAAAGGCTCTCTAATGATTCATGACTTCAATTTACTCTTCATGCTTTTTATGATTCTTGTTTATTTACTTTCTTGCCCTTTAAATCCTTGCTATTTATTTTCTTGCCCTTTTTCTTTCCAAGTCATTTACTTTCCTTGCTATTTAATTTCTTGCACCTTTATTTTCCAAGTCATTTACTTTCTTGCCCTTTAAATTCTTGCTATTTATTTTCTTGCCCTTTTACTTTCCAAGTCATTTACTTTCTTGCTCCTTTAAATTCTTGCACCTTTATTTTCCAAGTCATTTACTTTTCTTGCTCTTTTATTTTCCTTGCTCTTTAAATTTCCAAGTCAAGTAAACTACTGGCAAGTCAAGAAAATTACTGGCAAGTCAAGTAAATTACTGGCAATTTACTTTTCAAGCAATTTACTTTCTTGTCATTTACAATTCCGCTATTTATAATTTTGCACTTTACCGCTTTCTTTTATTTTTTCGCTATTTAAACTTTATGTTTTCTTTTCTTATTTTCTTTTCTCCTCTTTTGTCTACAATGATCATGAGTGAGTAGACTTTACTAAAACATTCCTTCTTTCTAAAAACACTTTCTTTTCAGTTAATCAACTTTGAAAAATTAGATTGGTATCCACCTAGGTTCTCCCTGTGGATCGATAACTCTTTTATTACGCGATACGACCCGTGCACTTGCGGGGCTATCATCAGTCTACATGACAGTAACTCTATCACCACGCAGCGGAATTAAATAAAGGTTCAAATGAATAATCATAACATCACCATAAAACTTCAGCAATCAGATAATAGGGACAACTAATAAAGACTAGCGTTAATCCCCCCCGAGTGCTACGTATCAGAGCGACGACACCGACTCGACTAGCGAAGGTAGACATGCCTTCACTCGCAATCACCTGCACGTTACCAGCATAGGGGTAACATTCAAACAGAAGGGGTGAGAGATCTAACAATATAGGAGTATATATGATAGGCAATATGCTAGAGTTACGACAACTATATCTACCGCTTCACAACAACATCAAATTGCAATCACCAAGAATCATCACCAATGTCATGAGTAAATGAATGAGACGCAACCCACACCAACGGGTATATGCATGTGGTACCAATCATCACCAATAAAATAGCCAATAAGGGCATCATCACCTATATCATCACCAAGTTTTTGAGCATCATCATCATCACCTATAGCTCCAAGGCCGGCCTTCATCACCAAAATAATGCATATGAAATGTATGCGACACCATGAACAATGCACCAGAGACAATCAACAACAATAGTCATCTAAGTGACACAACAACACCAATATCAACAAATGGTCATAGACCCATCACCTATCACCTTAGCCAATAAAATAGGCACATCACCTGTTATATCATCACCAATAACACCAACACCTATAGGAGAGTCTAACAACTTGACCGTAACATCAACAACCACCAACACCAAAGACACCAATAGATTTACAACGTCAATGGCAACAACAATTTTTACAACACCGAGAACAATGACAATCTACAACACCAATGACGACACAATTTACAACACCAATGACGACAGAATTTACAACACCTGGAACAACAACAATTTTACAACGCCAATGCCAACAACAATTATACGACACCAATGACAATACCAATTTACAACACCAATGACAACGACCACTGGGACAGCCACCCAAGCGCCCAGTCACCAACAACCACAGACAGGCAGCCAATCATGGCGCCTACGGCGCCCACTGCGCCAAACACCACGGGACAGCCACATGAGGCGCCCCAAACCATCAGAAAATGGCGCCCTTGATGGCGCCTAGCAAGCCAAACAACACAGGAAATGGCACCCAGGAGGGCGCCCAACAGGCCAACAACAGAGGACGGCGCCCAGGGAGGCGCCCAGAGGCAACACATCAACACGGCAGCCAGGATTCGGCGCCCTTGGTGCCCAGGCATCCGCAACACAAAAACGCAACACGGGAACGCAACACCGAACAATGCACCACGGCGCCCATGGAGCCCACTGCGCCAGCGTGAGAGAGCTTTGGAGCAGGAAAAAGAGACTGAATAATCAGAATAAGAATTTCTTTAATTTCCGGGTTATTTTTATCTCTATAATTCATGACTCTAATTCCTATTTTATTGTTCTTTATGATTTTGGATAGCTAAATCCTCTTCTAGGGTCTTAGGTGGATCTTGCATGATTAGAGACCTTTTTATGTTCTAATTTCTGGTTTGAATTCCTGTTTTTATTTTAATTAATATTGTCCTATTGTTTTTATCACATGATTAGGATTAGCTACCATTTGCATGTTTATAATCAATTAGTTGATCAGCGGCCGTACTGCAATTAGTTGGTAGACCTATAGGATAATTGGGGCTATAATTAGGGCATGACCAAACCATAATTTAGTCTTCGAATCATTCATCCTTTTTGCTCTTTATGCTTTTCCTGAATTTAAATTCTTGCATGACCAAACGAGGGTTAATTTAGGAAAAAGAATATTAATCGCGAATGACCAAACGGATTAATAGTTTTAGTAAAGGGATTGGTAATTAAGTAAAATAAGGGAATTCAGGTAGGATTAGACATAGGGGGAATCGAAGCTTTCAAGTGAAACCGTGATCCTAGGCCTCTCCTTATTTATTAAGTCTAGTATTTTAATTATTGTTATTTATTTCTTTTTTATTTGTTCCATTTCAATTCAAATATTTGTTCGTCTAAATAATAAATAATCTCGATTAGTTTAGTACTTGCTAATTAATCCCTGTGGACACGATAATCTTTTATACTACTTCTGTGGTAGAGTACACTTGCTCTAAGTGTGTTTTTAACGCAACAAGTTTTTGGCGCCGTTGCCGGGGATTAATTTAGCAATATTAAACGTAAAAGATTTTTATTGCTTTAGACATTTTTTTTTCTTTAATTTTAAATTTTTTATTTTTCTTTATTTTATCAAAAAAAATATATATATACAAAAAGTTACTAATACTTTCCCAAGAGACCACTGCAAGTTACCTTGTTTTGCAGAGAAAAGTCTAAATCATGGTTAAAACTCTTAGAGACTACATTAGAGAGGCAGATGCACAAAGAAATTTAGAGAAGTCATATTGGTATATGTCTCAATGCCAGATTCAACTTCCTCCTCCTCCTTATGAACCTTATTCAGACTATTGGAATGACTATGAGCCACCTCCTTATTCCTCCCACTTGGATAATTATGAGTCACTACAAGTGCAAGGGCAAGAGGAGAAAAAGTCGGATGTCAATGAGGTCTTGGCCAAATTTATGCAGCAGACAAATGAAAAATTTGAAAGCTTGAAGGGAGCCATGAACAACAAATTTGAAAGCTTGGAGGGTCAAATTGGAGCCATGAACAACGAATTTGGAAGCCTGAAGGGTCAAATCTCAACTCTCGTTGCTTTGTTATCTCAAGAGGCCCAAGAAACTCCTTCACAAACTAAGTCTACCCAAAATGAAGAAGCTGAGCAATACAAAGAAAGTATTCCTTCGAGAGATGAATGTGTCTCTACGGAATATAATCTGGAGGAAGAAGGTCTCAAGAAAGATGAGGAGACTCCTACTAAAGGGAGTCAAATCAAAATAGTAGCTCCTACTGAAGGGAGCATTTATGAGGACGGTGAGAAAGATCCCATGGTTCTGGATTTGGATAAAGAGGAGAAAGCGCCCATTTTTGGGCAAATGGTTTTAACCATTGGTGATGCTGTGATTGAGGTTCACCGGGGAAAGGTAACTTTAAGGAGTGGTAAAGAAGATGAAGTTATTAAAGCTTTAAGTTCCAATGAAATTTTCTCTTTTTTAACTTCTTATTTTGATGATGTGGTTGAAACTAACATATTTAGTGAATTAAAGATGCAGGACCTTTTGGAAAAAAGTCTTATTTTGCAGGATCCTAGCATAATGGTGGATGGAGATAAAATAAAAATTTCACCATCCTTTGAAGTTCATCCACCACATGGAAAAAGAAAGAACAATGTGAACCACATGGTTAGAAAGTTAAGAAGGTGTACTGCGTTAGATGTAAAATTTGCTCTTGGAGAGCCCCCAGATTGAGCACCAACTATCATCAGGCTCATGACGTTAAACAAACGCTTCGCGGGAGGCAACCTGTGTTTTATTTTCAGTTATTTTATTTTTAGTTATTTTCATTTTCTTTTTGTTTTGTTTTGTTTTTAGGAATAAGCTCAGACTACAAGCTCTCTCAGGGAAGTCACTCTTACTCTCTCATTTATTTATTGTTGTGCCAATTTGATATTTTGCATTGAGGACCATGTTTTATGCTAGTGTGGGGGAGGAGAGTTTAACTTTGTCAATTCATCTCTATTAATGCTTATACCACTACATATGTTGATAGCATTTTTTCTGGCTAGTTTTGGATATAGAAACTAAAAAGAATAGAGATTTTGCCTTTAGGGGATTCCATAATCAATTTACTTGACAGACTTGTGCTTAATTGTAACTGTGAGGATGTCCTTAGGAAGCTGATAATTAGCATTTGTTTCTGTTGAGTACTTTTTGTGAACTAGCTTCTAAAGGTGAGATTTGAGCCTTCATAAGGGGATTGATACTAAATCATATATTTTTACCCCTTCTCTTTGTATGAGTGTGTTTCCCAATTTGCTACATTCTAGAATTTGTCTCTTGACCATTTCAAGGCGAAAATTGATTTGCATCATGTAAAAAGATTTGGGGAATTTAGGTATTTTTCTGGCTTCAGAGTTGTTTGTTGAATTTATCCATTAGTTGCCCCCTTTGAGCCTATTTGTTATATTTTTTCTTTGGTACCCAGATATAATTTTTTCTTTTTTTTTGTGGTAACCATTTGAAATTAAATTTGGAGCAACTATTGAAAGTTACAATTTTGCCCTGTATTTCAAGTGTCTATCTCATCGGGACATAAAAACAAAATAGGAGTGGCTAATGTGGTTACAAGTACCTTTTCCTCCTAAGAAAAATATAGAAAAATGAAAAGTTGGAAAGAAAAAAAAAAGAGAACAAAGGAAAGCAAGAAGGAGGAAAAGGCCCGTCAAAAGAATGAAAGAGCCAAAGGGCAAATCCCAAAAAAAAAGTCTTCTCAAGAGCAAAAAGCAAATCAAAAAGAGCTGACTCAATAGAAAAAGAGTGAAGAAGGAAGTGAAACTAATTTGGAGTTTGGGCAAAAATTGTAAAATAGATAGGAGCTCCATATTTTGTTTCAAAGGTTACTATTTATTTCTTGTTTCTTTTTTTTTAGCCCTTTGATTATCCCTTTCTTCTTATTTCCTACCTTGCATGAATTCACCCTGGCCCCATTACAACCCATGGAACCCCATTACAAACGGCAGCACGGCGCCTATGGCGCCCAGTGCGCCTACGCCAGAACACGAACGGCAGCACGACGCCTATGGCGCCCAGTGCACCTACGCCAGAACACAAATGGCAGCACGGCGCCTATGGCGCCTAGTGCGCCTACGCCAGAACACCCATCACCAGAGAGGCGCCCCTGGCGCCCAGAATCAGGACAACAGCAACAACATATGCGACACACAACATCAATGGCGCCCATGGCGCCTAGGGACCAATTTTTTTTTGGATTTCCACCATGATCAATCACCAAACACCAAATTGCAATCATCATGAATACATTCAAACATCACCAAATAAACACCAAACAAAATCAAGAGACATCATAGAGCCTATCTCCCACATAACACCCATCATACATGATAAACTCTAATTTAGTGCATTTTTAGGGATACTTTTGGATTACCTTTTAGAGCAATTATTATCATTTAAATAAATAAGTGACTTAATTTAGTATTTATTTTGTAGGAAAGAAAATAAATAAAGAAATTGTTTCAATGAATTGTTTAAAGCAAAATGGGGGTGTCATTAGTACAAGAACTAATTCTTGTTGATTTTTCATGTGACCAGGAAGATGAATTGCATTGAAATATTATTTTATTTGATCAATGGTGATGGCACAAAAGAGATGGGCTGCAAAAGGCATGAAACCAAGCCCATTTGAAAGAAAGAATGAATTCCCAAATCCATCTCCATATGAAAGCAACGTAGACAACAAGTCAATTAAAAAAGGCAAGCCGTACGTACATAATATAAGAACAACGTACAACAACACGGCGGCAAGAGAAGAACAGAAAAGTTGGGAAAACAGTACCGCCGGCAACGCATAGGGGAGGTTTTTGGGTACCCGTTCTTGACAGCGTGAGAGAGCTTTGGAGCAGGAAAAAGAGACTGAATAATCAAAATAAGAATTTCTTTAATTTCCGGGTTATTTTTATCTCTATAATTCATGACTCTAATTCCTATTTTATTGTTCTTTATGATTTTGGATAGCTAAATCCTCTTCTAGGGTCTTAGGTGGATCTTGCATGATTAGAGACCTTTTTATGTTCTAATTTCTGGTTTGAATTCCTGTTTTTATTTTAATTAATATTGTCCTATTGTTTTTATCACATGATTAGGATTAGCTACCATTTGCATGTTTATAATCAATTAGTTGATCAGCGGCCGTACTGCAATTAGTTGGTAGACCTATAGGATAATTGGGGCTATAATTAGGGCATGACCAAACCATAATTTAGTCTTCCAATCATTCATCCTTTTTGCTCTTTATGCTTTTCCTGAATTTAAATTCTTGCATGACCAAACGAGGGTTAATTTAGGAAAAAGAATATTAATCGCGAATGACCAAACAGATTAATAGTTTTAGTAAAGGGATTGGTAATTAAGTAAAATAAGGGAATTCAGGTAGGATTAGACATAGGGGGAATCGAAGCTTTCAAGTGAAACTGTGATCCTAGGCCTCTCCTCATTTATTAAGTCTAGTATTTTAATTATTGTTATTTATTTCTTTTTTATTTGTTCCATTTCAATTCAAATATTTGTTCGTCTAAATAATAAATAATCTCGATTAGTTTAGTACTTGCTAATTAATCCCTGTGGACACGATAATCTTTTATACTACTTCTGTGGTAGAGTACACTTGCTCTAAGTGTGTTTTTAACGCAACAATACACCCCATTATAATGGTAGAACCCACCCTTACCTTAGATTTGCCGAATACGAGATCCCCTTGCACGAAAACTCCAAAGAACCACAGCAACAAGAGCTCCTCTCCTCTTTCTCCTTGATTGCGCCGCCACCCCTCTCTTCTCTCTTCGCAATCTCTTTTTTTTTTTCTTTTTTTTCTCAAAAATGTGCAAGTGATCCAAACCCTAGCTAATGTTTTCATTCATGCGCCTATGCCATTAGGCTCTTGGATCACGGGCCTCCTTCTACTACTCAACTTAATTACTAAACGCCACTCCCTGATTTAAATGAAACACCATATTATTATTTTAATATGACTATACCAATAAAATACCTAAATAATTTAATTAAATAAATAATTAAATTATTTGGGCGTTACAACTCTCCCCCACTTAGAATATTTCGTCCTCGAAATTTACCTGATTCAAACAGCTCGGGATAGGATTCCCGCATCTTGCTCTCCAGCTCCCACATCATGCTCTCCCCGGCAGCTCCTAGCCAGACTACTTTCACCAACGCAATCTCCTTGCCTCTTAAAATTTTCACCTTATGACCTTCGACCCGTACAGGCATCGTCTCCACCGTGAGATTATCACGTCCCTCCACATCATCCATGCGGATTACGTGAGATGGATCTGAAATGTACTTCCGAAGTTGCGACACATGAAACACGTCATGCAAATTCGAAAGGTTAGGCGGTAAAGCCACTCTATATGCAACCTTGCCGACTCTCTCTGAAATCTGATAAGGACCAATGAAACGAGGAGTGAGCTTCTTCGACTTCAAAGCGCGTCCAACACCGGTCACTGCAGTGACTCTCAAAAATACATGCTCACCCGCTTAAAACTCTAAATCTTTCCTCCGCTTGTCGTGATAACTCTTCTGTCGACTCTGTGAAGCCTTCATCTTCTCACGAATCAGCTTCACTTTTTCAGTTGTCTCTCGAACAATCTCCGGTCCAAGCACCACACTCTCTCCAGACTCATACCAACACAGTGGGGTTCTACACTTCCGACCTTATAATGCTTCAAAAGGTGCCATCCCAATACTAGAATGGTAACTGTTGTTATACGTGAACTCTATCAGTGGAAGGTAGGAATCCCACGAACCTCCTTGTTCCAAAACACAAGCCCTCAACAAATCTTCTAATGACTGAATTGTCCTCTCTGACTGACCATCTGTTTGAGGATGATATGCCGAACTCAACCTCAACTTAGACCCCAACTTCTCTTGCAAACTCTTCTAGAAATCTGAAGTGAGCCTCGGATCTCTATCCGAAACAATACTCATAGGAACTCCATGAAGCTTCACAATCTCCCGGATATAAATCTCTGCCAACCTCGACACTGGATATGTTATGTTGATAGGAACAAAATGAGACGATTTTGTTAACCTGTCAACAATCACCCAAATTGCATCATACCCTCTCGCAGTATTAGGCAATACCGTCACAAAGTCCATCGAAATGCCATCCCATTTCCACTCTGGAATTTCTAACGGTTGCATCAATCCAGTAGGCTTCTGATGCTCAACCTTTGACTTCTGGCAAGTCAAACATGATAAACGAACTGCGCCACATCTCGCTTCATACCAAGCCACCAAAAAAACTTCTTCAGGTCTTGATACATCTTTGTAGCTCCCGAATGAATACTTAACTTACTTTTGTGACTCTCTTCAAGAATGGCTCTCTTCATGTCTGCATCATCAGGAATGCAAATCCTACCATGGAACCTCAACACACCTTGGGGATCCAACCTGAAATTCTCATTCTCAGATCGATCAATCCCGACCATCAAGTCCACCAGCTTAACATCTGATTTCTGGGCCTCTCTGATGTTGTTCAGAAAATCATTACCAATCTTCAACGTCCCTAACTTAACACTCTGAGGCGTCACTTCACAAACCAGACTTATATCTCTGAACTCCGCAATCAGGTCTAACTCCTTAACCATCATTGCCGATATATGCAAAGTCTTCCGGCTTAAAACATCAGCCACGGCATTAGCTTTGCCTGGATGATAGTTCAAACCGAAATCATAGTCCTTCAACAACTCCAACCATCGTCGCTGCCTCATATTCAACTCCTTCTGGTCAAACAAATATTTCAAGCTCTTATGGTCACTAAACACCTCAAATCTAGAACCATAGAGATAGTGCCTCCAAATCTCCAGCACAAAGACCACTACACCTAACTCCAAGTCATGAGTGGGATAATTCTTCTCATGAACTCTTAACTGTCTCGACGCATACGCAATAACCTTCCCACCTTGCATAAGCACACCACCTAGACCCATCTTCGAAGCATCACAATATACCACAAATGACTCTTCCGAATTAGGCAACGTCAAAATAGGGGGCGTCGTCAACCTCTTCTTCAATTCCAAGAAACTTTCTTCACAACGGGCATCCCAAATAAAAGCCTCCTTTCCTTTGCAGGTTAACTGAGTTAACGGAAGTGCTAACTTAGAAAAACCTTCAATGAATCTTCTATAATAGCCGGCCAATCCCAAAAAGCTTCTAATTTCAGTAGCCGACTTCGGAGCTTCCCAATTCAACGCTGCTTCTACTTTCGACGGATCCACCGCAATACCACTACCAGAAATGACATGACCGAGGAAACTCACTTCCTTCAACCAGAACTCACACTTTGACAGCTTCGCATACAGCTTCTTTTCCTTCAGTACCTCCAATACTAACCTCAGATGCTCTGCATGCTCTTCCTCCGATTTAGAGTAAATCAGAATGTCATCGATGAATACCACCACAAACCGATCTAAGTAAGTATCAAAAATACGATTCATATATTCCATAAATACTCCTGGTGCGTTGGTAACACCGAACGGCATCACTGAATACTCATAATGACCATAACGAGTTCTGAAAGCCGTCTTCTGAATATCTTCGTCTTTCACCTTGATCTGATGATAACCCGACCTCAAATTAATCTTACTGAATACTTGAGCACCCACCAACTGATCCATCAAATCGTCTATCCTCGGAAGTGGATACTTGTTCTTAATTGTCACCTTATTCAACTGCCGATAATCCACACAGAGTCTCATACTACCATCCTTCTTCTTAATTAACATCACAGGAGCTCCCCCCACGGCGATACACTCGGCCTCACAAACTTCTTCTCGAGCAGATCCTCAAGTTGCTTCTTCAACTCAAACAATTCGGATGCGGACATCCTGTACGGTGCCATAGAAACAGGTCTGGTACCAGGTACAAGATCAATAGAGAATTCAACTTCCCTCTCTGGCGGTACACTTGGAATCTCATCAGGGAAAACATCAGGAAACTCGCGCACCACCTGCAACTCTTCAATGATAGCTTCATTTTCAACAGACAACGATGCCATCAGCGAGAATAACTGAACTCCTTCCGTCATCAACTTCCGCAACTGACTAGCGGATAACAGACCAGACTCCTCTCCTCCAAAACTCACCGACTTGCTTCGACAATTAATATGGACATGGTTATGCTCTAACCAGTTCATACCCAAGATTACATCAAGTCCGCTCAACGGCAAACAAACAAAATCCATAACAAAGTCTTTGTCGAAGATCGACAAGGGACACTGAGAACACACCAGAGAAGTAGCTACCGACCCCTTAGCTGGAGTGTCGACAACCATCTCTCCATTCATAGCAG
Organism: Astragalus membranaceus; assembly: GCA_039519185.1. Classification (NCBI taxonomy): domain Eukaryota; kingdom Viridiplantae; phylum Streptophyta; class Magnoliopsida; order Fabales; family Fabaceae; genus Astragalus; species Astragalus membranaceus. The sequence continues at coordinate 32,692,146 of CM076850.1, read as the reverse complement.
ACAATACAAGACCCAATCTCTTACAACAATCAACAGCAATAAAGCAATGAGTAGCACCAATATCAACAATAGATTTTAGAGGAGTACCATTAATGAAGCACGTACCTCTAATAAGTCCATCATCTTCAGTAGGCTCTTCACCTGCCAAAGCGAACACTTTTCCACTGAACCCTTCCTTCTTCGGCTTCGGACACAGAGTACTAATGTGCCCTCCTTCACCACAGTTGTAGCAGACCACCTCCTTACGCTCACATTCAGCCAGCACATGACCCTCCTTACCACAACGGCAACACCTCTTCACTTCAGCTTTGCACACGTTACTCTTGTGACCAGCTCTGCCACATTTGTAACATACAATGCTAGCAGGAACATCATACGGCTTACCACGACTTTGAAATTTTCTCCTTTTCTCATTCATAATCTTGTAGTGAGCATTGTTGTCTTCCTCATGAATTCTGCAGCTATCAATCAAGTCGGAGAAAAGGCGGATCTTCTGGTAACCAATCGCCTTCTTAATCTCAGGCCGCAGCCCATTCTCAAACTTAATGCACTTGGAAAACTCAGCAGTAGCCTCGTTGTAATGCGGGTAAAACTTTGCTAATTCCACGAACTTAGCAGCATACTTAGTCAGTGACATATTCCCTTGTTTTAGCTCAAGGAACTCAATCTCTTTCTTACCTCGGACATCCTCCGGATAATATTTTCTCATAAACTCTATGCGGAACACGGCCCAAGTGATCTCTTCATTTGCAGTCTCCAATCTCTGCCTAGCCTCTAACCACCAGTCATCGGCCTCCTCTGCCAGCATATGCCTACCATAACGGACCTTCTGCGCTGGAGTGCAGTCCATCACACGAAAGATTCTCTCCATCTCTTTCAACCAAGCTAAAGCCCCATCGGGATCATACTTACCCTTAAAGGTAGGCGGATTCTCTCTCTGAAACGTAGCCAGGCTACGAGACCCAGCATTCTCACCAACGTTCTGCTGATTCTCCACAGCCTGCGCCATAGCTGCCAAAGCAGCAGCAAGAGCAGCGTCGTTCCTCCCAGCCATCTCAACTCAAAGCTACAACATAAGCAACGGTTAGAGATAATTGACAATACATAATCGTCAATTGACACTACGACTGGACAACTTGGCCGGACAGACCGAACTTGCTCTGATACCACTAATGTAACACCCCTTTTCTACCCGGTAAACTTTTGACAAAAATCAGAGTTTCAAAAACATTTTTCACCACACCCACAAGGGATGCCACATTTACACCAATAAAACATCACACGCCAATAATAAAATTCACCATTAAAAATAGTACGATACATAGCACGTCATAAATGGGACGAACCCCCAAAACACCTGTTCAGTCTACATGACAGTAACTCTATCACCACGCAGCGGAATAAAATAAAGGTTCAAATGAATAATCATAACATCACCATAAAACTTCAGCAATCAAATAATAGGGACAACTAATAAAGACTAGCGTTCATCCCCCCCGAGTGCTACGTATCAGAGCGACGACACCTGTAACACCCCTCTTCTACTCGGTAATTATTAATTAAAATATCAGAGTTTCAAAAACATTTTTTTTTCTTTTCACTACAACCACAAGGGATGTCACATTTTCACCAATTTTCATCACACGCCAATAACAACATTTACTCATTAAGGTAGTGCGAATACATAGCACAATATAACTGGGACGAACCCAAAACACCTGTTCAGCCAACAATGACTCTGTTCACCATGCAGCGGAAATAAAAGTAAAATTCGAATAAAACAATTATAACATTTTTGCAAAACTCCAAAACCGAACGGTAGCCACAATAACTAAAACTAATGTTCATCCCCCGAGTGCTACGTATCAGAGCGACGACTCAAGACTCGACTAGCGAAGGTAAATACGCCTTCACTCGTGATCACCTGCACGTTACCAACATAGGGGTAACATTCAAACAGAAGGGGTGAGATATCACACTATATAATAAGTCGTATGAAAAGCAGTATATACTTAGGTCATGGCATCAAAGTTATCACGGCACGACAATCACATCACGATAGTTAATATTATCTCAATTAGTGTCAGCAACAGAACCAACAACACAACAACAGCGACAACAACAACGATAGCCACCCCAACGACAATAATGACAACATATAGCAACAACAGCAACAACACACAACAACGACAATAACATCAATTACAATCACCAATAAATACCACCGAAAATCAACACCATTAGTTATCACCAAAACACCACCAAAATTATCACCAATATTCATCACCAAAATTATCACCAACAGTCATCACCTAAATTATGCGTAAATGAATGAATGCAACCCACACCAACGGGCATATGCATGTGGTACCTGTCATCATCGTCACTAATAGCCTTTATGGCATCATCGTCACTAAATAGCCATTATGGCATCACCGTCACTTGTTTATGCACATGAGATGTATGAGACACCATGACATGCACCAGAGACAGTCCCATACAAGCACAGTCAACTTAACGACCCATCACTTACCAATTTGCCAATGAAAGGCACATCACCTGTCAAGTTAACGACCCATCACTTACCAATTTTCCAATGCAAAAGATCTTCTATTCAAGTAATCTCTACTCTTTTAAGTTCTTTTGCTTTATTATTCATTTACTTATGTTCTTTGCATATTCTTTGCTTTATAACATGAGTAACATGAGCTAAATTCCCTTAAGTTGAGATGTTCTAACCTTGTAATGAACTTCTAAATATGTTATTATGGTTTATGTAGTGTAAACACTTTAAACTCTTGCATAATACTTCTTTCAACTTATTCTGGAATTGATCACTTTAGAATAGGTAAAACTTGTAGCAGCAGACATGGGCTACATTTATGAACTCAAGAGTTAATAGGGACAAGTATTTAATAAAGGAAACTTTGTTAAATACATGCTAAAACCTAGACATAGGATAGCATAGTCCTTAGGATAATAAAATTACAAGAGTGAACCTATTTAGCAACTTGGATCATTGTTAGGAGGCAAGGGAGGAATTGACAAACCTTTCTTTAATGTAAAAAACAAAGATCATAAGAGCTTGTAATGAAACTCTAAAGAGAAGTGCTGAAAGGCACAAACTGATGCACCTACATCCAGTGTTCCCACACTACATACTCCATTAAAACACTTAGAAGTAAAGTACTTGGTGAAAACATCCCAACTACTTTTTCCACTGATTTCTCACACATTTTATTGCTTATTACTATTTTTACTTACTTTAAAAACTCCAAACCAAAAATACTGAATAGTGTAGACACACTAAGTGTACACTTTGAACTACAAAAATTTACAATACATAATCCCTGTGGGTTCGACCTTTCTTATCACTTTATTACTTGTGTGACTATGTATACTTGCATATATTAAAATAACCACACAAAGTTTTTGGCGCCGTTGCCGGGGATTATAGTAAAATTTTGTTGTTTAGATTGTTAATTTAGTGTTTTATTAGTACTACTGGTATTCTGTTTTCTGTGCAGAAACACTTAGTGCAGAAACACTCAGTGTGGAAACACTAGTTTATGCCCAGAGATAGACCACCAGAATTTGATTGTGATCCAGAAATTGAGAGAAGATTTGGGAGATTGCTAAGACAACAAAGGCAAAGACAACAAGACTGCAGAACAATGTCTCACCACAGTGAAGATGCTTCAGTAAGAGGAGGACCTAATTCACATCAACAACCTGAAGATGGACCAGATCACAGACAACAATTCATTCAAATGGGACCAATATGTATGATTAATGATAGAGATAGACCTATGAGAGACTATGCTCAATATGACCAGCAGCACATACAAACTAGTATTGCTAGACCTCAAATTGATGCTATTCATTTTGAATTTAAACCTATGAAGTTTCAAATGTTGCAAAGAATTGGTCAATTTGGTGGATCTCCACATGAAGATCCGCATGAGCATTTAAAGCAGTTCATAGAAGTTTGTAGTAACTTTATCATTCCTGGTATTAGTGAGGATGCATTTAGGCTTAAGTTATTTCCATACTCTTTGAAAGATGGGGCTAAATCATTGCTAAATTCTATGGAGCCCAATTCTATTCATACATGGAATGAATTAGCTGAAAAATTCTTAAGCAAATATTTTCCTCCTATTAAAAATGCTAGGATGAGACATGATATTACATCTTTTAGACAAAAAGAATTTGAATCATTGTTTGAAGCATGGGAAAGATGGAAAGAGCTTTTAAGAAAATGTCCACATCATGGTTTACCTGTCATTATACAAATGGAAACTTTTTACAATGGTCTAGAACCACAAACCAGAGTGATGTTTGATGCATCAGCTGAAGGTGTTCTTTTGAATATGTCTTATAATGAAGCATGTGATCGTATTGACAAAATTGCTACAAATGGTTCAAGTTGGCCTACTGAGAGGGTAAGTGCTCAAAAGAGAACCTCTGGAGTACATGAGATTATTGATATATCAGCCCTATCTGTTCAAGTAGCCACTTTAACCAATTTGATCAAACAGTGCACTAGTGCACCTACATCTAGTGTAGCAACACCTAAAGAAAACACTGCAGCAGCTATAGAACAAGCCCCTCCAGGAACTACAAGTTGTGTGTATTGTGGAGGAGGCCATCTATATGAAGAATGTCCTAGCAACCCTGTCTCTGTCAGTTATGTAGGTTACAATAAAAATAACAACCCTTACTCTAATACCTACAATCCAGGATGGAGGAACCACCCAAATTTTAGGTGGAACAATTCTAATGCACCTGCACCAAGTACTCCTCCTGGATTCCTACCTCAAAGCCAACAAAGATCAAACCCATCTGCCAGTGCCAATTCTCAAGAAGAATTGCTTAGATCATTCATTAGTGAAACTAGATCTGCTAGGTAAGCTCATGATATATCAATTAAGAACCTAGAGAATCAAGTAGGGCAATTAGCAACTGCTTTGCAGCAAAGACCAGCAGGTACTTTGCCATCAAACACAGAAGCTTCACCCTCACAAAGGCAAGGTAAGGAGCAGGTCAACGCCATATCTTTGAGAAGTGGCAAGGATCTGACAGAACCATATGAGCTTGAAGGTACAGAGAAGGGAGAAAAAAATAAAAATGAAAAAAATTCTCAAGATGCAGAAACACCTGGTGTTCCTACATCTCCTACTCCAAGGTTAGTACCAGAATACCCTCCTCCTCCTTTTCCTCTGTTCTGGAGTGGGCTCGAAGGCCACTTTCGTGCAGTAGGCCCATCGCAGCCCAATATCTAGATTGCTCCGCAAGATGCGGCCGGCCCCGCAAAAGCCGCAACGGCCAGAACGCCAACGTTATATATACCACACCAGCATGTGGCTTCAGGTATGTTTTACTCACCTTGTGACCCTGCCCGTTGAAGCACCTCTGACTTGAGCGTTGGAGTGCCTTTGCAGGTACCACCCGCGTGCGGCCCAGAACTCAGTCCTTCATCCCAGCGACCGAGCGACATCAACTGACAACAGCAACCCATCGTATTGATCAGGTACGATCAATTGGCGACCACAGGACGGGTCAATTGGTACCTGATCAATACGATGGTACCTGGTCAATTGGCGATCAATTGGTACCTGATCAATACGATGGGTTGCTGTTGTCAGTTGATGTCGCTCGGTCGCTGGGATGAAGGACCGAGTTCTGGGCCGCACGCGGGTGGTACCTGCAAAGGCACTCCAACGCTCAAGTCAGAGGTGCTTCAACGGGCAGGGTCACAAAGTGAGTAAAACATACCTGAAGCCACATGCTGGTGTGGTATATATAACGTTGGCGTTCTGGCCGTTGCGGCTTTTGCGGGGCCGGCCGCATCTTGCGGAGCAAGCTAGATATTGGGCTGCGATGGGCCTACTGCACGAAAGTGGCCTTCGAGCCCACTCCAGAACATCCTCAAAGATTGAAAAAAATACATGAGGAGAAGCAATTCAGTAAATTTTTAGATGTTTTAAAACAATTGCATATCAATGTTCCCTTGATAGAGGCACTTCAACAAATGCCAAACTATGCCAAATTCATGAAAGATGTGCTTTCTAAAAGGAGAAGATTAGGGGAATTTGAAACTGTTGTTATGTCAAAAGAATGTAGTCTGATTTTACAAAACAAAATTCCAAGGAAGCTAAAGGATCCAGGTAGCTTTACAATCCCTTTTTCAATAGGTAAGTACTATACAGGAAGAGCATTATGTGATTTAGGTGCAAGCATCAATTTGATGCCCAAATCTATCTTCACAAAGCTAGGGATTGGAAATGCTAAACCTACCACATTGACATTATCTTTGGCAGATAGATCAATTGCATATCCAGAAGGAATTATTGAGGATATATTGGTGCAAGTTGACAAATTTGTGTTTCCTGCAGATTTTGTTATACTTGATTTCATTGCAGATGAAGAAGTGCCAGTCATACTTGGAAGACCATTCTTGGCAACAGGGAAAACACTGATAGATGTGCAAAGAGGAGAGCTAACCATGAGAGTGAATGATCAAGAAGTAAAATTCAATGTCTTGAATGCTTTGAAGTATCCTGCAGAGGAGAGTGAAGAGTGTTCATCAATCTCACTTGATCATTTGGTAGAGAAGCAGTTCCACAAGCAGTATGATCACCTTGCCAATGCACTAGCACCTGATGTTTCTGCATTGCCTGCTGAGGAATTTATTGAAGAAAGCATATTGCCCAAGGAACAAGCTACACCTAAGAAAGGACTAGAGAACCAAGTGGCTGATCATCTCTCTAGACTTGAAAGTAATAATGCAGGTACAATTGAAGAAATCAAGGAAAGTTTCCCTGATGAGAAATTACTAACAATTACCATGAATGCAGCCAGTGTTTCTGCACTCAGTGTGGCCACACCTAATGCTTCAACACCATGGTATGCAGACATAGTAAACTTCCTTGTAAGCAAAATTGTACCATGTGACATGAACTATCAACAGAAAAGAAGGTTCTTCCACATAGTAAAACAATACTATTGAGATGACCTTTACCTATTCAAGATATGTCCTGATCAAATCATGAGAAAGTGCATTCCTGAAGAAGAACAGCAAGCAGTGCTCCTGCATTGTCATGCTGCACCATATGGAGGTCACTTTGGAAGCCAAAGAACAGCAGCTAAGGTACTTCAATCAGGTTATTTCTGGCCTACTCTAATTAAAGATACTTATTATATGGTCAAAACCTGTGATAAATGTCAAAGAAGTGGTAATATATCTAATAGACATGAAATGCTTAGGACTAATATTCTAGAAATAGAACTTTTTGATGTTTGGGGCGTGGATTTCATGGGTCCTTTTCCACCTTCTTTTGGCAATAAATACATTTTAGTGGCTGTAGACTATGTGTCTAAATGGGTTGAGGCTGTAGCACTGCCAAATAATGATGCCAAATCTGTTAGCAAATTTCTCCAAAGAAATATTTTTTCAAGATTTGGCACTCCAAGAGCAATCATCAATGATGAAGGCTCACATTTTTGCAACAAACTTATTGAAAATCTTCTTGCAAAATATGGAGTGAAACATAAGATTGCTATTGCCTATCACCCACAAACAAGTGGACAAGCTGAACTTTCAAATAGGGAAATAAAAAGAATGCTTGAGAAAATGGTTGGACCAAATAGAAAAGATTGGTCCTTACACTTAGATGAAGCATTATGGGCATATAGGTTAAAACTCCATCAGGAATGTCCCCCTATAAGTTAGTTTATGGCAAGCCATGTCATCTCCCTGTTGAATTAGAGAACAAGTCATATTGGGCTATCAAAAAGTTGAATTTTGATCTCAAAAAGGCAGGAGAGCAAAGGTTTCTTGAGCTAAATGAATTAGAAGAATTTAGGCATTTCTCCTATGAGAATGCAGAAATTTATAAAGCTAAAACCAAAGTATGGCATGACAAGAAAAACCAAAGGAGAGATCTTAAAGAAGGAGGAATGGTTCTGTTGTACAATTCTAGGTTGAAACTCTTCCCTGGAAAACTGATATCAAGATGGTCAGGACCATTCAAATTAGTTAAAATCTACCCCCATGGTGCAGTTGATCTATATGATGCAACCACTGATACCACTTTCAAAGTAAATGGACAAAGAGTGAAAATGTACTATGAAGAGCATGTAGAGAGAGAGACAAGATCACCACTCACTTTGCAAAACCTTAGACCAAGGTACAAGTCAGGCTGTAAGACTCTTAAAACAAGCGCTTGAGGGAGGCAACCCATCACTATATAGTTAATATTATTATTTTGTGCAATTTCATGTTTTGTTATTTTGCAGGAAAAACAGGACAACAGAGTAGCCAGTGTTTCCACACTTGGTGTTTCCACACTTGATGCAGCCACACTGCCTACCTCTGATGTGGCCACTGCTAAGAAGCCAAAGAAGACAAGAGCCAAGCATAGCCCTGCTGTGAGAGCCAGCCCCAGATTCCAAAACAAAGAGTAAAAGGATACTTTTTAATGTTTATTCCTAAAACTATATTTTGCTTTACTTTAAACTGTTTAAAATACTATGCGGTAGCTGTTGCTATGTGTTAAATACTTTTGTTTGTTTCTCCCAAATTTAGTACTCCCCTGTTTCCTAAACTTAGAGCAGTGGGGACACTGCTCATCTTTCAGTTGGGGGGGGGGGGGAGAGTGGAGAATAGTATATCTTTTGAACTAAATATGCACTATGTGAAAACTAATATATGCTATGAATGTCTTAGTAGTATATGTATGTGAATATGCAATATTAGTATGTGTGTTTAGATGTACTTAACAAAGCATGCAAACATGATCAAAAATGTTTTCAAAAAAATAGAAGAACTAAGTACATCATATGTATGTTTTAAAAACTTAAATAAATATGAAACATGATCAATTCATACTTGTATCAATAAGTTGAATTTTGAATGAAAAGCCTAGTTTTCTAAAAATGATCAGTTTTATAAATACTTTGACACAACAAAATTGAGTTTTGAAAAGAACCATGCTAAATCAAGAGCTATCTAAAGCCAAGGAAATTTTGGAAATTTGAGGTCAAAATTAGATTTTCATTAAAAATTTAGAAGAGCATAAAGACTTAAGTTTGGGGGAAATTCCATGAATACAAAGGCCAAAGTGTGACAGCTTGAAGAGTGCAAGCCACAAGTGTCAAAACCACTCAAAAATACCAAAAATATCCCAAAAATGAGTTACACTTGTCTGAGTCATATAAACTGAACCTGTCCCTTAAGTGCAATTTGGTTTGAAAAATATGAACAAAGTTCAAAGAGAAAAAGAAAAACAAACCAAGAAAAAGAAGAAAAGGCATGTGGAGGTCAGTGAGGAGGGCAGTGTACGCTACCAAAAATACTCAAAGAGTTCCAAGTGTGGCAACACTTAGTGTGCCAATACCATCTACATCAAAAGGCACCTACACTCAAAATAAGGTGAACCTACAATCCAAAAATGATGTTTTTTCACTCACTGCATTACATCATCAAAAATCAAACACCAAGAATAGAAATAAGGTATTGGCTCAACAAGTTGGAACACCAAAAGCCCTTTGTTGTGCTTAAGAGTCCCCTAAATACTTGAAGAAATTGTTAGTCTCGGCCATATTTTGAAAAATCTCTAAGAGTGACCAAAAGAGTTCCATCTTTTCAAAAAGCTAAGGAAAAACTCTTTGTTCAGTTATGGAACCAATTAGAAACTCAATGGGCCACACACTCACACAAATGAGTTTTTATAACTCTGAATGTTTTAAAGCAAGGGCATGGAAGAAAAAGCACCAAAAGAGAAAGGCTCATTACAATACACTTCAAACACTTCTTGAAAGACATGAGTTGAGATGTCTTCATAATTATATAAGTCTTGTGTTTTGTTTCTTATCGTTGCTTGAGGACAAGCAACAATTTAAGTTTGGGGGTGTGATAACTCTATTTTATATAGAGTTATTCATACAATTAAGCTTGAGTTATTGCTTATTTTCAAGAACATTTATATATATTTATAGCTTATTTATCAAGGAACGACATTCTAAATATTCAAATGGATAAAGGGCAATGATCTAGGCAAAATGCACAAATCTTGTTAGGTTTGATGTTTTTGTTCAGTGCAGCTACTGCAGGAGTGGAATTACTGCCAACACCAGGAGTGGAAACACTAGGAGTGGAAACACTGCCAACACCTGCTAAATTCTGCAGTTTATACCAAAACATCCAAAGACCATTTCAATGCTTCCACACTTGATTTGTGACGTCATGCCTAGTCACCTAGAGCTGAGCCACTTGCAGAAGTCGGCGATACACATAAAAATCAAGTTGCAAGACTCAACTTATCTAAAAGACATGTGGCACTTCTCCAATGGACATCATCTTTTGTTATGCATGCAAGCGACCAAACCTGTGCAGCTTGCTTGACTGGTTGTCTACAACTAACCATGTTTGGTCCCCTCAGCTGATCTTTCACGCCAAAGGAAACCCCTTGCAAGAGGAAAGCTTTCAAGCCTATAAATAGAAGCCATATCTTCACTTATCCATCATCCTTTACATCTTTAAATCCTTCATCTTTCATTTGTAATTTTTCATTTTGTTTTCTGAAAGGATCGCTTAGTTTAGGTTTAGTTTATTTTCATTTCAAGTTTCTAAGGAGAGGAAGGTGAGGAAGTGCTTGATAACCATTCCCTTCACTTCTACTTTGAAGAAATTCGTGTAAGAAATCTTTATTGTACTTCAACTTGGGAACTTAATGCAAAAGATCTTCTATTCAAGTAATCTCTACTCTTTTAAGTTCTTTTGCTTTATTATTCATTTACTTATGTTCTTTGCATATTCTTTGCTTTATAACATGAGTAACATGAGCTAAATTCCCTTAAGTTGAGATGTTCTAACCTTGTAATGAACTTCTAAATATGTTATTATGGTTTATGTAGTGTAAACACTTTAAACTCTTGCATAATACTTCTTTCAACTTATTCTGGAATTGATCACTTTAGAATAGGTAAAACTTGTCGCAGCAGACATGGGCTACATTTATGAACTCAAGAGTTAATAGGGACAAGTATTTAATAAAGGAAACTTTGTTAAATACATGCTAAAACCTAGACATAGGATAGCATAGTCCTTAGGATAATAAAATTACAAGAGTGAACCTATTTAGCAACTCGGATCATTGTTAGGAGGCAAGGGAGGAATTGACAAACCTTTCTTTACTGTAAAAAACAAAGATCATAAGAGCTTGTAATGAAACTCTAAAGAGAAGTGCTGAAAGGCACAAACTGATGCACCTACATCCAGTGTTCCCACACTACATACTCCATTAAAACACTTAGAAGTAAAGTACTTGGTGAAAACATCTCAACTACTTTTTCCACTGATTTCTCACACATTTTATTGCTTATTAATATTTTTACTTACTTTAAAAACTCCAAACCAAAAATACCGAATAGTGTAGACACACTAAGTGTACACTTTGAACTACAAAAATTTACAATACATAATCCCTGTGGGTTCGACCTTTCTTATCACTTTATTACTTGTGTGACTATGTATACTTGCATATATTAAAATAACCACACCAGGAAGCGAAGTGTGAGGCGTGGCCGTGACTTGGAGGAGGAGAATGAAGTGGAAGAAGGAGCCATAGGGTTTTGGCCGCGGCTGCGCGAGTTGTAGGGTGAGGGAAGGAGAAGCTGGAGTGGGTCGGGTCTGGCCCAGTGGGTCGCGCACTCGTGGGCTGGGCAAGGTACTGGGCTGAATTTAATAAGCAGGAGGGGGTGTGCGCATGAAACAAGGGGGTGTAGCATTAAAAATACTTAAAAAATCCGTTTTAAAATATTTTTAAAGCCCATTTTCATTACAATTACCATTCTAACACCTCCATACCCCAAAATAACTTATAAAATAAATAACATTTAAATAATAATACTTATAAAAATAAAATAAATATATAATAACAATTATATATTACCACTAGCATATAAAGTACATTTAAATATGTTTTCGACCAATTTTAATAACTCAAATACACAATAAATTGAGATAATTTAATCTTATCACTTAATTATAATACATACAACAAGCACAAACTAAAAGAACCACAACGCACCGAAATTGGGGTGTTACAATTCAACCCCCCTAAAAAAAATTTCGTCCTCGAAATTTCCGTCAAAATCAATGAGATCGAAATTAAATCCAGTTCTTATTCCTAATTGTCATTAAGGTCCTTTTGTATACCGAACAACAAACGACACACACACCTCTACATTTTTACTCTAAATCAATATTCTACACTCAAGGTCCCTAAAGTTTTACTCGAGTACTCAAACACGACAATCCACTATTAGGATACTATACTCTTAGCGACAATTGTTATGGGTTAACTCCACTAATTAATTCCAATATCTTAAAGGTTACTTTATCTCTCATAAAAAAAATTGATCTACTTCTCGCAATAATAAATTATCCATATGAAACTTAATAAGAGCCGCATTTCTTAAATCTCTCCAACAAAGGCGTGGTTTTGTTACTCTTGTGAGTCTCAACTTAAGATTCGAATTCTCACCTCTTACGTCCCTCAACTATTTACTTCAAATCTAAGCACAAAACACTACTAGTGGTTCGACAAGTACATGAGCACTAAATCTACAATTAAGATAAATTCCTATCTTAGAAGGTTACACATAGAATCACACATAAACATTCACAAAACACACGATTATCTATAACTTAAGAGTCAACAAAAATGTAATTATAGTGAAACTCGCAAATGACTCTTAGACAGCATATCATAATTAAATTCTCAGTTCATGCTAATTTAAACATAACAATTCAATAAAGCACTTAGTCAGTCATGCACGAACTCGGAGCACACAACACCAATAATTTTATGACAACTGCAATGTCAAATCCTAGAAGCTCGGACTAATGAAGTCAGAATTCAGAGAACAACAAATACAAAATAAAGGAAAATCACAGAGTTCACACAGAGAAAATAGAATAGACACATAACACACGGCTTAAAGAATAGACCAAGTTCTATGAAATATTCTCTCTAAGGGAAGGAGTCATTTGAGTTCTCTCTAATAGTCTAACTTCTTTTTATCTGTTATCACCTTGATGGTTCCTCTACGGAATACTTATTGCATATCTCATTACCTTAAAACTTACCGATTGAATTAGTCAGCTTAACAACTACCAAGAATAAAATAAGCGATGCTTGCGACTCTACTCAGAGTTCACACATCAGAAAGCAAAATAAACAACACAAACAGTCCGGTTAGTGCTAAAAGACAACCTGCAATGTAAACAATGGTTAGTGCTAAAAGACAACCGTTGGTCGTTAACCGACACAACGACTCGACGACTTGGCCGGACGGACCAACCGTTGCTCTGATACCACTAATGTAACACCCCTCTTCTACCCGGTAATTATTAATTAAAATATCAGAGTTTCAAAAACATTTTTTTTTTCTTTTCACTAGACCCACAAGGGATGTCACATTTTCACCAATTTTCATCACACGCCAATAACAACATTTATTCATTAAGGTAGTGCGAATACATAGCACAATATAACTGGGACAAACCCAAAACACCTGTTCAGCCAAAAATGACTCTGTTCACCGTGCAGCGGAAATAAAAGTAAAATTCGAATAAAACAATTATAACATCTTTGCAAAACTCCAAAACCGAACGGTAGCTAGAATAACTAAAACTAATGTTCATCCCCCGTGTGCTACGTATCAGAGCGACGACTCAAGACTCGACTAGCGAAGGTAAATACACCTTCACTCGTGATCACCTGCACGTTACCAACATAGGGGTAACATTCAAACAGAAGGGGTGAGATATCACACTATATAATAAGTCGTATGAAAAACAGTATATACTTAGGTCATGGCATCAAAGTTATCACGGCACGACAATCACATCACGATAGTTAATATTATCTCAATTAGTGTCAGCAAGAGAACCAACAACACAACAACAGCGACAACAACAATGATAGCCACCCCAACGACAATAATGACAACATATAGCAACAACAGCAACAACACACAACAACGACAATAACATCAATTACAATCACCAATAAATACCACCGAAAATCAACACCATTAGTCATCACCAAAACACCACCAAAATTATCACCAATATTCATCACCAAAATTATCACCAACAGTCATCACCTAAATTATGCGTAAATGAATGAATGCAACCCACACCAACGGGCATATGCATGTGGTACCTGTCATCATCGTCACTAATAGCCTTTATGGCATCATCGTCACTAAATAGCATTTATGGCATCATCGTCACTTGTTTATGCACATGAGATGTATGAGACACCATGACATGCACCAGAGACAGTCCCATACAAGCACAGTCAACTTAAAGACCCATCACTTACCAATTTGCCAATGAAAGGCACATCACCTGTCAAGTTATCGTCACGCATACATTTGCCACTAACATTCATCGTCATTAACATCATCGTCGCTAATAGCCTTTATGGCTTCATCGTCACTTATAAAACCACAGCTTTTATTCATCATCAATACCATCAACAATCAAAGTAATAGCCACTAGGGGCATTATCGTCAAAATATTAACACATATTTATTGACACCGGGACACTAATAATACCGATTACATCAAAAGGTTTTACTTCAGCTCAGACACCAAATAGGACACCAAAAAGGGTTTTAGACACCGAAATAATTTTACAACGCCAACAACAACGACCACCGGGGACAGCCACTTGAGGCGCCCAGAAAACCATCAGAAAAATAATAATTTTTACCTTAAAATAGAATATACCAGTAGGAAACTGAATAAGCTTCACAACGCACTTTGAAACACTTAAAACGGACACCCGAGTCAAAAGATATGTCAAAAACAAAACCGGGGAACATTTGGGGAACATCCTGAAAATGGCGCCCAGTAGCAAGAACACACAACACAGAAAACTGGCACAGGCAGAAACTGGCGCCCAGGGGAGGCGCCCAGCAACAGCAACAACAATATTGGCGCCCATGGCGCCCTATAGGAAGAATTTTGTGTTCAATTCATCATCAAGTATATTAAATCAATCACAATCATATTCAATCATTATCAATCATGCCCAAACATCACAATTCACCTTCATTCATCATCAATCAAACTTAATTCCTACAACTAAAGTTCTCTAACTTAATCACCTAGGGTTCCATAAACCTTTCTACATAGGGCCCTTCATACACCCAATTATAGAGATAGAACCCCACCCTTACCTGATAACGAATCATATTCCAATAGGGGGCGAAGAGTATTATCACGAGCTCCCAGGCATGCTTCAAATTTGACAAGGCGAACGCGACTCGAGCACATATAATTAGCCAACAAGAACATTCAATTAGTTATTAGTTATTTAATAAAAGAAAATAGAAATATATTCTTTAATTAATTAGTCATGTTTTTCGAAAAGAATTACCTATGATGATCATGGTTTGAAATCGTAAATCGAATGACCAAACAACCGGATTTGAACAAGGTACAAATCTGTCACGGTTCCGGCGAGAACATGCACCAATTTTGTTATCGTTCAAGGAGGGGAAAACTGGAATTGAAAAGGGATTTCGAAACTGAGGAGATTTAGGCAAAATCAAACGCAAGAATGTCGATTCTGGTGAGGGCAGTTCATGTCCGCATTCAGTTCATATAGACGGAGGCGACGGTGGCCGGAGAAGGAAGAAAACAGTGTGGTTGGGGCGTTGATGGCGCGGCTACTCTTCTCAAGATGGCTACACAATTGATGAAATCTAGTCCATATTCGGATTCAGTGGCTATTTTCGAGTCAGGGGACAAGTTTTGGAGTCTCGCCGTGGACTAGGGAGAAGCCGCGATGGAGGAGAGGCTTCGTGGTGGTTTGTTGGGCGCGACTTCGTGGTGGTGAACGACAGAAAAATCCGTGAAACAAAGGCCATAATCGAAACCAGAAGTGAATTTCGAATGGGGAAGCGAAGTGTGAGGCGTGGCCGTGACTTGGAGGAGGAGAACGAAGTGGAAGAAGGAGCCATAGGGTTTTGGCCGCGGCTGCGCGAGTTGCAGGGTGAGGGAAGAAGAAGCTGGAGCGGGTCGGGTCTGGCCCAGTGGGTCGCGCGCTCGTGGGCTAGGCAAGGTACTGGGCTGAATTTAATAAGCAGGAGGGGGTGTGCGCATGAAACAAGGGGGTGTAGCATTAAAAATACTTAAAAAATCCGTTTTAAAATATTTTTAAAGCCCATTTTCATTACAATTACCATTCTAACACCTCCATAGCCCAAAATAACTTATAACATAAATAACATTTAAATAATAATATTTATAAAAATAAAATAAATATATAATAAAAATTATATATTACCAATAGCATATAAAGTACATTTAAATATGTTTTCGACCAATTTTAATAACTCAAATACACAATAAATTGAGATAATTTAATCTTATCACTTAATTATAATACATACAACAAGCACAAACTAAAAGAACCACAACGCGCCGAAATTGGGGTGTTACAACACCGACTCGACTAGCGAAGGTAGACATGCCTTCACTCGCAGTCACCTGCACGTTACCAGCATAGGGGTAACATTCAAACAGAAGGGGTGAGATATCTAACAATATAATAGTATATATGATAGGCAATATGCTAGAGTTACGACAACTATATCTACCGCTTCACAACAACATCAAATTGCAATCACCAAGAATCATCACCAATGTCATGAGTAAATGAATGAGACACAACCCACACCAACGGGTATATGCATGTGGTACCAATCATCAACAATAAAATAGCCAATAAGGGCATCATCACCTATATCATCACCAAGTTTTTGAGCATCATCATCATCACATATAGCTCCAAGGCCGAAGCCTTCATCACCAAAATAATGCATATGAAATGTATGCGACACCATGAACAATGCACCAGAGACAATTAACAACAATAGTCATCTAAGTGACACAACAACACCAATATCAACAAATGGTCATAGACCTATCACCTTAGCCAATAAAATAGGCACATCACCTGTTATATCATCACCAATAACACCAACACCTATTGGACAGTCTAACAAGATGACCGTAACATCAACAACCACCGACACCAAAGACACCAATAGATTTACAACGTCAATGGCAACAACAATTTTTACAACACCGAGAACAACGACAATTTACAACACCAATGACGGCACAGTTTACAACACCAATGACGACACAATTTACAACACCTGGAACAACAACAATTTTACAATGCCAATGCCAACAACAATTATACGACACCAATGACAACACCAATTTACAACACCAATGACAACGACCACCGGGACAGCCACCCAGGCGCCCAGTCACCAACAACCACAGATAGGCAGCCAATCATGGCGCCTACGGCGCCCACTACGCCAAACACCACGGGAGGGCGCCCAGGGAGGCGCCCAAAGGCAACACATCAACACGGCAGCCAGGATTCGGCGCCCTTGGCGCCCAGGCATCCGCAACACAAAAACGCAACACCGAACAATGCACCACGGCGACCATGGCGCCCACTGCGCCAGCGCCAGAACACAAACGGCAGCACGGCGCCTATGGCACCCAGTGCGCCTACGCCAGAACACAAATGGCAGCACGGCGCCTATGGCGCCCAGTGCGCCTACGCCAGAACACCCTTCACCAGACAGGCACCCATGGCGCCCAGAATCAGGACAACAGCAACAACATATACGACACACAACATCAATGGCGCCCATGGCGCCTAGGGACCAATTTTTTTTTGGATTTCCACCATGATCAATCACCAAACACCAAATTGCAATCATCATGAATACATTCAAACATCACCAAATAAACACCAAACAAAATCAAGAGACAACATAGAGCCTATCTCTCACATAACACCCATCATACACCCCATTATAAAGGTAGAACCCACCCTTACCTTAGATTTGCCGAATACGAGACCCCCTTGCACGAAAACTCCAAAGAACCACAGCAACAAGAGCTCCTCTCCTTTTTCCCCTTGATTGCGCCGCCACCCCTCTCTTCTCTCTTCGCAATCTCTTTTTTTTTCTTTTTTTCTCAAAAATGTGCAAGTGATCCAAACCCTAGCTAATGTTTTCATTCAAGCGCCTATGCCATTGGGCTCTTAGATCACGAGCCTCCTTCTACTACTCAACTTAATTACTAAACGCCACTCCCTGATTTAAATGAAACACCATATTATTATTTTAATATGACTATACCAATAAAATACCTAAATAATTTAATTAAATAAATAATTAAATTATTTGGGCGTTACAGATAGCATGCAGTGCCAGGGCGTAACCGATAGCACAAAACTAAAAAAATGCGATGCCAGGGAGTAACCGATAGCATGCAGTGCCAGGGCGTAACCGATAGCACAAAACTAAAAAAATGCGATGCCAGGGAGTAACCGATAGCATGCAGTGCCAGGGCGTAACCGATTGCACAAAAAAATTTGCGATGCCAGGGCGTAACCGATGGCATGCAGTGCCAGGGCGTAACCGATAGCACAAAACTAAATAAGCGATGCCAGGGCGTAACCGATAGCATGCAGTGCCAGGGCGTAACGGATAGCACCAGAATAAAATGGCAGTACCAGGGCTGAACCGTAGTACGAAATCAAAATGACCAGTGCCAGGGCTAAACCGTAGCATGGAAGGGAAATTAAATGCAATGCATGCCTTGCTTTGAATGACTCTATTTTTTATTTATTACTACTTTATTCACAAAGAGACTGGAAAAACACATGCTTCTTGCATGATTTGACATGAATTGTATGCATGTTATGACATGGAATGTATGCATGCTATGACATGAAATGTAGGAGTTATGCATGCACATAGAGATGGATATGTTCTAAAGGTTATATTTGCTGAGAATATGTTTTCGTGCATGTTTTATTTGAAACCAATCAAGCTTGTCCTCGGTTGGAAACTTATCATTATCTTTGCCTTGCCATATCTCTTTTCTTTTACGATCCTCATCCTCCAAAGCATGACACATTCCAGTTTGACCCTTTTTGTCACAAATTGTCATCAGCTCTCTAAATCATATCAATGATTCCAAATTGACTCTTTTTGAAGCATTACTTAATGAGTATGCATAGATTCACGGGCATTAACAAGCTGGGCTTTTTTTGTGTTTCTAGATTGTTTTTTTGGGTTTTCGAAGGTTTGGGAGTGAATGCTGTTTTACAAAGGGGAAGATGAAGAGAAACTGAGATGGTTGGGAAAAGGGATTAGGCTGGCCTCGAGGATAATCTTTTTGAGCATTTCTATTTACTTGAGGCAAGTTACTTGGAAGAAATTGGTAAGATGTTTTACACAAAAGGAATGACTACTTGGTGTAAGCAACCAAAGTTGGATTTATGAAGGGTTTTGCGAAAGATTTTCCCTTATGTGGCAAATGATATTCTCAAAGAGGAAATAACACTGGTGTTAGAAAGTAGAGTTTGACCATCACAAAGGGTTGTTGCAATTTTTTTTGGCGTTGGTAAAAAACATGGTCCCAAGAAAAAAAACTACATAGGTGTGGCTCATAGAGTTTAAACGGTGTAAGGTCTCGCAACATTTCTGCCCCAGTTTACTGAAAATACATTGCCCCGAAAGAAGATTACGCTATTTTAACAAGCAAAGTTGGACTCATTAAAGGGTTATACAAAACTTTTGCCCTAAAATTGGTGTACGGTATTGCCCCTAGGATGAGACTATACTAGCATAACACGCAAAGTTTGACTCATGAACGTCTTGCCAAATGCTTGCCCCAGTGTTGGTGCAAGAAAAGTTCGATTCATGAAGGGTTGAGCAAAAATTTTGTTGGTTCAGAGTGGGATTTCTTGAGATTCCCAAGGTTACCTCAAACCACAAAAATTGCCCCGATGTGTCATTCTGTTAGACTCGAAAGGAAGAGGTTACGCTAGTGAATGAACATGTCAAACATAAACTTCTCAAATGTAGTCTGATTCCCCTTTTGTGCCCTAATTTTTGCCTAGACTGCCCTTGCAGGTTTTCAGTATAGTGGACTTTGATTCAAATTTTTATTTATTTTTTTAAGACCCTAATTTTTGCCTAGACCGCCCTTTTGGGTTTTCGATCTAGCGAGCTTTGATTGACCCTAACTTTTGCGTAGACCGCCCTTTCAGGTTTTCGATCTAGCGGGTCTCATTCCTTTTTTTCACTTTCTTATTGTTCATATTTTTTTTAGAGCAAAGAATAGTTGAAAGAAAATAAATGATTTATCTCAAAATTAACATTATGAAAATGAAAGCAGTCATTCATCGATTAGAGTGGACTTTTAGAGGCTTGTAATGTGGCTATGAGTTATGGGTTAAGAAGAAAAAAAGATTAGAAGGCTCAAGAATTTTTTTCATGGGTTATGGGTTAAGAAAAAAAGATTAGAAGGCTCAAGAACCTATTTTATGGGTTATAGGTTAAGACAAAAGGGTTAGAAGGCTCAAGAACCTCTTTCATGGGTTATGGGTTAAGAAAAAAAAGGATTTGGATGCTCAAAAAAATGATTTACGGGTTAAAAGAATCAATGATCTTTAGTGCATTCAAATTCCTATGGGGCTCCGAAACATCACATTTTTCTTGTCAAACCCATCGGTTCTCCTTCTTACATGATTTTGATTTTTTTTTTCACTTTTTTTCTTCATTTTTCACTTCTTGCATAGTTGATTTCATCCTTCACCTCTTCTTCATTTATGAATCTCATTCTCTTTCTTTTATGCCCTAATTTTTGCCAAGACTGTCCATACAAGTTTTCAGTCTCTCGGGCTTCATTTTTCCTTTTATCTCATTGTATCTTTGGAAATCTAAATGCACTAAATTTCACCGCAGGGTTGATCCTTGTCCAGGGTTTAATGAAAGGAAATTACAGGCTCAAAGAGGACAGCAAGGGTTCATTTTTGGGATAGAGAAAAATGGCCACTCTTCATTTCAAGTCATGATTCCACATTTTCAAAAATTTAATTTTGAAATAACATTCACTCCTTTACACATTCTTTGCTCTTTATTTCTTTTGCTTCTTTTTTGTCTTTTTTCTTTGCTTTTTTTTTTCTTTTTTTTTTGGGGGAATTGGACATTTCAAAACCGACATCCATTCGCCAGCTCATCCTCGAATGACACACACCAAAGGGCTTCGAGAATCATCACATGAGGCAATCACTGGATTGGGGGACCAAATCTTAAGAAATAATGAGGTGTAAAGAATGGAAAAGAGCTTTTAAGTCCATGCAAATTCATTAGTATAAAGCTTCAACAAAGCCAACTTGACTTTACACAACATGATTACAAAGTGCTGATGACAATCATATTCTTTTGCTTTGAGCTTTTAGTTCAAGAACTAATTCTCAACCTTAATGTCTCCCTTCCCTTTTTGAATGCCCCATGAAATCTTCCCACTCAGTACACTTCCTTACGCCTCTTTCCAACAAGTCTCAAAAGAATGATCTGATTCCCCGAGTCAAAGCTTGATTGGTATGCACCTTGATGCAAGAACACAAAATTCGACTTTCTCTTGAAAAAAAATGCGGATGGACACTCAAATGACTTTTAAAATTCTTTATTTCAAGAAAGATTATGACAAATAAAAATGGGTCTAAAAAAAATGATACTATGGAGTGCATGGATATGTTTCATGTATGCAATCATACGTCCTAAGATGCAATATGCATTTTTTTTGTGATTTTTTTATTGTCCTTATGTAAGAAATGCAATGTTTTTCTATTTACGCATTTAAGTATGTACAACATGCAACAAAAGTTTTTTTATGTATAGACAAAGAAAAATGGAGAAATCTTATGATGTTATGCTATGAAAGTGCATGAACTTAGAGCCATCATACCGATGTTTATCCTATGATGCCACATTAAATGCGTTTTTCGTAAGAGATACCATTCCACTTTTTTTTTATTCATGTGAATATATGCAAAGATTTTTAGAATGCAACATGATCTTTTATGCATGAAATGCAATGTAATGCAATTCTCCTAGTATTTTGTTACTTTTTTTTAAGGAAATATGCTATGAAGCTTGACAATACATTTTGATGCACTTACTCATAAGATATGGACAACATGCAACAATGAAATAGGGAGAAATTTTCATATTCATACATTTTTTTGAATTGTTTTTATGCATGAAATGCAATGCAATTTCCTAATTTGTATTTATTTGAAGTAAATATGTCATGCAGCTTGGGGATTGACTACGCGACTTGTTTTATTTACTCATGAAAATACATACAACTTGCAGGAACAATTTTTTATGTATATGCAAAGAAAAAATGAAATGTGGATAATTTTTTAGGGTGTTATGTTATGAAAGTGTATGTATTGTTGTTATGCATGCAAGTATTTATCCTAAGACACGACAATCAAAACCCATGCAACTCTGACAGAGAATAGACCGTGATGAATGATGAATTACCATGTGTTTTTTTTATTTACTTATGAGAATGCACGCTACATGCAAAAATGTTTTTTTTTTATGAGGACTCATGCAGAGGGAAATGCTAACAAATTTATGCTTTTCAATGACACATGATTTTTTATTCTTTTTACGCATGAAATGCGACATGCCTTTTACAACAAATGCGACATGTTTTATTTTATATGAGTATGCAAGATGATGCAAGTTGGACAAATATATAGTGTCTTTGTTTTTTTTGATGATGATATGCATGTTAGCACCATGAGAACGAGATGTATATGAAAACAAGTGATTCGTTCAATGGTGATTTTTTTATTTTCTAGCAAAATATAATGCCCATGATGACGGATATGTATGAAAAGTGCAAATGCATGTATGCATGAAGAAGTAAATGTTTGATCCTAATGCAATTATTTTTTTCAAGAGGTCGTGCAACATGTATGCAGACTCTTATTTTTGATTTATTGGATGCCAAATGATACAATTATAATGAAATGATTTTTTTTGTTTTATGTAGGAAAATGATACATGAACATGGAATTGACGCATTTAAACTAGGATGGCAACATGAGGGAAAATGATGTATGAAGGTTATGTTTTTTTTTTTAAATGTAATTCATGACTTTACACATGATGTGATGGACACACTATGTGATAATGATTTTAAATGAGTATAAATGAATGCAGTGCATGTTGAGATGCTCATGTTATATGACTAAAAATTATTCTTTTTTTGGGCAAGAAAATAAAATGCATGACACTCGTAGTGATTTTTTTTATGCATGGAAAGGAAAGAATACATGACGCTAGACATGATTTTGAATATTTTTGTTTGTTTTTTTTTTGGAAAAGGGAAAACAGATGCCTGAGTTTTGACGAACAAACTTGCCTTTGCTCTGATTTTTTTTTCCGAAATATGAATGAATGAATGAACGAATGAATATGCGAATGTATGGTTTTATTCACCATGTCGAGGAATTGTAAGCTTTCTATTTGACGAGAAAAGTATGATTCGGGTTGTCTGACTTGCATGTTTTTTACTTTGATCCACTTCTCTTGTATAAAAAAAAGGTTTTTATAATCCCCCGATAGTCTTTGAAATGCATGCAACATGAGTTTGTCTATATTTTTTTTTTAAGATATGCAAAAGAAAATAAGAATGCAGGAGATATGGTTGCAGGATTAAAATATGATTTTTGGATTTTTTTTCAAGAATGGGAAGGAAATTGTATTAGTGTTTGTTTGAATGCAAAAGTATTAAGCTCTTTTGTGTCCTAGAGGGGTCCCTTTGGGAATAGATCTAACGCTTTTTCTATCAAGTGAACCTCTCAAGGGTAGCTCTATATAGTCCTAAATAAGGTTCCTAGAGTCAATGATCCCAATTAAGAGTGCTAATCGCGACAATAGGCAAGCTATTAGAAGTGATAGCATCCTCTAAGGGGACCAAACTCTAGGTGAGACTTTCGTGACCACCCAACAGAACGTACATCCAGTAGGCCATCACTACGCAGTCTCGTTCTAACTTAGGGTATGCTCTCTAGTCCTGGTATAGGACTATTCTCACGTGTGTGCAGAAGTGTGATAGTGTGTGTGTAGGAGCAAAATGTTAAATATGCCCCCTAGCAGCAAAACAAACAAACACATATACAGTAAATAATAGTCTTCTACCCTAGGGTTTATATCCGGCCCAAAATAAAGATATACGTAAGAAAAACTAAAGAAATAAATAAAAGTAAAGAGGGGTAAGCAAATACACGTACCTTATAATCTTTTGCACAACCAAATATAACAGGCTTGACTCTCACCCGTCCCCAGCGGAGTCGCCATTTGTCGTGACCGTGATCCCGACGTAGACGGCTCAAAAATCGTTTATTTTAGGAGTCACCACCCAATTTATTTAATTGGAAAAATTGAGAAAAACCTATCTTAACAATTATTAGGTCTGCGTAAACTAGACTGGATTCGGGAGTCGGTTATGCATAGGGAAGGGCGAAAACTAAATTCCACAGCATCCCTAATACATCTGTCCTAAGATAGTTACCCTCAAGCTGATGAACGCGATGAACGCCGAACCGGACCGAGCAGTCTAACCAGGTCAACTGCGAACCGGACTGCTTTGAGATCCGAAAAATTGATTCAAAAAAAAAATAACAAACTAATCAAAAACAGACTTTTAGTGTCTGGACCGCAAAGGCTAGCCCAAATTATCACTTAATCTGCCAATGACCCCCCCTCAAGTCTTTGCCTCTTAGCCTATTTTATAGTCAAATGTTAGGTGGTTCTTGTTTCTCCCAAACAATGTGGGACTAAAACAAGATAGAGAATGCCATTCCAGTTTTGCTCAAACTAGCCACTGTGACAGTGTGATTCCGGATTCGTTAACCGTTGGATCATCGTTGTTTTTTTGACACCAGGTTCATGAGACATCCCTCTTCACTTTTACCGTTCGGATCGTCGAAACGAGGTCTGAGGAGAGAGAAATTGCCTTCGCAAAAGTAGAAAAAACAACCCCCATTTTTCTCAAACCAGCCACCGTACAAGTGCGATTTCGGATTCGTTAACCGTTGGATCGTTTTCGTTTTTTGCCAGAAGGTTCTTGAGACATTCATCTTCACTTTGACCGTTCGGATCGTCGAAACGAGGTCTGAAGAGAGAGAAATCACCTTCGCAAAGTAGCTGCAGTTTTGAGTATTTTGGTTTATTTTTGTATTTTTGTAACTTTGACATTCTTGGGCCAAGTCATGTAAATGCATGTAAATGGACACTCTTTTTTTGTAATAATAATTTTTTATTGCACCTCCCTTTTTTATTTTCTTTTGTAATTTGTATTACTTCTTATCTATTTTATTTTCTTATTTTCGTTTTTAATTAAAGATATTGTAACAAGAAAAATAAATTAAATCTACTTTGTAACTTTTTGAATTAGCATATTTTTTTAATTTTTGTTTAACCACTAAAAAAAGAAATAATAACGCAAAATTAGTAAATTAGCGCAAAATGACCTATTCGAGGGATAGGAATCAAATATACGTGAAAAACATATTTTGTGATTTTTTTTTTGAAAATGTAAAAATGTACCGGTTAAAATTGGGTGTTCACAATAGTAACATCCCTAGATATTTCTAACTTACCATTTGTAGGATCAAACAGCCTATAGGCACCAGTAGGGTAATATCCTACTAGAACCAAAGGCCTACTTTTATCTTCAAGTTTCTTCCTTTTAACACCAGGCACATGTGCATAGAGACCCAAAGACCCTTAGGTGACTCACACTGGGCTTCTCCCCAGTCCACACCTCCTCAGGTACTTTGTCCTCTAGCCTTTTAGTAGGGCACCTATTAAGTATATAGACAGCAGTAGTGACTTCCTCACCCCATAGATGTTTAGGAAGTTGTTTTAGTTTTACCATGCTCCTTGCCATGTCCAAAACAGTTCTGTTTCTCCTTTCTGCTACCCCATTGTGTTGTGGGGCATAAGGAGAAGTTACCTCATGAACAATACCTTGAGTTGTGCAATATGCCTCAAATTCTTTTGAGCTATATTCACCTCCTCCATCAGATCTCAGTATCTTCATATTCTGTCCACTCTGCCTTTTTGCCATTGTTTTGAATTCTCTGAATTTTGACAAGGCTTCATCCTTAGTCTTAATCAGGTAGATCCACATCTTCCTTGAGAATTCATCTACAAAAGACAGAAAATACTTGTTACCGCCTTTAGAAATCACATCAAAGGGACCACAAATGTCTGTGTAAACAACATGAAGAAGATGTTTAGACCTGTTTTCTAAATCTGTCATAACCATCTTCCTTGGTTGTTTGCCAAGCAGGCATGTGGTATGATAAGTCTATTTTTAGAGTCTTTTTAATAGTTATTTTATTAAGTCTTTTTAGTATTTTAATTATATTTTTGATCTATTTTACTGCAAATGTTTTCTTTTTGCCTTCAGGTTTTATTTTGAAGCAATTTCGACTGCTTATGTCTCAGCAGGTCAGAATTCGACTGGATCTCTCAGAATTCGACTGGATCTCCCAGAATTCGACCGCATCTTCCAGATTTCGACTGCTTATGTCTCAGCAGGTCAGAATTCGACTGGATCTCTCAGAATTCGACTAGATCTCCCAGAATTCGACTGCATCTTCCAGATTTCGACTGCTTCTATCTCAGCAGGCCAGAATTCGACTGGATCTCCCAGAAATCTGCTGCATCAGTCGAAATTACCTTGCCCACTTGTTGATGGATATTTTTTGCCCACTTTTTGATGACCATGTGCTTTGACCACTTGCTCATGTGCATTGTCCACTTGAGGATGGCTCTTTGATGACTACCTTGGCCAACTTGATTTGCCACTTTTTCCTCTTTTGGACCATTTTGCCCCTCTTATTTTCCTATAAATAGAGGCTTGATCCTCACTTGTACCTAAGCTTGAATTTTGTTAGAAAATCAATGACAAAGGCTCTCTAATTATTCATGACTTCAATTTACTCTTCATGCTTTTTATGATTCTTGTTTATTTACTTTCTTGCCCTTTAAATTCTTGCTATTTATTTTCTTGCCCTTCTTCTTTCCAAGTCATTTACTTTCTTGCCCTTTAAATTCTTGCTATTTATTTTTCCAAGTCATTTACTTTCCTTGCTATTTAATTTCTTGCACCTTTATTTTCCAAGTTATTTACTTTCTTGCACCTTTATTTTCCTTGTTCTTTAACTTTCCAAGTCAAGTAAATTACTGGCAATTTACTTTTCGAGCAATTTACTTTCTTGTCATTTACAATTCCGCTATTTATGATTTTGCACTTTACTGCTTTCTTTTATTTTCCTTGCTCTTTAACTTTCCAAGTCAAGTAAATTACTGGCAATTTACTTTTCAAGCAATTTACTTTCTTGTCATTTACAATTCCGCTATTTATGATTTTTGCACTTTACCGCTTTCTTTTATTTCTCGCTATTTGACTTTATGTTTTCTTCTTTTTCTTTCTTTTCTCCTCTTTTGTCTACAATGATCATGAGTGAGTAGACTTTAATAAAATATTCCTTCTTTCCAAAAACACTTTCTTTTCAGTTAATCAAACTTTGAAAAATTAAATTGGTATTCACTTAGGCTCTCCCTGTGGACCGATACTCTTTTATTACGCGATACGACCCGTGCACTTGCGGAGCTATCATGGTACAAGCACTATTAGGTGCCTCAATCTTAGGTAAACCACTTACTAGGTTCTTAGTACTAAGATTGACTAGACTCCTATAGTTTACGTGTCCCATCCTCCTATGCCATAGAAGAGTTTCAAAATCCGTGGTGGCACTCAAGCATTCTGCTTGTGTGGGGCCAATACTTGTTTTGAAAGTCCTGTTCTTGGCTAAGGGTGTTGACTAACAGTCATATGTATAATGTTGTTCAGTTTTAGAACCAAATTTGTTGTTATTTGATTGTATCTCAGTCTATTGTCAGGGGATTTAGCGTAGTTTTAGATTTATGTATTAGGATTGCATTGTAAGCTATTTCCCCCATCCTTAGTGCCAATTGCAGTGGAAAACCTTCAGTTTGATGTGGCGTTAACTACAGAACCAGACACTTGCCTAGTGACGCAGCAGAGAAAAGAAGGAGAAAGTTCGAGTAGTCTTCGCGTCGCGACACAAAAGCTTCGCGTCGCGAAGAAGTTTTTTTTTAGCCTCATCACGTCGCGATGGATTCGCGTCGCGTCGCGACGGTTACCTGAAAGTTAGCATTTTATGCGGAGTTCAGAAGAGGGGAGGGCACTTCGTCTTGGATGAGAGAATAGGCTTTTGAGCAGCAGCAAGGGGCGATTTTGGGAGCTTCTCTACACTTGGGAATAAGGAATTGAAGGATTTCAT
The DNA here is from genome assembly GCA_039519185.1 of Astragalus membranaceus. Lineage (NCBI taxonomy): Eukaryota > Viridiplantae > Streptophyta > Magnoliopsida > Fabales > Fabaceae > Astragalus > Astragalus membranaceus. Next base: position 32,663,830 of record CM076850.1, on the reverse strand, counting down.
GTACTCCTCTTTCTGTAATTCCTTCTTAATCTTATATTTTATTCTTTTGATGATGTGTGACTAATCTTCTAGGGTTAGGATGAGATGAATCTCTCCAAAACTATCATGTGAACCCTTGCTATGAATGATTCGATTATTATTCAGTTAAACAATTGTCTTTACCTCCATTCTTACCGCTTTACAATAAAATATGTTGTTGTATTGATTTAGGGTTTATGTTCACCATTGGAAAATGGGAATGTTCGCCTGATCTTGGGGTTTTAGGTCACGAACTTGATGATCATAGGAATATGGGATTGTGAATTCGTTAATTCTTAGGTTTAATGCTTTGTCTAATGGTGATTCACTTAAAGAATTAGGGTTTTCCATTAGATAAAAGGGGTTTTGAGGCAATAGATTGTCCTTAACCTATTAATTGAATTGAATCTGTTAAATTGCGTAATTAATTCGAAATTGATGGAAGGTTCATACATGATAGCATAGGGGAGAGGATTCGATTCCTAATCGCTTGGTTCTCTTATTTCTATTGCCAATATTCTGTTACGGTTACTATACAATACAATTCCATTTCAATTGTTTACGTCTAAGAATTACCACACTTGCTTGTTAATAATAACTCTCAATCCCTGTGGATTCGACTTGGTTCTTACGGTTTTACTATTACTTGCAACGATTCGGTACACTTGCCGAAATCCTAACAAGTTTTTGGCGCCGTTGCCAGGGAATTGTTGATTTCATTATCAACAAGGCAAATGAGTTAATTCTTAGTGATTTTTGTTTATATTTCCGTTTCTATTATTTTAATTCTGCTACCCAGTGACTTTATAGGACTTGTTGACGGTTTTTTTAGTGTTTCAGAGATTTGTTTATGCGGGGCAAGAATTCACAAGATTTGTTGTTTGACCCAGAGATTGAAAAGTCAGCAAAGGTAAACTGGAAGAAAACTAAGCTAGCAAAGCAACAAGCTCAGGGAGAGTCACAGGGCCACTCAGTTTCAAACTCTATTCAGGAGGATTCCTCAACACAAGAGCTAGTAATGGCGGAAAACCCACCACCAATTCCTCCAAGGCGCACTCTCGTGGACTTTAGGAGAAGAAATCAGGGCGCTCAAGCCTACACCTTCCAACCAGTGGGAGCTGTTTCATTTGACATCAAGTCTTCTGTTCTCACTGCCTTGAAATCAGAGGAGTTTTCAGGGTCAGAGGCGAAAGACCCCAACCAACACTTGTTCCAGTTCTATGAGATTTGTGGAACCACACACCCTCAGGGAGTTGATGAAAACTCCAATAAAATGCGACTGTTTTAATTCACCTCAACGGGTCGAGCAAAGGATTTGTTAAACACGATCCCAGCAGGAGCTGTCAATACTTGGAGCGATCTTGAAAATAAGTTCTTGGAAAGGTTCTTCCCAATCTCAAAGTTCATCAAGAAAAGGGCAGAAATCTCAAATTTTGAACAAGGGGATTCGGAATCCCTATACGATTCCTGGGAAAGATTTAAATTGTTATTAAAAAAATGTCCAGGGCATGGTATTGATGATTTTCTGCAGTTGCAAACTTTTTGTCATGGATTGCGACCTCATACTAGTATGATGTTAGATGCCTCGGCAGGAGGGTCATGGATTGCGACCTCAGACTAGGATGATCGTGGAGCCGTAGGTAAAAAGGGTATGTTGGAGTTGGACTCTAACAGTGTTGTGTTGCCCCAACAAAAGCTAATGTCTATGCAGATTGAAGCCCTTACTAAGCAATTAGCTACAGCTTGTGAAGTTGGTTCAAAAACTCAAGCAACTGCTCAAGCAGTGCAGACGGGTGGGTGCAACTATTGTGGTAGAGAACCCCACGAGGGTGATTGTGCGACTCATGGAGAAACTATTGAGCTGGCCAGTTATATGCGAAACTTTCAAAAGCAAGGTGGGAATCCATTTTCTAACACCTACAATCCGGGGTGGAAGAATCATCCCAACTTCTCTTGGAAGAATAATGTGGCCTCAGGTTCAAACCAACAGCAATCTCAAGCACCTGCTCAACAAGAGAAGAACCTTTCCCGTTTGGAATGCTTTGACACAGTTCTTGCAAATGACCAAGAACACTTTCCAATCCCAAGAACAAGCTATGAAGAATATGGAGAAAAACCATGAGGCTTCAATGAAGAACTTGGAGATTCAAATTGGTCAATTGTCGAAGCAGCTTGCTGAAACACCTAATAGTGGCTTTCCTGCTAGCAATATTGATAACCCTAAGAATGAGAGTTGCAAAGCTATTTCATCGAGGAGTGGTAAGGATTTGAACCCCGTTGAAGTGACCCAAACCAAGCCTAGAGAGGAGATTAGTGAAACTGAGATGTTGAGGGAGGAGTTGAAAAAGAAACATGAAGAGGTTGAAAATGAGTTGAGTGAAAAAGAAAAAGAAAAACAGAGTGAATAACATAAAAGTGAGATGAGAGAGAAGACCCAAGTGACCCCACCATATGTGAAGTTTGTAACACCCCCTTTCTACCCTTGTATATTAATTAAGAAAATCAGAGTTCAAAATTCATTTTCGATTTCACCACGAGGGTGTCACACATACGTCAAAATAAAACCTCAAGTCTCAAATAAAATAATACGTCGTCAAAGGTGCAATACATAGCACTCCACAATAGGGAGACCTCAAAACATCAAAAACTACGTAATAAAATCCAACGTCAACGCAGCGAAAAATAAATCAACCCATCAACAGTATAAAAATTCAAGTACATCAGCAAAACATCAAATACATCCCCCCTGGTGCTACGTATCAGAGCATGACGACTCGACTCAAGAAGTGAAGCTAAGGCATTCACTGGGGATCACCTGCACGTTACCAACACGGGGGTAACATTCAAACAGGAAAGGGTGAGCATCATTTCAATCCATATAATAGAAAATATGACAAGTACTAATCATAGGCTACGCACTAGAACAATCAGCATCCAAAACACTAAATATTCACATCACAGTCATCATTCACGTCACTTACAATAACTCATCTCATGTCATGTAGGTGTATGAAATGCAACCCACTCGCGGGCATATGCATGAGGTACCTTTTCACAAACGTCGCTTAGCCCTTAAGGCCTCATCGTCACTTAGCCACATGGGCCTCAAAAACGTCACTGGGTTTATGCATATGGGCATGAGACACTATGACATGCACCACTCACAAACACACTAATACACAAATACTCAAATCATAGTCAACTATGTGACCCGTCACTTACCGGTTTGCTCACAAGGAGCACAGCACCTGTCAAATTCACAATCAGCACACAACGTCACTTGGCCATTTAGACCTTAATATCACTTAGCCTTTCGGGCCTCAAACGTCACTGGGTTTTCATCGTCGCTTATACAATAAACATCATCAGCTCAAACAATAGCCACTGAGGGCAAAAACGTCATTTACTAGCCACCAAGGGCATCATCGTCATTTACACGTCATTATAATTAATATTAGCCACTAAGGGCAAAACAGTCATTTACACGTCATTATAAAATAATATGAGCCACTAAGGGCAAAACAGTCATTTAACTAGCCACTAGGGGCATTATCGTCAAAATCATCATTTGGACACTAAGTCGTTAAAATCACTGGTCGTACGCAAAAAGGGAATTTTTAAAGACACCCAAAACATCTTTTCATTTGTCACAGCAACGATCGCCGGGAACAGCCACCTGGGGCGCCCCAGCAACCTTCAGAAATAATAAGTTTTTATTTGTAAAAATGGGACACGCAGATGGACAACTGAAAATGCTTCACAACGCTTTTTCAATCGTTCAAAACGGATGTCTGGGTCAAAAAGATACAGCGAAAACAGTTTTCGAAAATATTTTGGGACATCCTGAAAACTGGCGCCATGGGCGCCCAGCGCCCAGGGCCTAGCAAAGTGCAACACACGCACGCACACACCCGGGCGCTCAGCGCCCAGCGCCTGGCGCCCAGCGCCTTGGCGCAACACACACGCACACGCGCACAGCCGGGCGCTCAGCGCCCAGCGCCTTGGTGCAACACACACACACGCGCATGGGCGCTCAGCGCCCAGCGCTGGCACCCAGCGCCCAGCGCCCAGCCACACAGAATCTGGCAACACCCAGCAACACACACAAGGCGCCTTAGGCGCCCTTGCAGCAACCAAAAACCACTATTTTTCCAGCAACTTTCAAAACACCAAAAATTGATTTTTAGCAATTTAACACACCAAAATTTTTATATTTTTCAGCACTCAAAATAGCACTTAATTTAATCAATTTCTCAAAAATTCCTTTGGGCACTATCATCACCATCACCTTGGCGCCCTAGGCGCCTATGCACACACCCTCCCAATTTGCGAAACCTCAAGCATTCCAACATACCAAATCATAATTTCATGAATACACAAATGCCACAAATCATCAAACAAACGAATAGGTCGCATTCACCTTAATGTTCAAATCCAACAATCAATTCGCATTTATATATATATATATATATATATATATATATATATATATATATATGTAGAAAATCAACATCAAAAACATATCAAGAACACATCAAGAAATCATGGCATGCATCAAGAATCTAGTCTAAACCCTAGATCTAGGACCTATCATGAGATCTATTAGATGGAAGGATAGAGCTCCCCTAACCTTTTTAAGAAGAAGAATTCGATGCCCTAGGATGCAGTCACCAACAGAACCTCAGCTACAATGGAGGTCTCTTCTCTCCTTGATCTTTGAAAATTCTCTTCTCCTTCTCCTCTTGGCCGCCCCTTGATCTCTCTCTTTCTCACGCTCCTCTCTAATTTTCTTTTGATTCGCAAAAACCAAACGGCCAACCCCTAGCTCCTCTCACAAATGCGCTAGGTTAGATTGGATCATGGGCCATGGGCTTCACTTAAGCCCAATCCATTCGAATGCACCTCCTCCTCCTAGCATCACACCACCCCTCAATTAAAACAATTCCAATAAATAATTAAAACCCAATTAAATAAAAGAAATACCTAAATACTTAATTACATAAATTAATTAAATATTTAGGGTGTTACAAAGTTGCCCTATCCAACTTTGAATAAGAAGAAAGAGAAAGAGGAGCAATTCACTAAGTTCATGGAGATCTTTTCCCGTCTCCAAATCGACATTCCTTTTGCAGAAGCTTTAGAGCAAATGCCCATTTATGCAAAGTTCATGAAGGAATTGTTGACCAAGAAGAGGAGATTCAAGGAAGATGAAACGGTGGCTCTAACCGAAGAGTGTAGTTCCATTATCCAAAGGAAGCTTCCTCCAAAGTTGAAAGATCCCGGAAGTTTCACCATACCTTGCACAATGGGTAACTTGACAATAGGCAAGGCTCTTTGTGATTTGGGAGCAAGCATTAATCTAATGCCCTTGTCTATGTTGAAGAAACATGGAGGAGGTGATCTATAAAGCACCCTTATGGAGTCTTGGAAGATGTTCTGGTAAGAGTTGATACATTTTTATTTCCTGTTGATTTTGTGATTCTTGACATGGAGGAAGATTCAGAGGTACCACTCCTCCTTGGTAGACCATTTTTAGCCACTGGGCGAGCCTTGATAGATGTACAACAAGGTAAGTTAATTCTAAGGTTCCAAGATGAGAAGGTGACTTTTAAAGTTTTCGAAGCTATGCGCCACCCGGATGACCAAGGTAAATGTTTTAGGGTGGATGTGATTGAAGACTCAGTGCAAGAAACCTTTAGACATGATTCACCCTCTCCTCCATTAGAGAAGGTAATTGTGAACTTTATTGAGGGGTACAACAGAGACTCGGTTGGAGGGTGCCTCGACTACAGGGTGTCTCGGCTGAGGCATCAACGGCCAAAGGCCAAAAGTAAGACATGGCCAAGGGGGGCTGTGGCTGAGGTGAGGAATACTTGCTAGGATCGCAAGTATTCAATGAACGTGGACATATAACGTTGGAGCGAATAAGGTTAATGAACAGAAGACTTCGTGGAAACAAGAATGACTAGGGTTTTACCCCACTAACCCGTGCTAGTGAGGTCGTGGAAGAGTGCACTCTGAGTTTGTAGGATTAGACTTAATGATGACCGTTGATCTTAATTAATCCAACGATGAGCATATGTAGGCCCGCATAGTGGCCAATGAAGGCTCATGTATATATATAGTAAAACTTCTACAATTTCAAAATACACATCAATCAATACACAAGTCTTTACTTTATTTGCCCTTTTCTATACCGTTGTCTTTATGTTTTTCTTAGTCTTGTAGATAATCCAAGCCACACGTCCCTCTCACACCTCACCTAACACTGTTAGGGAACCCATAGTCGAGGAACAGAGTTCCTTCCTCGACGCAATTGCTTGAAGAAAAGAGGAATCACACATTGTCCAAACCTCTGGCCGATTCCACGGCTAGGACTAAAGTGTTTGAGCAAAACACTCGTTTATCCTTCTATTTTTATTTTTCATTTTTTAATATATATATATATATATATATATATATATATATATATATAATAAAAAGCGAAAAATATAAATAAAAATATTAGTACTTAATTTAAATTTTAAAAAATAATGTATAATTTTATAATAATGGTAATTTTGTCATTTTGTATAATCTAAAAATTTAAAATCTATTGGAATTAAAAATTAAAATAAGTTTTAGTCAAAAAAAAATTAAAATAAGTCATTAGAAAATAAAAGTATTATTAAAATATCTAAAAATAGAAAATGAACTTAATTATTAAAATATGAAATATAGTTGTCACAAGAGTAGTTTTGTCACTAACATGTAATATATATCTTATCATTATTTATTAGCTTAGCTAATTAAATATATTAGAAAAAACACGTTATCTTTTTATAATTTTTTTTTTTTAAACAAAAAGGAAAGGAGCCTCGTTAAAACCTTCTGATGCAAAACCCTCCTTAGGGATAAAAACATCTAGAAGGAAAGAGTACTCCCTCCTATTTCATTAATAAACAAAAAACAAAAATACAAGAAACATGGGGGGACATATACCAAAACCCATGCGAACAAAAATAAAACATTATTGCCTGAAACGAAAATAAGGAAGGCCAATCCTATTACGGATAAAATCATCCTTAATGAAATAGGGAACCGAATTCCACCATTGGAAACCAGACAGGTTGATCCCATGAGACGCAAGCTTATCAGCACAGTGATTCCCTTCCCGAAAAATATGAGTGCAAGTGACAGTCATTGATTTGAGTAGACCCATGCAATTAAGCCAACGATTGCGAAGATTCCATGGCACAATTGAGTGAGACGAGAAAGCCATAACAGCAAGCTGAGAGTCACTCTCAATCCATAACCGATGCCAACCTTTTCTAAAAGCCACTTCAATGGCGACCATGACCCCGACAAGTTCAGCATGAAGCGCGTAATTTGTACCTAGAGGAAGCATAAAACAGCCAAGAGACTCAGCATTACTGTCGCGAAAGATACCCCCACAGGCAGCTAAACCAGGAGACCCCCTCGCAGCGCCATCAGTATTACACTTAACCCAAAAGGAAGGAGGAGACTGCCAGATAACCTCTATATTTGTAGGAGCCTTACGAGGCTTGCACTCAACCGAAAAACCCTTAAGAATCACAAAGTCCTGCATGGAGTTAGACGTGGAGCCCTTGCTGAGATTACCAGAAATGTTCACACTTGCCATGATCAAATTTTTCAGGTAAGTAGGCGAGATCTTCTTGTTGTCAAAACGAATCTGATTCCGAGAGAACCAAATAGCCCAAAAAACGTTAATAATCGCAGCGAAAACAACATCCTGAACTTGGTCCGACCAAGGGCGCAGACAGACGTCAAAAATCGTCTCCGGGGAGGAAACATCAATATTAAGAGAGAGCTTGCCACTAAGCCAATCCCAAAGCTGCTTAGCGAAAGAACACTCACAGAAAAGGTGCAAGGAAGACTCATAGTCCGCTTCACAGAGACTACACATGGAAACAGTACCACATCCACGGCTTCTGAGTTGGTCATCAGTTGGCATACGGTGATGGAGGATGCGCCACATAAGAAGAGACTTGGATGGAGGAATAACACTTCGCCAAATATTCTTGAACCACCTACTAGGTTGCCCAACAGGCCTGAAATAAAGATAAGCGGTTTTAAAAGTAAGCTTACCGTCGGTAGAGTTTTTCCAAATCAGCTGATCTTGAGAGTCAAATGAAGGCAGATCTTTGTCATGAAGGAGAGAAGCCAGCTGAGGAAAGATATTGGAAAGAGAAGCAGGGATACACCAGTGACCATTCTGAATGAAGTCACAAACACGGGCCTTGAGATAGAGCTGGCGATGCTCAGGGACATTAAGAAGATTTACAAGAGGGGCCGACAGCCAAGGATCAAGCCAAAAGTTGATACAGTCACCTTTAGCAATTTGCCAAATGCAGTTTTCTTGGATGGAGGAAAGATGATCACGCAAATGACCCCACAAAGAAGAACTGATATGATAAGAGATCGCAGTATTATTTCTGAAGACCCTAGATCTTAACAGAACAGCCCAGCTGTTCTGGGAAATGCTGAGCTCCCAGCTAAGCTTAAGACAGGCTGCCTTATTAGTGTCTTTGAGGGACCTGATCCCAAGACCTCCCTCAGCGGTTGGTCTACAAACCTTATGCCAAGCCACAGTAACCACTTTACGCTGATTGACGTCACCAGACCAAATGAAATTTCTAATCCAAGAATCCACAGTATTCAACAAAGATGAAGGCCATTTGTAAATCAGGAAGCTGTAAATTAACATACTTTGCACAACCGACTTGACCAGTTGCACTCTTCCGGCAATAGAGAGGAGGGAAGCTTTCCACGCTGATAACTTGGCTTTAATCTTGTCAGCGATTGGCATTAAATAAACAGCTTTTGGCTTACCTTTGAAAATTGGAATACCCAAGTATGTGAACGGCAACTGGCCAATAGAGAAGCCCAGGATATCGGCAATACGACGCTGTCGGGTATTGGGAATGGCGCCCAAATGAACTGTAGATTTGCTAGAGTTAACAATCTGACCAGAAGCTTCACCATACTTAGTAAAGAAGTTGAGGAGATTATGGAGATTTCTCTGCGAAGCTCTACAAAAAATCATGATGTCATCAGCATAAAGGGTATGAGAGGGAACCTGAGTACCTCTCGGACCATTGATTAACTGGAGGTCCCCATCCTGCACCAGCTTGGAGATGCCTCTGCTCAAAACCTCCTCAGCCAAGCAGAAAAGAAGGGGGGAGAGGGGATCCCCTTGACGAACACCCCGCTTGCAACTAAAGTACCCAGAGGGCTTGCCATTGACTGAGATCGAAAGCTTTGCAGAATGCAAAAGCACATTAACCCAATCGCAGAATTTACTATGAAAACCAAAAGCCTTGAGAACTCGCAGAAGGAAATTCCAATCCAAAGTGTCAAAAGCTTTTGTGACATCAACCTTAAGAGCCATATTACCACCAAAGGACCTGTTATTCAGCATATTAATGGCTTCAGAAGTTAAGCAGATGCAATCCGAAATGTTTCTACCTTGAATAAAACCACGTTGCTGAGATGAAACGATACGAGGAGCAATTCTGGAGAGACGGTCAGCAAGCACCTTAGTGATAATCTTAAACTTAAAGTTAGCAAGAGCGATAGGCCGGAACTTCTCAATACTGTCAGCACCATTGACTTTAGGAATAAGGACCACCAAATTAGAATTGAAATTCGGAAGCATCCATCCATGCTTGAAGAATTGCTGAACCGCGCTCACCATATCTTCAGCGATGATGTCCCAGTAATGCTGAAAAAAGAAAGCGCCAAAACCATCCGGGCCAGGGGCACCGTTAGGATTCATAGCAAAGATGGCCTGCTTAATCTCTTCCCTATTAGGAACGTTGGTGAGCATAGTATTCTCCTCCCCTGTAACAAGATTAGGGATAATCTCCTCCACCATACCATTATCAAGACATTGATTATTAGAGGCAAAAATATTCTCAAAATAATTAACAACATGAGATTCGATATCATTAGCAGAAGTAAGAAGAGCATCACCATTTTTGAGGGCAGTTATTTGCTTGGTAATATGTCTAATCCTGACCATCTGATGGAAGAATTTTGTGTTCCGATCACCATGCAAGTGCCAATTAAGTCTAGATTTTTCGAGCCAAAATTCCTCTTGGGAAGCTAAAGCTTGCTGCAGCTCAAGCTGAAGGGTTTTTTCTTGCTCATCCAACACCTCTGAGTAGCCAACATTATCAATCTGCGCTTGAATGTGATCTAGGGATGCATTCGCCACTTGCACCCGGAGATTAACGTCCCCAAAGACTTCTTTATTCCAAGCCTTAAGCTTTACCTTGAGATTTTTGAGCTTTTGATTGAGGACCACCATCGGGCAGCCAACAACAGGAGATTGCCAAGCCTCCTTAATCACATTCAGGCAGTCAGGGTGATTCGCCCAGGTGCGAAGGAATTTAAAAGAGGAGGGATGAGCACCATCTGTAATCTGAAGATCAAGCAGTAAAGGGAAATGATCAGATTTAGATTTAGTAAGAGTATAGCAGGAGATACCTGTATAAAAAGTAAAGCAAGCGTCATTGCAAATAGCCCGATCAAGCCTTTTCTCCGTGAAAGCCCTTCCTTTACGGCCATTAGACCAAGTGTATTGAGCACCCCTCGTCGGCAGATGAATCAAGTTATTCAGATTGGTCCAATTCTGAAACTCTTCGCAAGCAGTATTAGATGGAGTACCATTTCCCCTATACTCATGGCTGCCCAAAATCGCGTTCCAATCCCCAATAAAGCACCAAGGTATTTTATAAGTTTGCTGGAGAAGAGAGAGATCCTGCCAGAGAGATCGCCTACCCAGATAGCTACAAGAAGCATAGATTGCTGAAAAACCAACTGTAGTGTTATTAACCTCCACTGTAAAAGAAACATGCTGATCTGAGCTAGCGATAACAGTTGGATTGAAGTTGTCCTTACAGACACACCAGAGGTTAGGAATTAAAGCATTCCTGTCATTAGTAGCAAAGACTTTCATCCCAAAACGAGACCAATACCTGCGCGGAAAATCATCTAAAGAACACCAAGGTTCAGACACAAAAACAAAATCAGGCTTGTTAGAAGAACAAAGCTTTTTAAGTGCTAATCTTGTGGGGGGATTAGCAAGGCCCCTTGTATTCCAATATAGGCACTTCATTGAGCAAGGCTTTGAGATCCTGCCCTTGAACGGGTTGTAATTGGGGAGATAGCTTTCTTTTTCTGCCGCTGCTTTTGTTTTTTCTTCTGAGACTTAGTGCGAACTACCTCAAAGTCAGAGCCCTCATCAGACTGGGCATTTTCTTTTGCCAAGTTAACCTCCTCCTCAACTAAATCAGCCCAGGGCTGCTTAATGATGTCTAAATCATCAATCACAACTTGAGCAGCTTCTTGGTCAGCAACCACTTGGACTCGATTTCTATCAACCTCGAAGGCTGCTTCCATTTGAGAGTCACCAACTAGAACTGGATCCGGGGAATTCCCATTCTGCGCTAATGTTGGAGCTCTGCCACTTGGGGATCCTGTTTCAAAATGGTTAGAAATAAATCCAAGCAGGGGATTAATATCATCATGAGGTATGTTATTAGGGCCTCCAAACTGATTTGGGATTGTAATCTCTTCAATAGAGATGAGATCTCCGGAACGCTGCGAGTGATTATCTTTTTCCACTAGCTCTTCTGTAGAGGCTTCAATACCATCAACAGTGTCCTTTTGAAGATCACTACCTGCACCATTATCAATCGAGTTATCAACAACATTAGCACTAAATGTAGTCGTACCTTTAACCTGAGTTTCTTTCTCGGCATCATGTGTCTGCCTGTCACGAACATTAATTGCATCGAGGTCGTTCTTTCTCTTTGGCTCCCAAACTTGCCTATTGACCGTGGGTTGCGCACGAGGTTCCTGCTTACTTTGGGCTTGCTTACAATTGGAATAATTATGCCCAATAATATGACAATATGAGCAGAAATGTGGCAGCCTTTCATAAACTACTTCAACATAAAATGCGTAACCTTCACGCTCAACCATAATACGCTCCGGAAGATCTCCATTCAAATCAATATCAACAAGAACTCTTGCGAAGTGGCCAAATGTGCGATTCTTTGTGGCATCATCCAAAGCAATAGGACCCCCGATTGCCCCGGCAATCTCAAAAAGAGTGATTGGACGCCAGTATTCACGAGCCAATCCATGGATACGGACCCAACATTGAACATTGGTGTTGCGGATCCTGTTAGGATCAAAGTCTGGCGTCCATGCAAAGAGCCGAAGAAGACCCGGGTGCAACGACCATGTTCCAATTGCTTGAAGGCTACGCATCTCTTCGAACGATTGAAAGCAAAATTCGTAGTAGCCTTTTCCCAAAGAGACCATTGTCCAAGATCCAATGGATTTCCATTCTTGCAAAAGTTTAGCCCTTAAATCATTAATCTTTAGTGGAGAATCCCCCTTAGAAAGGGTGAGGCGGCCATGCAATACATTCTTGCACCCTTTGACTCCTTCTTGATATTCCGTTTCAGTGATCTTGATAGTAAGTGCATCACCTTTAATGCAAGGCTTTGGCAACTGATTTGGAGGAATCACGCACGAGTTTGTTAGCGCTGCAGCAAATGACTTGGTAGCGGTCACTGCCTGAGGCTGAGCCCGCGGCGCTGCTACCGGCGCTGAGTCGGCCATGCATGGCCACGGATAGAAGTCCATGGCATGTAGTACCGAAACAGCACCCAAGATCAATTACCAAACTGAACCAGAAAACAATCGCAGCAACCGATCCAAACCTATCCAGCAACAAGCACCAGAAAGAGCGCAGCAACCAAGTCCAGTAATAGCGCAGCAGGATCAGCCACCGCTCCAGCAAAGCACAGCACCAGGATCAGCAAAGCACAGCACCGACAGGAAGAAATAGCAACCGAACCTGTAAAGATAGCAACCGAACCTGGAGATCACGATATCTAGATCACAGCCACCGCTCCAGCAAAGCACAGCACAGATATGTAAACCATTGACTGATAACAGCTTTAGCATTTTGCACTTCCTTCTTCTTCCCCTGACGTCAAGAATCAAGATATGATTAAGAAAGCACAGCTTGGTAGTTAGTTCATCTACTTGGATATATTTTTACGAATTAGTTTTTGTTTGCTAAAATGACTGGTTTACATATTTTTTTATTGGCAACTAATGTATCATTCACGCGCAACGGAGATTCATTTAAGGGGTTGTCCACTCCTAATATATATTTTTCCATACGCATCGGCTAGGTATCGAACACAATATATGTTTAAAGGACCAAAATATCTACCATTGTGCCAAATCATGATGGATGTAACACGCCCTCTTTAGGTCACACATATCGTAGCCCAAAACATTTTTATAATTTGTTAGCCATTGACTGATAACAGCTTTAGCATTTTTAATGTTAATATCTTAATTTTGGAACTACAAATATTTAGCGCTTCACATTGTTGCACTTCCTTCTTCTTCCCCTGACGTCAAGAATCAAGATATGATTAAGAAAGCACAGCTTGGTAGTTAGTTCATCTACTTGGATATATTTTTACGAATTAGTTTTTGTTTGCTAAAATGACTGGTTTACATATTTTTTTATTGGCAAATGTTCGTGATTTAATTAGTTAGAGAGGGGGAAATTAACTGTTTGATTCTCTAACACTCTATGTTTTTTTTTGTAAACTAATGTATCATTCACGCGCAACGGAGATTCATTTAAGGGGTTGTCCACTCCTAATATATATTTTTCCATACGCATCGGCTAGGTATCGAACACAATATATGTTTAAAGGACCAAAATATCTACCATTGTGCCAAATCATGATGGATGTAACACGCCCTCTTTAGGTCACACATATCGTAGCCCAAAACATTTTTGTCAGTTAATTAAAATTAACACTTTTTGAAAATTTACTTTATGAAGTAGTTGCGGAAAATCTGATACTAATTTTAAATTCTAACATATAGGTAATGATAATACAACGACAAATCAAATGGCCTACAACTTTAAATTTTTCAAAAACTAGTAGTATACCCGTGCGTATGCATGGGCCATTCTTAAGTCAGAATTGGTTAACAAAAAATATAATAGAAATTAGTTTTGATTCTCAAATTGGGTGTATAAATCCGGAATATTGTTTTGTAAAGTAATTCAGAATAGTTAGGAATAATAATTTAAAAATGTTGTCAATAAAGATAAAATAAAGGGTAAAATATGTTTTTAGTCCCTACAAAATCGGCTCCTTTTAAGTTTAATCCCTACATTAACGAAATAGGCGTTTTGGTCCTCATCTTATTTTTCCGTTTTCAATTTTAGTCCCTCACGACTTTTAATAGCGCTTCAAAACTTTTAATAGCGCTTATAAAAGGTCAAAAAAGCGCTATTAAAAGTTTTGAAGCGCTATTAAAAGTCATGAGGGACTAAAATTAAAAACGACAAAATAAGATGAGGACCAAAACGCCTATTTCGTTAATGTAAGGACTAAACTTAGAAGGAGTCGATTTTGTAGGGACTAAAAACATATTTAACCCTAAAATAAATTAACAATCACGTTACCTTAAAAAACAAAGCCAATACAACTTCTGACATAACCATTGAATATGTAAGGATATTAGTGAAATTAGTGCAGCATGTGCACCCTTCGTTGTATATTTGTGTGACTTTAGAAGTAATTATGATTTAATTATGATTTTTGACGGATTTGGCAAAGGCTCACAAGTTACTCTTTCCATGGGGCCTCTTTTGTAATCTAGCCCATAGTTACTCTTTCTAATTAATTGCCTAAAGAAAAGGGAATCATTTGAGAGCTTACGTCGAATCGTTCGACTAACTTACCTGTTCGACAACAATCATAATTACTATTAAAATAAAACTCTAAATAACATATAATATTTTTCTATCGTAACAATTTTCTTGTTTCTATACGCAAATATTGGAAGATAACTCAATTGGCGAGGTAAGAGACATGAAAATACGTAAAGTTTAAATCTTGAAAACTAACATTCCCCCACCCCTAACAAATCACTAATCATTAATATTTGTTGTTTTATGTCCGGTCTTGCTATAAAGTCCTGGCTTCATCTGTTGCAGCAACTTCAAATCTTCAATGCCTAATGAAAGTGGTTTATCTAATTATAAAGCTATTTGGAATACCGTCGTTCTATCGAAAATTTTAATTTTTGGGTGGATATTGATTAATAACTCTTTAACGGTGTGTGGCTTGTTGTTGAGGCGCCATATCATTCATACGGAGGAGGGGTCTATGTGTGCTTTCTGTAATACTTATAGGGAGGAGGCGAAACACTCATTCTTGGAGTGCAACATCTCTTAGAGGGTTTGGAGTGAGGTAGGTCGATGCATGGCTAGACATCCAGTTACTAGTCTCTCATGATATTCATCAGCACTTCCTGTTGTCTGGAGAATTTTGCATCAGCAAAATGGCAAAGAAGGTAAAATACTTACTCTGGTTGACGAGTTATTGATGCCTCTGGTTAGCTCGAAATGGCGTGTGCTTTAGACATGAAGTTGCCAAGATTGAATCGATTGTAGCTCATATAAATTATTTATCTTGGTGCTGGTTTGTATTCGGGGTGGGTAGAAACTCTAGTTTGCCACCGCCACTGTGGTGGAATAACGCACTTAACTGTATCAACAACTTTTGAATCCACCCTGTATTTGTGAGTTTGAACATCCCTATTGCTCTATTCAATGAAACATTCCGTATCGGGAAAAAAAAACCACTAATATTTCACTAGTGCAAAAAAGGGATTTAAAGTCAGGCGAAAAGGGGATTTAAAGTCAGGCGTCCGCTTGACTTTTATTAAGTCGACTTTGTATGTCAGGAGTTTTAAAGTCAAGCGATAGCCTGACTTCGTAAGTCTGATTTAAAGTCAAGCATTTATTTCGCCTGATTTCGTAAGTCTGTTTTAAAGTCAAGCATTTATTTTGCCCAACTTCGTAAGTCTGTTTTAAAGTCAAGCATTTATTATTGCCTGACTTCGTAAGTATGATTTAAAGTCAAGCATTTTATTCTTGCCTGACTTCGTAAGTATGATTTAAAGTCAAGCATTTTATTCTTGTCTGACTTCGTAAGTATGATTTAAAGTCAAGCATTATTGCGCCTGACCTTAAAAGTTTTTTTTTTTTCAAATTTTGGTTTAATCTATACACCCTGGTTATACAAATTATTGCGCCTGACCTAGTAAGTTACTCGAAGGATTTGGCAAAAGCTCACAAGTTACTCTTTCCATGGGGCCTCTTTTGTAATCTAGCCCATAGTTACTCTTTCTAATTAATTGCCTAAAGAAAAGGGAATCATTTGAGAGCTTACGTCGAATCGTTCGACTAACTTACCTGTTCGACAACAATCATAATTACTAGTAAATTCACACATGATTGATTGGAGTATGTTGACGATGTAAAACCTTTTCCTACTGATAGTGTATAAAATAAAACTCTAAATAACATATAATATTTTTTATAGAACAAATAATGTTTTTCTATCGTAACAATTTTCTTGTTTCAATACGCAAATATTAGTCCCTAGAAAATAACTCCATCGGCGAGCTAAGGGACATGAAAGATACGTAGAGTTTAAATCTTGGAAACTATCATTCCCCCACCCTTAACAAATCACTAACCACTAATATTTGTTGTTTTCTGTCCGGTCTTGTTATAAAATTCTGGTTTCATCTGTTGCAGCAACTTCAATGCCTAATGACAGTGGTTTCCCAAATTATAAAGCTATTTGGAATATCGCCATTCCATCGAAAGTTTTGATTTTTGGGTAGATATTGATTAATAACTCTTTACCGATGTGTGTCTTGTTGTTGAGGCGCCATATCATTCATACGGAGGAGGCCAGGGTCTGTGTGTTCTTTCTGTAATACTTATAGGGAGGAGGCGCAACACTTATTCTTGGAATGCAACATCTCTTAGAGGGTTTGGAGTGAGGTAGGTCGATGCATGGCTAGACATCCAGTTACCAGTCTCTCATGATATTCATCAGCACTTCCTATTGTTTGGAGAATTTTGCATCGGCAAAAAGGCAAAGAAGGTAAAATACTTACTCTGGTTGACGACTTATTGGGCCTCTGGTTAGCTTGAAATGGCGTGTGCTTTAGACAGGAAGTTGCCAAGATTGAATCGATTGTAGCTGATATAAAGTATTTATCTTGGTACTGGTTTGTATTCGGGGTGGGTAGAAACTCTAGTTTGTCACCGCCGTTGTGGTGGAATAACGCACTTAACTTTATCAACAACTTTTGAATCCACCCTGTATTTGTGAGTTTGAACATCCCTAATTCTCTAATCAATGAAATATTCCTTATCGAAAAAAAAAACGACTTATATTTGCCTATAAAAAAATATGCAAATATTATTTACATTCCTATTATATTTTTTTTACAAAACTTTTCTTATTATATTGTTTTTTTTTTATAATTGTCTTATTATATTGTTGAATCAAATCAATTAGAATGGTTTGAAATTCTACGAACACGTCATTGAGCGATTTAATTGCTTGAACTTTGAAAATGTTTCAATTTTGTTTTACAAAAAAGTGCTGAGTCAAGATAGTGGCATTGAGGAAATATTTTACTAATGGTTGATACATTTGACAAGAAACCATGCATTACTTGTGCAGTTGTGTGTTTTATATATATGCATATCACGATATAATTAAACAACAACCACGAGTTAATTATTTATGGACAAAATGTTCAATATTATTAAATTTTTTCAATGAGGTATAAACTTTGTCAACTCTACATGATGAGATGCGTACCACCATGCATACCACGATAGAGTTAAACAACGGGCAGCCCGGGAAACACTACAAATTGCAATGCTTACATAACTGTCAAAGTACTCGTTGAAAGGAGATCTTTCCGAGCAGACCTGAAGTGGTTGCGATTGTGTAGTTCTTCGAGATGCGGTGAAGTGCAATGGAGGGAGGGACAAAATCACAAAAATTACCATATTTTTTTGAGCAATATTAGAGTAATGAACTTAAACAAATGGACTTGTTGCTGTTATTTTATCGCCTTAGACTAATAAACTTGGTTAAGGTAACTAAACAATATATTATTAGTGTAGCTATTATATCTATATCTATATCTATATCTATATATATATATATATATTATTTTTGGGGTAGCAGCTTATCGATTCATACACAACCCTCCGCCCTTGGGGGTGTACCTGCAAATACTCTAAGGCCAAAGTTAGAGAGAGAGAGAGAGAGAGAGAGAGAGAGAGAGAGAGAGAGAGAGAGAGAGAGAGAGAGAGAGAGAGAGATAGAGGTAAGTAATGAATAAAAAGAACCTGATTCCAAAGCGAGTTTGTATATTCATAGCTCATGTTGATGTGGCAGATTCAATTATGCTGTTATAGCCGAGCCAAGGATTGATATCGGTTATACAATATGGTTGGGCCGAGCTTGGCCATTTGATATGTGATACGCGCGTGGTGCTCGAATATGGGGTGCTTAATGAACTTCAATGCGAAGCCCAATTCGGACTGAGACTGGCCCGGTTTGGAACAGTTGACCCCTAAGCTGAAGTCGTTTTCGAGGAGTATGGGGTTGGCTTGAGTTCGGCTATTCTGTTTACTTCATAACTTCGCTGGTCTGTATTCCAATGGATTTTGTCACCAAAAATCTGATCTTTGAGCCAATGTGTCTTCCCCCAGTGCTTTGAGGATATTTGTAGGTTGTTGTGTGGTTGACGATGTAATGTCATGGTAGGAATTTGGCACATTGACGTGCTTTTAATGAAACAGCGCGCTGTCTCCAGAAGTGTAAGTGGGTTTTAAATTCCTCTAGAGTCATGTTGGATGGGCCTCGCCTGCTGGACCTTTTTCTCCACCTCTATATAAGAGATAGGGTATTCAGTTCTCGCACTTTGCAAACTTTGGAGAGTTAGAGCAATTTTGTGTGCCTTGCTTTCTTCGTCGAGTGCTTGATTTTTTAGATCGAGAGGTTGAAGTTTCCAAAAGACTTCTTTAAATTTCTGGTCGGGGAGTTGAATTTCCGCTTCTATTTTCTGATTCTGAAGATAATACTTAGGTATCTCCTCAAATCTTTAGTTTTCTCATTTGGCTTGGTATGAGGCACCACGGATCCACGACAAAAGAGTCAGTTGTGCTGTCTTCAGGTTATGCTTTGCCTGTGCCCCTATCTCCCTCGCTAGTACTTTATTTGGGAAAGAATTTGGTAGGGAGTTTGTTTGTGTCGTATTTAGCCACTAACTCCCGAGAGGAAATTATAGAGATCGCTTCCCTCTTGGCACGGGTTGGGGTCAAGGTTCCACAATCTCGACTTTGTGGACAGTAGGGACCCCCCGCCCCAACGGCTAGTTTAGTATAGCTAAACTTTAGCTGGTTAATTTTGAAATTAAAGGGAATGGTTTGGGTTTTTGATTAAAAACCAACATCCTCCCTTATGTCGAGCGGAGGAGTTGGAGAAAAAATTGGCCAAGCTCGAGGGCGAGGACACAAAGAGTTTGGAGGTCAAAGTTTACAAGCAAGATATGAAGTTCGCTGAGGTCTTCAAGCTGAATTAAGGCACTGCCTGTTCGATTCTGCGAAGAGGTCTTCAAGCTGAATTAAGGCTTCGTCTATTCGATTGTGGGAAGAGGCCTTCAATCCAAAGTGACATTTGATTGGACATTTATACTTGTGTTGGTGTCCCGAGATCTCTACACTGGGTTAGTCATAAGTGCAATATAAAGTGGGGGAAATATGTAGTTTGGAACACTTGTTTTGTTACTATTCATGAATGATATAAGTGTCCAAACAGTAATATCTTTCCAATTTTGAGGCATTCGAAAATCTTAGAATTGCTTCCCCATTCGGAGTTTATAGTTTGTACGCGTCGTTGTCAGTCTTTGAGCTAACCTGCTAAGGGCATCCTCATATCGGTAAGAGCTTCTCTTGAGCTGCGTTGTTTGGGATGACGTCAGTTTCGTGTAATACCAGCGCATCAGTTTCGAAAGCTGTTGGAACCACCACTCGGTTCCAACGAGCGATTATATTACTTTAGAAAAACCTCATTAAAGGATGCTTCCCCTCTTGTTTCATCAACGAGGTCAAGTTCTTCCTGCACTAAAAACCTTTTTAGCAATACTACCATTTTATCTAAACTCCTAGCTTCTTAGGACGACTTCACCTCAAGCCTCTAAGAAAACAAACATCCACTACCGGGACAAATACAAGTTTGAATGATAAAGATCACTACACTTCCAACTAAAATGTTTTACAATCAAAAGCCATAGGAAAATATGATAGTGTTTTCTATTTTCTCTTGTCTTCAACCGAGTTGCTTCAATTGATATTTCCATTTACAAGTGCAGAAGCTTTCTTCTTGATGTAGTGATTGAGCGATGCTTAATAGATTGAATTGCTTGATTTGAACTAGCTTCGTTAACTTCTCTGAGAAACGTTTTACACATTTAATAGATAGATAAGAGTTATAGACGTTGATATTGGTTTAGAGATAAAAATAAATCCGTTTAGATTACGGTTTCTTGTCGAGAAACAACCGCGTTAAATGCATTCAGGTCCACTACTACAAAAATCAAAATTAAAGAGGGAGGAAAGCCGTCACTAAACCATCAAAAATCCGTCACTAACGATTTTAGCGACGAAATTTGTGACGAACCCAGATTCGTAACTAATTTTGGCGTCACTAAATTTTTAGCGAGGGATTTTGAAAATCCGTCGCTAATAGAGAGGGAAAAATTCTCTCTCTATTAGCCACAGAAATATCCCTCTCTACTAGCGACAGATTTTTCCCTCTCTATTTGTTCTGGAGTCAAGTAGAGGGTCCCATTAGTAAAACCAGGAGGTGCACTTAGCAAGTCATATGGATCAGCCCAACCAATTCAGGCCATATCCACCTCATGCGAGCCCAACATGCTTGGACGGTCAAGATCGACTCTACCCATCCGACGATCCACAAGAGGGCACAATTTCCTATAAATACAGGCAAACTTTGCCCTTACAAAGGTTGAATCTCTAATCCTTAGTACCTTCTCTCTTATATTCTATATACTGACTTGAGTGTCGGAGTGGCTTGCAGGTACCCCCCTACCAACAGCAGACGACCAAAAAGCTGCTCGGTACAGAACATTGGCGACCACAGTTGGAGATTTCTATCTTTCACATCATCACTCGAACTTTTCTCTTGCTACTCCATGGCTCCCAGAGGCAGACCCCGGGTTCAGAGCATTGCCATACCCGCACCCCGACCGGAGGGTACCCCCGAGGGCAACGTCTTGACTATACAGGACGAGGGCACCAGTCGACCTGTCCAGCCCTCTAACGTGAATCAGCTTTTAGACCCCCTGGCCAGTCGCACTCAAGCTATGTTGGAACAGGAAGCGCGACTGAGGGAGGTTGAAAGCTGGGTGACCGCCCTGCCAGAACATCCTCCAGTCAGCAGGTTGACAATCCCTCCAACGGTAGTGACCTCAAGGCGACGCCGGTCCCCACCTCGGAGACGTCATGTACATCGCTCTCCCCCAGGCGACGCAGGCATTGGGAATCAGGCTCACCCCCAGGGACCCATCGCCCTCAAGACACCCACTCCAGCGCCTCCTCACACGCGTCACCTAACGCTCAGGAGAGGTCGAGGAGCCGGGTTGCCACCCGCAGAAGGCACCACCGGGATTCTCCATCGAGGAGATCCCTCGAGCGACAGAGGTATCAGGAGCTGGGCTATGAAGACACCTCCCCCCGAAACTCAAGAGGGTTTTCAGAGGAGGGGCCGTTTACGAGAAGGGTAGACGAATGCCAAATCCCAAGGGCCTTGGAAAAGCTGTCGAATCTCAAGATGTACGACGGGACTGGAGATCCGGACGGTCATCTGAGACACTTCTCCCTAATGATGCGCTACAGGGGCGCTAGGGAACCCGTCCACTGCAAAATCTTCCCCCTCACTCTCGAGGATTCCGCATTAGAGTGGTTCCAGGAGCTTAGGCTGAACTCTATATCCTCATGGGGGTAGCTGGCGAGAATGTTCACGGCTCGCTTCACTGCCTCCCGGCTAAAGCCCAAATGTGAGGAAGTACTGAGAGCCATCAGGCAGCATAACCACGAGACACTGAGGGAGTATATTGAGCGCTTCAATAAAGAAGCTTCGGGCGTTCGAAGTTTGGTGGACAGGCAAAGATTGTTCTGGATGAAAGACGGGTTGAAAAAGGGAAGTTTGATCCAGGTCGATGTAGGCATCAACAAGCCTAGGAACTTGGGCGAGTCCCTTCGGAGATCCCAGAAATACATGAATTATGAGGAGGATGATATGGCTTACCGCGAGGCAGTCAAAGCGGGGGGCGACAGGGAACCCACCCAGGAGGTACGCCGGCAAAAGGTAACAGGAGGCGTACACCGTGAGGGCCGCCCCCCAAGATCCTCAGGCCTTACTCCCCTCATCGCCTCAAGGGCGCAGATCCTGGCTGAATGTGCCAACGCGGAATTCAAAGACATTAAGAGGCCAGAGCCTTTGGTGTTGAAAGAGGGCCAAAACCCCTCGAAGAAATGGTGCCGCTACCATCAAAGTGGAGGCCACGACACCAATGGCTGCCGAGCACTGAAGGATGATATTGAGAAGCTGATCCAGAGAGGAAAGCTGACACAATACGTGAAGAAGGAGGGGGAACCGAGTGGCTCACGCAAAAGAGCCTGATCCCCCGAAGGTAGATACCGGTCCCCTAGGAAGGGGAAGGCCCCAATCGGCGAGAGGGTCGAAAATAGCGCTGATGAATCGACCGATGGACAGGACACCCAGAGGCCCAAAGAAATACCAGTGGCCATGGTGATCCATGGGAGAAACCCCCATGATAACTGGGGTTCAAACAAATCAATGAAGAGGAAGTGGAAGGAGATCCTCAGCATTGCGTCAACCTCAGTCGCCAGGAAGGGGCCAACCAGACCGCCCCTATCCTTCGACGACAATGATCTGCTCTACGGGAAACCGAACAAACACGTCCCACTAATCATCACTGCCATTATCGCCAACGTCGAGGTAAGAAGGATCCTGGTTGACCAGGGAAGTGCAGTAGATATCATCTTCAAGGACCTGCTGCAAGTGCTGAGTATCTCCCCCGATGACCTGACTCCATTCCAGGGAGCGGACCTAACCGGGTTTAATGGATCAAAGACTAAGCCACTCGGCCACCTAGAGCTGATGGTCACCTACGGAAACTCCGATGACAAACCGCAGTTGTTCAAAACTGTGAAAACACCTTTCCTGGTTCTCCCATGCAAATCAGTCTACCAGTGCATCATTGGGAGGCCCACGTTGGGAAAATTGGAGGCGGTCACCTCAACGGTCCATTTGAAAATGAAGTTCTACACTATGGAGAATGAGGTGGTAACCCTCCAGGCGGACCTGGGAGCAGCACGCAGATGTTTCTATATGAGCGTTAAAAATGAGAAGGAGACCGCCAAGCCAAGAGGCTCGGGTAAGGGGTTCGGAGAAGAAGCTGAGGTGAATCTGACAGACTGAGATGCCAGAAGTAACTCCAGTAGTGAAGAAGAAGCGGAAAGCCGACTCAAAACCAAGGGGACAGAAGAGGATGCGAAGAAGTTCGAAGCAGATGAAGAATGTCCTCACCTCCTTGAGGAGGTTAGAAAGAAGCTCACCATCCACCCCGGGGAGAACGGGGATCTATTCCTCAATTCGGCAGCTGGCTCATAGTTCCAATGCATAGAGCGTTTTCTTTAAAACAGTTGGTTGTTTAAGTTTAACACGTCTACTTTAAGAAGCTGGATGTTTAGGTTTAACACGTCAAAACAATTTACAACACGCACGCGAGGGAATTAAACCTTACTATTCACGGTTCAAGATGTTATTTCGCAAATCACGGTTTTCGCTCCAGCACCATACAAAAAACCAAGAAAAACTGGTGCCCGATACAGAAGCAGCCAGCGCCCAGGAGGGCGCCTGGTAGGGCGCCTATAAGGAGCAACCAGCGCCCATGAGGGCGCCTGGCAAGAAGCACTCTAAAAGCCAAGTCCCGACTCAAACAACAGGGGATCAGGCAACCAGGCAGAACCAAGCGCGAGCCAACCTGCTCGGTTCACGAAGCGGCATATTGAAAAGGTCGCAACCTCTAATGGGTGAGATATATTCGGACAGATTCTGATAAACTCCTGTTAGAGTCCCTAGATGGGCGAAGCGGCGTCGCAAGATGTCACAACCTCGAAGCGGCATATCGAAAAGGTCGCAACCTCTAATGGGTGAGTTAAATTCGGACAGATTCTGATAAACTCCTGTTAGAGTCCCTAGATGGGCGAAGTGGCGTCGCAAGATGTCACAACCTCGAAGTGGCATATCGAAAAGGTCGCAACCTCTAATGGGTGAGTTAAATTCGGACAGATTCTGATAAACTCTTGTTAGAGTCCCTAGATGGGCGAAGTGGCGTCGCAAGATGTCACAACCTCAAAGCGGCATATCGAAAAGGTCGCAACCTCTGATGGGTGAGTTAAGTTCGGACAGACTCTGATAAACTCCTGTCAGAGTCCCTAGACGGGCGAAGCGGCATCGCAAATGTCGCAACCTCTAATGGGTGAGTTAAATTCAGACAGATTCTGATAAACTCCTGTTAGAGTCCCTAGATGGGCGAAGTGGCGTCGCAAGATGTCACAACCTCTAGTGAGGAATTTAAATCGGACCGATTCTGATAAGCTCCTGACGGAGATAACATTGCCACGAGACGATAGGAGGCGATACGTTCAGAAGCGTGAAAAATAGGCAAGATAAAGGAAACATGGATATAACGTAAAATCATCAGTCAAGCTCCATAAAACAAACATACAACGAATTCCGACAGGATAACAAGAAATCACAAGTCAAGAACAACTGAACTCCTAGATGAAACATCATGGGGCAATGACATCGAAGTCAACCCCGTTGGGGTTGTATCTAACAATCCTCCCATCTGCAGCCTCATGGTCAAACCGGAAGATGCTCGACTCAAGAACTGCATCCGGGTACATGCACTGAACATGACTTATCGCTTTATCGTAAGCAGCATGGGAGAAGTCCATGGCTTGCCCGGCCATCTCCTGCACCCTTTCCTCAGCCACATCTCTCTGTTTCTTCACACTGTCCAATTAAGATTGAAGCTCCTCCATCCGCTTCTGATAGTGACCAGCAGTGTCTCGTGCCCGACGAGCAGATCCCAGTGCTTCGTGTACATCCACCTGAAGCCGGCTTATATCCAAGAGAAGCCGATCCATTTCCTCGATCACCCCTGCACAAAGCGAGAAGCAAACACGACAAAGCTTAGAACCAACATCACCAGCGCCCATGAGGGCACCTGGCAAAGCACCTCCAGGAAAGCAGCCAGCGCCTAGGAGGGCGCCAGACAGGGCACCAAGGTCGAAACAAGCGGCGCGCATGAGAGCGCCAGACAGGGGTGGTGGCCCATGCGGGTTTGATGAATACCGTAAGAAATAACTCAAGAGGATTACCTGAACGAGATCCGCACTTCTTCTCAGCTTCCCACTTCGCATGCAGGCCTTCCCCAATCTTAACCATGTGCGCGGCAAGTGCGAAAGGATGCTCACAGAAATGATCACGCTCTTCGGGGGAGAAGACAATTTCACCCTCGTCGTCAGCAGGAGGAGGAAGCCCAACCGGAGAGGGACAAAAAGCAGAGGGAGGTCCCTGAGAACAACTCCTCTGGCGTTTGGACTGACTCTGAGTCCCTTGGATGCTGGAATCGACTGGAACCTTCGGCACCCCGGAAGCATCCTTTCCAGCACGGCTTGGCGCTCCTAAACTGAGGCGAGGTCCCATAGAGGGACGCACTGGGACAGATACAGTAGGAGCTGGGCTCTTGACCTCGGTAAGTTCGACATCCAAAGGTCTCCTCCGTCCGGCCAAAGAGGCTAATTCATTGAAAGAAAGCGGAGCGGCCACCTTATCTGCAGAGCAACAAAGTAGCGAATCAGCAACATAAGTAAATAATTCATCAAAAGACAAATAAAGATACATCAAGACCTAACAAGCAACCTAAGAGCTCGGAAGCTTCATGAACCGTAGAGGCCTTGGAAAGCTCACTACACGAAAACTTTTGTGGCACAGTGGACAAGCCACCGACGATCTTCCTCAGCATGCCCAAAGTCCTCTGCTCAAAATCAGACAACTCAGATGGGAGGATGCGATAAGACCGAGAGGTGCGGTCAGCATCGACATTACATCACCCAAGGCGAAACTTATCCCTAACCAGACGCCCTTGTTCATCAAAGAAGCCCATGCTGTCGACGGCCTTCTCACTAGAAGGAACGAGGTCGAAGTACTTGAACTTACAATCATGCTGGTTATCTGAGTACACTTGAAAGAAAGCATAGTTTGTCCGACACTTCAAGTACACAAACTCGTAACGAATGACGCCATCTGAAGTATCTCGACGACGCTGCACCTCGAAGATAACCATAAAAACCCTCAAGCTGCATCTTCTTCGAAGGACTCTCATCACCAGTTCGAAACACTTCACAAAACACCACGAATTTGGGTGGAGCTGAGGGGGAGCTATCTTAAGGTGATTCATAAATTCCAGTTGGAAGGGTGTAAAGAATGGGGAAACCCGCACCTTGTAAACCACACTGTGAAACATCATGAATTTTCTACCGTCAGGGACTCTACACACCCTGTCTTGGGGGTCAACCACCTCAACCCGCCAGTCTCCTCCCAACACATCTTGCAGATAGCGGGGAGGCTCTTTTCCTGGAAGGTAGACGCTCCTGGTAGAACAAACCATACGAGCAACCCAATCATAACTACAACCACCAATCTCCACCACTTCATGCTCAAGCGGCCGATCATCATCAGAAGAAGTCTCCACAAAGCCAAGGGGGCCAGCCCCCTCCGAAGGCACGGTATCACCAGCCCCCTCTTCGAAGTCGTCAGCTTGACTCTTAGCCAGGTGAGCGGTAGGGTGTATTCGAGCTGTCTTCTTTGTCCTTGCCATCTCTCAACCTACGGGACAGGGGGCAAAACAAACAGTCACGAGACAGGCAGGAAAACTTAGGGACAACCCCCCTCCCCCGAGATTGGAGACTTTGCAAGACAAGACATACTCAAAAGAACAAAGAAACTAGAAAGATAAACTGAAAGTTCGCACGGAAGTTACCTCAGTAAGTCAGAAGCCGCAAAGACTAGCGGGAACGTTAATAGAGGATGATAAGAGCAGCTCCCCTTAACACCAAGCAATCCCTGAAAATTCATAGGTGAGAAGGCAGGTTAAAAATCAGGAGAAAACGGCAAAAATAAAACAGAGTGCTAAGCACACGCCCACACAAAACCAGCGCACATAGGGGCGCCCGGCAGGGTGCCAAATAAGGCAGCCAGCGCCCATGAGGGCGCCTGGCAGGGCGCCAGTCAAGGCAGCCAGCGCCCAGAAGGGCGCCAATAAGGCAGCCAGCGCCCATGAGGGCGCCTGGCAGGGTGCCAGTCACGGCAGCCAGCGCCCATGAGGGTGCCTGGCAGAAGGGCACTGTCAACAACGTAAACAAAACGGGAATGAACAACAAACACTTACCAAGAAGAAGAGACGTTGAAACAAGTGGACTCTACTCCCTCCTCCTCTTTTTAAGGAGGCTCTAGGTTGGTGACTTGCTCCCTACTCTTTCCTCCTCCTTGAAGTAGGCGCTGGGTTGGTGACTTGGTCCCTACTCCTTCGTCCTCCCTAAAGAAAGCGCTCCATGAAAGTGTGGACCACAGGACAAAATACCCGCCTATTTATAGGAGTTAGCATTTCACCCCACACCGCGGATCCGGCAAAACAACTTGGCCCATATCCATGACGTAGAAGCCCAATACGCCTGTCACCTTAAGACATGCTCAAAAACACAAAAAAGACAAGATGAGCAGTGAAAAAGAAAGCAAAGTGCCAAGCACCCGTCTACACAACCAGCGCCCATGAGGGCGCCTGGCAGGGCGCCAATGAGGCAGCCAGCGCCCATGAGGGCGCCTGGCAGGGCGCCAGTCAAGGCAGCCAGCGCCCAGGAGGGCGCCAGTCAGGAGCAGCCAGCGCCCAAGTGGGCGCCTGGCAAGGGCAAGCAGCGCCCAGCAGAGGGGCGCCTGGCAGGGGGCAGTCGGAAAGCAGACCCTTCGCGGCAGGGTGGTCAACCCTATGCAGTAAGACGCCCACGAGAGCACCGAACCTTGACCCGCCAAATCTGCTCCATGATAGGCCATCCAGCACACGCTAGGAGGGAACGACGCCCAAGGCACCCAAGAGGGCGCCAACCTCAGAGCGTTTGACACAAAGCGACGCCAACACCAGGATACGTCACCTTAGCTTGGTACCAGGTACAAGAATTACACCGAAGGAGGTGTGAGTCACGGTCGCGACCAAATAATCTTGAACGACCCGTCAAGACAAATGAAGCAACGCTCACAAAAAATTTCTCCTATGACAGAACCCGGCCCTACAAAGGCAGTGTCCCACATAACCTTACGGAGCCAGCAAACTGACAAAAAAACCTTAAAGCCAAGACCATCCATCGGTGATCCACAAGAGGGCACGATTTCCTATAAATACAGGCAAACTTTGCCCTTACAAAGGTTGAATCTCTAATCCTTAGTACCTTCACTCTTATATTCTATATACTGACTTGAGCGTCGGAGTGGCTTGCAGGTACCCCCCCGGGCGCTCATTGACCTTCGGTCAGGACAACAAGAGACCTACCAACAGCAGACGACCAAAAAGATGCTCGGTACAAAACACTATTAGTGACGGATTTTTCCCTCTCTATTAGAGAGGGAAAAATCTGTCACTAATAGAGAGGGAGAAATCCGTCACTAAACTTAAAAGTACTACAAACACAAAATTTCACCAATTCATTACTTGAAGTTATATAAATGTCTTAAAAGTACTACATGTTTCTCAATGTGATTAAAAACGACTCCACCGGTGATCGAACCCAGAATCTTTGGTTCCGTAGACCAGCGCCTTATCCATTGGGCCATGGAGTCAGATTTCAAGTTTTAGGCATTAACCACACATGAGACCAACAAATCTAGACCTTAAAACTTGCGCAGATTATATTAAATGAGCAGATCACAAAATCATGATAAAGCTAAGAAATAGAAAATTGCTATATGCACCTTAAACATTTAATTTAGTTGGCATCCCAACTTACAACTTATAATTTCCTAATTTCGTATTTTAAATTTCATTATATAGAATAGAATATTGACCACAGAGAATAGTCAAATAGTATGTAGTTATGTACAGAATGAAGAAACAAGGAACACACCCATCCACCTGCTTCTCTGATTCTTTTGATTTCTGGAAGAGAAGTCTTGTTGTTTCCATATGGAAGGTGAGGACTAGTCAGCAATTCTGGTTTTCCAGATCTGCATAGAACCTACAACAAATAAAGAGCTTAAATAGAATTCATCTGATTTCATTTTGAAGACATTGAATCTACTAGATATCCTAATTTAATGATAGCTTTTTTCCTTGGTAATAAATCTCTTAAACAGAAAAGAATATAAAAAAGCAAACTTTTTTTGCAACAAAAGTTGGAGTTAGTTGTATCGTCTCAGGGTACAATAAGGATGAAAAATGCATACCACAGATGAGTCACCCATTTGTGAAATTAGCAGCTTATCATCTCCTATTAACATTACAGTTGTTGTAGCACCTGATTCGTCCTCCTCGCTATTCATTTCAAGCCTTAAGAAACAAAATACTGTCTAAACATTCAATGTAAACATACCAAATCTAGAACCACAAGGAAACTATTTAATTTGGAGATTATATCATTGTAGACACATTGTATTGACTTACCATTTAGACAACCTGTGTCAGCCTTGACAAATGCCTCCTAATGTTTCTTTAACAGCTTCAAAATCTTTCTCAGCTAATAATAGCCCACCTTGCAGTGCTTCAAGACACTCCTTGTACAGCTCATCCCTGTGGTTGGCAGAAGAATTTACATTAAGTTTTATATCAAACTAATTTTCATAATAAAACATTTAAACATAAATTACCTCACTTTCATTCTAAGTAGGAGCTCATTTACACTTTGACAACCATAAAACCTAGTCAAAGTGTACTTACATCATCGTCAGAATATGATTTTGCCATTCTTTCCCTCTCAGCACATTGGAATGCAGGAGGATTCACAGTATGCACAGCATTTTCATCAGTCATGTGGCCAGGATGCCCCCTCTTCAAATGGAGTTTAAGCTTGTACTCGTGAATGTATGCCTTTTCACATCCATCATAAGGACACGCATATGGGCGATCAGTGGATGCCGAACCATATGTTCCCCCAGAAGGTTTTGTAGTTTTTGTTTGCTTTTCTGAAGGCGGAGTAGTATACTTTGTTATCTCCACGGATGCATTCTGCAAGATGAGATTGAAACTGTGAATGAAAGATTGGCCAAGGTGATAGTTTAAAACTTATTTATGCACATCAACTTCATCCACAAGTGGATTCAGCCATGAGTTTGAATCAGAGACATGTTATTTATACAGATATGAAAGACAGCATAAGCTTTGCATTGTATTAAAATATACCATATGAGACCTCTAGACAGAAACCAAGTGGACATATTAAAAGGCTAGATATGCATCACAAGACTGGATGCATCATCTACTGTAAACACTTTGAGCATTCATAACATAAATATACCAGTGGCCGTTACACAAACAGTAGATATTGCCCAACCTTTTCATGATGAGAAGCAATGCGGTTCTTTAACTTGTATTCATGAGCATATCTCTTTCCGCAATTTGGGTATGGACATATGTGAGAGTTCTCTTGTGAATGTGTCTTCATATGAGACCTCAGGTTGAAATCCAAGGAAAAGGCTTGCATATTGACGCAAATGAATCTTAGAACTGACCAATAAATAATATAATTAAAACTACAATATGATACCAAAAAAATGTTGTTTAGAGTTTTGAAGATGGTCTAATAACAACAATACTATTTAAGAAGGTTTGAATAATCATCTACATCTTTACATATGCATATTGAGCCATGAACTAACTTCATGTCAGATTCATCCATAGAGCTTTAAAGATTCATATTGAGACTCCTCTACTCAGAAACCATGATAACGACTTTAACAATAACAATAGTCACCACTAAACACGATTTTCCATATACTGTTTCTAAATAGAAATTTTTCCAAATCTATTGGTCATCCCCTGTATCAGCAGTAAAAACAACCCACTGCTGGACAGTCATGGATTATGCTGATATTCAGGGCATCATGGAATATTCCAAACATGAAGCTAATACAACATACAAACATGCAAGCCTTTGCGATCAATAAAAAAGAACATTCAACAACAATGAGGACACCAAGTTTCATTGTAATTAACATATAGTTCCTTCAACAATCATATAGCACTCAAGGTGACATGTAAACATGGTTTTCGTTTCTAGTAGTGTTAAACTTCACCCAAAGATTAATGAGACCTAAAGACACTTCAATCAAGTATGGTACTATCAATTTAGTAGCACAAGGCATTTTTATACATCACAACCAAGATCATATTCCTATGTCATGATTCAAATTACGAAGAGTCTATATAACACAAGCAGTGCAATTTATGAAGTCTAAAATTTAAAACAAATAAAAAAATCAATTCTCTTTTAATACTCTAATCATGGACACAACCAAAATACTAGTAATTAAGAGTTTTTACTTTCATTACTCAGTCCCAATCCACCAACAAAAGGCATGAGCATGTCACATAATCAGACGATTGGAAGAGATATTAACCAAGCTCATCAGTACACAAAACACCTACAATATTAACACATGTCAATCACATTTGATCATGATATTCAACTAGCCTTATTTCATTCATGACATATTATGTTCATTTCCTTATTTCAACTAGCCTTATTTCATCAGTACACAAAACACCTACGATATAAGCCAGTTTCGTGGTCTGTGAGTTGAGTGTGTAACAGCCCAAAATAATTAGTTAATTTATTTAATTAATTATCTAGGGTTTGTGTTTGAGAAAAATAAAATAAAATGATAGGAATAATTATTTAGGGATTTTATGTGATAGAATATTAGAAATAATTAGTTGTTAGTATATGTGGATAGGTGGTGGCGAATTAGAGGTGTTAGTGGAGGCCCATGATTAAGTCATAAACTAAGAAAGCCCATGATTGGTTAAGTGAGCCTATAAATAAGGAGTTTTTAAGTTAGGGTTTCATTAGTTGAGAAAATTAGATTTTGTGAGAGAGTGAGAGCTAAGGAGTGGCGGCCAAGGCAAGGAAAAAGAGAGGAATTTCGTGGCTTCCATAGAGAAAAAGAAAGAGAGGAGTTCGTGACCAAGAAAGAAAAGAGGAGGATCTTAGTTGCTGAATTTTGATGGTAGCTTGCTCACCAAGAGATAGGTGTTCTTCAATTATGAGGTAAGGGGGCTCTCGTTCATAGTTAATAATTTATAAACCACGAAATCATGGGGACTAGGTGTTAGGAGTAGTTGTTTAAATTGCTGTTGATGTTTATAATATCTATATGTGGCTGAAGTGTGATGGTTGTTTGTGTTGTTGAATTCACTGTTTTGAGATGTTCTGACATAGGTTTAGTATTTCAGTGACTGAGAACGTTTTACTAATTGAAAAATTATGTGGTTCGTCATTTCGAAAACTTGATTGAATGCTTGTTAATTTGACGCTGGTTTGGTTGCGTTTAGAGCTGTGAAGATCGAGTTATGAATTCCACAAGTTAGGGTAATATTCTGGAAGCATTCTGGACATAGGTTCGGTATTTTTAAAACTGGGAACTTTCTGTTCGTCAAACAATTATGGGACTTATTTTGTTAGAAAACAGACTTAATTTTGGTCACTTTGGCACTGGTTTGGTTAAATTTGGAGTAGTGTAGCTCGAGTTATGAGCGTCCCAAGTCAGGTCAAATTTCTGGACTTAAACTAGGTATAGGTTCAGTGTTTCAGGTCTTGTGTCTTCAATTGAACTCTGATTTGAACGATTCTTTTTCCATTAGAAACTATACTCAAATTTATTTTGTTAAGGCTAAGGTTTTGTTCCATTTGGTCAAGTGTAAGTCAGTTTAGAGTGATTTGAAGTGGAAGGACAGAATCTGTCCAGTCTGGGAACCATTCGGGTTGTTTCTAAAAACTGTACTAACTGGCTCATTGTTTTGAAACTTTAAATATATGTTCAGAAACTACACATCTGTAGCTTTCCAACGAGGGGTCTTTTGTAATTTTCCGATGTCGTTTACTATTTTAACTAATTCGCCGAATTCTGGCTGCCGTGTTCGCGTAGCCCAGGGTGTCGTTGTTGTTCCCAAATTTGTTTTCTAAATATCTGTTGACTCGGGAGTCCGATCGGGACGTTCCGAGATGTTTTGGAAAGCTTATTCAGACGCCCATCTGAATATTCTAATTTGGGGCTCAGTAAAGTATTTTCTGGAAGAAATGTTGATGATTAACTCAAACCCTAAAAGTTGTCATTTTGAGAAACTGTCGAGTCGCAATCATTTTGGAAAATGAATCATTCTGAGGAAAACAATGTTAGTTGCTGTTGTATGGACGCCCGTGTGGCTGTCCCGGATGAATAATGAAATTTTATGAATAAAGTGACGAAAATGCCCTTGGTGGCCAATGTGTGAGTGTTTTGATGATGATGCCCTTAGTGGCTAGTTGTGTTGACAAAAATGCCCTTAGCGGCCAATGGGTGAGTAACATGATTAGCGATGATGTGATATAATTGGCGATGATGTGATATAATTAGCGATGATGATTAGCGATGATGATTAGCAATGATGATTAGCGATGATGATTAGCGGTGATGATTAGCGGTGATGATTAGCGATGATGATTAGCGATGATGATTAGCGATGATGATATAAATACTGATGTGATATTTTTAGCGATGATGTGATATAATTGATGATGATGATGTAATGTGATTGATGCATGTTCATAGTGTCGCATGCATCCATGTGCATTCAGCGGTGATGTAGGCTTCGGCCATGCGGTGAGTAGGCTTCGGCCAAAGCGGTGATGTGCCCTCAAGGCTTATTGCGGTGATGATGGATCCACACATATATATATTGCATTTCATACATTGCATACACGTCCTGTGTTTGATTGCGTCTTCTTGAACTAATGGTGTAACTGTATTCTGGGTGTAACTGTATTTGGTGTGACGGTACTTGGTGTAACAGTATTCGGCGTAACTGCATTTGGTGTAACTGTATTGATGGTGTAGTTAAATTGATGGTATCCCTGGTGTGCCTATTATACTGTGTTTCTTGTTTTATCTATTATTACCTATGTATTGAGACTCACCCTACTGCGTCGTGTTGCCTCGTATGTCGGCAACCTCCAGGTGACGGTGACTGAAGGTGGCTAGAGATTCTTCTTCTAGTATGGTCGAGTCGGCTCTGATACGTAGCACTCGGGAGGGTTGTCCTTGTGTCTTTCCTTATGTGTTATGTATATGCCTTTCTAAGTTGTAAACCTTTTGAAGTATGATTGCCAAGTTAAACCTTTTTATTTCCGCTGCATGTTTTTGAAAGAAGTTAGTTATGATTAAAGTACTCTGTTTGCGAAGTGGTTTTCCGGCTCGAAAAATGTGACACTCTTTTGGCGCGAAAGACTCTGATATTTTTTTTAATAAACCGTTGGGTAGAAAAAGGGGTGTTACATTAGTGGTATCAGAGCAATGGTTGGTCCGTCCGGCCAAGTCATCGAGTCGTTGTGTCGGTTAGCGACCAACTGTTGTCTTTTTAGTGCTAACCAATGTTTGTGTTGCAGAGATGATCCTGATCGTGAAGGTAATGGTAAGAGAACTAGTGGGGGAGATGCTCCTACTAGTATTGTATTGCTTGTTATGTTTTTTTTTCTTGTGTGAACTCTGTGCTTTGCTTGTGTGTTGTATTTGTTGTTTTATGTTTAACTTATGAATTCCGAGGACGAAATTCTTTTAAGTGGGGGAGAGTTGTAACAGCCCAAAATAATTAGTTAATTTATTTAATTAATTATCTAGGGTTTGTGTTTGAGAAAAATAAAATAAAATGATAGGAATAATTATTTAGGGATTTTATGTGATAGAATATTAGAAATAATTAGTTGTTAGTATATGTGGATAGGTGGTGGCGAATTAGAGGTGTTAGTGGAGGCCCATGATTAAGTCATAAACTAAGAAAGCCCATGATTGGTTAAGTGAGCCTATAAATAAGGAGTTTTTAAGTTAGGGTTTCATTAGTTGAGAAAATTAGATTTTGTGAGAGAGTGAGAGCTAAGGAGTGGCGGCCAAGGCAAGGAAAAAGAGAGGAATTTCGTGGCTTCCATAGAGAAAAAGAAAGAGAGGAGTTCGTGACCAAGAAAGAAAAGAGGAGGATCTTAGTTGCTGAATTTTGATGGTAGCTTGCTCACCAAGAGATAGGTGTTCTTCAATTATGAGGTAAGGGGGCTCTCGTTCATAGTTAATAATTTATAAACCACGAAATCATGGGGACTAGGTGTTAGGAGTAGTTGTTTAAATTGCTGTTGATGTTTATAATATCTATATGTGGCTGAAGTGTGATGGTTGTTTGTGTTGTTGAATTCACTGTTTTGAGATGTTCTGACATAGGTTTAGTATTTCAGTGACTGAGAACGTTTTACTAATTGAAAAATTATGTGGTTCGTCATTTCGAAAACTTGATTGAATGCTTGTTAATTTGACGCTGGTTTGGTTGCGTTTAGAGCTGTGAAGATCGAGTTATGAATTCCACAAGTTAGGGTAATATTCTGGAAGCATTCTGGACATAGGTTCGGTATTTTTAAAACTGGGAACTTTCTGTTCGTCAAACAATTATGGGACTTATTTTGTTAGAAAACAGACTTAATTTTGGTCACTTTGGCACTGGTTTGGTTAAATTTGGAGTAGTGTAGCTCGAGTTATGAGCGTCCCAAGTCAGGTCAAATTTCTGGACTTAAACTAGGTATAGGTTCAGTGTTTCAGGTCTTGTGTCTTCAATTGAACTCTGATTTGAACGATTCTTTTTCCATTAGAAACTATACTCAAATTTATTTTGTTAAGGCTAAGGTTTTGTTCCATTTGGTCAAGTGTAAGTCAGTTTAGAGTGATTTGAAGTGGAAGGACAGAATCTGTCCAGTCTGGGAACCATTCGGGTTGTTTCTAAAAACTGTACTAACTGGCTCATTGTTTTGAAACTTTAAATATATGTTCAGAAACTACACATCTGTAGCTTTCCAACGAGGGGTCTTTTGTAATTTTCCGATGTCGTTTACTATTTTAACTAATTCGCCGAATTCTGGCTGCCGTGTTCGCGTAGCCCAGGGTGTCGTTGTTGTTCCCAAATTTGTTTTCTAAATATCTGTTGACTCGGGAGTCCGATCGGGACGTTCCGAGATGTTTTGGAAAGCTTATTCAGACGCCCATCTGAATATTCTAATTTGGGGCTCAGTAAAGTATTTTCTGGAAGAAATGTTGATGATTAACTCAAACCCTAAAAATTGTCATTTTGAGAAACTGTCGAGTCGCAATCATTTTGGAAAATGAATCATTCTGAGGAAAACAATGTTAGTTGCTGTTGTATGGACGCCCGTGTGGCTGTCCCGGATGAATAATGAAATTTTATGAATAAAGTGACGAAAATGCCCTTGGTGGCCAATGTGTGAGT
Source organism: Astragalus membranaceus (assembly GCA_039519185.1). Taxonomy (NCBI): domain Eukaryota; kingdom Viridiplantae; phylum Streptophyta; class Magnoliopsida; order Fabales; family Fabaceae; genus Astragalus; species Astragalus membranaceus. Next base: position 32,627,167 of record CM076850.1, on the reverse strand, counting down.
GTTTTGATGATGATGCCCTTAGTGGCTAGTTGTGTTGACAAAAATGCCCTTAGCGGCCAATGGGTGAGTAACATGATTAGCGATGATGTGATATAATTGGCGATGATGTGATATAATTAGCGATGATGATTAGCGATGATGATTAGCAATAATGATTAGCGATGATGATTAGCGGTGATGATTAGCGGTGATGATTAGCGATGATGATTAGCGATGATGATTAGCGATGATGATATAAATACTGATGTGATATTTTTAGCGATGATGTGATATAATTGATGATGATGATGTAATGTGATTGATGCATGTTCATAGTGTCGCATGCATCCATGTGCATTCAGCGGTGATGTAGGCTTCGGCCATGCGGTGAGTAGGCTTCGGCCAAAGCGGTGATGTGCCCTCAAGGCTTATTGCGGTGATGATGGATCCACACATATATATATTGCATTTCATACATTGCATACACGTCCTGTGTTTGATTGCGTCTTCTTGAACTAATGGTGTAACTGTATTCTGGGTGTAACTGTATTTGGTGTGACGGTACTTGGTGTAACAGTATTCGGCGTAACTGCATTTGGTGTAACTGTATTGATGGTGTAGTTAAATTGATGGTATCCCTGGTGTGCCTATTATACTGTGTTTCTTGTTTTATCTATTATTACCTATGTATTGAGACTCACCCTACTGCGTCGTGTTGCCTCGTATGTCGGCAACCTGCAGGTGACGGTGACTGAAGGTGGCTAGAGATTCTTCTTCTAGTATGGTCGAGTCGGCTCTGATACGTAGCACTCGGGAGGGTTGTCCTTGTGTCTTTCCTTATGTGTTATGTATATGCCTTTCTAAGTTGTAAACCTTTTGAAGTATGATTGCCAAGTTAAACCTTTTTATTTCCGCTGCATGTTTTTGAAAGAAGTTAGTTATGATTAAAGTACTCTGTTTGCGAAGTGGTTTTCCGGCTCGAAAAATGTGACACTCTTTTGGCGCGAAAGACTCTGATATTTTTTTTAATAAACCGTTGGGTAGAAAAAGGGGTGTTACATTAGTGGTATCAGAGCAATGGTTGGTCCGTCCGGCCAAGTCATCGAGTCGTTGTGTCGGTTAGCGACCAACTGTTGTCTTTTTAGTGCTAACCAATGTTTGTGTTGCAGAGATGATCCTGATCGTGAAGGTAATGGTAAGAGAACTAGTGGGGGAGATGCTCCTACTAGTATTGTATTGCTTGTTATGTTTTTTTTTTTCTTGTGTGAACTCTGTGCTTTGCTTGTGTGTTGTATTTGTTGTTTTATGTTTAACTTATGAATTCCGAGGACGAAATTCTTTTAAGTGGGGGAGAGTTGTAACAGCCCAAAATAATTAGTTAATTTATTTAATTAATTATCTAGGGTTTGTGTTTGAGAAAAATAAAATAAAATGATAGGAATAATTATTTAGGGATTTTATGTGATAGAATATTAGAAATAATTAGTTGTTAGTATATGTGGATAGGTGGTGGCGAATTAGAGGTGTTAGTGGAGGCCCATGATTAAGTCATAAACTAAGAAAGCCCATGATTGGTTAAGTGAGCCTATAAATAAGGAGTTTTTAAGTTAGGGTTTCATTAGTTGAGAAAATTAGATTTTGTGAGAGAGTGAGAGCTAAGGAGTGGCGGCCAAGGCAAGGAAAAAGAGAGGAATTTCGTGGCTTCCATAGAGAAAAAGAAAGAGAGGAGTTCGTGACCAAGAAAGAAAAGAGGAGGATCTTAGTTGCTGAATTTTGATGGTAGCTTGCTCACCAAGAGATAGGTGTTCTTCAATTATGAGGTAAGGGGGCTCTCGTTCATAGTTAATAATTTATAAACCACGAAATCATGGGGACTAGGTGTTAGGAGTAGTTGTTTAAATTGCTGTTGATGTTTATAATATCTATATGTGGCTGAAGTGTGATGGTTGTTTGTGTTGTTGAATTCACTGTTTTGAGATGTTCTGACATAGGTTTAGTATTTCAGTGACTGAGAACGTTTTACTAATTGAAAAATTATGTGGTTCGTCATTTCGAAAACTTGATTGAATGCTTGTTAATTTGACGCTGGTTTGGTTGCGTTTAGAGCTGTGAAGATCGAGTTATGAATTCCACAAGTTAGGGTAATATTCTGGAAGCATTCTGGACATAGGTTCGGTATTTTTAAAACTGGGAACTTTCTGTTCGTCAAACAATTATGGGACTTATTTTGTTAGAAAACAGACTTAATTTTGGTCACTTTGGCACTGGTTTGGTTAAATTTGGAGTAGTGTAGCTCGAGTTATGAGCGTCCCAAGTCAGGTCAAATTTCTGGACTTAAACTAGGTATAGGTTCAGTGTTTCAGGTCTTGTGTCTTCAATTGAACTCTGATTTGAACGATTCTTTTTCCATTAGAAACTATACTCAAATTTATTTTGTTAAGGCTAAGGTTTTGTTCCATTTGGTCAAGTGTAAGTCAGTTTAGAGTGATTTGAAGTGGAAGGACAGAATCTGTCCAGTCTGGGAACCATTCGGGTTGTTTCTAAAAACTGTACTAACTGGCTCATTGTTTTGAAACTTTAAATATATGTTCAGAAACTACACATCTGTAGCTTTCCAACGAGGGGTCTTTTGTAATTTTCCGATGTCGTTTACTATTTTAACTAATTCGCCGAATTCTGGCTGCCGTGTTCGCGTAGCCCAGGGTGTCGTTGTTGTTCCCAAATTTGTTTTCTAAATATCTGTTGACTCGGGAGTCCGATCGGGACGTTCCGAGATGTTTTGGAAAGCTTATTCAGACGCCCATCTGAATATTCTAATTTGGGGCTCAGTAAAGTATTTTCTGGAAGAAATGTTGATGATTAACTCAAACCCTAAAAGTTGTCATTTTGAGAAACTGTCGAGTCGCAATCATTTTGGAAAATGAATCATTCTGAGGAAAACAATGTTAGTTGCTGTTGTATGGACGCCCGTGTGGCTGTCCCGGATGAATAATGAAATTTTATGAATAAAGTGACGAAAATGCCCTTGGTGGCCAATGTGTGAGTGTTTTGATGATGATGCCCTTAGTGGCTAGTTGTGTTGACAAAAATGCCCTTAGCGGCCAATGGGTGAGTAACATGATTAGCGATGATGTGATATAATTGGCGATGATGTGATATAATTAGCGATGATGATTAGCGATGATGATTAGCAATGATGATTAGCGATGATGATTAGCGGTGATGATTAGCGGTGATGATTAGCGATGATGATTAGCGATGATGATTAGCGATGATGATTAGCGATGATGATATAAATACTGATGTGATATTTTTAGCGATGATGTGATATAATTGATGATGATGATGTAATGTGATTGATGCATGTTCATAGTGTCGCATGCATCCATGTGCATTCAGCGGTGATGTAGGCTTCGGCCATGCGGTGAGTAGGCTTCGGCCAAAGCGGTGATGTGCCCTCAAGGCTTATTGCGGTGATGATGGATCCACATATATATATTGCATCTCATACATTGCATACGCGTCCTGTGTTTGATTGCGTCTTCTCGAACTAGTGGTGTAACTGTATTCTGGGTGTAACTGTATTTGGTGTGACGGTACTTGGTGTAACAGTATTCGGCGTAACTGCATTTGGTGTAACTGTATTGATGGTGTAGTTAAATTGATGGTATCCCGGGTGTGCCTATTATACTGTGTTTCTTGTTTTATCTATTATTACCTATGTATTGAGACTCACCCTACTGCGTCGTGTTGCCTCGTATGTCGGCAACCTGCAGGTGACGGTGACTGAAGGTGGCTAGAGATTCTTCTTCTAGTATGGTCGAGTCGGCTCTGATACGTAGCACTCGGGAGGGTTGTCCTTGTGTCTTTCCTTATGTGTTATGTATATGCCTTTCTAAGTTGTAAACCTTTTGAAGTATGATTGCCAAGTTAAACCTTTTTATTTCCGCTGCATGTTTTTGAAAGAAGTTAGTTATGATTAAAGTACTCTGTTTGCGAAGTGGTTTTCCGGCTCGAAAAATGTGACACTCTTTTGGCGCGAAAGACTCTGATATTTTTTTTAATAAACCGTTGGGTAGAAAAAGGGGTGTTACAGAGTGTGTGAGGCATTTCCTCGAGCACCTTGTGTTCCAACAGTGTGACAGTTAAGCAAAAAACAAAAAACCTAATCTTTTCATTATCAATGACAGTTAAGCAGATTTGACCTTTAGCTTTGAAAGTTTCGCTTTGAAAGTAGAAGGGATGAAACAAAATCGAAAAAATGCGAATGGAAGGGATGAAACAAAAATGAAAAAAGGCTAACGGAAGGGATGAAACAAAAACGAAAAAACAAAAAGATGATTTACCTTTAGCTTTGAATGTTTCGCGAGCAAGATCTTTGATTCAGAGCGAGAGAGTGATTGGAAGAGCGAGAACGTGAATGGAAGAGCAACAGAGAGATAGAACCTATCTTTGAATCAGAGCAAGACAGTGATTGGAAGAGAAGAACGTTGGAGAGTGATTCAGAGACGTTGGAGGGTGATTCAGAGAGTGATGGGAAGAGAAGAACGATGGAGACGCTGTAATACCTCAATTTTGTCAGCCCAAGTCAAAAAAAAAACATTTTTCAGAAAAATGGAAGCAATAAGGTAATAAATAATGTGTGGAAAACAGTGGATTGGTGCATTTATGTGTGTTCGTCCCCTATTTCGCATTTTTATTTCAATTACGCGCGCGCGCCAGTAGTAACTGCGTGAGCTGCCCTGTGCCCTCGTCATTTGGCACGTGTCTGTATTTTCATCAAAAAAGGCCATTTATTGATCATTATTAATTTTTGGCACCCAAAAACATTTTTCTTAATTTTCAGGAATTTTGGGAAATAAAATAGTGCATATTTTTGCATTTTTTGGCATTTAAATAAAAGCGAATTAATTATTTTTGGACCAAGACCAGGTCAAGGACGTGGCATACATGTTACTCTACCAAGGGTAATTTTTGTATAATTTTTGGAAAGAAAGTCCTAGTCCAAAATAATTAAAAATGGATTTTCCCCATTTTTAGTGCATAAAAAACCCAAAAAAGACCATTAAATATTCCCCAATTACTAAATGACAATTTTTATTGCCTAGAATAATTAGAGGGAATATTTTATGGTGCTCAAATATATATGACACTTTTTAATAGGTGCACCTTCACTTCCATGCCCAAAATTCAAAACTCAAAAAGAATGAAGTGTACTCAATAAGACAAAAGACCAAAAACAAGTTTTTTTTTTCTCTCTCTCTCTCTCTCCACAATTTCGAATTCCCTCTCTCTCTCTCCACAATTTCGAATTCTCTCTCTCTCCCCTCCACAATTTCTTCCACACTCTTCTATTGTACCATTATTCCTTAAGAATATGCTTTGTACTATCCTTAACTTTTCCCTTTTTGGTGACCATCACTCACTCCCACATAGATTTATGCCCTCTTTTGTAAATTACCCCACCCATTTATACTCACCTCTTCACAAGAAAATACAAAATTGCTTCTTTGGTAACATTCCATCTCAATTATACCCTTAACCCTATTTTTACCTCACATCACATATGAGCCTCCATTCCCAAAATAGGACAAGTTTTTTTCACAAAACCTCTTTCTTCTCCTCTCCTTGCGAAACCTCATCCTCTCCCTCACTCTCATTTTTGTGTTTTCTCACTACCCACAATCCAAGTGATCTCTAATCCTAGCCCTTCATTCAAATTTAAAACCCAATCCTAGAGCACCTAGTAAAGAACAATGACCTAATTACCCCTAGACCTAAAACAACTCTATAAATACCCTCTCATTTCCACACATGAGGATCTTTGGCTTCTCATCTCTCCCCATTTCCTCTCAAGGCCGTAGCCTCCTCTCCCTCTCCTCCATCCATCTTTTTCATTTCCTTCCACCCAAACACCACCACCCCACCTCATTTGCATCCCTCTTCCACATACTCCCTCCATTTCTCATTCAAAGTTCAAGCATCATCACCAAGTGGGTTGGATCATCATATTTGCGTGGGTATTTCTTTGAAGAACCTTGGAGTTTTGTTGATTTGTGTCTAGTTTCATCTTCTCATCTCACTTTCTAACTTGGAGTTAAGGTAAAATCCTTAAAACCTTGCATCATATTTGAGTTCTTGCCTCAAAAATGTAAAATCATTCATCCTATCATCTTCATATCCTCATATTGTTGATTGTTGTTGGTGAGAAGTGTCATAAGCACTTTGACAAGCACTTAGGGAGGCTTGGGTTGTTATGGTGCTTCTCACCCTTGAATGATTGATGATTTGTGTTGATTTGGATGTTGACCCTTGCATTTCATGAAATAAAATGTTGTTTTATGGCATATTATGTTTCGCATACTTGTAGAAAAATAGGGTTTATGTTAGTTTTGTGCATTTCTTTGCCTAGTCACATGAACCTTTACCAAAAATTGTAATCTAGCTTGTTTTCTCATATTATCTCACCCGCTTTCAAAAATAAATCGGTTCTTGGTTCTGTATTTGGGTCGCATATTGATAATAAATAGGGTTTTTATATGTTTGCTTATCATTTTAAGTTGATGATAGGCAATATGACTCTCACTTGTGCCTAGTGCACCTTGCTTAAAGTGATGAGGATTGTTCTATATGATTCAACCCTTTTAGTTTAGGTGTTGTTTAAATTAAATAATGCGTGAATGCTTGAAGGCCAATTTGGCCTATGATGGCATTCACCTTGAAAGGTTTGTGTAAATGTAATTTAGGGTCGTGTAGGTTTTGTAAAGGATAGGTTGTTCTAACCTTGATGCATCCTCACTTGCAATTGTGGTGTTGGTTCTTGGAGTTTGTGTAGGTTTTGGCAAGGGATGGACTAACCCTAGTCTTGATGCACATGTGTTCTTATTCATTTATACTTGTTTTTGTGCTTGTTATGTGATTAAGTATTGAATTGGTGTCCACGATTTGCTTGCTTGTTTTGATGATCGCATTGACTTTGTAATCCGACTTCAAAGTTCAAAACCTTTGTTACTCGTTAGTAACACCTCAAAACCATGTCGCATTCAAATTATACTACAATTTGTTACTCGTTAGTAACTTTTACAATTTCAAATCTTTTTCATAACCAAGAACACTTTCAAACATCAAAAAGTCATCTCACAAACCAAAAATCAATTCGATTGCGAAAACCCTTTTGATTACCTAAAGTAAGAACCAATTATCATTAATGATCACTTGCGCCGTTGCCGTTTAGTTGTTAACGATAATTTCATTTTCAAAGGAATTAGTAGTGTGACCACTCTAAACCGTTGTTGTTTGGTCTTCATGAACACTCCAACTTAAATAAAACCAATTGTCATCGATGATCATTCGCGCCGTTGCCGTTTGTTGTTAATGACGATTGCATTCTCAAAAGAGTTAGTAGCGCGGCCACTCTAAACAGTTGTTGTTTGGTCATCGCAAACACTCGAATCAAAAGCAAAACCGATTATCATTAATGATCACTCGCGCCGTTGCCGTTTGGTTGTTAATGATGATTTCATTTTCAAAAGAGTTAGTAGTATGACCACTCTAAACCGTTGTTTCTTGGTCATCGCGAATCCTCATTCCTATTGCGAAAACTCACCTAAACAAGATAAAAGACAAAAACCTTTTTTCAGGACAAACAAGAACTACGTAGCTTTGAATTCTCCATCGCATCGGGAGATACGTAGGAGCGAGCGGCTAACTCTCGTCAAGCGCCAAAAATAAAAATTTTCATTAAGTCTTCTCATTCCCTTTGAGGCAAATTTAAGTATTTTCCAAATCAACACTTAAAACCACACGTTTAATTAAAGGTTCCCTTTCGGAAGAAAGGAGGTGTGGGGTGCTAATACCTTCCCCATGCCTAACCGACCCCCGAACCCAAATCCTCCGGTTTTCCAAAAGGCCATCCGCTTTCCAAAAAGGTTTTTCTTCAATATTTTCCTTATAAAAAATATTGGTGGCGACTTCATTGTTTTAAAAAGTTGTAAACGAAGAAAAATCCCCTCAGGGACCTTTTCGGGTGCAATAGACGCGAATGGGGCTTGATGATCTGTTAGGGTTTCAAAGTGTTGTTTCACGAGGAGGACGGTGGGAGTGAAAGTTTCATTTCACGAGAGAGAGTGAAAGTTTCATCAGTTTTAAGTGACAAAAAAAAAGCGGACGGTGGGAGGGAGGGAAGCCAAAAAAACAAGTGGGGACTAGTAAAAAACTTTCTCAGCAACGAACTAAGAATGCCTTACTATTAGTGAGGGACACTTTTCCTCTCAAACTGCGTCTCTAAATGCCTTTTCAATATTTTGTGACGAATTTAGTTACGAAATTTTTAGAGAGAGATATTTTCCATCTCTACATTCGTCACAAACATAAGTTGTAGGCGCCCTCCTTAGATTTACTTTTTCTGTAGCTAAATCCCTCACTAATAGTGAGGGATATTTATCCATCTCTAAAAACAATTTTTCTAGTAGTGGTCGTACACTCTTTCTACTTTTCTGTTCTCTGCTATCGCTATTGGATGTGTATTATGCAACAGGTTTGAGACCTCGACTTAGCAAACTTCTTTGTTGTTTTGTGAGTCATTCTTCTTTAAGTTCATTCCTTTTGCTCCTTTGATTCCTCGTACTTAATTAGTCATTTAAATAGAGACCAAATTCATCGTGTAGTTATAAACACCCTGCTTGTAAAATTTTTTTGGTATAAATCGGGTATCCTCTGTGCGCAACAGCAGAGACTAATCCCTCGAGCCGGGTAGGACCACAATGGGCAGCAAAGATCTCCCTCAAGAGATTTAACACTGCTGCATGCCCAAGGATGGATTCGAACCCAGGACCTTGGTTAAGCTGTAGTTAGTTGAACACACACAATCAATCAAATACAAGTTTATTTTAAAACTATTTTGCGTTTCTTTTACATTATGCCTTTCTTTTGCTTAGCTTTAGAGTTATCAAGCCATTCAGGGCTAATTCTAACACTCTTTGGAGTAGTTAGAGAACCCATATCTGAAGGCCAAAGTTCCTCCCTCAACATAATTGCTTGAAGAAAAGGAGGTTAAAGTTAAATACCCGTTACCCGATCTCGATTAATTTAATGTTTGACAATATCTTTAAATTTGTGAACTTTTTGGTGCTTTGTCGTCTTTCACTAGTTCTAATTTGAAGATATAATTAGTTTTGAGATCTCTATTTGTTATACTTTATATAAGGGTTTTATGTTAATTCATCGTTAAAAACTCACGGTTTCCCGTTTGAATCACAAAATAAGTATTTGATATAAATCAGCTATTTGGAAAAATAAATTATAGTTCTAGTGGTGTAATTCAGTTGGTTATAGTTAGGGACATCTTTTGTCGGTACCTGGGTTCGAACTTGGGGTACAACATTCACCAGAGGAGGACCCGCATACATTTCAGGGGGTTTAGTTGAATCCCCTGGAAAAAAATTCTGCTTACCACCCTATATAATTTTTTTGAACCATCTAAAAATTTTAAATTGCACTAGTAGCCCAAGTTTTACACCCATTTGCATGAAAGACCCAACATTCCACTTACTCCTCTCTCTCTCTCTCTCACTCACTCACTCTCTCTCTCTCTCTCTCTCTCGCGACCTAGTCCTGAAACAGAAACACTTCACTCTCTCTCGCGATCCAGCAAGCACACGGTGAGTTTCCCCTCTCTTCTTCTTCCTGCGACCACCACCACCACGACACCACCAACGCGACAACCACCACCACGACACAACGCGACGATCCTTCTTCTCTCTTCCGGCGACTGAAGCACTAGCACTGAAGGTGAAGCACTTAAGTCTGAAGGTGAAGCCCAGCTTTCTTCTTATGTTCTTCCTGTGACTGCAACCCTGCATCTTTCATCTTCTCCTTTTGAAAGCCCTAATTTGTTTGAACTGTAATCCCAAATTTATGTGAAAACGCTAATTTGTGTGAAATCCCCAATTTATTTGCTATTAGTATTAGAAATTGGAATTTATTTGGTATATGTGAAATCCCTAACTGATTTGGTATATGTGAAATCCCCTATTGATTTGGTATATGTGAAATCCCTAATTTATGTTTAATTAGTATTAGTATGGAAATTGCAATTATATTGTTTATGTATAGTGAAGTTAGTTTTTAATTCTAGGAAGGTCATCAAGTGGATAAATTTTTAGTAAAGATAGTAAGGTCATCAAGTGAGCAATGTGAATCAAGCTCACAACAACAACAATGAGAACCACGTGTTGAAGTTAATTTAGATGAGTTGCCATCGGATCCTGGATTGTGAAGAAAAATTACGACATATCATCCTAACGATCAAGATAAGATATAAAAAGCGTAATTGCAAAAAGGGCCGAGTCAACCTAAGAATCACAACTTTCCACAAAGAAGTATTGGAAGCTTATAAAGAGAAGATTTTATTCGGCATGGTTCACTGAATTTGGAAATTGGGTAGAGTACAACATTGAAAAAGATGCTGCATATTGTTTGTGTTTCTATCTCTTTAGGCCCGAGAATGGAAACAAAGGGGGTGGTGATACATTTGTCACCGAGGGATTCCCCAGTTGGAACAAGAAAGAAAAGATTGTGTTTTATGTTAGAGCTCCCAATAATGCTCATAACATTGCTTTTAGGAAATGTCTGTACTTGATGAACCAAAATCAACATATATATTGACACCGCGATGTCTAGGCATTCTGACAAAGTTTGTAACATATATCGAACACATTTTAAGGCAACAATTGATTGTGTTTGTTGGCTATTAAAGCAAGGATTATTAGCTTTTCGTGTTCATGATGAGTCAACGAGTTCTACCAATCAAGGTAACTTCCTTTAGCTTCTTAAATTTCTTTCAATGCACAATGATTTGATAAAGAGCGTTGTTTTGGATAATGCTCCTGGAAACCATCAATTAACTGTTCCAAAAATCCAAAAAGATATTGCTCATGCTACTGCATTAGAAACTACTCATGCTATTATTGCTAATATAGGAAATGAATTATTTGCTATTCTTTGTCATAAAGCTCGTGACAATTCAACTAAAGAACAAATGGCACTTGCTCTGCGTTATGTTAATAAAAGGCTAAAGTGCTCCTGGGGTCCCTTATCTTTATTTAAAGTAACGAATTAGTCCTTTATGTTTTTTTGTCCCAAATAAGTCCTTTATCTTTCAATTTTTTGACACATAAATCCTTTTCTGTTAACAGTGCTGATTTATGTGTCAAAAAAAAGGATTTATGTGTTAAAAATTTGAAACATAAAAGACTGATTTGGGACAGAAAAAGATTTATGTGTCAAAAATTTAAAACATAAAGGACTGATTTGGGACAAAAAAAAGAGAAAGGACCAAATTGTTACTTTAAATAAAGATAAGGGACCCCGGGAGTACTTTAGCCTTAATAAAACTGGCAGTATTGTTGAGCGTTTTCTAGGTATAGTTCATGTTAAGGATACCACTGCTTCATCATTGAAATTAGCAATTGATGAACTATTTTGTAAACATGGACTTAGTATATCAAGAATCGGTGGACATGGTTATGATGGTGCTAGAAACATGAATGGAGAATTTAATGGCATAAAAAGTTTGATTTTATGGGAGAATCCATGTGGATATTATGTCCATTGTTTTGCTCAGTAATTACAGCTTATTTTAGTTGCTATTGCTCAAGACCGTGATGAAGTTTCCTAATTTTTAATTAAGTCTCTAAGTTAATGAATGTTGTTGGGGGATCTTGCAAGCGAGTTGACATGCTTGTGAAATACAATTGGAACGTATTAGAGAGGCATTATGCATAGAAAAAATTTCTAGTGGACAGGGTCTTAATCAAGAAACTAGTCTTAAACGACCTACTGATACTCGTTGGAGTTCTCATTAATTATGCCACTTTTATTAATATAGTATTGATGTACTATCATATTATTGATGTTCTTTAGATTATGAAAGTAGACGGACACCCCCGACAGGTTAAAGGTGAAGCATCTAGTCTTCTAATTATGTTACAAAGTTTTGATTTTGTATTCTACTTGCATTTGATCAGAGATGTATTGGCTATTTCAAAGGAATTGTCACAATCATTATAAAGGAAAGATCAAGACATTATGAATGCTATGAACTTGGCTACCATCACAAAGGAGAGGTTAGAAACACTCAGGAATATTGGATGGGAGTCTTTATTGCAGGAAATAATTTTATTTTGCAATAAGAATTCTATTAGTGTTCCTGCTATTGAAGGTATGTTTGTTAAGGGGAAATCACTACGTAAAGTCCATAACATTACAACAGAGCATCATTATCGTGTTGAGTTATTTTATACTGTGATAGACATGCAGCTTCAAGAACTTAATGACTGTTTTGGTGAGATTAGTACTCAATTGCTCCTTTTTTTGGCTTCTTTGGATACATCTAATTTGTTCTCTGCTTTTGATAAGGCAAAGTTGTTGGAATTTGCAAGTTTTTATCCAGATGAGTTCTCTCCATTTAATTTAGTGGTGCTTGGTGATCAACTAGAGTGTTACATCATCGATATGCGTTTGAATGTTGAATTTTCTTTTTTGAAAGGACTCCAACAACTTTCAGAGAAGTTGGTTGAAAAAGGAAGACATGTTATTTATCCATAGGTTTATCTTCTTTTGAAGTTGACACTGGTTTTACCTGTTGCAACAGCACTGTAGAAAGAGCTTTCTCTGCTATGAATATTTAGCGATGTGTGTGTTTAAAAAATTTGAATTCCCCGACCCCGGTCCTGGGTCCGCCACAGACATTCACAACTCCCATTTCCCCCATATGTGGCCATTGTGCTAGCTCTCTGTGTAACACCCCATTTCTACCCGGCAAAATAATGCAAAAATATCAGAGTTCATAAAAATCTTTTTCAACAAACAATGGAGTGCCACATTTACTTCGTGAAAACAACAACGATTTAATTCGCTTTTGAAAACAGTTATATAACACGTTTGGATGAACCGATAAAACAACCATTTTAATCCTCAGAAATAATTCATTTTTAAAAACTACGCAGCGGATTCACAACAAGTCAAATTAAATAATCGTTGCGTCTTAACAACTCAAGACAGCTCAGAAAACATCAAAATAGCAACATAACAGCTTAAAGCTCCAACAACGAAATAACAAGGCAAACAGCATTAAAACGCGTGTTTATTCCCCCTATACTAGCATTATTATTATTCTATTATTTTTCTACCAATTAAATTCCCAAACAATTCAATTAAATAATTAATTAAATTTTGGGGCGTTACAACTCTCCCCCACTTAGAATATTTTCGTCCTCGAAAATTTACCTGACTCGAACAACTCTGGATAAGACTCCCGCATCTTGCTTTCCAGCTCCCACGTCATGCTTTCTCCGGAAGCTCCCAACCAAACCACTTTCACCAAAGCGATCTCCTTACCTCTTAGAGCCTTCACCTCATGATCCTCGATACGCACAGGCATCGCCTCCACAGTGAGATTATCCCGTACTCGCACCTCATCCGCTTGAAATTCCAAATCCTTTCTTCGCTTATCATGATAACTCTTCCGTCTACTTTGCGAAGTTTTCCCTTGCTCCCGAATTAATTTCCGCGATTGTCTAGCAGACAACAACCTAGCTCCCTCCTCTTTGGGGGTAGAAAAACTTACAGACTTGCTATGACAATTAATATGGGCATGGTTATACTCTAACCAGTTCATACCTAAGATCACATCCACTCCGCTTAACGGCAACCAAATTAAATCAACAACAAAGTCTCTGTCGAAAATCGACAAGGGACACTCAGAACACACAAGAGAAGTAGTCACCGACCCATTAGCTGGGGTGTCGACAACCATTTCTCCATTCATAGAAGACAATGCAAGACCCAATCTTTCAACACAATCAGCAGCAATAAAACAATGAGTAGCACCGGTATCAACAATATAAGTTAGAGGAATACCATTAATGAAGCATGTACCCCTAATAAGTCCGCCCTCCTTAGAAGTCTCTGACCCTACCAAAGCGAACACTCTTCCCCCAGCTCGTTCCTTCTTCGGTTTCTGACACTGACTACTGATGTGTCCTCCTTCACCACAGTTGAAACAAACCACCTCCTTATGCTCACACCCGGACACCTCATGCCCGATCTTACCGCAACGGAAACACCTCGTGGTCTCAGCTTTGCACGCATGCGAACTATTTTGATCTCTATAAGTAATATTTTACTTGTTTACACGCTGTAATTATTGTTTTATTTATAATCGTGATCACGTGTAATGGTTTTAATTCTGGACGGTGTTTTTATGCTATTATTATTTTCACTGATTTTACTATGGTTTGTTAAGTGTGCAATTTTGTGCCTTATTTTTTTTGTTGATACCTTCGTTCCTTCCCATGATAGTCGTTTTTAATTTCTCTGACTTTGACAATGTTTCCATTCCTCTTTCATGTTGTGAAATCTTGATTTATTCATTCTATTTATTTTATCCTTGAGGCTTATGTAAATTTTCGAGGACGAAAATATTCTAAGTGGGGGAGAGTTGTAACGCCCTAAAATTTAATTAATTATATAATTGAATTTTTTGGGAATTTAATTGGTAGAAAAATAATAAAATAATAATAATGCTAGTATATGTGGACCTATTGTTGGGGTTGGGATTATTAAAATGAGAAGTATTAGTGAGGCCCATGATTAAGTCGCATAAGCTAAGGAAAAGCCCATAGGACTAAATGAGCATATAATGGATTAGGTTAGGGTTTTGCTCATTTAGAAGGATCAAAGAAAAATAGAATTGGAGAGAAGAGAAGAGAGAAGAGGCGCGGCGAAGAGGAGAGAGAGCTAGGGCAAGGCTTCGAGTTCTCCAAAGGCTAAGGTAAGGGTGGGGTTCTATCTCTATAATTGGGTGTATGAAGGGCTCTATGTAGGAAGGTTGATGGAACCCTAGGTGTGATTAAGTTAGAAGACCTTAGTTGTAGGTATTGAATTTTTATATGATGATTGAACATGATTGATGATGATTGAACATGATTGATGATGATTGAACATTATTGATGATGATTGAATGTGCATGATGATGTTTTGGAATCGAAATTCTGGTCATGGGCGCCATGGGCGCCGTTTTTGATGTTGCTGTCTGGGCGCCATGGGCGCCGTCCCTGTCTATGTCGCTGGGCGCCTCCTGGGCGCCGTGCTGTGCGTGTGTTGTGGTCTGGGCGC
Source organism: Astragalus membranaceus (assembly GCA_039519185.1). Taxonomy (NCBI): domain Eukaryota; kingdom Viridiplantae; phylum Streptophyta; class Magnoliopsida; order Fabales; family Fabaceae; genus Astragalus; species Astragalus membranaceus. The sequence continues at coordinate 32,612,011 of CM076850.1, read as the reverse complement.
CATGGGCGCCGTTCCTGAAAATGTTGCTAGGCCCCAAGGGCGCCACCCTGTTGTGTTGTGTGCGGTCTTGCAGGTACCTGGCGCAGAGGGCGCCAAGGGCGCCTAATCCTGGCTGCCCGTTGTTGCTGTTCCTGGGCGCCATGGGCGCCGGTTGATGTTTTCCTGGCGCAAGGGCGCCAAAGGCGCCAAGTCTTGGCTGCCCGATTTTGAGGTTGCTGCGTTTTCCTGGCGCAAGGGCGCTAAGGGCGCCAAGTATTGGCTGCCCGATTTCAATGTTGCTGTGTCTCCTGGCACATGGGCGCCAAGGGCACCAAGATTTGGCTGCCCTCTTGCTGTTGTTGCGTGCTGTGTCTGGCGCAGGGGCGCCATGGGCGCCTAAATCAGGCTGCCTTGTGCTGTGTTGCGTTGCTGGGCGCCATGGGCGCCAAGGGCGCCAGTTTGGCTGCCCGTTGTGCTGCTGGGCGCCATGGGCACCATGGGCGCTAGTTTGACTGCCAATTGTGTTGCTTGGCGCAGTGGGCGCCAAGGGCGCCAGTTTGGCTGCCCATTGTGCTGCTGGGCGCCATGGGCGCCAGTTTGGCTGCACAGAGTGATGCTATCGCCAAGTGTGGCTGCCCAAATTTGAATTTCACGATTGTTATTTAAAATGATGTTGAATATGTGATTAGGCCCAAAGTTGCCAAAATGTTGAAAGTTGCTAAAATATTGCGATGTTGCCAAAATGTTGAAAGTTGCTAAAATATTGCGATGTTGCCAAAATGTTGAAAATTGCTAAGTTGTAAATTGTTGACGACGAAGGTTGTACGAAGACGAATTTGCCTCTATTCATTGGCAGGTGATGTGTTGTAGGCCTACGGCCAATGTTGCTTTCCGATGTTGTTGCGTTGCTATGTAACCGTTGTTATTTGTTTGTGCATTTACATAGCGTCGCATGCATAGCATATTTTTACGATGGAGCTATGCTCAAACCACGATGGCCTGGATTGGCAAACCACGACGACGATGTTGCGATGTTGATGCCCCTATTTACGGGCTTGAATTATGGTACCACATGCATTATAGGGCGGTGGCCCTGAGTTGAGTCACATTTCGCATTATGTGCATACTTATGTGATTGAGATGATTTTGACTGCTGTTAAGTGATGAATTGACCTGAATTATATATTGTTTTTCATGTATCCGATTCTATAGTGCGATATCTCACCCCTTCTGTTTGAATGTTACCCTCCTGTTGGTAACGTGCAGGTAATCACGAATGAAGGCTGCTTACCTTTGTTTGATCGAGTCGGTGTAGCCGCTCTGATACGTAACACTCGGGGGGGATGACCGCTTATTTTTCTATTACTTATGTCGTTTTATTTGTTGGATTTCGAGTTTATTGCTGTTATGAATCTAGCTTAGATGTCACGGTTAATTAAGTTGAACCTTTTGAATTTCCGCTGCGTAGTAAATGAATTTGGCTTGTTTTGAAAATTGGAAATGTTGTGTGTCGGTTCATCCAAGTTAGGGTGTTATGTATCCGCTTTTCAGAAATGACCTTATTATGTTTGTTCATGGTTTTAAGTCGAAAAATGTAGCATCCGTTTGTTTGTGAAAACTCTGATTTTACTATATTTTAGCGGGTAGAAATGGGTGTTACACTCTGACTCAAAATCAATTATAGAAATAAGTATATGAAAGTTTTATCTTTCAAATATTTCATAAGAGACTAAAAACCTACCAATTTTAAGCTCACAGTGCTTCATGCGCTTTACTGAAACAATAAATTTACCACTTATCAGCATGAAGCTTCCTAATACAGTTGTCTAACAAGGATCATACAACTTTTTTTATTTCAAATGACAAATTCAAAGTTTATCCTACCACACAAGGACGATAAGCTGTGGGTATCAAGTACAAGTCATCTTTTCTTTTAACAACCATTCCAAATTGTTCAGTCATGTCTAAGTCCTCATTTTTCATTCCGTTGGGAAGACTCCAATCAAAGTGATACAACAACAATGCAAGAGCCAGCTCCACATTTGTTAAACCCAATGTGATTCCAGGGCATATTCTTCTTCCAGCACCAAAAGGAATGAACTCAAAATTACCCCCTTTGTAGTCAAAAGATCTATCAATGAATCTCTCTGGGTAAAACTTCTCTGGGTCATTCCAGTAGTTTGGATCTCTTCCAACTGCCCAAGCATTTACTATGACCTTGCTTTTGGCTGGTATGTGATAACCATCAATATCACAAGCCTCTCCACATTCTCTAGGAACTAAAAGAGGAGACGGGGGGTGTAACCTTAAGGTCTCCTTAAGAACTAGTTTCAAATAGTTGAGCTCACTTAGGTACTTTTCATTAATTCCTTTCATATTGAATATTTCTCTCACCTCATCTTGTGCTATTTTCATCACTCTTGGATTCTTTATCATCTCTGCCATTGCCCAATTTGTGGTTGTGGCCGATGTCTCACCACCAGCACCAAGTATGTCCTGAAAATAAAAAATTCAATGATAAAGTGATAGTAAAAAGGGATTTATGGCCTATTTGAGTAACTTCAAAAAAATTGTTTTCCGGTTCTTAAAAATTAAATAATCCCGTACTGGACAAACTCAGTGTTTGCCAGTGTGAAATTTGATCTTAATAGCATGAGTGAAGATTAGTCAGTCTTTCATTGAAAGCGTTGGGAGCGATGACCCGAACCAAAAAAAAAATCAGAAAAGTCTTTTACAATATTCTTTCTTATTTTCTAGTTTTTAAAACTTAAAGACCAAAATAGATAATACTATTTTTGAGAAACATTTTTTAAAACAATTTTTATAAATTTAAAAACCAAAAAACAAAGAACTTTCGAACACTAATATTTAAGTTCTACATCAAGGGATTTATTATTCTTACCAGGATTATAGCCTTGACATTATTATCTGTTAAGCGAATATTTAAGTCACTGTTGCTACCATCTTGAATATTTTGGAGAACATCTACCAAATCTTCCACTACTTCTTCACCTTGGCCTTCTTTTCGTTTTGATTTTGCCTCTTTATGTTCAATGATGATGCTTTCTAATATATGATCAATTTTTCTATGCAACCTCTCAAGCTTAGGCCTTAAACCAGAAACACGTTGAAGCCATTTAGCAGAAGGAAACAATTCACATATTTCAAAACCTCCTGCAACTGATTCTCCTTTTGCAATTGCTGTGAATTGTTCTGCGATATTGCATTTGTTGCCACACGCGGCCTTTGAAATTACACCAAACAATGATGAAAGTATAGCTTCAGTGATGTTGATGGGTAACCCTTCCTTTGAACCAACCAATTTGATGAGATTGTTAAACTCTTCCTCTCTTATTGGCTGGAATGAATTGACACGTTTTTGGGTGAGAAGCTCTATTGTGCATAGTTTTCGTAGTTGTCTCCAATAATTTCCATAAGGTGCAAAACCAATATTTGTGCCTCCATACGTCAATATATCAATAGCCATAAGTTTAGGCCTAGAAGCAAAATTGACACCATGGTTTTTTAGTATCTCCTCTGCATACTTTGGTGAGGTAACAACAATTGCAAAGATCTCACCAAGTTGTAGGTGCATCAAGGGTCCATATCTTTTGGCCATGTCTGCTAATTTTCGATGTGGTGAACGTGTAACAAGATGGTGTATGTGTCCTATAATAGGTAGCTTCCATGGCCCTGGGGGTATGTTTAGAGTTGACCCTCTTTTCTTAAGATGTTTCCCCATTCCCAGTACCACAAACATCAAGAGGCAAAAGGACATAATGATAGCTAGTAAGTCAACGACATGAGAATCCATAATAGGAAAGGTTATTATTTTTGAGATTTTTGGTTTCAATAATATTCATTTCTTTGCCTGTTATTTATACAGTTTTCTCCCGATGCAAGTTGTATATATATATATATTGCTCGAATCATCATCAATGATATATCTTTTTTTTTTAATTTTCATGCCATCAACGAGTTGTTTTTGAATTTTGTTAGCCATTGACTTTTTTTCGGTTACCGTCACTAGTGGAAATTTGACATTAAAAAGCACCATTTAACATCGGTTGTTTGAACAACCGATGCTAAAGGTAGGCGCGGTGGCAATTTTGTAATTGTTGCGCCCGAAAAATCCGGGTTGGGACTTTTCGTTTGACAACGTGGAAAAAGTTTGAAGCCGCCACCAATATTTTAATTTTAAGACCAAAACATTGAAAAAAGGTCTTTTAAACAAGGTGGATGGTCTTTTGAAAACGCAGAGGTGTAGGTTCAGGGGTCGGTTAGGTACGGGGAAGGTATTGGCACCCCGCACCTCCTTTCTACCGAAAGGGAACCATTAACTTGATGTGTGGTTTGGACAAAAGTTTGAATTTGAAAGCGGTTTATTCTACTTCTTTTCTTTTCTTTTCTTTAAGGTTTGTTTTATTGAAAACAGGAGGAAGAAGAATATTTTTGGTTATCTTTGAAAATCAGGACAAAACAAAGATTTTTTAAGAGTGTGCTTGACGGGACAGGACCCCGCTCCTACGTATCTCCCGGTGCGATGGAGAATTCAAAGCTACGTAGTTCTCGAGTATCTTTGAAAATCAGGATAAAACAAAGATTTTTTTAAAAGTGAGCTTGACGGGACAGGACCCCGCTCCTACGTACCCTCACTGGAAGAGGGATCAAAGCTACGTAGTTCTCGGTTTTTGGTTTTGAAAACGGCTTAAGGGGTTTTTCGCAATTGGGTGAGCGTTTGTGAAGACCGAACAACAACGGTTAGAATGGCCTCACTACTAACTCTTTTGAAAATGAAATCATCATTAATGACCTAATCGGCAACGGGGCGATTGGTGTTTAATGACAATTGGTTTATTTTTGAGATATGAATAAGTTTTCGAAAATGGGATGGAGCTTTTGCGAAGACCGAACAACAATGGTTAGAATGGTCTCGCTACTAACTCCTTTTGAAAACAACATCATCATTAACAACCTAATCGGCAATGGCGCGATTGGTGTTTAATGACAATTGGTTTATTTTTGTTTTGAAAGTAAAAGTTTCTTTTTTGTTTTGAAATGATTTTAGGAAATGGATTTTAGAAAAGGAGTAGAACATTTCAAGTCAATTCTAAATCCATAACCAAATGCAAATGAATGAATAATACTCAAGCAAACATGAACATATCATTCCTTAACCAAGATTAAACATGCTCATACAATCAAAGGATTCAATTATTAAAGATGCAAAACAAAGTTCTCAAAGTAATTGTGTGTGTGTGAGAAGGACTGTATTTACCCTAATGGCTCTAAGCTACAACATGCATGTAGACTTACGTCTCCATTAGGAGGTCATACAAGTGGAGAGGAGGGCACACAATCAAGTCAAGACATTTACATGGCATCAAGAACAAGTGAATACAATTGATTGTAAACATAGAGTATTCTAAGTTAAATGATTGAATATGTAAGCAAGGATGCATGATTAGGTAAACATGTAAGTGCATGAGTGTACAAGGAATGGATGCATAGCACTTTATTTATGAATGGATGGCCTACAAGGATGCATAAGAGGATGCAAGAGATATAAGCATATGAGGATGCATGAGAGTGTCACATAAACTAAGTATGAATGAAGATGCATGAATGTGAAAATGTTTTGGGTATTTTTGCAAGTTGATAAGTTGTAAAACTTTAAGTAAAAAGTTAGTGAAAAGTAAAGTAAAAATGCATGAAGTAAATGGTAATTATTTAAGGAGATGGTAAAGTAAAAATGCATGAGGTAAATGGTAATTATTTAATGAGATGGTAAAGTAAAAATGCATGAGATAAATGGGAAGTGGTAAAATCTTTTTATGTTTTAGTAAAAAATTAATGAAGTGGTAAAAACCAAAGTAGTAAAATATTTTTATGTTCTTGGTAAAAAGTTAATGAATGGTAAAGTAAAATGGTAAAAAAATAAATAAACACTAAAACCAAGTTGAATCACATAGAGCAATCCTCTCACTTTGAGAAAAGTGCACTAGGCACTAGTGAGAATCAACTTGCCTATCATCAACAATGAGCAATAAGCAAACTAAAATGCAAAGATTAACTAAACACAACAAATAAGTTGAATCACCTAGAGCAATCCTCCCACTTTGAGCAAGGTGCACTAGGCACTAGTGAGAATCAACTTGTCTATCATCAACAACGAACAATAAGCAAATTAAAATGCAAAGATTAACTAAACACACAAATAAGTTGAATCACCTAGAGCAATCCTCCCACTTTGAGCAAAGTGCACTAGGCACTAGTGGGAATCAACTTGCCTATCATCAACAATTTACAACAAGCAAAATAAGACACAAGAATGAATGGACACCTAAACTAAATTGAGTCATTTCTAGCAATCTTCACCACTTAGGTCAAGGTGCACTAGGCACTAGTGGGAATCATATTGCTAAATCATCAAACAACAAAAGTAACATTTAACACTAAAATGAAATACTAATAACAAGATTAAACATCACCAAACAAAGAACAACAACAAAATCAACTTGGAAACATTTTTAGATCTATAAGCATGTGAACCAAAGGAAACATAGATTCACATTTTATTTAATAAAGAAAACACCAAAATTAACACAAAGCAACATAGATCTATTTTTTGCAAGGATTTATATGATTAAACAAGGAAGTGCAACAAAATCATATCAACCCTAAATTTTTTATGATATGCGAAATGCTAAAGCCTATAAACAACAATTTTATTTATGAAATCTAGTGCAAAATATGTAAAGATGCAAGGGAAATTATTCAAGTAGAAGAATAACTCCTTCAAGGCCAATGACCCATCTCAAACACCCAAAGCTCCCTAAGTCTTTGTCAAAATGTTTGAAATGGATCCTCAAAGCAAACAACAATCAAGAAGGAGTTTGGAGTAGATGAGAGATTATGCAAGAAAATTAAATATGAGGTGCAAAGCTTCAAGGATTACCTCAAAACTACAATGAAATGAAGAAGGAGATGATAAGCTCAAAAATCACTAGCTCTTAGCAATTTGATGATGCAACCTTGAAGAGAATGGAAGGAAAGATGGTGATCTAACAAGAAATGGAGGATTTGATGGTGAAAAGTTGAAGAAAGTATATGGAAAAGGGGGGGAGAGGCTACAGCCAAGGAGAGGGAAGGAGAGGGAAGGAGAGGAGAGAGTTGTGTTTTAGGGTTTTGTGTAGGAGAGAATGAGCAAAAAGAGGATCCTTAGGTGTGGGAATGAGGGAGTATTTATAGGATGAAACTAGGTCTAAGGGTAGTTTAGTCTTTGTGCTTTTAATGTGCTCTAGGATTGAGCTTTGATTTTGAATGGAGGGTTGAGATCACTTATCACAAGGATTGAGGGTGGAGAGAAAACACAAAATGTGAGAGTGAGAGAGTGGGGGGCGAAAGTTAGGGGGAAAAAAAGAAAAGAAAAAAAAGAATTTCTTATTTTGGAAGAGATATTTTATGTGAGGTAGGGTTAAGGGCATTTTAGAGAAGAATTGTTACCAAAGAGGGAAATTTGGGTTTTCTTATGAAAGGGTTAGTGTAAGTGAGTGAGGTATTTTACCAAAGAGGGTATAATGATTACAAATTGGAGAGAGAGAGATAGAGAGAGAGAAGGAGGATTTCGAAATTGAGGAGAGGAAGAGAGAAAAAAACTTGTTTTTTTTGGTCTTTTGTCTTATTGAGGACACTTCCCTTTTTTGAGTTTTTTTTTTGAATTTTTGGGCATGGGAAATAATGGGAATGCAACTATTGAAAAATGTGTCACATGTTTTTGGGCACCATAAAATATTCTCTCTAGTCACTCATGACAATAAAAATTATCACTTAAGAGTTTGAGGAATATTTAATGGTCCTTTTTTATTTTTCTATGCACTAAAAATGGAAAAAAACATTTTAATTATTTTTGACTAGGGTTTTCTTTCTAAAAATATTGTACAAAAATTATCGTTGATAGAATAAAAATGTACTTTTTGTGGATGTGCATTTTTGGCGAGAAAATCATCTTTTTGCGAAAAAAGACCAAAATGCCCTTTTTGACCCTAAAACCCTAATTTGCCTAAAAAGTGCATTCCAACCCTAAAAATGATTTTAAAGACCTTGGAATGACTTCTAGGACCCAAAATGCAATGCATGATGCTCTTCATTCTTTTGTTTATTTATTTATTTTTTGTGGAAAATTAGGGTTTTGACCTAAGCCGGACAGAATTGGGGTATGACAGCTGCCCCTCTTTATCTGAATTTTAACGAGGGATATGAATTGGCCGAAACATATTCCAAGGCAAAATGAAGATAAAGAATTCAGAAATTATACCGATTTTGTCTACTTAGGGAAACCCGAATTTTCCTCTTTTTTCTCTTTCTATTTTTATTGGGTGTTAGCCCGAGGTGAATGCAATGGATGAATCGTCAACTCCCAGTAAGCAGGAAACTAAATGGTGCCAACCCTCAATAAGCTAGCGGAAAGCAAAAAAGAAAGCAATAAAAAGGGAAGCAAAAAGGGTGCCGGCCCTCGCTAAGCCGGCGACGGAGGCTGCCTAAAGCCTTCTAACGAATCGCGAATAATCCGAGCTTGCACTTAGGCCTGGGAGCACGTGGGCTCCAAAGGGGTGGTCTTGCGAGCGACCAGGGGAGGGTACTATATCAAGTCCGGATCTCGATATTTCCCTAGGACTGCGTCATGTTTTAGGCCAACACAGCTATCCTCTTTGATTGGACCTATTGATGTCAGGGGGACTTACCTGCAGCTCGAATACAAGGTGAAGTCAATCTTGCTGGGGACACGTGGGTCCAGAGGGGATTCCAAAATCCAGTTGGTTTCCTTTAGTCGGTCAATACTTCCACACCGATCCAGGATGTCTGCTCAGGTTAGCGGACTTTTCTTCAGCTTTCTCTTGATTGATGATCAATACCATTGCACTGATCCAGAACGTCTGCTCAGGCTAGCGGACCTTTCTTCAGCTTGCTCTAATTGATGATCAATGCCATTGCACTGATCCGGGATATCTGCTCAGGTTAGCGGACCTTTCTTCAGCTTGCTCTGATTGATGATCAATGCCATTGCACTGATCCAGGACACCTGCACACGTTAGCAGATGCAAGACATGGTGCATGGAATATGAATGCATGCTATGCAAAGTCCGGTATGCGAATGCATGTCATGTGAGTGCGTGCGATGTGATGATTTAGTGGAATGATGAATGCAATGGGATGCTATTCTTGATTCTTCGTTTCTTTTGTCAGCTTTCTTTTGTCAGCAACAGATGGCTCAAATGCAGCAGATGCATCAGATGCCTCAACCACAACCAGTGGAGCCAGTCAATGTGCCAACACCTGAGGATCCCAACAGGGTGTATTTTTGGTTTCTGAAGATGAAACCCCCAACCTTCAAGGGAGGATCCGATGCAATGAAAGCCCATTTCTGGGTAGATGCCATGGAAAGGATCTTCGTAACCTTGCAATGTAATGAGGAAGAGAAAGTAATTTGTGCTGTTAATGCTCTGGATGAAGATGCTCATACCTGGTGGACTAATGCACGCAGGATGCTTCAAACCCAAGGGACACCTCTTAATTGGGTTAACTTTAAGGAGTTATTCCTAGGTCATTATTTTCCGGATACGGAAAGGCTTGCTAAGCAGATGGAGTTCGTCAGTCTGAAACAGGGAGATATGTCGGTTGGTGAGTATGCCGCCAAGTTTGAAAGGCTATCTCAGTTTTATGAATTGGGAACTCATGCTCCCGATGACAAATGGAAAATGGTTATGTTCAAGCAAGGCCTTCGAGGCTGTAACACCCCTTTTCTACCCGTTAATTTATTAGCGTAAAAATCAGAGTTTCAAAATTTTAATTACACCACAAGGGATGTCACACTTACTTCGTTAAACATCACACGCCAAATTACTCACTTTTTGAAAACAGTCTTATAATACTTCCAAAACGTCATTGTCAAATAAATTACAACTTCACAGCGGAAAGTCCAACAATTATACACAGTCTTGAATAAACTAAAACAACGTTCTATTTTCCCCCAAGTGTTACATATCAGAGCAGACGACCAGACTCAGCTAGCGAAGGTTCCTAAGCCTTCACTTGTGCTCACCTGCACGTTACCGCATATGGGTAACATTCAAACAGAAGGGGTGAGTTCATCTAACCATATAATAAAGCATATGATAAGCACTAAGCTAGAGTTATGACACTATATAGACCACACCACGAAATATCAAGTCAATCTTCAAGGATAAAACAGTCAATTCCATCAACAAGGGTAATCAGTCAATCTCATCATCAAGTTACTCGGCACAACGAGTTGTCACAATGTCATGCAGGAGTATGAAATGCAACCCACTTGCGGGCATATGCATGAGGTACCTTTTCACAAACGTCGCTTAGCCTTTTGGGCCTCATCGTCACTTAGCCTTTTGGGCCTCAAACGTCACTGGGTTTATGCATATGGGAGGCATGAGACACTATGACATGCACCACGCACAAACACACAATCACAGTCAACGTCACTTACCAATTTGCCAAATAAGAGGCACAGCACATGTCAATTCACAATTTACACACAACAACATCACTTAGCCTTTTAGGCCTTAACATCACTTAGCCTTTTAGGCCTCAAAACGTCACTGGGTTTTCATCGTCACTTATTCATAAACATCATCAACTCATCAAGGTACTAGCCACCGAGGGCATCATCGTCAATCAAACATTAGCCACTAAGGGTACTATCATCTATAAACTAGCCACTAAGGGCATCATCGTCAATAAACTAGCCACCAGGGGCATCATCGTCATTTACACATCATTATCATTAAAGTTGGCCACTAAGGCAGAAACGTTCTTTAGAACATCGTCATTGACACCAAAAAGGTTTTAGACACCGAAAACAGTTTTGCAACGCAACAACAACTACCATCGGGGCAGCCACTTGGGCGCCTAGAACCATCAGAAAATAATAAGTTTTCGCTTTTAAAAATGGGACACGCAGATAGACAATGAAATGGGCTTCACAACACTTTTTGAAACGTTTAAAACGGACACCCGAGTCAAAAGTTATAGCTAAAACAGTTTTTATTAAAAATCGGGAACGTCCTGAAAATGGCGCCCAGCCTGGGCGCCTAAGACACAACTTAGACATCCGGAAGCAACACGACGCACGCACACTGACACACACACACAACAAGCACAATTCAGCACAACAGCAAGCACAATTAAGCAACACAAACTTTGGCTCATGCGCCCAGCACAAGTGCGCCAATTCCTGCAATGGAAAATTCAACCAAAAACGCAACAAGTTGGCACGGGGCGCCCAATCACGAGGACGCCTAATTCCGTGGCCAAAATTCCAGCAACAACAATGCTTGGCACAGGGCGCCCCACTCAGGGTGCCTAATTCTGCACCTAGACAACAAAATCCAGCAACATCATAAACACAAAAATGGCGCCCTATGCGCCTATGACACCAACAACAACGAATTCGAGCAACACAACTTCATCAAATCACATACAACTCATACAATCAACTTCAAATCGCATATCAACCGTAAAAATAATATCACATCACAAATCAATCATGAACACATAAAGAGTCATCAAAAATCATCCACCGAATCATTATCAATCACAATACCATCAAGGAGTATCCAAGCACTTAGCACGCAAACCACAATTTCTCAACAACAAGTTGTCATATGCCTAGGGTTCATCAATAATCACTAGAAATACATAAAATGGCATACATAGACCCTACCCCTACTTAGTCCCCATCATAAGACCCTATTATAGAGAAGATGAGACCCACCCTTACCTGATACCGAAGCGTCTTCCAAGGGCAAATCTCTACAGAGATAAATTACGAGTTCTCAAGCGTGAACCAATTCCAGCAGGACAGTGTCTGACTCGAATGCGTACAATCGTGCAACAACAACAATGACAGTACAAAAGTCATATGCTAAAAATATTGAAGGTAATCAATTGCTCTTCTAATGAATTAACTATAAAATCTCTTTTTTTTTCATTGTAAAAATACCTTAAAAGAATATACTAAAGTGTTAGTAATTTTAATTGAGTTAAACTCTAAATAGTTTGGAAGCTGAAATATTAAGCTATTCAATATCAAAAACCTCTTTTAAAAACAAGTACTTTACGTTAACCACACAAAGCACCGCCCCCCTTTTTCTAACTCCGATTATTATAAATAGCTCAAAATCATTTATCAACATTTTTTTTTTGATTTAAACCCACGTTCCCAAGCAGTAGTGATGACCAACAATGATTACAAAAAAATAGATATATATATCCTTTCATCATTTGTATGACAATAACGTTGTACGAATTCCAATAAGGCTTTTACATGGTCAAACATGAATAAAAGAAAGAAGGGAAATAGGTTATGCTGACCAAGAGTGATTCAAATTGAGGGAAGGATAATGTTGAGTGGGAAGAATCTGTAGTTCCAAGTGGAATCAGCAAAAGAGAACATGGTTCCAACGTAGTGACCGGAAATGAAAGGAAGAAGTCCGATTGGGGTAGCGGCGATGCGTGCTACTCTTCACAAGAAGAACCTTATCGAAGAAACCAATGTCATATTCGGAATCAGTGGTTATTTTCGTGTGGGAGTGTGGGAGGTCGTGGCTGGAGAATGAAAAACAAGCTGGAGGAGTGAAGCTTTCTAGGTTTTTGATATTTAGCGTATAACAGCTGAAAGAGGAAGGAGAAGAAGTGTGGGATGGGTCAGATCCAGTGGGTTGCTCATTTGTGGGATGGGTTTCTAGAAAAGTGCTGGTCTACTTTTGAGGGTCTAATGGGGTGCAAGAAACAAAGAGTGGTTGTATAAGTAAAAACATCTACACACAAAACTAAATCCATTTTAAAGCCTATTTTAAATATACTCCCTTTCTAACATATTTAAAACTCCAAAATAATTTTCAAAATAAATAATATCTGAAACACTGATATTTTATAAATAAATTAATTAAAGAAAAGGTAAAACCATATAGTACCAATAGTGTATAAAAATTCATTTAAATATGATTTCAACTAATTTTAAATAATTCGAGTACAAAATAATTTACTCTAATCAATTCAAAGTAGTTCATAGAACAACACATACTATACGAACCACAACGTCTAAAAATCGGGGTGTTACAATCTTATTGTAACAGCCCGGGTCCACCACCCCAGCACTATTACATCACGGTCTTTTCTACCCCCTTGTAGAATTTTTGCCTTCCGTGGGAATCGAACCTTGCACCTGAGGCATAAGTGCAAGTTAAACACACCTCCCACTACCAATTGGGGTGGTGGACCCGGGCTGTTACAGAGGCGATGTGAATCAAGGTCTCAGTTCTTACCCCATGACTACTTACCCTACTTTGGTTCAACAAGCTCATTCAGCTGAAAGTGATCTTAAGAGAATGTATGCCGAGAGAAAGGATTTTTGGAAGGAAAAACGAGAGAGTAACGAATCAACTTCCTCAAACCCCAAAAGAAAAGGAAACTATGAGAAGGGGAAGCAGGTTCAAATGACCGATTCTTCAAAACCTGGTAAGTGTAATCACTGCAAGAAATATCACAGAGGTAGATGCCAAGCAGCACCAGATCAATGTTACTTTTGTAAGGAAGAGGGACACTATGCTAATAACTGCCCAGCGAGAAAGGCTTTCTTGGAGTCTCCTGATGCTCCAAGACAAGCCCGAGTCAACACTTTGGACGCTCAAACCATCACACCAGCTGATAATCTCATTAGGGGTACAGGTTCTCTCTTTAATCAAACTGTTAATATTCTGTATGATTCTGGTGCTACTCACTGTTTTATCTCCGAAGCATGTGCTGAACGGTTAGGATTAGAAGTATCTCCTATATCTGAACCAATCACAATTCGTACTGCTGCAAGGGGTCGTGTTCGAACCCAATCATTATGCCTTAACTGTCTGCTTACCATAGGAAGCAGGGACTTTGTTGTTGATTTTATCTGTTTGCCTATGAGGGGAATGGAGATCGTTTTGGGGATGAATTGGATGACTTCCAATCACGTTACTATTGACTGTTTCAATCGGGCAATTAATTTTCCTTCTGAAGTAGCGGGACATTCACTACCTGTAGATGATGGTGTTATTTCATTCGCTTCAGCCAGCCAGTCTCTATTCCAAGGTGCGGAAGCTTTTGTTGTTATTTTGTCTGCATCAACTGAAGCTGATTTAGATTTATCGTCTATTCAAGTTGTTAAAGAATTCTTAGAAGTTTTTCCCGAGGAAGTTTCCTCATTGCCTCCAGAACGAGAGCCAGAATTCTCTATAGATTTGGCGCCTGGCACAGGGCCAATATCCATAGCACCTTATAGGATGTCTCCTCTCGAACTGAAGGAATTGAAGTCCCAACTTGAGGAATTAATTTCCAAGAAGTTTATTCGACCGAGTGCTTCTCCATGGGGTGCCCCGGTATTGCTAGTCAAGAAGAAGGACAGAAGCATGATGTAACATCCTCAAAATAATTATCCGAATTATTTGGATGTTAACCCAATTAAACTAATTTAGTACTCGACTGGTAAATTTACTGAGTGCTAAAATTATTTATTGGTTGTCATCGGATCGTTAACCGGATAATACGGATCAAGAAAGTTTCGGAATCGAAATAGGAGATTTCGATCAATATGGTAATTTGACCGCGTTACAACAATATATTAAATAAATATATATATGTATACGTGGGTGTGTGTGAGTGAAGAGGAGAAAGAATTAATTAAATTAAATAAATATAAGTGTGTGTGTGTTAATAAGAAAGAAAAGAAAAGAATTAAGAAAGGAAGAAAAGAAAGAATGCGAGAGAGAGAGAGTTACAGAGAGGAGAGAAAGGGAGAAAGGAAGAGAATGGCGTGAGGGAGAAGAGAAGAGGGAGAGGGGAGACTTCACCGAAACGACTTCCGTCCAACACGAAAAATGTTCAGCGCTACTTCCTCTTCGATTTGGTACTAATTTCGTGACGATCAGCTCACTCTCTCTCACTTGGCCATTTTTGTGTTTTGGAGGTTTTGTGGGAAATCCGATTTTGGGTTGGTTTTGAAGGTTTAAGTTCGGTTAGGAGCGAACCCAAGGACGATTGCTCGAGTATTAGAGTTCGGTTGGGTGATTTGGGGATTGAAAATCAAATTGGGGTTTTTGGTGAATAGTGGTTTGAGGTTGAAGAAGATGATGAATAGTGTCCATGGAGGATTTCTAGGAATTCGGCATTCCGGTCAAAAGCGGTTTCGTGGTCGAGTGGGAAGCTTTGGAAGCGGATTGGGTGTCGCCGGAGCGGGGAGCGTTCGTGTGGCTACTCGGTGATTTCGGCTCGATCGTGGATCACGCGTCAAGGGTGAGTTCTACTCACGTTTAGGATTTTTGTTTTTCGAATTAACTGTTTTATCGCTTTCGCTGGTCTGGAATATTACTTGATATTGTCTGATTCGGGTTAGGAATCGATTGGGGCGAGTCTCGGGTTGCGTCGCGTTAAAATGGAATTTTTGGGTGATTTAATTCGAGAGATTTTGATTTAAAACCGTTATTTGGAAAATCGTCGTATTTTGATAAACTTCGATTTGATTAAGATTTTGATTATATGTGTGTGAAAAACTGTTTTCAATCGGAACGAAAATCGGAATTAAGCGGAATCGCGATTTTCGGGCGAAACCGCCAAAATCTGCCCTTGACAGACCCCCTGCTGTCAACCCACGCGCCACTTGCGCGCGGCGCGCCACTCGCGCGCCATTGGGCAGAACAATCTGTCTGTTCGCGCGCCACTTGCGCGCGGCGCGCCACTCGCGCGCCAGTTGACAGATTTTCAGCAACCAAACACTGTTTTTCGTTTCGCAATAACTTTTGATCCGGGAACCCGATTGAGGTGTTCTCAGGGGCGTCGGAAAGCTTATTCAAAGATCTATCTATTTATATAAATTAAATGGCATAATGGACTGTCTTTGAAGTTGTAAACTATTTCGAAAAACCGAATAATAGTACTCGTGTGCGAACATATGTTTTATTAATAATAAAGCGGACTATGAGTCCTACGTGATATGGTATAACTGACGCGGGACGATTATTATTTATTGTCTAAACCGGTATACGATTCACGATATATATATTATATCGACTATGGGAAACGGCCCGATGCGGGTATTATGTTCGACTAACGGTCACATGTAGATGGACTAAATGTTCATTGAGTATAGGTGAACTAACAGGTCATCGAGTGTAGATATATTTAATATATATTTACGTGGTATGGGTGACGACCCATGTTGACATACTAGGCGGGGAAGTCATGATCCCTTACCCTAGGCTCCGTGCCATTAGGAAACACTATTGGTATGGGGTTCGCCGGGATTACCATGTCTGGGGTCGGTGGTGTGTCAAAGATTAAATAACGCGGTTCATCGGGATTACCATGTCTGGGGTCGGTGCCGTGTTATGTAGTGCGATTCATCGGGATTACCATGTCTGGGGCCGGTGTCGTGCTAGGTTTAATTGCGTGGTCTATAAAATAAACTACAAGAAAGAAAGTTCTATAATACGGTTCACCGGGATTACCATGCCTGGGGTCGGTGCTGTGTTAAGGACTAAATAATGCGGTTCACCGGGATTACCAAAGCTGGGGTCGGTGTCATTCTAAAGATATCAATAGTATGGTTACCGGGATTACCAAAGCTGGGGCTGGTATCATACTATGTTGACTAGTACGAGTCACCGGGATTACCAAAGCTGGGGTCGGTGTCGTGCTAAATTAAAAGAATGTAATTTATAAAGTAAACTACGAATGTATGAGAATTCATAAATGAACTGAGAGCGTAGTTAGGGGTCTCGGTAGAACTCACTGAGATTGTATCTCACTGTTTAAATGTTGTGGTTTTACAGATAAACAGGGAAAGTGGAGATCCAAGAGGCACGAGTAGGTGGTACTCGGATGGTTGCTGAAGACTTAGCTTTTATGCTTAAGTTATGTTTTCCCTTGTTAGTTATGTATTTATTTCTGCTTTCTTGTTCGATATTGAACACTGTATTTCACTGATGGTTTATGGTCTTATTTATGTTTAAGACTGTTCTGTTGTTATTCAGTGAAAATTTTATTGTGGTGTTCAGTATTTAAACAGGAAATATATCTCTGATGTTTTAGGAATGGTGCACTTGGGTATTTTTACTCGATAAAAATACCGGGGTGTTACAGTTGGTATCAGAGCAGTTCGACCTAGTCGGACTTAGTTTAGGGTTGAGTCGATTCCTTGTTAGTCCTTTTTGTAATTACACTTGTGATGCTAAGAGACATTGAGCCTGATCAACTTAATACTTAGTGCATCATAAGCGGAATTATGACTGGATGACCAAGACGCAATCCTCGACCAAAAATCGGAATCTCCAACCGGTGCATCCTCAGGAAAGGTGACATAACGGTGGAAGTATACACCGCTAAGTTTGAGAAGTTGTCTCAGTTTTACCAAGTGGTAAAGTAAGCGTCGGATGACGAATGGAGAATGCAGATGTATAAGAAGGGCCTTAGTGCTTTTATGACTTAGGGTCTCAGTTCCTATACTATTACCAATTATGTTGCCTTAGTGCAACCAGCCTATGTCGCCGAGGATGATCTCATAGGAAATATGGGGAAGGAAAGAAGGTAGTTGAAATATCAACTCCGAATGCAAAGTCCTAAGATAATTTCATCAAAGGAAAAGCAGGTGCAATTCCTCGATTCTTCAAAGGTCAGAAGATGTTCTAATTGTGGAAAGCAACACAATTTAGAAATAGTAGTATATGCGGAAGAGGGTCACTATGCAAAAGAGTGCCCTGCAAGGAAGAGTTCCCGGGAGTCACAAGCAGCTCCAGGACGAGGACGAGTCAACAATCTGGATGTTTTGACAGTTTCGACTGCAGACAATCTACTGAGGGGTATGAGATCAATTTTCAATAACTCTGTTAGCATATTACACGATTTGGGTACAACCCATTGTTTTACAGCACAATCATGTGTGGATCGGTTGGGACTAGCGAATCCCCGCTATCCGAACCGATAACTATTTTAGCTGCTGCTGAAGGTCGTATCCAGGCCCAATCTTTGTGTCAGAATTGTCTACTTGTTATAGGAGACGGAAATTTTGTAGAAGGAGTTTATTGTTTGCCTATGAGAAGCGTGGACACCATTTTGGGTATGAATTGGATGACTGCAAATCATGTTGCAATCAACTGTGTTAATCAACTATCAGTTTCTCTTCAGAATCAGTTGAATTGTCTAAGAAAAATTTTGAAGTGGTTGCCTAGTTCACCTTAGACGGTCAATCTTCAGTCCAAGGTGCGGGAGCACATGTTAGTATGTTATTTGCATCCACTGGAACTAGTTTAGATTTGGCGAACGTTCAGGTCGTGAATGACTTTCTGGATGTTTTCACGATGAAGTTTCTTCTGTACATCCAGAGCGAGAGGTAGAGTTTTCTATAGAATTGATTCCGGTACGAGATCAATATATATCGTTTCCTATTGAATATTTCCTTAGAATTAAAGGAATTGAAATCTCAACTTGAAGAGTTGATCTCTAAGAGGTTCATTCAACCGAGTGCTTCTCTAAGGAGTGCTTCGGTGTTGCTTATAAAGAAGAAAGATGGAAGTTGGAGATTGTGTATAGGTTATCATTAATTAAAAGTTAGAGCCTTAGATATTCCGAAGACAGCTTTCTGTACTAGGTATGGACACTACGAGTTCGTAGTGATGCCCTTCGGTTTGACTAATGCTCCAGCGGTATTCGGGGATACGTGAACCGAGTTTTCTACACGTACCTAGATCAATTTGTAGTCGTTTCATTGATGGTATCTTCATGTACTCGAAGACCATTGAGGAGCATGTCCAACATCTCCGCATTGTTCTGAAGGTACCGCGAGAAAGTAAGTTGTACTTGAAACCTTCGGAGTGTGATTTTTGGGTGCCAGAGTAAAGTCTTTGGGACAGGTGATTTCCCAAGTCGGGAGATTCTGTAGATCCCAGTAAGAAGGAAGCGGTGTTGAATGGGAGTGACCGACGTCAGCCGCAGAGATCAAAAGTTTCTGGGTCAAGCCGGTTACTATCAGAGATTTGTTAAAGGGTTCTCACAGTTAGATTTCCACTTACTCGACTAACTCGAAAGGGTCAACCGTTTACGTGGGATGCTGATTGTGGAGAAGGTTTTCAAGAATTGAAGGTTTGGTTGACTTCTGCTCCATTCCTGATTCTTCCGGATCCGTCTTTGAAGTTCCAAATTTACGGCGATGTTTCTGGGAAGGGTTTAGAAGGTGTTCTTGTGCAGAATCAACAAGAGGTAGCTTATGCGTCCAGGCAATTGAAGACTCATGAGGAGAATTATCCAACTCATGAATTGGAGTTAATACCTATTGTGTACGCACTGAAGATTTGGAGACGTTACCTGTATGGGTCTCGTTTCGATGCCTTTAGTGATCACAAAAGTTTAAAGTATCTGTTAGATCAGAGGAACTGAATAGCAGGCAGAGAAGTGTGTAGAATTCTGAAGGATTATGACTTCGGGTTGAAGTATCATCCAGGGAATCCCAATGTTGTAGCTGATGCGAGTAATAGGAAATCGCTCCACACGGCAGAATTATGATGCATTAGATGGAATTATTAGGGTCTGATAGAGGCTTAAATCTGAATTCAGGATAGAGAGGAACCTGTTAGTGTTGAGCCATATGAGGATCTCTAATTCCCTAAGGGATTCTATACGCTTAGCATAGGAAGTTGATGTGAAGTTACAATCACAAAAGGTATTTCCAGATTTTACCATGGATAGTGATGGAGTCAATTGTTTCAACGGTAGAATCTGTGCGGCCGATGATGAGAACAATAAAAGGCAAGTGTTAGAGGAAGCACACTGAAGTTATTATTCTGTTCCAGGGTGTACAGAATATAAAGTGTAATATCCGCAAAATAATTAATAGAATTATTTGGATATTAACCCAATTAAATTAATTTAGTACTCGACTGGTAAATTTATTGAGTGCTAAAATTATTTATTGGTGGTCATCGGATCGTTAACCGGATAATACGGACCAAGGAAGTTTTGGAATCGAAATAGGAGATTTCGATCAATATGGTAATTTGACCGCGTTACAACAAATATATTAAATAAATATCTATATGTATACGTGGGTGTGTGTGAGTGAAGAGAGAAAGAATTAATTAATTAATTAAATAAATATAAGTGTGTGTGTGTGTTATTAAAAGAAAGGAAAGGGATGAATTGAAGAAAGAAAGAAAAGGAAACAGCGAGAGAAGAGAAACAGAGAAGGAAAGGAGAAGAAAAGAGAGAGATGGCGTGAGGGAGAGGAGAAGAGGGAGGAAGGAGAATTCACCGAAACGACTTCCGTCCAACACGAAAAATGTTCAGCGCTACTTCCTCTTCGTTTTGGTACCAATTTCATGACGATCAGCTCACTCTCTCTCACTTGGCCATTTTCGTTTTTTTTGGAGCTTTTGTGGGAAATCCGATTTTGGGTTGGTTTTGAAGGTTTAGGTTCGGTTAGGAGCGAACCCAAGGATGATGGATCGTTGATTGAGGTTCGATTGAAAGATTGGAAGCGAGTTGGGTGATTTGGGGTTTTGGTGAATAGTGTCATGGAGGTTAGGGGAGGAAGATGATGAATAGTGTCTATGGAGAATTTTGGGGAAATCGGTATTTCGGTCAAAAGCGGTTTCGTGATCGAGTGGAAAGCTTTGGAAGCGGATTGGGTGTCGCCGGAGCGGGGAATGTTTGTGTGGTTACTCGGTGATTTCGGCTCGATCGTGGATCACGCGTCAAAGGTGAGTTTTACTCACGCTTAGGATTTTTTTTATGTTTCGAATTAATTAATTAACTGTTTTACCGCTTTCGCTGGACTGGAAAATTATTTGATAATCGAGTTTGAGAGATTTTGGGTTGAAAACCGATAATTGGAAAATATGTCGCGTTTTGATACAATTCGTTTAAAATGAGTTTTTGATTGATTGTGTGACTTTGATTGAAACTGTTTTTATAGTTGTCAAAAATGTTTTCGATCGGAACGAAAATCGGAATTGAACGGAATCGCGGTTTTCGCGCGAAATCGCCAAAATCTGCCTTAACAGACCCCCTTTCTGCCTGTTCGCGCGGAACTTGCGCTCCAGGCGCGACTTCAGCGCAGAATGACAGAACATTCTGCCAGTTCGCGCGGAACTTGCGCTCCAGGCGCGACTCCAGCGCAGATTGGCAGAATTTCAGCAACCAAACACTGTTTTTCGTTTCACGATAACTTTTGATCCGGGAACCCGATTGAAGTGTTCTAAGATGCGTTGGAAAGCTTATTCAGAGGCCTAACTGAATATTCTATTTTTAAGGCAAAATGATCTGTTTTTGATATTGAAAATTGTGTCGAAAAGTGGTCAAATAGAGTGCGAGTGTGAACTTGGATTTTTATAAATGTGGAATTAAAGTGTTTCATTAATTGTCTGATTTGATGGACCGTGGGTTCATAGTGCTGTAGATATATATATTACATCGAGTTTGGGTGACGACCCATGTTGACATACTAGGCGGGGAAGTCATGAACCCTTACCCTAGGCTCTGGGCCATTAGGAAACACTATTGGTTATGGGGTTCGCCGGGATTAGCAAGTGGTTTGCAGTCGGTGTTGTGTCAAAAGTTTGTGCTGCGTTCATCGGGATTAGCAAGTGGTTTGCAGTCGGTGGTACGTAGAAAGGCCTAGGATATTAGTTCATCGGGATTAGCAAGTGGTTTGCAGTCGGTGTCCTATTAGATCGAAGCCTTATTGTATGGTACACCGGGATTAGCAAGTGGATTGCAGTCGGTGTCGTGTCAAACCTTAAAAAAAAATGACTTAAACGGACCGAGAGTGTTAGTAGGGGTTCCGGTAGAACTCACTGAGATTGTATCTCACTGTTTATATTTTGTGGTTTTTACAGAGAAGCAGGGGAAGAAGAAAAGGTGAAGAAGCACAGCTAGGTGGTGTGCTTATGAAGACGGTGAAGACTTAGTTTTCATTGTTATTGTCTTTCCCTCGAGATTTTTGTATTTCCGATTGTATAACTTGTATCAGTAGAAGTTGTAAAATCGTTTCCGCTATTTCTTGGTTTTTGGATATTGGACTCTAGGTTACGAGTTGTTTTTATTTATGTTCAATATCTAAAACAGGAAAAATATCTCTGATTATTTTATAATGGTACACTTGGGTATTTTTACTCGATAATTATACCGGGGTGTTACAGTTGGTATCAGAGCAGTTCGACCTAGTCGGACTTAGTTTAGGGTTGAGTCGATTCCTTGTTAGTCCTTTTTGTAATTACACTTGTGATGCTAAGAGACATTGAGCCTGATCAACTTAATACTTAGTGCATCATAAGCGGAATTATGACTGGATGACCAAGACGCAGTCCTCGACCAAAACCGGAATCTTCAACCAGTGCATCCTCAGGAAAGGTGACATGACGGTGGAAGAATACACCGCTAAGTTTGAGAAGTTGTCTCGGTTTTACCAAGTGGTGAAGTAAGCTTCGGATGACAAACGGAGAATGCAGAAGTATAAGACGGGCATAAGTGCTTTTAAGAGTTATGGTCTCAGTTCTTATACTGCTACCAATTATGTTGCCTTAGTGCAATCAACCTATGTCGCCGAGGATGATCTCATAGGAAATATGGGAAAGGAAAGAAGGTAGTTGAAATATCAACTCCGACTGCAAAGTCCTAAGATAATTTCATCAAAGGAAAAGCAGATGTTGTTCTCTGATTCTTCAAAGGTCAGAAGAGGTTCTAACTGTGGAAAGCCTCACAGCGGTGATTGCAAGAGAAGACCTAATCGGTGCTATTATATAAATGCAGAGGGTCACTATGGTAAAGAGTGCCCCGTAAGGGAAAGTGCCAAGGAGTCACAAGCAGCTCCAAGACAAGGACGAGTCAACACTTTGAATGCTCAGACAGTTACAACTGCAGACAATCTACTGAGGGGTATGGGATCAGTTTTCAATAACTCTGTCAGTATATTATATGATTCGGGTGCAACCTATTGCTGTATATCCCGATCGCGTGTGAATCAGTTGGGATTAGCCTTATCATCGCTATCCGAATCGATAACTATCTTAACTGCGGCTATGGGTCGTGTCCAGACCCAATCTTTGTGTCGGAATTGCCTACGTGTTATAGGAGACAGAAATTTCGTGGAAGGATTATTTGTTTGCCTGTGAGAAGTGTGGACACCATTTTGGGTATGAATTGGATGACTGCAAATCATGTTGTAATCGACTGTGTTAATCAACTACCAGTTTCTCTTCAGAATCAGTTGAATTGTCTAAGACAAATTCTGAAGCGGTTACCCAGTTCACCTTAGACGGTCAATCCTCATTCCAAGGTGCGGAAGCACATGTTAGTATGTTATCTGCATCCACTGGAACTAGTATTAGATTTATCATCTGTACAAGTTGTGAATGACTTTTTGGATGTTCTCTGGATGTTTTTCACGATGAAGTTTCTTCTGAACCTCCAGAGCGAGAAGTAGAGTTTACTGTAGAATTGATTCCTGGCACGGGATCAATATCTATTGTTTCTTATTGAAGGTTTCTTGAGAATTAAAGGAGATAGAGTCTCAACTTGAAGAGTCGATGTTAAAGAAATTCTGTCGACCGAGTGCTTCTCTAAGGAGTGCTCTGGTGTGGTTAATCGAAAGGAAAAATGGTAGCATGAGATCGTGCATTGATTATCGACACTCAACAAAGTGACGACCAGGAATAAATATCCCTTACCAAGGATAGACGATTTGCTTGAGCAATTTGAGGTGCTGCAGTGTTTTCAGAAATTGATCTGAGGTCGGGATATCATCAAATAAAAGTTAGAGCCTTAGATATTCCGAAGACAGCTTTCCGTACTAGGTATGGACATTACGAGTTCGTAGTGATGCCCTTCGGTTTGACTAATGCTCCAGCGGTATTCATGGATTACATGAACCGAGTTTTTCATACGTATTAGGATCAGTTTGAAGTCGTTTTCATCAATGATATCTTGATGTGCTCGAAAACCATTGAGGAGCATGTCCAACATCTCCTCATTGTTCTGAGTGCACTCCGAGAAAAGAATTTGTACGCGAAACCTCAGGAGTGTGATTTTTGGGTGCCAGAGTAAAGTCTTTGGGACAGATGATTTCCCAAGTCGGGAGTTTCTGTAGATCCCAGTAAGAAGGAAGCGGTGTTGAATGGGAGTGACCAACGTCAGTCGCAGAGATCGAAAGTTTCTGGGTCTAGCCGGTTACTATAAGAGATTTGTCCAAGGGTTCTCACGGTTAGTTTTCCACTTACTCGGTTAACTCGTAAGGGTCATCCGTTTACGTGGGATGCCGATTGTGAAGAACGTTTTCAAGAGTTGAAGATTTTGACTTCTGCTCCAACCCTGATTCTTCCAGATCCGTTTTTGGGATTCCAAAGTTACAGCGACCCTTCTGGGAATGGTTTGAGATGTGTTCTCATGCAGAATCAACAAGTGGTAGCTTGGGTGTCCAGACAATTAAAGTCTCATGAGAAGAGATATCCGACTCATGATTTGTAATTGGCATCTATTGTGTATGCACTGAAGATTTGGAGACGTTACCTTTATGGGTCTCGTTTCGAAGTCTTTAGTGATCACAAAAGTTTAAAGTATCTGTTTGATCAGAAAGAATTGAATAACAGGCAGAGAAGGTGGGTGTAATTTCTGAAGGATTATGACTTCGAATTGAAGTATCATCCGGGAAAGGCTAATGTTGTAGCTGAAGCACTAAGTAGGAAATCCATCCACATAGCAGAGTTGATGCTGCAAGAAATGGGATTGTTAGAGTCTTTTAGATCTAAGTTGGAGTACATCCATAAGTTTCCACTTTGGTGGCGAGGTAGTAGTTTGTTAACCTCTCCCTGGTGAAGGTTGACAACGAGATTGTCTTACGAGATTCCGTTTGACAAAACGAACGTGAATACGAATATGTAAGTGAGGTAACTGCTGACTGTTTTCACGTTGCGAATAACCATCAAAGGATTAATTGATGGATCTGCTTGCAAGTAGCTGAAATTTCCGAAGTGAAGCTTGGTGTGCGGCGTGATAGTTTTGAAAAATAATTTTTGTGAAAACCCGCATGCTAGGGTTAATTTTGGGAACGAATCAGGAGGTTAATAAAATCAGATTGAGGAAGAAAATCCTAGGAGGATTATTTAGGTTGAGGAGAAGTTCTCAACGCTATGGACTAATTTGGAAAGGAATCCAGTGTGTCGTTGATAAAAACCTCGTGATGAAGTTGCAATAGAGGAAAAAGAACTCTGAGTTCTGTTTGAAAGTTGTTTTGAGAACAACAGAGGTGATTTTCATTGTTTTCAAGTTTATTTGATGTCCCCGCGGTTTATTTCTACGTTTAAGATAAACGTTTCTGGTAACCCTCATTCCATATTCTTTCGAAAAGTGTTATCTCGAAATCTTGGGGGCGAGTCGAGAAGTTTCACAAGTGACTTTTCCGTCACATTGTCGGTGTGTACGAGAACTGTTATGGATCTTAGAAGGTTTGTTGAGAAAGTGTTTATTCCCTTCGAAGAAATTGTGGTTGTTTTTACCTTTGCCGAGGAGTACCAGTTTGTGGATCTCGTTTTCAACTTGTACATCTATCAAGTGTCTTGTATTAAACCCTTTGATTTAGATCAATCAAAGTTGGGGAGTAAACGAGGATAATTGGAATGAAGTTCGGAAGTGTTTTCAAACGCGGTGCCGAGCCTATGTAGGCGAATGATGAGTTTCTCGTGTTGATTTGTAACCAGAGAGTTCGTATCAAGGTAATAGTGGATCATGCTTAGAGATTGATGTGCCAACTTGGGAAGACTTTCTGCACTCATTTCGTTAATTCAGGAATGTTTTCCAGCAAAATTTGGACCTTTCTGAGAATGTCTGTTCTCGGTTAGTCAATCGTAAGACTTGACGAAATTTTGAGGACAAAATTCTTTTAAGTTGGGGAGAATGTAATATCCGTAAAATAATTAATAGAATTATTTGGATATTAACCCAATTAAATTAATTTAGTACTCGACTGGTAAATTTATTGAGTGCTAAAATTATTTATTGGTGGTCATCGGATCGTTAACCGGATAATACGGACCAAGGAAGTTTTGGAATCGAAATAGGAGATTTCGATCAATATGGTAATTTGACCGCGTTACAACAAATATATTAAATAAATATCTATATGTATACGTGGGTGTGTGTGAGTGAAGAGAGAAAGAATTAATTAATTAATTAAATAAATATAAGTGTGTGTGTGTGTTATTAAAAGAAAGGAAAGGGATGAATTGAAGAAAGAAAGAAAAGGAAACAGCGAGAGAAGAGAAACAGAGAAGGAAAGGAGAAGAAAAGAGAGAGATGGCGTGAGGGAGAGGAGAAGAGGGAGGAAGGAGAATTCACCGAAACGACTTCCGTCCAACACGAAAAATGTTCAGCGCTACTTCCTCTTCGTTTTGGTACCAATTTCATGACGATCAGCTCACTCTCTCTCACTTGGCCATTTTCGTTTTTTTTGGAGCTTTTGTGGGAAATCCGATTTTGGGTTGGTTTTGAAGGTTTAGGTTCGGTTAGGAGCGAACCCAAGGATGATGGATCGTTGATTGAGGTTCGATTGAAAGATTGGAAGCGAGTTGGGTGATTTGGGGTTTTGGTGAATAGTGTCATGGAGGTTAGGGGAGGAAGATGATGAATAGTGTCTATGGAGAATTTTGGGGAAATCGGTATTTCGGTCAAAAGCGGTTTCGTGATCGAGTGGAAAGCTTTGGAAGCGGATTGGGTGTCGCCGGAGCGGGGAATGTTCGTGTGGTTACTCGGTGATTTCGGCTCGATCGTGGATCACGCGTCAAAGGTGAGTTTTACTCACGCTTAGGATTTTTTTTATGTTTCGAATTAATTAATTAACTGTTTTACCGCTTTCGCTGGACTGGAAAATTATTTGATAATCGAGTTTGAGAGATTTTGGGTTGAAAACCGATAATTGGAAAATATGTCGCGTTTTGATACAATTCGTTTAAAATGAGTTTTTGATTGATTGTGTGACTTTGATTGAAACTGTTTTTATAGTTGTCAAAAATGTTTTCGATCGGAACGAAAATCGGAATTGAACGGAATCGCGGTTTTCGCGCGAAATCGCCAAAATCTGCCTTAACAGACCCCCTTTCTGCCTGTTCGCGCGGAACTTGCGCTCCAGGCGCGACTTCAGCGCAGAATGACAGAACATTCTGCCAGTTCGCGCGGAACTTGCGCTCCAGGCGCGACTCCAGCGCAGATTGGCAGAATTTCAGCAACCAAACACTGTTTTTCGTTTCACGATAACTTTTGATCCGGGAACCCGATTGAGGTGTTCTAAGATGCGTTGGAAAGCTTATTCAGAGGCCTAACTGAATATTCTATTTTTAAGGCAAAATGATCTGTTTTTGATATTGAAAATTGTGTCGAAAAGTGGTCAAATAGAGTGCGAGTGTGAACTTGGATTTTTATAAATGTGGAATTAAAGTGTTTCATTAATTGTCTGATTTGATGGACCGTGGGTTCATAGTGCTGTAGATATATATATTACATCGAGTTTGGGTGACGACCCATGTTGACATACTAGGCGGGGAGGTCATGAACCCTTACCCTAGGCTCTGGGCCATTAGGAAACACTATTGGTTATGGGGTTCGCCGGGATTAGCAAGTGGTTTGCAGTCGGTGTTGTGTCAAAAGTTTGTGCTGCGTTCATCGGGATTAGCAAGTGGTTTGCAGTCGGTGGTACGTAGAAAGGCCTAGGATATTAGTTCATCGGGATTAGCAAGTGGTTTGCAGTCGGTGTCCTATTAGATCGAAGCCTTATTGTATGGTACACCGGGATTAGCAAGTGGATTGCAGTCGGTGTCGTGTCAAACCTTAAAAAAAAATGACTTAAACGGACCGAGAGTGTTAGTAGGGGTTCCGGTAGAACTCACTGAGATTGTATCTCACTGTTTATATTTTGTGGTTTTTACAGAGAAGCAGGGGAAGAAGAAAAGGTGAAGAAGCACAGCTAGGTGGTGTGCTTATGAAGACGGTGAAGACTTAGTTTTCATTGTTATTGTCTTTCCCTCGAGATTTTTGTATTTCCGATTGTATAACTTGTATCAGTAGAAGTTGTAAAATCGTTTCCGCTATTTCTTGGTTTTTGGATATTGGACTCTAGGTTACGAGTTGTTTTTATTTATGTTCAATATCTAAAACAGGAAAAATATCTCTGATTATTTTATAATGGTACACTTGGGTATTTTTACTCGATAATTATACCGGGGTGTTACATAAAGCAGAGGTATTAGTTTGTTAACCTCTCCTTTGTGAAGGTTAACAATGAGATAGTATTACGAGATTCCGTTTGACAAGTCGAACGTGAATACGAATATGTAAATGAGGTAACTGCTGACCGTTTTCACGTTGCGAATAAACATCAAAGGATTAATTGATGGATCTGCTTGCAAGTGTCGGAAATTTCCGAAGTGAAGCTTGGCGTGCGGTGTAATAGTTTTGAAAAATCGTTTTTGTGGAAGCCCGCATGCTAAAGTTAATTTTGGGAACGAATTAAGAGGCTAATAGAATATGATTGAGGAGGAAAATCCTAGGAGGATTACTTAGGTTGAGGGGAAGCTCTCAATGCTATTGACTAATTCGGAAAGGAATCGGGTGCGTCGTTGGTAAAAGCATCGTGAGGAAGTTGCAATAGAGGAAAAGGAACTCTGAGATTGGTGTGAAAATTGTTTTGGGAACAACTGAGGTGATTTCATTGCTTTCAAGATTACTTGATGGTCCCACGGTTTATTTCTACGTTTAAGATAAACGTTTCTGGTAAATCCTCATTCCATCTTCTTTCGAAAAGTGTTATCTCGAAATCTTGGGGAGCAAGTGAGGAATGAAGCTTCGGAAGTGTTTTCGAACGCGGTGCCGAGCCTATGTAGGCGAAAGAGGAGTTTCTCGTGTTGATTCGTAACCAGAGAGTTCCTACCAAGGTAGTAGTGGATCATACTTGGAGATGGATGTGCCAACTTCGTGAAGATTTCTACACTTATTTCGTTAATTCAAGATTGTGTTCCAGCAAATTTAGACCTTTCTGAGAATGTCGATTCTCGGTTAGTCGGATAAAAGACTTAGCGAAATTTTGAGGACAAAATTCTTTCAAGTTGGGGAGAATGTAACATCCTCAAAATAATTATCCGAATTATTTGGATGTTAACCTGTCATACCCCAATTTTGTCCGGCTTAGGTCCAAACCCTAATTTTCCACACAAAAATAAATTATGCATTTTGGATCCTAGAAACCGCTCCAAAGTTTTCGAAATCATTTTTAGGGTTAGAATGCACTTTCTAAGAAATTAGGGTTTTGAAAAATATGTTATGCATGCATGGCAAGCTTTGGAAAATATTTTATGCATGCATGGCAAAGACCCAAAAGCATTTTTGTGGAAAGCAAGAATTGATTTCTATTTTGTTCCAAAGGCCAAGAATCGATTTATAGTATATTGCATAGGCCTTGAAATCGATTTTCAGGCTCTTCCATAGGCCATGAATCGATTCCTAATTGTTGTAACTAAGTGAAGAATCGATTTTTACCTATTTAGGATGTCCTGAAAATCGATTTCCCTCTTCTTGCATAGACCTGGAAATCGATTTTCAGGCTCTTCCATAGGCCATGAATCGATTCCTCATTGTGTTAACTAAAGCAAGAATCGATTTTCACCTATGAAGAAGGTCCTGAAAATCGATTCCTCTTGTTTTCAAAAGGCTCAAGAATCGATTCCCACTATTTTAACTAAAGCAAGAATCGATTTTCACCTATGCAAAAGGTCCTGAAAATCGATTCCTGTTGTTTTCAAAGGAACCAAGAATCGATTCTTTATTATTTTCAAAGGTAAAGAATCGATTCCTACATATTTCCAAAGGCTCAAACAATCGATTCATCCTTGCAATAAATGTTTTTAAAAAATTCTACGCCTATAAATAGGCAGCTTCAAAATCATTTGAGGGGGAGAGACTTCACGAGATCAGAAAAACAGACACTTCACACAAGATCAGAGAGAAGAATTGCTACACACATTTTTCACGAGATCTGACACACATTTTTTCACGAGATCTGAGAGACATTTCACGAGATCTGGGAAGACAACTCTCGCAAATCTCATTTTCCAGTTCTCCGCTTCATTTTCGCTCTATCAGCGCCGTTGGTCCGTCTGAGCTGATCTCTTGCAAGGGTTAGTCGGGGTTTGCGTTCTTCAGATCTGTAATATCTGTCTTCATCAGAGGTATTTCAGTCTTTTCATTTGTTAATGTTTAGTTATTGTGATCCATGTGATTTAACTTAACTATAGCATTCATCTACTCGTTCTTGTATGTTATCGTTCATTGCTGATGACGAACCATATGATTCCCACTTATGCCTAGTGCATCATGTTCTAAGTGGTGAAGATGGTCTCGGGTGATTCAGCTTGCCCCTTTTAAACCCTTTCAAAAACATTTTTAGAACTACGTTGCTTTGATTCCCGTTTGGGATACGTAGGAGCGAGTCACGTTCTCGTCAAGCGCCACAAATAAAAACTCTTTTCATCCCCCTAAACCAATCATTTTCATAAAACAAACAAAAATCATTTTTCAAACCCATTGTTGCTAGTAGCTCATCAGAGCCTCTGTTCGTTTAGCTATTAGTGACAATGTCCTTTTCTTCTAAAAATAATAAACGATGATCCATCATAACCTTTGTTAGTTTGATCATCGTACAAATCAATCTCTTTCGAAAATCACTTTCAAAAAAGATAATAAAAAACGAGTTGTTATCAATAGTCCATCAGAACCTTTGTTCGTTTGACTAGCGGCACAACTCTCTCTTTTTGAGTATTTAGTAGTGATTCATCATAGCCTCTGCTAGTTTAATCATTCACTAATGCTCGTCCTATTTCAAAAACTCACTAAAAAAGGATAAAAAAAAACAACAAAAACTTTTCAAAAACAACCAAGAACTACGTAGCTTTGAATTCTCCATCGCACCGGGAGATACGTAGGAGCGGGCCATGTCCCGTCAAGCACTTTTTCTAAAAACCCCCTTTTTCCCCCTTTCTCACCAAAAATAAAATTTCCAGTAAGTTTTCTCATTCGTCTTCAAACAAGAAATAAATAGGCAAATCTAGGTATTTTTCAAATCAAACGTTAAAACCACACATTTAATTAGAGGTTCCCTTTCGGTAGAAAGGACGTGCGCGGTGCTAATACCTTCCTCGCACGTAATCGACCCCCGAACCTATATCTCTAGTTTTCAAAGACCATCCGCCTTGTCCAAAAGAGCTTTTTTCAATGTTTTGGTCTCAAAATTAAAATATTGGTGGCGGCTCCAAAAATTTTCCACGTTGTACATTGAGAAACCCAACGGGGAATTTTTCGGGGTGCAACATAACCCAATTAAATTAATTTAGTACTCGACTGGTAAACTTACTGAGTGCTAAAATTATTTATTGGTTGTCATCGGATCGTTAACCGGATAATACGGATCAAGGAAGTTTCGGAATCGAAATAGGAGATTTCGATCAATATGGTAATTTGACCGCGTTACAACAATATATTAAATAAATATATATATGTATACGTGGGTGTGTGTGAGTGAAGAGGAGAAAGAATTAATTAAATTAAATAAATATAAGTGTGTGTGTGTTAATAAGAAAGAAAAGAAAAGAATTAAGAAAGGAAGAAAAGAAAGAATGCGAGAGAGAGAGTTACAGAGAGGAGAGAAAGGGAGAAAGGAAGAGAATGGCGTGAGGGAGAAGAGAAGAGGGAGAGGGGAGACTTCACCGAAACGACTTCCGTCCAACACGAAAAATGTTCAGCGCTACTTCCTCTTCGATTTGGTACTAATTTCGTGACGATCAGCTCACTCTCTCTCACTTGGCCATTTTTGTGTTTTGGAGGTTTTGTGGGAAATCCGATTTTGGGTTGGTTTTGAAGGTTTAAGTTCGGTTAGGAGCGAACCCAAGGACGATTGCTCGAGTATTAGAGTTCGGTTGGGTGATTTGGGGATTGAAAATCAAATTGGGGTTTTTGGTGAATAGTGGTTTGAGGTTGAAGAAGATGATGAATAGTGTCCATGGAGGATTTCTAGGAATTCGGCATTCTGGTCAAAAGCGGTTTCGTGGTCGAGTGGGAAGCTTTGGAAGCGGATTGGGTGTCGCCGGAGCGGGGAGCGTTCGTGTGGCTACTCGGTGATTTCGGCTCGATCGTGGATCACGCGTCAAGGGTGAGTTCTACTCACGTTTAGGATTTTTGTTTTTCGAATTAACTGTTTTATCTCTTTTGCTGGTCTGGAATATTACTTGATATTGTCTGATTCGGGTTAGGAATCGATTGGGGCGAGTCTCGGGTTGCGTCGCGTTAAAATGGAATTTTTGGGTGATTTAATTCGAGAGATTTTGATTTAAAACCGTTATTTGGAAAATCGTCGTATTTTGATAAACTTCGATTTGATTAAGATTTTGATTATGTGTGTGTGAAAAACTGTTTTCAATCGGAACGAAAATCGGAATTAAGCGGAATCGCGATTTTCGGGCGAAACCGCCAAAATCTGCCCTTGACAGACCCCCTGCTGTCAACCCACGCGCCACTTGCGCGCGGCGCGCCACTCACGCGCCATTGGGCAGAACAATCTGTCTGTTCGCGCGCCACTTGCGCGCGGCGCGCCACTCGCGCGCCAGTTGACAGATTTTCAGCAACCAAACACTGTTTTTCGTTTCGCAATAACTTTTGATCCGGGAACCCGATTGAGGTGTTCTCAGGGGCGTCGGAAAGCTTATTCAAAGATCTATCTATTTATATAAATTAAATGGCATAATGGACTGTCTTTGAAGTTGTAAACTATTTCGAAAAACCGAATAATAGTACTCGTGTGCGAACATATGTTTTATTAATAATAAAGCGGACTATGAGTCCTACGTGATATGGTATAACTGACGCGGGACGATTATTATTTATTGTCTAAACCGGTCTACGATTCACGATATATATATTATATCGACTATGGGAAACGGCCCGATGCGGGTATTATGTTCGACTAACGGTCACATGTAGATGGACTAAATGTTCATTGAGTATAGGTGAACTAACAGGTCATCGAGTGTAGATATATTTAATATATATTTACGTGGTATGGGTGACGACCCATGTTGACATACTAGGCGGGGAAGTCATGATCCCTTACCCTAGGCTCCGTGCCATTAGGAAACACTATTGGTATGGGGTTCACCGGGATTACCATGTCTGGGGTCGGTGGTGTGTCAAAGATTAAATAACGCGGTTCATCGGGATTACCATGTCTGGGGTCGGTGCCGTGTTATGTAGTGCGATTCATCGGGATTACCATGTCTGGGGCCGGTGTCGTGCTAGGTTTAATTGCGTGGTCTATAAAATAAACTACAAGAAAGAAAGTTCTATAATACGGTTCACCGGGATTACCATGTTTGGGGTCGGTGCTGTGTTAAGGACTAAATAATGCGGTTCACCGGGATTACCAAAGCTAGGGTCGGTGTCATTCTAAAGATATCAATAGTATGGTTACCGGGATTACCAAAGCTGGGGCTGGTATCATACTATGTTGACTAGTACGAGTCACCGGGATTACCAAAGCTGGGGTCGGTGTCGTGCTAAATTAAAAGAATGTAATTTATAAAGTAAACTACGAATGTATGAGAATTCATAAATGAACCGAGAGCGTAGTTAGGGGTCTCGGTAGAACTCACTGAGATTGTATCTCACTGTTTAAATGTTGTGGTTTTACAGATAAACAGGGAAAGTGGAGATCCAAGAGGCACGAGTAGGTGGTACTCGGATGGTTGCTGAAGACTTAGCTTTTATGCTTAAGTTATGTTTTCCCTTGTTAGTTATGTATTTATTTCCGCTTTCTTGTGCGATATTGAACACTGTATTTCACTGATGGTTTATGGTCTTATTTATGTTTAAGACTGTTCTGTTGTTATTCAGTGAAAATTTTATTGTGGTGTTCAGTATTTAAACAGGAAATATATCTCTGATGTTTTAGGAATGGTGCACTTGGGTATTTTTACTCGATAAAAATACCGGGGTGTTACACATGAGATTGTGCATAGACTACCGTCAGCTGAATAAAATCACTATCAAGAACAAGTATCCATTGCCAAGGATAGATGATCTACTTGACCAACTTCGAGGTGCTAAAGTTTTCTCCAAGATTGATCTAAGGTCAGGGTACCATCAAATCCGGGTAAGAGCTTTAGACATTCCGAAGACTGCTTTTCGTACAAGGTACGGACACTACGAGTTTGTGGTGATGCCCTTCGGATTGACTAACGCTCTAGCCATATTCATGGATTATATGAATAGAGTATTCCATTCCTACCTAGATCAGTTCGTGGTCGTCTTTATGGATGATATCTTGGTTTACTCAAAGTCAGTTGAGGAGCATGCTCAGCATCTCCGCTTTGTCCTAGGAGTACTCCGAGAAAAGAAACTCTATGCTAAACCGTCGAAGTGTGACTTTTGGATGTCTGAAGTAAAGTTCTTGGGTCATGTGATTTCCCAAGAAGGGGTTGCAGTTGATCCTAGCAAGGTGGAAGCAGTGTTGAATTGGGAACGGCCGACGTCAGTGACTGAGATCAGAAGCTTTCTGGGCCTAGCTGGTTACTATAGAAGATTCATTGAAGGTTTTTCACAACTGGTACTTCCGCATACTCGACTGACTCGCAAGGGTCAACCGTTTACTTGGGATGCCGATTGTGAAGAGTGTTTTCTTGGATTGAAAGAAAAGTTAACTTCTGCTCCGATCCTAATTCTTCCAGATCCAGCATTGGGATTTCAAATTTACAGTGATGCATCTGGGAAGGGTTTGGGGTGCGTTCTCATGCAGAATCAACATGTTGTGGCCTATGCATCTAGACAATTGAAGACGCATGAACGGAATTACCCAACTCATGATTTAGAGTTGGCGGCTATTGTGTTTGCACTAAAAATTTGGAGACATTACCTTTACGGTTCTCGTTTCGAAGTTTTTAGTGATCACAAGAGCTTGAAGTATCTGTTTGACCAAAAGGAGTTGAATAACAGACAGAGGAGGTGGACTGAATTTCTGAAGGACTACGACTTCGAATTGAAATATCACCCTGGGAAAGCCAATGTGGTAGCAGATGCTCTGAGCAGGAAGTCTATCCACACGGCAAGATTAATGGTTCACGAGATGGCTTTATTGGAGTCATTCCGAGACTTGAAGCTCAAGGTAGCAAGAAAGAGGGATCGCATAGTATTGCGGCATATACGGATAGCCAGTGTGCTAAGAGAACAAATCCGTGTAGCTCAAGGAGCCGATATGAAGTTACAATCTCAGAGAGGATCGCCAGATTTCACTGAGGATAGTGACGGCATGATTAGCTTTAATGGGAGAATTTGTGTTCCCGATGATGATAATATCAAAAGGCAAGTATTGGAAGAAGCTCATAGGAGTCAATATTCCGTACATCCGGGATCCACCAAGATGTACCGAGACTTGAAGTTAATGTATTGGTGGCCTGGGATGAAGGCCGAGGTTGCAGAATTTTTTTCTCGATGCTTAACTTGTCAGAAAGTTAAGGCGGAACACCGGAGACCGGGCGGCCAGTTACAACCGCTAGATGTGCCAGTTTGGAAATGGGAGGATATCTCAATGGACTTCGTTATGGGTTTGCCGAGGTCACAGGCCGGCAATGATTCTATCTGGGTAATAGTGGACCGATTGACTAAATCCGCTCACTTTATTCCCGTTCGCTCGACTTATAAGGTTTCCAAGCTAGCAGATGAATATGTGAAGAACATTATCAGACTGCATGGAGTTCCAACGAGTATTGTGTCAGACCGAGATCCCAAGTTTACTTCTAGATTTTGGAAAGCATTGAATGAAGCTCTGGGAACTAAAGTGCTGGTTAGCACTGCTTATCATCCTCAGACTGATGGTCAGACGGAGAGGACTATTCATACTCTTGAGGACATGCTTCGGGCTTGTGTGCTCGATAGCGAGAGAAAATGGGAGGACCATCTTCCATTAGTAGAATTCTCCTACAACAACAGTTACCACTCCAGCATTGGGATGGCACCGTTTGAAGCGCTTTATGGTAGAAAGTGTAGAACTCCGTTGTGTTGGTGGGAGATTGGTGAAGATAAGTTTCTGGGACCCGATATGGTCCGCGAGACTACTGAGAAGATCAAATTAATTCGAGAAAGGATGAAGGTTGCTCAGAGTCGGCAAAAGAGCTATGCTGACAACCGAAGGAGACCGTTGGAATTTGAGGTTGGTGATCATGTGTTCTTGAAAGTTTCCCCAACCATAGGCACCGGGAGAGCTTTGCGAGCGAAAAAGCTCAGTCCTCGATATGTTGGACCTTTCCAAATCATCGAGCGAATTGGGCCAGTTGCCTATCGCCTCGCATTGTCTCCGGCCCTATCAAATCTCCATGATGTGTTCCACGTGTCTCAGTTGAGGAAGTATGTTCCCGATCTGCATCAACCGTTGAGTGTTGATACGATCGACCTGCGACCGGACTTGTCATTTCAACCTTATCCTAGACATATCTTAGAGCGCGGTATGAAGACTCTGCGTTCACGGACAATTCCGATTGTCAAAGTAGTCTGGGATGGCTTTTCAGCCGAAGAGGCTACCTGGGAACTGGAGGGGGACATGCGTGCTCGATATCCACATCTCTTCCATTTAGGTACGTCTTGTCAATTTTGAGGACAAAATTTTTAAAAGTTGGGGTGATTGTAACATCCCTAATTTTTAAAGACTCGTACTATGATGCCTAAGGCCGATTTATTTATTGTGAGAATAATTAGTTATGCCTCGGGGATTAATAGTCGAGGAAAAAGTCCAAAGAAATCCTATTCATTAATTAATTATGGCTTAGTCATGATTAATTAAAGTATTTAAGCTGAAGGGCAAAATGGCAATTTTGCACCCCTCATATAAATACTTCTATTCTGAAGCCACTCAGCCACACCACCCTCATTCATTCATTTCTAAAATTCCAGGAGAAAGAAAGAAGTTGAGAAAGGAGGGAGAGAGGGCGCAAGTGGAGGAGAAGAGGAGAGGAAGCTCAGATTTCCTTCTTGCATGTAAGTTCTCCCTTAACATCCTTGCTCCATTTTCAATTCTGAAGCCATTGATACCACTCTCAAGCTCAGATTCTCACCCTATCTCTCAATCCTATTTTCAGCTTTGGAGCCCAAATGATGAAAGTGGAAGAAATCTGTGTTACAAGTGTTGCATGTTCTTGATTATCTGAAATTAGTGCATGTAAGTAACCCTCTGAAATTTCCTCATCAATTTCGCAATTGTATTCTGAAATGCCAATTCAGTTTCGGACTACCTTCAACCTCCCAAATTCGACTTCATCTTCAATGTTGAAGACAATAAAATTCTGAGTTCAGTTTGCCTTGCATGTTCATCTTTCGTTGTTCAAGAGGAGCTGTACCGTGCATTCTGAATTGGGGAGAAGTCGGGTGGAGTGGATTGCTGTTTCAGTGCTTTAACCAAGTTCAGTAGCTGCTGTGAGTGACTTTGCTGGTTCCATTCGGTTCTCGATCGTGTACCTCGTATATCGATCTTTTCGCGATTCGATTGAAGTTCTAGTGAAATCGACATCACAGTGAGTTCTACTCACGATTAGGGAATATTGCTTTCTAAAATTATGTTGTTTTCAGTCCTAAGACAAAATACTAATTTCGAAATATTTAAGGGACCGAAAACAGTTTTATTAAAACCATTGCGTTTTACGGTTTTTCGCATAGAACCTATATTTATGTTATATGATTTATGAACTGGATATATAGTCTGGAATTGCCTGGATTTTCTGTATTTCAGGTGGGATTGAGATTGGGGATCGAATTGGGAACGATCGGAGAAACGAATCGAAAAAATCTGTGCAAGTTCTGTAACAGAACAGGACGCACGGATCGTGCGCCCCTGGGCACGGACCGTGCGCCTGCTTTGGGTTGGCAAAATTGCGAATTGATACAGGACGCACGGGTCGTGCGCCCCTGGGCACGGACCGTGCGCTCCCTTCGGATTGACTGGATGGTTTTAGGTGCATCACGCACGGGTCGTGCGCCCCTGGGCATGGACCGTGCGTGGGGTTCTGTTACCGGCTTCCGATTTCTCGTTTCGTCGCTCCGATTGATTCCAAACCACTTCTAATCTCCTTCCCGATTAATTGTGACATAATTAACCTAATAAAAACTCCGTTTTAAGCATGTTTAACTTGAGTCTTTGAAAAGAGGTCTTGAAGGTTTATTGAACCGAAAACCGGAAACTTAGACCGCGTGTGAGATAATGTTTTTGGCATAACAAACCGGATCGTGGATCCTTCTCGACGCTATGATTATAATGCCGGATGTCTAACTTTGAATTCCTCAAAACGGGTTATAGATCGATAATAGATATAGATATCTAAAACCGAAAAGACGGTCTAATGCGGACACGATATATATTTTATTATGTATCACGTTGGGTGACGACCCGACAAGTAGCATACTAGGAAGGGAAGTCATGAGCCCTAACCCTAGGCCCTGAAACGTTTTGGCGTGGTCAAACGTGGGTTACCGGGATTAGGGAAATGTTGCACGGCCGGTTTATGCTAAGTTAAGAACACGATTCGCCGGGATTAGTGAACTGTTGCACGGTCGGCGTTTCGCTTGGAAAGCTAGTGGTTATATATATTAATCGACTAGGCTTAATAATATAAATGATAGTACTCAAATTACCGGGATTAGTGAACTGTTGCACGGTCGGTAATGGGCTATGTTTATGTTGACAGATAGTTATATATATTTAACTATGCGATAATCGGTTTTAAAATAAACCGAGTGATGGTGAGGGGGCACGGCAGGACTCACTGAGACAAGTTGTCTCACCCAATCATATTTGTTGTTTTTACAGAGAAACAGGGCAAGAGGAAAAGTACCCGACACGGTTAGGTGAAGTGCTTTTGAAGATATCAAGGACGGAGATTCTTGATGTTTATTTCCTATTTGTTGTCTCTGTATGGTTATATAACTTGTGGATGCTATGAGTTGTATCAACCTTTATGATTTCTGTTTGTTAAGTATTGAACTCGGAGTTATATTCCCTTTTGGATCTTGGATTCGTATATGGAATTAAGACAGCTTAGTCCGAAGGATTATGCTTTAATTCGGAAAAAGTTTATACGTTCAATACTTAAGCAGAAATTGTGTCCTCTGATTATTACTATAATTGTGAATTACGGTATATCTACACGTTAGAAATATCGGGGTGTTACACTCCCAGAGCTTGGTACGAAAGATTGAGCAAATTCCTACTCAATCATGATTTTCAAAGAGGGAAAGTTGACACTACACTTTTTATAAAAAGGTCAAAAGATGACATCTTGTGCAAATTTATGTGGATGATATCATTTTCGGTGCTACTAATGAATTGCTTTGCAAAGTTTTCAAGTATTATGCAGTGTGAGTTTGAAATGTCAATGATGGGAGAACTCAACTTCTTCCTTGGGCTCCAAATAAAACAAACAAACAACGACATCTTCATATCTCAATCAAAGTACTGCAAAGAACTACTCAAAAGATTCGAAATGGACAAAGCAAAAGAAATGTCCACACCAATGAGCACTTCATGCTACTTAGACAAAGATGAAGAAGGTAAACCGGTAGAACTAAGCAAATATCGAGGTATAATTGGCTCTCTTCTCTACTTAACTGCTAGTAGACCGGATATCATGTTTAGTGTTTGCATGTGTGCTAGGTATCAAGCAAATCCAAAAGAGTCACATTTAGTAGCTGTCAAAAGAATAATGAGATATCTGGTAGGCACTCAAAATGTTGGTCTGTGGTACCCAAAAGGCGCCACATGTAGCCTTATTGGATATTCAGATTCTGACTTTGCAGGACGTAAGTTAGATAGAAAAAGCACTAGTGGAACATGTCACATACTAGGTAGTGCATTAGTCTCATGGCACAGTAAGAAACAAGTCAGTGTCGCACTGTCAACTGCTGAAGCAGAATATGTTGCAGCAGGGAGTTGTTGTGCACAAATTCTTTGGATGAAGCAACAACTTCTTGACGATGGTATAGAACTAGATCATATCCCTATAAAATGCGACAATACCAGCGCCATCAATCTTACAAAGAACCCCGTCCAACACTCTAGGACCAAGCATATAGAGATAAGACACAATTTTCTTAGAGATCATGTCCAAAAAGGGGACTGTGTAATCGAATTTGTTGAATCCGCAAAACAGCTGGCTGATATTTTTACAAAACCTTTACAAAAAGAAAACTTCTTCTTCATTCGAAGAGAACTTGGAATCATTGATTCCTCTTCATGCTGTTAGATTCACAATCTTTATTACATGTTGCCCTCTTTGATCATGACAAAAAGGGGGAGAAGAATAGAGTTTTAATATTCAGCATGCATTTGCATTCACTTGCATACAGTCAATAAAACAGGGGGAGCATCATGATAGGGGGAGTATCATATATACATTATCTGTTTGAACTAACCTCCCACCATGAAGATGAGTTAGTGTTTTGTCATCATCAAAAAGGGGGAGAATGTGGATACCTTGTATTGCAGGTAAACTAATATTGCAGAATATGTTTTGATGATGAAAAAGACAAAGGTAAAGCTTGTTGCACCCCGAAAAATCCCGGTTTGGGTTTCTCAATGTACAACGTGGAAAATTTTTGGAGCCGCCACCAATATTTTAATTTTAAGACCAAAACATTGAAAAAAAGTCTTTTGAACAAGGCGGATGGTCTTTTGAAAACTAGAGATATAGGTTCGGGGTCGGTTACGCGCGGGGAAGTTGTTAGCACCCCACACGTCCTTTGTACCGAAAGGGAACCTTTAACTAAACGTGTGGTTTTAACATTTGATTTGAAAAATGCCTAGATTTGCCTATTTATTTGAAGAATGAATGGGAAAACTTAACAAAAATTTTATTTTTGGCGAGAAAGGGGAAAAAAAGGGCTTTTAGAAAAAGTGCTTGACGGGACATGGCCCGCTCCTACGTATCTCCCGGTGCGATGGAGAATTCAAAGCTACGTAGTTCTTGGTTCTTTTGAAAATAATTGTTTGAAAACTTATTGTGAAAAATGATTTTTATTTGTTATGCTTGACGGGATGTGACCCGCTCCTACGTATCTCCCGGTGCGATGGAGAATTCAACGCTTACGTAGTTCTCCCGTGTCTTTTGAAAAGTTTTTTGTTTTTTTTATCTTTTTTAGTGAGTTTTTGAAATAGGACGCGCATTAACAAATGATTAAACTAGCAGAGGCTATGATGAATCACTACTAAATACTCAAAAAAGAGAGCTGTACCGCTAGTCAAACGAACAAAGGTTCTGATGGACTATTGATAACAACTCGTTTTTATTATCTTTTTTTTGAAAGTGATTTTCGAAGGAGATTGATTTGCACGATGATCAAACTAACAAAGGCTATGATGGAACATCGTTTATTATTCTTATGAGAAGAGGACATTGCCACTAATAGCTAAACGAACAAAGGCTCTGATGAGCTACTAGCAACAATGAGTTTGAAAAAGATTCTTTTTGTTTGTTTGATGAAAATGATTTGTTTATGGTTGCGAAAAGGATTTTTATTTGTTGCGCTTGACGAGAACGTTACTCGCTCCTACATATCCCAAATGAGAATCAAAGCGACGTAGTTCTAATGAAAATGTTTTTGAAAGGGTTTGGAAGGGGAAGAGCTTTCATAATGATCAAGCAGGCAAAGGCTTTGAGTGATCATTACTAATAACCCTTGATGGCGTTCATGACAATCAAACAAGCCAAGGCTTTGAGTGATAGTCACTAATAACTCGCATTAATTGGAAAAGAGTTTGAAAGATTTTTGGAAAAAAGGGTGAAGTTATTATCAATGATTGGTTACAAAGTTCAAACACATTCAATAATCACGGAATCATGCATATGTTGAACATTAATCAAAACTAAACATGCCAATATGATCAAAAGACCCACTTATCAGGGATGCAAGGTAAAGTTCTCAAAGCAAGTGTGTGTGTGTGGAGGAAGGAGTGTATTTACCCTAATGACTCTATGCTACAACAGGCATGTAGACTTACGTCTTCATTAGGAGGTCATACACATGGATGGAATGGCATATTGAATCAAGACATTTAAAATGCATCGAAAACAAGCAAGCAATTGATCATAGGCATAGAATGATCTTAATTAAACTAAGGAACATATGAGCAACGATTTCTCAATAACATGAACAAAAGGGGAAATTGCATCAAGGCTAAGGTAAGCCTATCCTTTGCATTCATGAATAAGTGCCCAAAGGCTAGTAACACAATCAAAGAGGAGGGAGCATCAAGGTTTTGGGTAACCTATCCTTTGCAATACCCCATGGACCTTAAACCATAAACCTAACTATCTCATCTATTATTCATCAAGGAGTTAAAAGGGGAAGGTTGAATCATCTAAAACCATCTTCACCACTTAGAACATGATGCACTAGGCATAAGTGGGAATCATGTGATTCATCATCAACAAAGGACAATAATATACAAGAACAAGTAAATAAACACTAAAGCTAAGTTAAATCACATAGGGCAATCTTCTTGCTTTGAGAAAAATGCACTAGGCACTAGTGAGAATCAACTTGCCTAGATACCCGACTCCCTAGCACAGATCACAACAATTAAATAATAACAAATGTAAAGACAGAAATACCTCTAATGAAGGAAGATATTACAACTTGAAGAATGCAACCCCAACTAACTCCTAGCGAAAGATCAGCTCTTGACGGACCAGCGGTGCGAAAAGAACGTAAACAAAATATCAAGAGTTTTTCTGAAGTGATAGATCGTGAGAATGGGTTCTTTTCCTTTTTTCCGAAATGGAGGTCACGAGGCCTCTATTTATAGGCTTTGAAAAACTAGATCTCACGTTGAAACATTTGAAGGAATCGATTCTTTGCTATTGAAATGGATCTAGGAATCGATTCATTTAAGAGAGGAATCGATTTTGATTTGTTTGAAAAATAGAGACAATAGATTCTTGTGATTCACAGAGGGCTAGGAATCGATTCTTTACTAAGTTAAAACTTGTATGAATCGATTCTCAGCTTGCCTGAGACATGTAGGAATCGATTCTCAGCTTAGTTTAAAAGTGTGTGAATCGATTCTTTGTTTGAAAATGTTTGGCCTGAAAATCGATTTATGCAATGATGTAACATGACCTGACAATC
Source organism: Astragalus membranaceus (assembly GCA_039519185.1). Classification (NCBI taxonomy): domain Eukaryota; kingdom Viridiplantae; phylum Streptophyta; class Magnoliopsida; order Fabales; family Fabaceae; genus Astragalus; species Astragalus membranaceus. The sequence continues at coordinate 32,568,730 of CM076850.1, read as the reverse complement.
GATTCTTCCTTTTCTTTTTGACCTGAAAATAGATTTTGATGTATGTTTATGCATGGAGAAATCGATTTTATGTTTTCAAAGATGATAAGAATGTTTACGTAAGTATGCATGCATCTTTGAAAAACTTGTGAGTGTGTGAGACTTTGAGATACGAGCTGACCTTCGGAAGAGCTTACACTTTTTCCTAAGACACACCCAAACCCTAAGAACTACCCTTATCTATAAGGACTACCCTTTTGACCCTAAAACCCTATTTTCCCCAAAAGTGCATTCTAACCCTAAAAATGATTTCAAAAACTTTGGAATGGTTTCTAGGACCCAAAATGCAATGCATAATTTATTTATTTTTTTGTGTGGAAAATTAGGGTTTTGACCTAAGCCGGACAAAAATGGGGTATGACAAAGCTGATGGCCAAAGTTAATAAAAGTGACTAAACATCAAAGTCACAATCCAAGACAAACAAGCTCAAGAATTGTAGATTCAAGTTTAAGGGTAGTACTTAAATATAAGGGTAGTCCTTAGGGTTTGGGTGTGTCTTAGGAAAAAGTGTAAGCTCTTTCAAAGGTCAGCTCGTATGTCAAAACCTCACACACTCACAAGTTTTTCAAAGATGCATGCATACTTACGTAAACATATTTATCATCTTTAAAACATAAAAATCGATTTCATCTTGCTTATACACTCATCAAAATCGATTTTCAGGCCAATCAGAAAAGGAAGAATCGATTTTCACTTCATGTATCTTTCAGTACAAAAATCGATTTCTGAGCCAAACATTTTTAAAGGAAGAATCGATTTTCACTCTTTTGCACTTAACTGAGAATCGATTCCTACATGTCTCAGGCAAGCTGAGAATCGATACATACAAATTTTCACTAAGTACAGAATCGATTCCCACTCTCCATGGTTCTCAAGAATCGATTGTCCCTATTTTTCAATCAAATCAAAATCGATTCCTCACTTAAATGAATCGATTCCTAGATCAAATGCTTTCAACAAAGAATCGATTCCTACACTATTTTTAACGTAAACTTGATTTTTTCATAGCCTATAAATAGGCACTGCATTACGTTCATTTTAACACAACCCATTTCACGAATCAGAACTCTTCACGCTTTTACTTTTGCTCGTCACGCACCGTTGGTCCGTCTGAGCTGATCTGTTGCTAAGAGTTAGTTGGGGTTGCATTCTTCAAGTTGTAATATCTGCCTTCATTAGAGGTATTTCTGTCTTTACAATTGTTTATTATTTAATTGTTTGTGGTTTGTACTAGGGAGTGCGGTATCTCTCTAGGGTAGCTGTTTGTACTAGGAAGTGGGGTATCTTTCTGGGGCAGCTGATTGTAACAGGGGTGGGGTATCTCTTGTTATTGTTATATTAGATTTGAGGGCTCTCCATAGGTGGGGTATCCTAGGAGGAGAGTGCCTGAGTCTGTAAAGGTTTCCCAAGGCACCTGTAAGCCTTGTTGTTTTGGTTAGTGGAAAATCTCACAAGGGTGTGAGGACTGGACGTAGGTCACTAGGAGGTGACCGAACCAGGATAAATCTCTGCGTGCTTTACTGCTTTCCTGCTTTACTGTTATACCGCCTTACTGCTTTATATTCTAATTCCTTCGCTTCCACTTAACCTGCGCGAAAATTGATCCAAGTCATTGAAAAGGGGAAAAACGTTTTCGAAAGATCTGAAAAGTTTTAAATCTCAATTCACCCCCCCTCTTGAGACTGAAGCCACTTGGTAACACGTGGAAAAAGCGGCTATTCGAATCACCTTCCGCTATCCACTTTACTCTCGCCTTTTGGGCAAGCAAACTCTCTTTTTCATGGAGTTCCTTCCAAAACTCCTCATTCAACTTGTTCCTTAGTTCATCGTCAACCCCCCTCCTTCCGTTGCCAACGTCTCTACCTCATTCAACTCCCGGAGTATATTTTCTATTTTCAAATCTTTGTACCAGAACACCTCACGGTTCCAAACCTTTAGTTTTTCCTTCAGCAATTTTAATTTTTCTTTTAGCACAAAAGAAGGCTTCCCTTCAACTAGGAACGAGTTCCAACACCCTCTGACAAAGTCCAAAAAGTCTTCATGTTCTACCCAACAATTGTTGAACCTAAAGGGTTTAGGTCCCCAATTAAGTGCCGAACTTACAAGCCACACAGGACAATGGTCGGAGATTTCTCTATCACCTATCCACTGGGCGCTAACATTCCATCTTGAGATTAATCCCTCAGTCAGCAGAATTCTATCGAGTCTACTTGCCCTTCCATCAGAGCCAAAGCATGAGAATTTCTTCCCCAGCACCGGCACATCCACTAACCCCATATCCTCGATGAACGACATAAATTCTCTTGCCTCAGTGTTGTTGAAACTAGACAAGCACCCAGTTCTTTCTGCCCTATTCAATACTGCGTTAAAGTCTCCAGCAATGCACCACTCGCCTTCCTCAAAATCTTCTTTTAAAATTCTCAGGTTATTCCATAGCCTCCTTTTCCCCACCATATTGCAAGCAGAGTATACATTCACCAAATAACAAAGACATCCTTGGATTTTAGCACAAACTCCAATAAAATGTTCACCAGAAAAAGAAAACATAACCTCCAAGAGCGTTGACTTCCATATGCTTATCATACCTCCTGATCACTCCAAATGCTACCCACCATCCTTTTCGATAGATCGCAACTCTTTGTTTCCTGGATCATACAAAGATCGACATTCTCTTTTACAATCGTCTTCTTCAGGCGATTTCTCTTATCAGCCCCCCTCCCCACCCTCTCATATTAAGTGTTTCAATCTTCATTGAGAACCATCTTTTTTCCCCTTCCTTCCTTTTGCGTTCTGATCCCTAGCTTCCAACAGTCTGATTCTGCCTGCATACTCCACATTACTACTTTTCCCTGTGACTCCCAAATTCTCCTTGGCAAAGCTCCACACCTTGTTAGCAATGGATAATTCGTGATCATTCAAGTACCTCTCATTACAAATTTGAATGCCGGAATCTCCCACTGATACCTCTCCGATTGTTGCACCATTCATATCACAACTATAAGACATTGAGAGGTTAGAGCCCGGAGGGTTACGCGCAACTACATGAAAGCTTGTTTCTCCCTTCGATCCATTTGAGAGACAAATGGATGGAATTAAATTTCTAGCCTCTTCATTAACGATTCCAACCACCACTCCTTGATCCACTTCATACTCACTACCGTTGTTGCTGTTACTAGAATTATCTTTCCTTTTGGAGCTTTTCTTTTTATTTCTCATAAGTGGTCTAAAAGAGTTGCTAAGAGTAGGGCCACCCAACACTCCAATCGGATTCATTACCTTAGCTTTTCCATTTATTGGCCCATTAACTACCTTGCTGTCCACCTTTTCCTTCTCTACTATCTGAACCCCAGAATTGCAGTCCTCAACCTCCACCAATTGTAGCGCATTAATATCATGAGACTCCTCAGGATTTTTGATTTGATCGGCTGCCAAAGAAAAGTTGTTGTTACACGTTGTTGTATCTTTTTTTTGTTGGACACCATCACCCTTTGCCTCCTCCGTCTTATTAGCTTCATCAACATTATTTCCACTACATTCCAAATCTTCACCAATAATACCGTCCCCAACATCCTCCTCCCCATTTAATTCAATACATACATCATCAGCTTTTGTATCATTGATTTTAGCATGTACAACCATGTTGAATGCATCATAGCACTTTGTTCGAATTAGAATTCTCGCAACATCCATAGATTTCTTCTTCCTGGTATTCTCATCTACACCCAAGAAAGTACCAAACTTTCGAGCCAAAGCCGAAAAGAACTCGTTATTCCATGCATGTATCGGTATACCATGACAATGAACCCATACCAGCCTTTTTATCAACCTCTGACGGGTCCCATTTTCTGATATCCACAAACTTCTCATGCACCCAATCCTCCGCATTTTCAATAAGATTCTGAATGCATCCCTCTTCCATTTCTTCCATGAGAACAAGGTTAGCGCCCAAGGGAGTTGTCGTAATGGAAAAGACGCCTTGCATAGTGAACCATTCTTGAATCATATGAGTATTCCCAGAGTGCTTAACCACACCCACGTACATTTTCTTGAAATCATCCAACTCTTCGGAAGAGGCATTATACCAGACATCACACAGATTCTTTTTCCTGAAATAAACAATTTTTTGATCGTAATTATTTTTGATCCAGCGACCATACTTGTTCCTTACATTTTTACCTCTCTGACTGTTCGCATTCTCTATCTTGTTTTGAATATTTCTGGCATGCGCTTCTACCACTCCCAGACCCTTCGGATTCTCTTCTTTGTTTTTTCCAGCGTCGTGACCCTTCGGATTCCAAACCTTACGCATAACCTTCGGTGACTCTCCAACTCCAGTATGTATCGTTCCTTCCTTTCTTACACCTGCTAGCTTCATTCCTCCCCTCCTCTTAGCGACAGAATCCACTCCTTCTTTTCTTCCATCGTCCGAACTGTTTCTAGTGAATCTTGGAAGATTAACGTGTATTTTATCGGCTCCAAAAATAATGTTATCTAGTTGCACCGCAAAGAAATGAGGCTCCATCACGTCAACGAACCGAGCAAAACCGAAACGTTTCCCCCATTTGTTTTTCTTTGGAGGGATAACAACCTCCACCACCTTCCCATACAAAGCAAAAGCCCTGAGCATTTCCTTTGCTCCGTGACAATCTGGAAAGTCGGAGAAGTAGAACGAGATGGTGTCTTCTAAACTTCCCCCCCCCCCCAAACACCTGCTATATCCATTCTCCCTTTAATACTGCTGAAGTGTTTTTTCTTCCTCTGGACCAAACTCCAGCCTTCGTTGTTTTCCTTTCCATGGTTGAAAACCTTCAGATTCTCGTTTGTTTCTCTCCCCTACGCAAAAAAATTTCAGATATGCAAAGTTTGTACCTCAATAGCCGGTTTGGTGGGGGAAAAAATATAATTTCTTGACAAAATACGTAAAATGTGAAGCTAAGCAGTGTGTTTTGGGGTACTTTAGTGTTCAGAAAAAAAAAATTATCCGTTCAAATACTCAAAGTTCATTTCTCAATAACCGATTTGTTGAAACAAATAATAATTTTGTGTCAAATACGTAAAGTGTGGTGCTAAGCAGCATGTTTTGGGGTACTTTAGCATTCAGAAAAATTTTAACTGTTCAAATACTCAAAGTTCATTCCTCAATAACCGATTTGGTGAAAAAAAATTAATTTAGTGACACAGACTCGTGCAACTCGCCCTTTTAGTTGTTTACCACTTTAAAAAATCAATTTCTTTTTATACTTTTCTCTTTATTTTTTTAGGACTATATTTTTACTTTAAAAAAATAGTTTATTTTTATACTTCTTCTCCTTATCTTTGTGAACCCGAAATATTTATTAAATTCATTTAGTTCGGTCACTACCATTTCATTTATTGTATTCCTTTCTTCTTAGTATCTATGGATAACCAATTTCAATTTTATAATATTCTTATTTAATTTATAGCTATAATTTAATTTTTATTCACATATATTAGACTATATATTTTATAAACCAATATTGTTACAATGGATTATGTCATTATAATTTTTTTGGTGAACATGGATTATGTCATTATGTGTATGGAACAATTTGTCTGGATTATATCTATACACACTATTTTAGTTTTTCAGTTCGTAATTACATTCTGTTAAATAGAGACGAAGAATAGAGAGACGATATTGGTCACACAGTTCAGCCAATGTTTTCCTACGTCTGCGACTACAGAGCAGCTGTAGTTCCGTCTTATTAACTGTATATGTTGTTGTGTAAAGAGTACAAGCACTAATGAGTTTAAATAGGTTATACTATATGAAAACCTAACGGGCCTGGGCCGAATACACATATAAATAAATCTACTATTTACACCACATCTCAACACTCCCCCTCAAGCTGGAGCGTTAGATTGTAGGCATCCAGCTTGTCACATATGTAAGTTATCCTTGGTCCTCGAAGAGCTTTTGTGAAGATGTCTGCCAATTGATCATTAGAACCAACAAATGAAGTAGCAATGTTGCCGGACACAATCTTCTCACGAACAAAGTGACAATCAACTTCAATGTGTTTGGTTTGCTCATGAAAGACTGGATTGGACGCAACATGTAGGGCTGCTTGATTATCACAGATGAGACTCATAGTGCCTATTTTACAAAAACGCAACTCTTGGAGAAGATGTTTCAGCCACGTGAGCTCCTGAGTGGTAAGCGCCATAGCTCGATATTCAGCCTCAGCACTGGATCTGGCAACAACATTTTGCTTTTTACTTTTCCATGAAAGTAGATTTCCACCAATAAGAACAAAATACCCAGATGTGGACCTTCTATCAAAGAGGCAACCAGCCCAATCAGCATCTGTGTAAGCGACAATATTTGAATCACCTCTATCCGTGTAAACAAGGCCTTTTCCAGGAGCTCCCTTGATATACCTCGGGATTCTAACAACGGCATATCAATGACTGTCACAAGGAGAATTTAGGAATTGACTCACCACACTAACAACATATGAAATATCTGGCCTATTGAATCATGCCATAGAATGAGCTACCTCAAATGCCAAGAAAGTATAGTATCTTTCCAAGATCTTTGACCTGAAAGTGGTGGACTAGATGTTGTTTAAGTCCTGCAATCCCATCATGATCATTACCTGTAATGACAATATCATCGACATAGACAACCAGATAAATACATTTGTGAGAGGAGAACTTATAAACGACAGAGTGGTCAGCTTCACTCCGAATCATGCCATACTCTTGAACAACACTACTGAATCTCCCAAACCATGCTCGAGGGGATTGTTTAAGACCATACAAGGCTTTGTGAAGTCGACAGACATACCCACGACACTCCCCCTGAGCAACAAAACCAGGTGGTTGCTCCAAATAAACTTCTTCTTCTAGATCTCCATGGAGAAACACATTCTTGAAGTCTAGTTGATACAACGGCCAATGTCGCATTGCAGCCATTTTAGCCACCGGTGAGAAAGTATCACTGTAATCAAGGCCAAAAAACCTGAGTATAGCCCTTAGCAACGAGGCGTGCTTTCAGACGATCAATACTCCCGTCTGGACCAACTTTGACAGTATATACCCAACGACACACAACAATTGATTTACCAGGAGGAGGCGGCACAAGAGTCCATGTCTGGTTAGATTCTAAGGCTGTCATCTCATCAATCATAGCTTGTCTCCAACCTGAATGAGAAAGAGCTTCCTGCGTGGAGTTAGGAATGGTAATAGAAGAAATAGCAGAGACAAATGTATAATGCGAAGGTGATAAGCGGTGATAGCTGGGGAAATTATAAAGAGGATGAGGGTTACGGGTGGAACGTGTACCTTTACACACTGCAATAGGAGGGTCTGCTGACTCGGGAGGCGGATCCGGAGTATAAGAGGGAACCGGGGCAGGAGATGAGTCACTAGAATCTTTGGTAGGAGGTAAGTCGACAGGAGGGAGACGAGCACGACGTTGATAACTTTGCAATGGGGGACTAAAAGGACTAGGAATTTGCGTAGGAGAGGGGTGATCTATCTGGTCAATGATGAGTGGGAGAGGAACTACCAGGACAATGTTAGGAATAGGTAATACTTGAGAGACAGGCTCAGACTCAATGGGAGATGCAAAGAAGGGAGCATCCTCCAAGAAGGTGACATTAGTAGATATGTAGAAGCGATGTGTGGAGGGATAGTAGCATCGATATCCTTTTTGAACTCTTGAATAGCCAAGGGAGATACACTTAACTGCACGAGCAGACAATTTATCAAGTCCCGGAGTAAGATCATGAAGAAAAAAAGTTGATCCGAAGACTCGAGGAGAGATACGGAACAATGGCTCATCGGGAAACCATATGGAATGAGGAAACCCTATTCTGGATAGCAGAGGATGGCATTCTATTAATCAAGTGTCCTGTAGTGAGGACAACATCCCCCCAAAACTTCAAAGGAACATTAGCATGAATAAGTAAGGTGCGTGCTGTTTCAATTATATGACGGTTCTTACGTTCAGCAATCCCATTTTGTTGTGGGGTATGGGGACAAGATGATTGATGTATGACGCCATCTTCAACCATAAAAGAATTAAATGATTGTAGCGACCGGAAAATCCGGGAGAGGACTCCTCGAAGTTCTTGAAATGAAGCCGCCACCAAAGTTTAGTTTAAGGGCAAACATTGAAAAATTCCTATGGAGTGGATAAGGGGGTTTGCGGACTAGGTTTAGGCTCGAGAGTCGTTTATGCGTAAGGAAGGTATTAGCACCCTACGACATCCTTCCTAAGGAAGGTTACCTTTTAACTAAATGTGTAAACATTTATTAATTCAAAAATAATGTTTTTACCCTAATAATAATAATAATAAAAAAAGACTCGATAAACGGTTAGTTATTTTTATACTTTTTGAGAAAAATGAGAGAAATGAATTTAAAGGGAAAAAAGGTTTTTTATTAGTGCAATTGACAGAGGTCGGCCGCCCTCCGCTCCTACGTATCTCCTGGTAGAAAATCAAATCACACGTAGTTCTAGGTAGAAAATGTTTGTGTTGGTGTTTTTTATTGTTAAGCTTTTTGAAATTTGGATGAATATTCGTAATGACCAAACAAGTAAACTCAGAGTGGTCACCGCTAATAGTCCAATTAGAAACTATAGTTGTTATTAACGATCAAACAAGTTAAACTCAGTATGACCATTAATAATAACCTATTTTGTGTGAGTTTGATCGTTTGAAAGAAAGAAAAAAAACTAATTTGAAAGTAATATGGTGTAATAAAAACGAAGTACAAACCTTTTTTACAAAATCAGATTTTTCTCCCTTCGCATTCTATTTTCTTCCTCTTATATTCAAGAAAAATACTTGTTTTGCATGAAGCAAAGGACTATTTTCCATTTGTATTTAGATCTTTTCCTGAACATGTTGTCTATATCCGATGCAATTGCTTAATATAAAATAAAACTAGAAGTATATCCCTCGTGTATACACACGGGTAACATCCTATTTTTTTAAAAATAGACTCGAACATAATTCAATCACAGCTGAAAAAGTAAAAAAAATTAATGTAGAAAGAGAAATGAAAAAGTAAAGTTATTATGAAGTGCAAAACTGGAATTCAGAGTCCATTGTTTTTATAGCGTAGTTGAAGTTGAAGAAAGAAATGGAAAAAGTAAAGGTGGAGAGAGTTATAGAAAAAGTAAAATAAATAAATATAGAGAGAGAAATGAAAAAGTAAAGTTATTACGAAAGGCAAAATTATAATTTACACAACCCATTGGGTTTATATAGTGTAGTTAACTAGAACTAGAATTGAGAACGCGCCTTTGTTTAAGTTGTTAGAGAAGCTTTGGAGATGTGCCACTCCTTCAAAGGTCATTGTCTTTGGTTGGAGAATGTTGAGGGAGTCCTTGCCAACTCGTGATAATTTACTTTATCGCCATGTTATTGCTTCAGAGGGGGAGTCCTTATGCCTGTTTTGTGGAGGTATTATCGAAACTCAGCTGCATTTGTTTTTGTCTTGTGTTTTGCGTCGTTTGTGTGGAACTGGATTAGTGGTTGGTGTCATATAAACCAAATTGATGCTGTTAGCCTTTCTGATCATTGTCACGGGTGGGGAAGATTGATTAAAGGGAAGCAGGCTAAGAGTGTAAAGCACCTCATTTGGTTGACTACTTGTTGGAATATTTGGTTGGCAAGGAACGCTTTAGTTTTCAAGACGGAGCCTCCTTGCACGGATTCTATTATCTCTCGTATCAAGCACTTGGCTTGGAGTTGGTTGATCTATAAAACTAAATGTAATTTTTCTTTTAATGTTTCTGATTGGCTGGAGGATCCACTTCATTGCCTAAACAATATGTAACTTTTGATTATTTGGGTTTGAGCACTCCTAGTGCTTTTTCAATGAAGTATTGCTTATCTAAAAAAAACTAGAACTAGAATTGTCTATCCACTAGTATAAGTAGAAATTCTATATATTATGAAAGAGTATTAAATAAGCACAAGCCTTTTTTACATAATCAGATTTTTCTCGCTTCGCTTTTTTTTTTTTCAGATAAGCAAAAATTTCATTGAAGGAGCACTAGGGGTGGTCAAACCCAAACAACACTGAGATTACAAATTGTTTAGGCATTGTAGTGGATTAGACCACCACATAGAAATGGAGTAAAAAGGATTACAATTCAGTCGATAAACACTCCAACTCCAAGTGTAGCTCTTGATGCGATTAATCGTCAAATTAACAATTGGTTCCTCATCTTTGAACACCGCCGCATTCCTATCAATCCAAATGCTCCAACAAGTGGTTAACCAAAACATATGCTTTGTTCTCGTGGATTTCTTTCCTTTGCATAACTTGCTACAACTGATAAAAAAAGTCCTCCATACTCAAAGAGAGGTCAAGAGTGTAACACCCTAAAATATTTAATTAATTTATTTAATTAAGTATTTGGGAACTTAAATTAATTTATTTCATATAATTTAATTAATTAAATTTTTAGTAATTTTGGTGGTATTAGGAGGGAGTGGAGGCGCCACTTGCATGACTTGGGCTTGAGTGAAAGGCCCAAGCCCATGATCCACAAGTATGCGAAGTGGACTAGTGATTAGGGGTTAGGGTTTGTGGTGGCCAATTGCGAAATTTTGAGACAAGAGAGAAAAGAAAGAGAGGAGCGTGAGAAAGAGAGAGGAAGAGGCGTCCAAGAGGAGAAGGAGAAGAGGAATTTCGAAGATCAAGGAGAGAAGAGATCTCCATTGTAGCTGAGGTTCTGTTGGTGACTGCATCCTAGGGCATCGAATTCTTCTTCTTAAAAAGGTTAGGGGAGCTCTATCCTTCCATCTAATAGATCTCATGATAGGTTCTAGATCTAAGGTTTATACTAGATCCATGTTGTTCTTGATGTTCTTTTATGTTTCGTGATGTTCTTGGTTTGCTCATGATGATGATTTTCATATATATATATATACATGTGTATGCCATATGCGAATTGACCTTAGTATTTGAACCTTGAGGTGATGCGACCTATGTGTGTGTTTTGATGATTTTGGCACTTGTGTATTCATGAAGTTATGATTTGGTGTGTTGGATGCTTGAGTGGTTCATATGTGTGCGCATAGGTGCCTAGGGTGCCAAAGTGTTGATGTTGATAATGAGTAAAAATGATTTTTGATGATGTGAATTAAGTTTGATTTTTGGTGGTTGAAAGTTTGGGTTGATCATATGAAAAATTTGAGAAAAATAATGTTTTGTGCTGAAATTTGGCAAAAATCTGGTGCTGGCACTGTTTCTGGGCGCCAGGCGCCTTGTGCTGGGCGCCAAGGGCGCTGTACGTGTGTCTGTGCGTGTGCTGGGTGCTGGGTGCCAGCGCTGGGCGCTGAGCGCCCGTGTGCGTGTGTGCGTGTGTGGCGCTGGGCGCTGAGCGCCCATGTGCGCGTGTTTCTGTGTTGCGCCTAGGCGCTGGGCGCTGGGCGCCAGTGTGCGTGCGTGTTGCGTTTTGCTGGGCGCTGGGCGCCCAGGGCGCCAGTTTTTCAGGAAATCCCAAACGTTTTCGAAAACTGTTTTCACTATAACTTTTGACCCGGATATCCGTTTTGAACGATTCAAAAAGCATTGTGAAGCATTTTCAGTTGTCTATCTGTGTGTTCCATTTTTAAAAATAAAAACTTAGAATTTCTGAAGGTTGCTGGGGCGCCCCAAGTGGCTGTTCCCGGTAATCGTTGCCGTGACAATGAAAAGATGTTTTTGGGTGCCTTTAAAAATTCTCTTTTGTGTACGACCGGTGGTTTTAACAAAGTAATGTCAAAAATGATGATTTTGACGATGATGCCTTAGGGGCTAGTTAAATGACTGTTTTTCCCTTAGTGGCTATTATTATTATTTATGACGTGTAAAAGACTGTTTTGCCCTTAGTGGCTATTAGTCCCTATAATGACGTGTAAATGACTGTTTTGCCCTTAGTGGCTATTATTATTTATAGTAGTGTGCAAATGACGATGATGCCCTTGGTGGCTAGTAAATGACATTTTTGCCCTCAGTGGCTATTGTTTGAGTTGATGATATTATGTATAAGTGACGATGAAAACCCAGCGACGTTTGAGGCCTGAATGGCTAAGTGATGTTAAGGCCTAAAAGGGTAAGTGATGTTGTTGTTGTGTAAATTGCGAATTGGCAGGTGCTGCGCCTCCTATTTGGAAACCGGTAAGTGACGGGTCACATAGTTGACTATGATTTGGGTATTTGTGTATTTGTGTGTTTGTGAGTGGTGCATGTCATAGTGTCTCATGCCCATATGCATAAACCCAGTGACGTTTTTGAGGCCTGAGTGGCTAAGTGACGATGAGGCCTTAAGGGCTAAGCGACGTTTGTGAAAAGGTACCTCATGCATATGCCCGCGAGTGGGTTGCATTTCATAAGCCTACATGACATGGGATGAGTTATTGTAAGTGATGTGAATGTTGAGTGTTTTGGATGCTGATTGTTCTAGTGCGTAGCCTACGATTAGTACTTATCATATTTTCTATTATATGGATTGAAATGATGCTCACCCTTTCCTGTTTGAATGTTACCCCCGTGTTGGTAATGTGCAGGTGATTCCCAGTGAATGCCTTAGCTTCACTTCTTGAGTCGAGTCGTCATGCTCTGATACGTAGCACCTGGGGGGATGTATTTGATGCTTTGCTGATGTACTTGAATTTTTACACTGTTGATGAGTTGATTTACTTTCCGCTGCGTTGATGTTGGATTTTATTACGTAGTTTTCGATGTTTTGAGGTCTCCCTATTGTGGAGTTCTATGTATTGCACCTTTGACGACGTACTATTTTATTTGAGACTTGAGGCTTTTATTTTGACGTATGTGTGACACCCTCGTGGTGAAATCAAAGATGATTTTGAACTCTGATTTTCTTAAGTAAAATAAAAGGGTAGAAAGGGGGTGTTACAAAGAGTAACGCCTATCCAATTGTTCACACCATCCCAAATCGATTTTGCATAAGTACAAGTCATGAATAAGTGATGAATTGTCTCAACATGTTGCTGACAAAGAGGGCAAACAGCATCTACAGTGGATTGAATAACATTGCGGTGGAGAAGTTGGGCGCACCGGAAGAGAATCAAGCAGAAGGCGCCAGCCAAAGATAATTATTTTTGAAGGACAAATTGATTTCCACATACCTGCGAAATATTGCTGCTGGTCCGAGTTGTTGGAAGGTTGAGAATCGGAACAAGAAAGCTGCAAGTAATAAGATTTAACGGAGAACCTTTTCGAGTGATCATGCGGCCACACCCACGAGTGGGTCTTCAACTTAAAAGGCTCCACCGGCTGTAATATACTCTGCAGAATTTCCCCCTCTGCTGCACATAAAGGATCCGTGATATGCATCCATGGTTCGTTCGACCGCCACTGATCTCCATGCCATCGACCCAATTCGGCCACCACAACATCCCGCAGTCCAATTCCTTCATATAACAGCGGAAACACCTTGTAGAAAGGATCAATACCAAGCCATTGATCCTTCCAAAAATTAATTAACGAGCCATCACCCAACCCGCGTCTTATACACCAAGCAAATCTCCTTGATGAGATGCGTACCACGATAGAGTTAAACAACAGGCAGCCCGGGAAACACTGCATATCATCGACTACAAATTGCAATGCTTACATAATTCTCAAAGTACTCGTTGAAAGTGTTGAAATTATTGACTCATATATGGATTTGGTGCTTGCAGGTTGTATAAGCAACTACAGGGGTGCAAACAGCAAAGTCCAGTTGCGGAAGGCCCAACAAAAAACTTTCTCTCTTGCTGGATCCAAAAAACCCGTGCGAAACCCAGTTGAGCAGCACTGTTGCTGCACGTGGATCTTCACTACCCGGTTTAGTGGGTGAAATATAAAAGCTTAAAGTAAAAACCCTAATTCAGTTTTCAAAAGAATTTCCCTCTCTCTCTCTCTTTCTTGCTGCTCTGAACCTCTCTTCGTCTTCTCTCTCAGAACCCAGCTAGGGTTTCTGATTCTCGTTGATTTCTTTGAAGATATCAACCCAGAAAAACTCAACGAAGCTTCAGTTGATATCAAAGAACAGGTATACTTCCTTCTCTCCTTTGGTTTCTTGATTTTTTTTACTGTTCTTGAAACCCTAGTTTCAGAAACTGACTTTGTACTTGATCGTCTGTTTTTGGGTGAGATGCTGCTTCTTCTTGACACCGCACACCAGGATGGCCACGAACAAAGGTAGATCTTCTTCCTTGATCTTTGTTCCTGCTATCTTTCTAGGTTTTGTTACACAAAACCCTAATACACTGTTTTATGGTTGTACTGGTACAGATCTGCTTAGATCTGCTTCTTAGGTCTTAAAATAAGGTAAAATCACACTTTGATTTTTCTTTGTTGCTGTTTGAAGTTTCTGATATGCTAAACACCTTTTAACTTCTGTTTTTTCTATGTTTGCATGTTCTGGATCTTCACACCTTGAAGATCACCAACATTTTGTGCTTCTCTCCTTGAGAACAAGGTAGATTCTCAACCTCTCTCTCTGTTTTCTTTTTTCTGTGTTTTCAGCCACTAAAAACAAACTACTAACACTTTATTTTTCTCTCTGTTTTGTGAGGCTGATATCAACCCCTTGTTGAATCAACTTGACTCACATGGAACTCTTAGAAGAACAAGTTGAATATGTTGTATGCAGAAGAAAAAGGGAACAGAAGACTTAGGGTATTGAAAATTGCAAGTAAATTTTTATTACTTGTAAAAAGACTGTTGTAAACTGTACATAGCTTTGATGTATATATATACACTGAATTGTAACGGCTAGATAGGTTTGTTAGAAGAAACCAACTTGCTAATAACAAACTTAACTAACATAACAAACCTTCAGCTGTTTGTTAAGGACTTTGTGGACAGTCAGGACCCCTCCCCCCCAACGGCTAAACTTTAGCTGTTTAATTTTGAAATTAAAGGGAATGGTTTGGGTTTTTGATTAAAAACCAACATCCTCCCTTAATCACAGACCCAAACCTAGATAGGAAATTTCTAAATAACACGACAAACCCCTGTGTTTTGGTCACAAAATATAAAATGCTCTGAGACAAGCCCTCAGACAATAGCTGTTAAGTTACTGCTTCTAGGTTTAGTAAAGACATCCCCCTTCAAAGCTTTAGTGAAGATGTCTACCACCTGGTTCTTTGTAGAGCAGTAGTACATCACTAGATTTCCTTTAGACACCTGGTCTCTTAGATAATGAAATCTAGTTTCACTGTGTTTTGTCCTTCCATGAGATATAGGATTTTTAGCTAGATTGATAGCTGACTTGTTGTCCATATAGAGTTTAGGAACCTCAGTCAAGTCTATCCTTAGCCCTTTCATTAGTGTCTCAAGCCATGCTGCCTGTGTTGCAGCATTACAGGCAGAAACATATTCTGCCTCACATGATTATAAGGCCACTATGGCCTGTTTCTTGGAGCTCCAGGATATAGATGCTCCCTGAAATAGAAAAATGTAACCAGAAGTGATCCTCCTATAAACTTTGTCCCCACACCAGTATGAATCACAGTAGCCTTGTAGGATATTTTTACCTGCACAGAAGTTGTTAGGAAAAAACACACCAAAATTTAAAGTTCATTTAATATACCTAACTATCCTTTTAGCAGCATTCAAGTGAATCTGCTTAGGACCGTTCATGAATATGCTTGCCATCCCTGTAGCAAACAGTATGTCAGGCCTACTGTGACATAGGTATCTTAAAGAACCAATTATTTGTCTGTAGTGAGTAGGGTCAGCATCAACCCCTTCATTGTCTTGTTTCTTACTTAAATTTCCCTCAGCTGGATTAGTTGCTGAGTTACAGTTTAGTAAGTCAAACCCGGTCAGAATCTCTTTAGCATACTTCAACTGATGAAGTATGATTCCTTCTTGAACTCTTAGGAATTCCAACCCCAAAAAATAGGTTGTGTAACACCCCATTTCTACCCGGCAATTTAAAATAAAAATATCAGAGTTTAAAAAAATCATTTTTAAGTACATCCAAAAAGGGATGCTACATTTACTTCAAATCAACAAACACAAATTGATACTGAATCATCATTTCGAAAGACATGATACGTAGATCATCAAATAATGGGCGAACCCTCAACAACTAATCAGTCTACACAATAATAGTTGTTTCATTGCTATTGGCGCAAGACAGGGACCCTCAACAACTAATGGCGCAAGACAGGGACCCGTGCGTGTTTTCAACTGAAAATGGCCCATTTTGGCAGAACAAGGCGCACACCCTGGCACATTGGCACACGACCCATGCTTGCCAGCAACGCAGAACAGCTGTTTCCAGCACAAGGCGCACGACCCTGGCACATAGGAGCACGACCCTGGTGCAAAACTGGCGCAGAGCAGCCAAAATTGACTGGCCAGGGCGCACGACCCAGGCACATGGGCGCACGACCCTGGCACCAGACAAGTCAATTTTGGCTGCACCCACTTGCTGATGGCTTTCCTTGCCAACTTGATTTGCCACTTTTTTTTGGACCAATTTGCCCCTCCACTCAAGTGCCTTGGCCCTCATATTTTCCTATAAATAGAGGCTTGATCCTCACTTGTAACCAAGCTTGAATTTTGTTAGAAAATCAATGACAAAGGCTCTCTAAAGATTCATGACTTCAATTTACTCTTCATGTTTTTATGATTCTTGCTTATTTACTTTATTGCCCCTTTAATTTCTCGCTCTTTACTTTCTCGCTCTTTACTTTTCGCTCTTTACTTTTTCGCTCTTTTATTTTCCCTGCTATTTACTTTCTTGCCCTTTTATTTTCCAAGTCATTTACTTTCATTGCTATTTAATTTCTCGCTCTTTACTTTTCGCTCTTTACTTTTCACTCTTTACTTTTTCGCTCTTTTATTTTCCTTGTTATTTACTTTTTTGCCCTTTAAATTTCCAAGTCAAGTAAATTACTGGCAATTTACTTTTCAAGCAATTTACTTTCTTGTCATTTACAATTCCGCTATTTATAATTTTGCACTTTACCGCTTTCTTTTATTTCTCGCTATTTAACTTTATGTTTTCTTCTTTTATTTTCTTTTCTCCTCTTTTGTCTACAATGATCATGAGTGAGTAGACTCTACTAAAACATTCCTTCTTTCTAAAAACACTTTCTTTTCAGTTAATCAACTTTGAAAAATTAAATTGGTATTCACTTAGGCTTTCCCTGTGGACCGATACTCTTTTATTACGCGATACGACCCGTGCACTTGCGGGGCTATCAATCACGCAGCGGAATAAAAGGAAACAGTTCCCAAAAACATCGTTGTAACAACGTCAATACAAATTATCCAACAGTGTCATGTAAAATAACAACTAATAGCTAGTGTTCCCCCCGCAGGTGCTACGTATCAAAGCAACGGCCGACTCAACGGGATGAAGGATTATAAGCCTTCACATACGGTTACCTGTAGGTAATAATCAACATAAGGGGTGAGTCTCAAACAATATAATAAAGTTTATAATCGGCAATATGCCAGAGTAAAGAACTACATCAACCACATATAACAATAACATCCATATTGATATATATATATATATATATATATATATATATATATATATATAACAACAATATCAACATATATACCTCTATAACAACCACATATAGCAACTATGGTAATATCACCAATGATATTAATGAATGTATGAAATGCAACCCACATGGGGCATATGCATGTGGTACCATCATCGTCAATAAATTTGCCATTGGGCACATCGTCAATATTTGAGCATCATCATCGTCAATAGCTCGAAGGCCGAAACCTTACATGGTCAATATATATGCATATGTAGTGCATGCGACTTCATGAACAAACCAACAGATCAAAGTCATCACAACAACAACATCATCCATATAATCATCATCATTTGGCCATTAGGCCCATCGTCATTAACAACGTCATTATCATTTGGTCATTAGACCCATCGTCATTAAAATCAACACATCATATTGACACATCAAAAGGTTTAAACACCGAAAAAGTTTTATAACACCGACAACATGGACCAATGGGGACAGCCACTTGAGGCGCCCAGAAACTGTCAGAAAAATAATAATTTTTACCTTAAAAAATAAGACATACAGGTAGAGAACTGAATAAGCTTCGCAACGCACTTTGAAACACTTAAAACGGACACCCGAGTCAAAAGATATGTCAAAAACAAAACCGGGAAACATTTGGGCAACATCCTGAAAATGGCGCCCAGGCACTGGGTGCCTAGCAGGGAACATGCTGGGAACTGGCCAGCAACAGAAACTGGCGCAGGAGGGATCCTGGGGCCCAACAGCACAGAAAAACTGGCGCAGAAGGGATCCTGGCGCCCAGCAGCACAGAAAACTGGCGCAGGAGGGATCCTGGCGCCCAGCAGCACATAAAAACTGGCGCAGGAGGGATCCTGGCGCCTAGCAGCACAGAAAACAGGCGCAGGAGGGATCCTGGCGCCCAGCAGCACAGAAAAACTGGCGCAGGCGGCAACATTGGCGCCAGCACTTAGACAGGGACAGCAACACAAAATGTCGTCCTTGGCGCCTAGGGTCCTTCTAACCCAAGTTTTTCTAGACTATCATGTGTTCAATCACCAACAATAATTTCAAACGTCACATATTCATTTCAACATCATCAAATACACGTTTTTCCGAGCACTTAGCATGCATTCCAATTCCTCACATACCTCTAACAATTCGCATACTTCTCAACAAACATCTAGTGAGCATCAACTCTTCATCAATATATATTCATACACAACAAACAACATCACAATCATAAGGAGAACGATATAAATCCTAAACCCCTACATACATCCCATTAGAAACCCTATTATAAAGCAAGACCCACCCTTACCTTAGATTTTCCGAAGATGATGATCTCTCCACGGGAACACCAAGAAACCACCGCAACCGAGCTTCTCTTCTCTCCCTTGGAATTCGCGAATCCCTCTCTCTCCTCTCCTCTCTCTATTTCGCAAGTCTTTCTTTATTTTCCTTTCAAAAATGCGAATGCCTCCAACCCTCACCACACTCCCCTCATGCGCCTACAGCTTGGGCTTGGATTGCGGGCTTCCTCCAGCTTAAGCCCGATCACTAACTCCATCCCCTAATATTTATTTACACACCCCCTTAATCAAATGCTAATAAAATTACACCAATCAAATAAATAAATAATTAAATAATTGAATACCTAAATATTTAATTAAATAATTTAATTAAATATTTTGGGCGTTACAACTCTCCCCCACTTAGAATGTTTCGTCCTCGAAATTTACCGGCCCAAAACTAAACACCCTCCACTAACAAACTACAGCCATCTAGACAACTAGTGCCGTCTATTCTGCTGATTATCATTTCATTGATTACCGGCGGGAAGTGATTGGGCGGCCGTCCCTCCTACTTATTCAGCCAGGTAATCCAAGAAATAATAACCAGACTCATTCATACAATCCTAACTTAAGCGATGACTACGCCACCTCCCCATTGGACTCAACAGGCTACAAACAACAACAACACCAACAACAACGGAAAGGACCGGATACCGTGCCCTAATAAGATACCTTGCCCGATAATGCCTTATTGACAACAACAACGACCACAACTACAAGGTACAACATCAATCGAAAGGACACTGTGAGGAATGAACCTAATCGAACGCAGTGT
The DNA here is from genome assembly GCA_039519185.1 of Astragalus membranaceus. Classification (NCBI taxonomy): domain Eukaryota; kingdom Viridiplantae; phylum Streptophyta; class Magnoliopsida; order Fabales; family Fabaceae; genus Astragalus; species Astragalus membranaceus. The sequence continues at coordinate 32,549,056 of CM076850.1, read as the reverse complement.
CTCCCAACCACAGCAACAACATCCACAACCGCAACAACTTTAGTATCTTTTGAACAAGATTTTAACGACAACAGCACCGAAGACGACGACGACAACAACCACATCAGAGTCCACAAGCTCAATTAATCGTTCACAACCACATACTGTTAGGCATAAAATCAGTTCATCAACTGTATCATTAGATAATTCTCATGATCATACACAACACGTTTATGAGCAAATCACTTCCATCGTCACAGCACACCAAACAAATCATCAATCGATCACAATTATAGTTAACTACGTCATCATTGAAACATGCACCTGATCAACTTACCATAAGGAACTCATCATTTACATTTATTTCATTGCTTCTACAATGAATACAGATTGGGACTCAAACCACAATTTACAACTTCACCATTGCTCATACAATGGTTCTCACATAACACATAACACATAAACACAAATCGGGGTCACCGAGTACCCCAACGAGGGGTCACTCTCCGTAGTCAAGACGATGAAGCATCTTAACACAAGTAGCAAGATTAGTCCACAAGGCACTTAGCATACAACATTAATACGCAATCAAGAACATGCTACAGTAAAAATTCATATTATGCTTTATACTATGCTTTCGCTAATTGATAAAGTCAAGGTAATAACATTAAATTAACCACATAATAAGTTCATGCGAGCTTCCAACTATAAAAAACTCACAAAACACGCAAAACTATCGTTCACAAAATCTAATGTCTTAGAAAAATTAGCATGTAGGCATCATGGTCACTCTTATTAAGCTAGCATGTACTTCTAATAAAACTAACATGTTATTTCACTAAGTTTTTCTGAAAGGAGTAGAACATATAATCTTACCAAGACAAATTATTTGCATGATACCAATTATAATCGAATCAAAACATGTGTGAAAACATTCCTAAAGTCTAGCTTTTGTAGTTTTATACATAAACCTGAGCCCCGGTAAAACTAGGGCATCATCTCTAGAGTTTAACTACAAGGATAGGAAATAAATAACCCGTCGCACAAGTTAAGAAGGTAATTCATCTAGACTCATAGGCATAATTACATTATCAAGATAACATGGAAAATACTATAGTACCAAATCCAAGCCAATCAACAGTAACACAATCGGACTTAACTAGTTACTATGGAGCAACTATAAACTCGCTACCAAAACGAAATGCCAAGAAAGCAAAAGTCACACGAGCACAACAACCACGTTACACGTATACAGTTCACAGTCATAAACAAACATTACGAGAATAAGGAGTTCGCACCAAGAAAACACAATACAGCAAACAATACCAGCAGGGTATCTCCCCCACTAGTCCTCTTACCGTCAGCAGTCTTCGGTTTGCCCTTTTACCTGCAGGAGCATCACTTACTACACAAACAATGGTTAGAACTAAAAGATAACACTCTATTGTCAATCGACACAATGACACGACGACTTGGTCGGACGGACCAACCATTGCTCTGATACCACTATTGTAACACCCCATTTCTACCCGGCAATTTATAATAAAAATATCAGAGTTTAAAAAAATCATTTTTAAGTACATTCAAAAAGGGATGCTACATTTACTTCAAATCAACAAACACAAATTGATACTGAATCATCATTTCGAAAGACATGATACGTAGCTCATCAAATAATGGGCGAACCCTCAACAACTAATCAGTCTACACAATAATAGTTCATCATCACGCAGCGGAATAAAAGGAAACAGTTCCCAAAAACATCGTTGTAACAACGTCAATACAAATTATCCAACAGTGTCATGTAAAATAACAACTAATAGCTAGTGATCGCCCCCCCAGGTGCTACGTATCTGAGCAACGACCGACTCAAGGGATGAAGGATTATAAGCCTTCACATACGGTTACCTATAGGTAATAATCAACATAAGGGGTGAGTCTCAAACAATATAATAAAGTTTATAATAGGCAATACGCCAGAGTAAAGAACTACATCAACCACATATAACAACAACGTCCATATTGATATATATATATATATATATATATATATATATATATCACAACAATATCAACATATATACCTCTATAACAACCACATATAGCAACTATGGTAATATCACCAATGATATGAATGAATGTATGAAATGCAACCCACATGGGGCATATGCATGCGGTACCATCATCGTCAATAAATTTTCCATTAGGCACATCGTCAATATTTGAGCATCATCATCGTCAATAGCTCGAAGGCCGAAACCTTACATCGTCAATATATATGCATATGTAGTGCATGCGAATTCATGAACAAACCAACAGATCAAAGTCATCACAACAACAACATCATCCATATCATCATCATCATTTGGCCATTAGGCCCATCGTCATTAACAATTTCATTATCATTTGGTCATTAGACCCATCGTCATTAAAATCAACACATCATATTGACACATCAAAAGGTTTAAACCCCGAAAAAGTTTTATAACACCGACAACACGGGGAACATTTAAAACGGAATAAGCTTCGCAACACACTTTGAAACACTTAAAACGGACACCCGAGTCAAAAGATATGTCAAAAACAAAACCGGGGAACATTTGGGCAACATCCTGAAAATGGCGCCCAGGCACTGGGCGCCTAGCAGGGAACATGCTGGGAACTGGCCAGCAACAGAAACTGGAGCAGGAGGGATCCTGGCGCCCAGCAGCACAGAAAAACTGGCGCAGGAGGGATCATGGCGCCCAGCAGCACAGAAAACAAGCGCAGGAGGGATCCTGGCGCCCAGCAGCACATAAAAACTGGCGCAGGAGGGATCCTGGCGCCTAGCAGCACAGAAAACTGGCGCAGGAGGGATCCTGGCGCCCAGCAGCACAGAAAAGTTGGCGCAGGCAGTAACATTGGCGCCAGCACTTAGACAGGGACAGCAACACAAAATGGCGTCCTTGGCGCCTAGGGTCCTTCTAACCCAAATTTTTCTAGACTATCATGTGTTCAATCACCAACAATAATTTCAAACGTCACATATTCATTTCAACATCATCAAATACACGTTTTTCCGAGCACTTAGCATGCATTCCAATTCCTCACATACCTCTAACAATTCGCATACTTCTCAACAAACATCTAGTGAGCATCAAATCTTCATCAATATATATTCATACACAACAAACAACATCACAATCATAAGGAGAACGATATAAATCCTAAACCCCTACATACATCCCATCAGAAACCCTAATATAAAGCAAGACCCACCCTTACCTTAGATTTTCCGAAGATGATGATCTCTCCACGGGAACACCAAGAAACCACCGCAACCGAGCTTCTCTTCTCTCCCTTGGAATTCGCGAATCCCTCTCTCTCCTCTCCTCTCTCTATTTCGCAAGTCTTTCTTTCTTTTCCTTTCAAAAATGCGAATGCCTCCATCTCTCACCACACTCCCCTCATGCGCCTACACCTTGGGCTTGGATCGCGGGCTTCCTCCAGCTTAAGCCCGATCACTAACTCCATCCCCTAATATTTATTTACACACCCCCTTAATCAAATGCTAATATAATTACACCAATCAAATAAATAAATAATTAAATAATTGAATACCTAAATATTTAATTAAATAATTTAATTAAATATTTTGGGCGTTACAGGTTGGCCTTTCCAAATCTGTCATTTCAAACTCATTTTTCATACTTAGTTTGAAATTCTCAATCTGTTTTGCACAACTTCCAGTTAGTAGCAAATCATCCACATAGAGACACACAATTAGGAGATAAGTTTGTATATCACCTTTGATATACACACCATACTCAGTAGTGCATCTAGTAAACCCATTTTCAATAAAAAATGAGTCTATCCTTTTATTCCAGACCCTGGGTGCCTGTTTCAGCCCATAGAGAGCGTTTTGTAGATGAAACACATAGGTCTCCTTGCCTTTTTCAATGAACCCAGGAGGCTGTGCTATGTACACAGTTTCCTCTAAGGGTCCATTTAGGAAAGCTGATTTCACATCCATGTGAAACAGTTCCCAATTCCTGCTGCAAGCCAGAGCAGTAACTAACCTTATAGTCTCATGCCTAGCCACAGGGGAAAACACTTCAGTGTAATCAATTCCCTCTTTTTGTTGAAATCCTCTTGCTACAAGCCTGGCTTTATACTTAACCACCTTGCCATTAGGATCCAATTTTACCTTAAACACTCACTTTACAGTGATGGCCTTCTTGCCTTTAGGTAAAGTAGTTAAGGTCCAAGTCTTATTTTCCTCAATGGAATGCAGCACTTTTAACATTGCTTGCTTCCATTCTTTATTTTTTAGAACCTCTAGGTAGTCTAGAGGTTCTGAGTCAGCCATCATTGCAAAGTGGATGATGTCACCTTCATCATCTATTTCATTATCACCTGCTAGATCATAGTCTGCCAACCTCCTAGGAGGTTGTCTTAGTCTTGCCTGCCTAGGCAGGGCATTCTGTACAGGCTGATTGTGAACTGAATCTGGTTCACTTTCAAGCTGTACAGGTTCTTCCTCACGCACAACAGGGTCTTCTAAGTCACTTTTGTAACAGCCCGAAAATAGTAGATTAATTTTCTAGTTAATTAAATGAGGTTTAGGTGGTAGGAGATAATTAATTAATTGACTTAATTAATTATTTAGGGTTTTGAGTGTTAAATAAATAGAATTATTTATTTGGATAATTGGACCTAGGGTTGGGTTTAGATGGGAGTGGCGAGTTGAAGTGGATTAGGAGAAGCCCATGATTAGGTCATTAAGTGGAAGCCCATGTCCATTAAGCTAGGCGCCTATATGATGCCAATCTTAGGGTTTGGTGATTCATTCCAACACTTTAGAAAAAATAGAGAGAGTGGGACGGCTTGGAGAGAGGAGAGGCGTGACACCCTAAGAGAGAGAAGAAAGAAGAAGGGCGCAAAAACCCTAGAGGAGAGAGAGAGGAAGATTTCGCATGCACCAAGGAGGGAGAGGAGGATCTTAGTTGCTGAATTTTGATGGTAGCTTGCTCACCAAGAGATAGGTGTTCTTCAATTATGAGGTTAGGGGGCTCTCCTTCATCTCTAATAACCTATTTGATTAATAATTTAGGGGTTGGTATTATGGGTGATTGTTAAATTGAATCGTTATGTTGCTGAAATTAATTGTGGTGTGAATTTATAATATGTGATGATTATTATGTATGTTGGGGTTTGATGAAATCGGGACGCCTTATATTTTGGAGTTTATGTTGGTATTCGCGTGGCATGACGTGGCCTTAAACCCGAATTGGGAGCGTGACAAGTTTCGGGGTCAAAAATTGATGTGTCGTGTTGTGTATTTTCTGAACACTGTTTCGTGTTTTCGTAAACTGGCACTGTTTGGTCGACTCAAAAAATTTAAGGCTGATTGCGTTAGAAAGTAGACTTAACGCCGGTCGTTTTGGCACTGGTTTCATTTAAATCGGAGTTGTGTAGCTCAAGTTATAAGTCTCCAAAGTCGGGTCACAAAATTCTGTCCGAATTGGTACCTCTCTGTAGTAATTTGAAAAACTGTACCAGTTGGATACTTATTTTGAAAAATGAAAATCACAGGCTGAAACTACACTCAAAGAGCTTAACAATGAGTGGTCTTTTGTTGAAATCCGTTATCGTTTACTATTTTAATTAATTCGCCGAAGTAGGCGCACTGCTGCAGGAAAAATCTGCACAGTTGCTGTGTGTTGCTTGCTGTGTTGCTGTTCTGCTGCAGTGTTGCTGGCAGAACAGTGACAAATGTGTTTTTCGTCAAAAACTCGATTTTCTAACCACTTTTTCCCTAGCCAAATTTTGTATTGACCGAGCAACTTTTTATTGTGAACGTTTTGGCTCGAGCGGATTTTCTGTAGCACTCACCATTTGGGAGATGTGCGCAAGTTTTGGTTTATGTGTGTGTTGCACAGTGACGGTGTTGCTGCCACTGTGCAGTGTTGCTGTCAAGACTGTTAAAAAATGGTTTTTTGTGGAAAACTCGATTTTCTGAGCATTTTTTCCCTAGCCAAATTTTGTATTGACCGAGCAACTTTTTATTGTGAACGTTTTGGCTAGAGCGATTTCATTTTATCCCGTGTCGGTTGTGAGTTGTCCCGGTGATGTCTAGGTGCGTCTAGGTGCGCGTCTAAGCCTGTGACTCAATCCTGCCTTAGTCGGTGTCTAGGATATTATTGCCTAGTTTTGGTGCTGTTTGGTCCTTATGGTGAAGTTTTGGCCCTTGGTGTGTTTTTAGTCTTTACGGTGCGGCGTAGTCCTCATAATATGATTGGTGAGCTGAATAAATATTTGTGAGTTGTTATAATATGATTGGTGAGCTGAATAAGTATTGGTGAGTTAATATAATATTACTGGTGAGCGGAGATATAATTGGAGAGTTAATATGATATTTTGGGTGAGCAGAAGGTTTCGACCTTATTATGAATTATTGGCGAGCAGAAGACTTCGGTCTTGTTAGTGATGTGCCCACAAGGTTTAATTGTTGAGTATGTTAATTATGGGGTGTGTTTACATGTGTTGGTGTGTATGGTGCATGGTCATGGCGTCACATTATCATGTGCATATTTTGGTGAGCAGAGGCTTCGGCCTATTTTGGTGAGCAGAGGCTTCGGCCTATCTTGGTGAGTGCCCTCAAGGCAAGTTTTTGGTGTTGATGGATCCACATGCATACGTCTAGGAGTTGGGTCGCATTGCATACATGTCACATACCCTCGTTGTTGCCTGTGAATGAATAAAGTGACGGTGTGCTATTAGAGCTGTGTGTGTGGGTGTTGTGTCTCAGTGATGTGAAATGATGGTGTGCTATTATTAATGTGAAGTGGTGCTATTCGTTGCCTGATCTATATATTGTTGATCTTATATGTTATTACTTATGAAATGAGACTCACCCTACTGCTTTTATGTTGCTTCTCATGTCGGCAACGTGCAGGTGATAGCGGGTGAAGGTGATCTAGTACCTTCTCTCCAGTGGGTCGAGTCAGCTCTGATACGTAGCACCGGGGTGGGGCGTTTTTAGCTTACTGGTTTATTTTAATTGATGTTGAACTCTATTTTCGGGATGTAAATTGATATGGTGAATTTTGGTGATTATTCCGCCGCGATGTTTTTTTAAAATTTTATATTGACTGTGGTGCTATGTATTACGCACCCCATGACCTTATATATTATTTTCAGAGATATAATACGTTGGTGTTTTAAATGTGGCACCCTCTCGTGGTTGCATTAAAACGGTTTTTGCGAACTCTGATTTTTAAATTAACTAAATAATAGTTATTAGTAAAGGGGGTGTTACATTAGTGGTATCAGAGCAATGGTTGGTCCATCCGGCCAAGTCATCGAGTCGTTGTGTCGGTTAGCGACCAACTGTTGTCTTTTTAGTGCAAACCAATGTTTGCGTTGCAGGTACATCAAAAGTTGCCAATGGTAAGTGATCTAGTGGGGGAGACATCCCTACTAGTGTTATGTGTTTTGTGTATCCCTATGTGCTGTTGTCTGGTTTGTTTTTGACCTTCCCTGATGTGTGAACTGTGTGTGATTGTTAGTGGGAGAGTGTTAGCTTTAGCGGGTAAATTTCGAGGGCGAAATTCTTTTTAGGGGGGGAGAGTTGTAACAGCCCGAAAATAGTAGATTAATTTTCTAGTTAATTAAATGAGGTTTAGGTGGTAGGAGATAATTAATTAATTGATTTAACTAATTATTTAGGGTTTTGAGTGTTAAATAAATAGAATTATTTATTTGGATAATTGGACCTAGGGTTGGGTTTAGATGGGGGTGGCGAGTTGAAGTGGATTAGGAGAAGCCCATGATTAGGTCATTAAGTGGAAGCCCATGTCCATTAAGCTAGGCGCCTATATGATGCCAATCTTAGGGTTTGGTGATTCATTCCAACACTTTAGAAAAAATAGAGAGAGTGGGACGGCTTGGAGAGAGGAGAGGCGTGACACCCTAAGAGAGAGAAGAAAGAAGAAGGGCGCAAAAACCCTAGAGGAGAGAGAGAGGAAGATTTCGCATGCACCAAGGAGGGAGAGGAGGATCATAGTTGCTGAATTTTGATGGTAGCTTGCTCACCAAGAGATAGGTGTTCTTCAATTATGAGGTTAGGGGGCTCTCCTTCATCTCTAATAACCTATTTGATTAATAATTTAGGGGTTGGTATTATGGGTGATTGTTAAATTGAATCGTTATGTTGCTGAAATTAATTGTGGTGTGAATTTATAATATGTGATGATTATTATGTATGTTGGGGTTTGATGAAATCGGGACGCCTTATATTTTGGATTTTATGTTGGTATTCGCGTGGCATGACGTGGCCTTAAACCCGAATTGGGAGCGTGACAAGTTTCGGGGTCAAAAATTGATGTGTCGTGTTGTGTATTTTCTGAACACTGTTTCGTGTTTTCGTAAACTGGCACTGTTTGGTCGACTCAAAAAATTTGTGGCTGATTGCGTTAGAAAGTATACTTAACGCCGGTCGTTTTGGCACTGGTTTCGTTTAAATCGGAGTTGTGTAGCTCAAGTTATAAGTCTCCAAAGTCGGGTCACAAAATTCTGTCCGAATTGGTACCTCTCTGTAGTAATTTGAAAAACTGTACCAGTTGGATACTTATTTTGAAAAATGAAAATCACAGTCTGAAACTATACTCAAAGAGCTTTCCAATGAGTGGTCTTTTGTTGAAATCCGTTATCGTTTACTATTTTAATTAATTCGCCGAAGTAGGCGCACTGCTGCAGGAAAAATCTGCACAGTTGCTGTGTGTTGCTTGCTGTGTTGCTGTTCTGCTGCAGTGTTGCTGGCAGAACAGTGACAAATGTGTTTTTCGTCAAAAACTCGATTTTCTAACCACTTTTTCCCTAGCCAAATTTTGTATTGACCGAGCAACTTTTTATTGTGAACGTTTTGGCTCGAGCGGATTTTCTGTAGCACTCACCATTTGGGAGATGTGCGCAAGTTTTGGTTTATGTGTGTGTTGCACAGTGACAGTGTTGCTGCCACTGTGCAGTGTTGCTGTCAAGACTGTTAAAAAATGGTTTTTTGTGGAAAACTCGATTTTCTGAGCACTTTTTCCCTAGCCAAATTTTGTATTGACCGAGCAACTTTTTATTGTGAACGTTTTGGCTAGAGCGATTTCATTTTATCCCGTGTCGGTTGTGAGTTGTCCCGGTGATGTCTAGGTGCGTCTAGGTGCGCGTCTAAGCCTGTGACTCAATCCTGCCTTAGTCGGTGTCTAGGATATTATTGCCTAGTTTTGGTGCTGTTTGGTCCTTATGGTGAAGTTTTGGCCCTTGGTGTGTTTTTAGTCTTTACGGTGCGGCGTAGTCCTCATAATATGATTGGTGAGCTGAATAAATATTTGTGAGTTGTTATAATATGATTGGTGAGCTGAATAAGTATTGGTGAGTTAATATAATATTACTGGTGAGCGGAGATATAATTGGAGAGTTAATATGATATTTTGGGTGAGCAGAAGGTTTCGACCTTATTATGAATTATTGGCGAGCAGAAGACTTCGGTCTTGTTAGTGATGTGCCCACAAGGTTTAATTGTTGAGTATGTTAATTATGGGGTGTGTTTACATGTGTTGGTGTGTATGGTGCATGGTCATGGCGTCACATTATCATGTGCATATTTTGGTGAGCAGAGGCTTCGGCCTATTTTGGTGAGCAGAGGCTTCGGCCTATCTTGGTGAGTGCCCTCAAGGCAAGTTTTTGGTGTTGATGGATCCACATGCATACGTCTAGGAGTTGGGTCGCATTGCATACATGTCACATACCCTCGTTGTTGCCTGTGAATGAATAAAGTGACGGTGTGCTATTAGAGCTGTGTGTGTGGGTGTTGTGTCTCAGTGATGTGAAATGATGGTGTGCTATTATTAATGTGAAGTGGTGCTATTCGTTGCCTGATCTATATATTGTTGATCTTATATGTTATTACTTATGAAATGAGACTCACCCTACTGCTTTTATGTTGCTTCTCATGTCGGCAACGTGCAGGTGATAGCGGGTGAAGGTGATCTAGTACCTTCTCTCCAGTGGGTCGAGTCAGCTCTGATACGTAGCACCGGGGTGGGGCGTTTTTAGCTTACTGGTTTATTTTAATTGATGTTGAACTCTATTTTCGGGATGTAAATTGATATGGTGAATTTTGGTGATTATTCCGCCGCGATGTTTTTTTAAAATTTTATATTGACTGTGGTGCTATGTATTACGCACCCCATGACCTTATATATTATTTTCAGAGATATAATACGTTGGTGTTTTAAATGTGGCACCCTCTCGTGGTTGCATTAAAACGGTTTTTGCGAACTCTGATTTTTAAATTAACTAAATAATAGTTATTAGTAAAGGGGGTGTTACAACTTTCACCATCACTCTCATGGTGAAAACCTTTTGGTACATCTGTTGTACCTTCTTCAAGAGAGTTAGGACAATCTGAGCTAGTTGGCTCATTCTTTCCCAATCCCACTTGCTATCTTCAAGTATAGTTGTCGTGACCGTGATCCCGACGTAGACGGCTCAAAAATCGTTTATTTTAGGAGTCGCCACCCAATTTATTTAATAGGAAAAATTGAGAAAAACCTATCTTAACAAATATTTGGTCTGCATAAACTAGATTGGATTCGGGAGTCGAATATGCATAGGGAAGGACGGAAATTAAATTCCACAGCACCCCTAAAACATCTGTCCTAAGACAGTTACCCTTAAGCTGATGAACGCGATGAACGCCGTACCGGACCGAGCAGTCTGACCAGGTCAACTGCGAACCAGACTGCTTTGAGGACGGAAAAATCGATTCAAAAAAAAAATTACAAACTAATCAAAAACAGACTTTTAGTGTCTGGACCGCAAAGGCTAGCCCAAAAGATCATTTAATCTGCCAATGACCCCCCCTCAAGTCTTTGCCTCTTTTATAGTCAAATGTTAGGTGGTTCTTGTTTCTCCCAAACAATGTGGGACTAAAACAAGATAGAGAAAGCCATTCCTGTTTTGCTCAAACTAGCCACTGTGACAGTGTGATTCCGGATTCGTTAACCGTTGGATCATCGTTGTTTTTTGGACACCAGGTTCGTGAGACATCCCTCTTTACTTTTACCGTTCGGATCGTCGAAACGAGGTCTGAGGAGAGAGATATTTCCATCGCAAAAGTAGAAAAAACAACCCCCGTTTTTCTCAAACCAGACACCGTACAAGTGCGATTCTGGATTCGTTAACCGTTGGATCGTTTTCGTTTTTTGCCAGAAGGTTCTTGAGACATTCATTTTCACTTTCACCGTTCGGAACGTCGAAACGAGGTCTGAAGAGAGAGAAATCACCTTCGCAAAGTAGCTGCAGTTTTGGGTATTTTGGTTTATTTTTGTATTTTTGTAACTTTGACATTCTTGGGCCAAGTAATGTAAATGCATGTAAATGGACACTCTTTTTTTGTAAAAATAATTTTTTATTATACCTCCCTTTTTTATTTTCTTTTGTAATTTGTATTATTTCTTATCTATTTTATTTTTTTATTTTCGTTTTTTAATTAAAGGTATTGTAACAAGAAAAATAAATTAAATCTACTTTGTAATTTTTTGAATTAGCATATTTTTTAATTTTTGTTTAACCACTAAAAAAAGTAATAATAACGCAAAATTAGTAAATTAGCGCAAAATGACCTATTCGAGGGATTAGGAATCAAATATACGCGAAAAACATATTTTGTGATTTTTTTTTTGAAAAAGTAAAAATGTACCGGTTAAAATTGGGGGTTCACAGTTGCCCCTCTGTGCTTACTTTCTTACGAGATAATACATAAAACTATGTTTTCTTGTTTTATCAAAGTAAGGAATAAGTACAGATATGAACCTCAATTTTAATCGGTGAAATACGCACAATTGTCTTTTGACTGTTAAAGTTAAATGGGTAACAAGAAACACAAACAGTGCTAGAGCTAAATCGATAGCACGAAGTTTCAAAACAATGTCAGGGCAAGACCAATAGCACAAAATTTAAAAACAATGTCAGGGCGAAACCAGTAGCATGAAAATCAAAGACAATGCCAGGGCGAGACCGATAGCACAAAAATAAAGACAATGCCAGGGCGAGGCCGATAGCATGAAAATTAAAGACAATGCCAGGGCGAGACCGATAGCACAAAATTAAAGACAATGCCAGGGCGGGACCGATAGCATGAAAATTAAAGACAATGCCAGGGCGAGACCGATAGCATGAAAATTAAAGACAATGCCAGGGCGAGATCGATAGCATGAAAATTAAAAACAATGCCAGGGCGAGACCGATAGCACAAAAATTAAAGACAATGCCAGGGCGAGACCGATAGCACAAAATTAAAGACAATGCTAGGGCGAGACCGATAGCAGGAAAATTAAAGACAATGCCAGGGCGAGACTGATAGCGCAAAATTAAAGACAATGCCAGGGCGAGACCGATAGCACAAAATTAAAGACAATGGCAGGGCGAGACCGATAACCTAAAAAACTAGAGACAATGCCAGGGCGAGACCGATAGCCTGAAAAATTAAAAATGAGATGCTAGGGTGTAACCGATATCACGCAGTGCCAGGGCGCGACCGATAGCACAAATCTTAAAATGCGATGCCACGGCGTAACCGATAGCATGCAGTGCCAGGGCGCGACCGATAGCCCAAAACTTAAAATTGCGATGCCAGGGCGTAAAGGATAGCATGCAGTGCCAGGACGCGACCGATAGCACAAAACTTAAAAATGCGATGCCAGGGCTTAACTGATAGTATGCAGTGCTTGGGCGTAACCGATAGCACAAAAATTTAAAAATGCGATGCCAGGGCGTAACCGATAGCATGCAGTGCCAGGGCGTAACCGATAGCACAAAAATTTAAAAATTCGATGCCAGGGCGTAACCGATAGCGTGCAGTGCCAGGGCGTAACCGATAGCACGAAATTAAAAATGCAATGCCTGGGCGTAACCGATAGCACAAAACTAAAAGGCGATGCCAGGGCGTAACTGATAGCATGCAGTGCCATGGCGTAACTGATAGCACAAACCTAAAACTCCGATGCCAGGGCGTAGCCGATAGTGTAACACCCCTTTTCTACCCGGTAAACTTTTGACAAAAATCAGAGTTTCAAAAACATTTTTCACTACACCCACAAGGGATGCCACATTTACACCAATAAAACATCACACGCCAATAATAAAATTCACCATTAAAAATAGTACGATACATAGCACGTCATAAATGGGACGAACCCCCAAAACACCTGTTCAGTCTACATGACAGTAACTCTATCACCACGCAGCGGAATTAAATAAAGGTTCAAATGAATAATCATAACATCACCATAAAACTTCAGCAATCAAATAATAGGGACAACTAATAAAGACTAGCGTTCATCCCCCCCGAGTGCTACGTATCAGAGCGACGACACCGACTCGACTAGCGAAGGTAGACATGCTTTCACTCGCAATCACCTGCACGTTACCAGCATAGGGGTAACATTCAAACAGAAGGGGTGAGATATCTAACAATATAATAGTATATATGATAGGCAATATGCTAGAGTTACGACAACTATATCTGTAACATCCTCAAAATAATTAATGGAATTATTTGGATGCTAACCCAATTGAATTATTTTAGTACTTGACTGGTAAATTTATTGAGTGCTAAAATTATTTATTGGTTGTCATCGGATCGTTAACCGGATAATACGAGTCAAGGAAGTTTTGGAATCGAAATAAGAGATCTAGAGCAATGTGGTAATTTTACCACGTTACCACTTATATATTAATAAATATATATATATGTGTGTGTGTGTGTGTTTTAAATGAAAGAAAGAAAAGAAAGAAAGGAAACACGCGAGAGACAGAAGGGAGAAACAGAGAGAATGAGAGAAAAGAAAAGAAAAGAGAAAGAAAGGGTGAGGAGGAAGAAGAGGAAAAAGGGGAAAGTTAGGCTCACCAAAACGACTTCCTTCCAACACGAAAAATGCTCAGCGTTACTTCCTCTTCGATTTGGTACCAAGATCTTCATCATCAACTCACTCTCTCTCACTTTGCCATTTTCGAATTTAAGAGGAAAATGGAGGTTTTTGTTGTTCAAGCTCAAAGGAAAGCTTTGGATGGTGTTTGGGAGCGAGCTCAAGGTGGATTGCGCAAATATTGAAGTCCGCTTTGGGGATTGTGAAGAATCAAGAGGTTAGGGTGCAAATTAGGGTTTTTGTGAATAGTGGCTTGAGGTTGAAGAAGAAGATGAATAGTGTCCAGGAAAGATTTCGAGGAATTCGGTATTTCGGTCAAAAAGAGGTTTCGCGATCGAGTGGAAAGCTTTGGAAGCGGATTGGGTGTCGTCGGAGCGGGGAGCGTTCGTGTGGTTACTCGGTGATTTCGGCTCGATCGTGGATCACGCGTCAAGGGTGAGTTCTACTTACGTTTAGGATTTTTGTTTTTCGAATTAATTGATTGATCGTTTTATCGCTTTCGCTGGTCTGGAATATTACTTGATATTGTCTGTTTCGGGTTAGGAATCGATCGGAGCGAGTCTCGAGTTGTGTCGTGTTGAAATGGAATTTTTGGTGATTTGATTTCGAAAGATTTTGACTTAAAAACCGTTAATTGGAAAATATGTCGTTTTTGATAAAATCCGTTTTGATTGAGGTTTTGATTGGGTTGATTGATTTTGTGGTTTTAGTTGGGTCTATTTTGTTGGTTGTTTGGTCTGTTTTCGATCGGAACAAGAATCGGAATTGAGCGGAACGAGTATCGGGATCAAACGGAAAGCAATTTTTCATAAAACAGGCCATTTTTGAGATGCTGTCAAATGAGCACGACCCGTGCGTCCAGGGGCACGACCCCTGCGCCTGGTTCTGTCCAAAATTTTCAAAGTGCCCAAAATGATTCCGTATCGATTCCAATCCTCTTCTAATCCTTTCCTAACCCTTCTATAATGATATTGGGCTTCTAATGCCATGATTTTGGGTATGTTTCAAAAGGGTTTTATAAAATACTTTTGAAGTTGAAATTCTTTCGAAAAGCCGAACAATAGTATACGTGTGCGGATATGTTTTAATAATAACAAAGCGGACTATGAGTCCTACGGGATAAAGCATAACGTAAATGGACTACGGGTTCATATGATTATAGATATATGTGTGTATATGTATCGAGTTGGGTGACGACCCATGTGTAACATACTAGGAGGGGCAGTCATGATCCCTTACCCTAGGCTCCATGCCAATAGGAGAATGTACTATTGGTAGGGGGGTTCACCGGGAGTTAGCGGTTACGCAGTCGGTGTTATGTTAAATTAATTGTTGTGCGGTCCACCGGGATGTAGCGGTCACGCAGTCGGTGTCGTACAGAGTTATAGCAGATTCCCCGGGATGTAGCGGTCACACAGCCGGTGGAATGCTATGTGTAAAATAATGCGGTTCATCGGGAGTTAGCGGTCACGCAGTCGATGCCGTGTTGAGTTAAAAATGTTTTAAACTAGTACCGAGAGAGCTAGTAGGGGTCACGGTAGAACTCACTGAGATTGTATCTCATTGTTTATATGTTGTGGTTTTACAGATAAACAGGGAAAGTGGAGATCCAAGAGGCACGAGTAGGTGGTACTCGGATGGTTGCTGAAGACTTAGCTTTTATGCTTAAGTTATGTTTTCCCTTGTTAGTTATGTATCACGACATTATGACTTTAACTGTTGTAAAAGTTATGTATTTATTTCCGCTTTCTTGTGCGATATTGAACACTGTATTTCACTGATGGTTTATGGTCTTATTTATGTTTAAGACTGTTCTGTTGTTATTCAGTGAAAATTTTATAGTGGTGTTCAGTATTTAAACAGGAAATATATCTCTGATGTTTTAGGAATGGTGCACTTGGGTATTTTTACTCGATAAAAATACCAGGGTGTTACAGTTGGTATCAGAGCTGTTCGACCTAGTCGGACTTAGTTTAGGGTCGAATCGATTCCTTGTTAGTCCTGGTTGTAATTACACTTGTGATGCTAAGAGACATTGAGCCTGATCAACTTAATACTTAGTGCATCATAAGCGGAATTATGGCAGGATGATCAAGACGCAATCCTCGACCAAGACCGGAGTCTCCAACTGGTGCATCCTCAGGAAAGGTGGCATGACGGTGGAAGAATGCACCGGTAAGTTTGAGAAGTTGTCTCAACTTACCAAGTGGTAAAGTAAGCTCCGGATGACGAATGGAGAATGCAGATGTATAAGAGGGGCATAAGTGCTTTTATGACTTATGGTCTCAGCTCTTATACTATTACCAATTTTGTTGCCTTAGTGCAACCAGCCTATGTCGCCGAGGATGATCTCATAAGGAGTATGGGAAAGGAAAGAAGGTAGTTGAGTTATCAACTCCGAATGCAAAGTCCTAAGATAATTTCATCAAAGGAAAAGCAGGTGCAATTTTCTGGTTCCTCAAAAGTCAGAAGATGTTCTAACTATGGAAGACATCACCAGGGTGATCGTCAGCACAGATCAATCGGTGCTACTATTATAATGAAGAGGGTCACTATGGTAAAAAGTGCCCTACAAGGAAGAGTTCCACGGAGTCACGGGAAACTCGAAGGCTATGACAAGTCAACACTCTGGATGCTTAGACAGTTACGAATGCTGACAGTATACTTAGAAGGATGGGAGTCCTATTCAATAACTCGATCAGTATATTATATGATTCGGGTGCAACCTATTGCTGTATATCCCGATCGCGTGTGAATCGGTTGGAATTAGCTTTATCATCGCTATCCGAGTCGATAACTATTTTAACTGCTGCTAAGGGTCATGTCCAGACCTAATCTTTGTATAGAATTGTCTGCTTGTCATAGGAGGCAGAAATTTAGTTGTAGAATTTATTGTTTGCCTATGAGAAGTGTGGACACCATTTTGGGTATGGATTGGATGACTGCAAATCATGTTGCAATCGACTGTGTTAATCAACTATCAGCTTCGCTTCAGAATCAGTTAAATTGTCTAGGACAAATTCTGAAGCGGTTACCTAGTTCACCTTAGACGGTCAATCTTCATTCCAAGGTGCGGAAGCACATGTTAGTATGTTATCTGTAACACCCCATTCTACCCGGCTATTATTTGTAAGAATCAGGGTTTCAAAATTTTATTTCAATGGAATGCTACACATAACTTTAATCTAACAACGACAAAATCAGCATAAGCGTTCATTACATCTTATAATACGCAACACCCTTAAATGGGATGAAATACTCAAGAATCCATCAATAAAATCCACACACTAGGAAATAAATGTCTCGCAGCGGAAAATAACATAATCTCAAAAGTGCCGAACGACAGCCTCATCAAAATCATTAAATCATTGCACATAAAAATTCAACAGCAAACGAATAACACTAGACTCCTAAACCCACCCCCTAGGTGTCACGTATCAGAGCAGACCGACTCGGGAATGAAAGGAGTAAGCCTTCACTCAGGACTACCTGTGGTAAACAACAACAGAATGGTGAGTCTCAAACCACATAATAAAGACTATAATAAGAAGTATATTTTATCATAGTGTCACACTCATACAGTCACACAGTGGCATAGTTCATACATCCAACAACTCGCATGCTTATTATGAGAATGTATGCGACACAGTTATGCATGTGGTACCATTTTCCCAGACCGCAGCCTCATCATCATAATATCAAACTCAGACCGCAGCCTTATCAACTCAGACCGCAGTCTTATCATTACTATATAAACTCAGACCTCAGCCTTATGTATGCATGAGACTCCATGACAAAGATCACAATCACAATTCATAACGACACGGTCCATATATCATATATCACCTCTTTATTAATCTTAGTCATAGCCCCCATGGCCTCATCATCAATCAACTTAATTATTATCTCATCTCAATCACGTCTCTAGGACTAAGCTAGCACTTAGGAACCAATCTGTCACTTTCAGGACCAAAACGAAACACACTGCACAGGCGCACCACTTGGCGCCCTGGGCGGCCACACTTGGCGCCCTACACATCACGCACGCGCACAAACATAGTAGGCCACCTGAATAATTAAAACCGCTCTAGCCAAAATGTTCAAAATGGGATTTGGTCACGTGAATACAAAATTTGGCTCTGGAAAATATGCTCAGAAATTGATTTGCACACAAAGCCTCCTTTACACAAGCTAAAACGATGCCCAATAGGACCATTTCAAAACAACGCGTGCAAAACTGGAAATTTTTTAGCCAAAGTGCTTAAAATACAATTTGGTCAGGTGAATACAAAATTTGGCTCGGGAAAATATGCTCAGAAATTGATTTGCACACAAAGCCTCCTTTACACAAGCTAAAACGATGCCCAATAGGACCATTTCAAAACAACGCGTGCAAAACTGGAAATTCTTTTAGCCAAAGTGCTTAAAATACAATTTGGTCAGGTGAATACAAAATTTGGCTCGGGAAAATATGCTCAGAAATTGATTTGCACACAAAGCCTCCTTTACACAAGTTAAAACGATGCACAATAGGACCATTTCAAAACAACGCGTGCAAAACTGGAAATTCTTTATCCAAAGTTCTTAAAATACAATTTGGTCAGGTGAATACAAAATTTGGCTCGGGAAAACATGCTCAGAAATTGATTTGCACACAAAACCTCCTTTACACAAGCTAAAACGATGCCCAATAGGACCATTTCAAAACAACGCGTGCAAAACTGGAAATTCTTTAGCCAAAGTGCTTAAAATACAATTTGGTCAGGTGAATACAAAATTTGGTTCGGGCAAATATGCTCAGAAACTGATTTGCACACAAAGCCTCCTTTACACAAGCTAAAACGATGCCCAATAGGACCATTTCAAAACAACGCGTGCAAAGCTGGAAATTCTTTAGCCAAAGTGCTTAAAATACAATTTGGTCAGGTGAATACAAAATTTGGCTCGGGAAAATATGCTCAGAAATTGATTTGCACACAAAACCTCCTTTACACAAGCTAAAACGATGCCCAATAGGACCATTTCAAAACAACGCGTGCAAAACTGGAAATTCTTTAGCCAAAGTGCTTAAAATACAATTTGGTCAGGTGAATACAAAATTTGGCTCGGGAAAATATGCTCAGAAATGGATTTGCACACAAAGCCTCCTTTACACAAGCTAAAACGATGCCCAATAGGACCATTTCAAAACAACGCGTGCAAAACTGGAAATTCTTTAGCCAGAGTGCTTAAAATACAATCTGGTCAGGTGAATACAAAATTTGGCTCGGGAAAATATGCTTGGAACTCACAGCTCACCCCTAGGCACCACAAACATAGTCAAAACAACGCCCTCTAGGACAATTTCAAAACGGTACGTGAACAACTGAAAATTCTTTAGCCAAAATGTTTTAAATACAATTTGGTCAGGTGAATACAAAATTTGGCTCGGGAAAATCTGCTTAGAAATTGATTTGCACACAAACACCCTTTTGTGCGCCTTGCCTAGGCGCAGGCAGCACCTTGGCGCCACCCCAGGCGCCACAGGGCAGCCACATTGGCGCCCTGCACAGACCACACACACACACAGCAACCAGAACAGCGCCCAGGCAGCAAGCAACATGCGCAACACAACACAAACTTGGCGCCCCATGCTTCCCAACCTTCACTAACATCAAATTCCCAATTCTTTTTCCAATTCAAATCACAACAACAATCATCAAACATGTTAAGCTCATACCAACAACTTCAATTTCACACTTAAACACCAATTACACATCAAAATGCGAAATTAACATGTTATAGACCCTAACTCAAGCCTAAATCAATTTTCTCCTACAATTCGTCAATTTCAACCAATCCAAACAATCCAACCAATATCATATAACATCAAATAGGACCCTATGATCTACATACGACCTATTATACTCTCTATTATAGAGTGAGACTCCCCTTACCTTGATTATGCCGGAAATAGAGCTCTTTCCACCGAAGCACCGACAAACCACCGCAACAAGGAATCTTCTCCTTCTTCTTTCCTCTCTCAAGATTCGCGTCCTCTCTCTCTCTCTCTTGGACCATCACGAATTGATCAACAATGGAAGGGTTAGGAAACCGAAAACTTAAACACTTGAAAGAGAAGGAAAATCGAATAAGAAAAGGACTAGGAACTCTTACCTAGGATCAAGATGAACGAAACCCTAACTCCTTAGCTTGAGATCGCCTTTTTCTTTCTCTTCTCCTCTCCTTCGACTTTCTTTCTCTTCTCCTCTCCTTCGACTTTCTTTCTCTCTTTTGGCACAAGTGAGGCGAAACCTAGACCCCCTAGCGCCTAAGGAGCGCCTAAGCCAATGGGCTTGGGCTTCTTGGGCCATTACTTGCAGTTCCGGTATTTCCAACGCCATCCCCTTCAATTAAATAAAAATACTCTATTATAATTTAATCAAAATTAGTGCAACACTTTAAGTAATTTAATCAATTACTTAATTAAATCATTTAGGGTGTTACAACTCTCCCCCACTTAGGAAATTTCGCCCTCGAAATTCATACCTGAGTCAAATAGCTCTGGATAGGATTCCCGCATCCTACTCTCCAGCTCCCAAGTCATGTTCTCACCAGTAGCTCCCAACCACACCACCTTCACTAAAGCAATGTTCTTCCCCCTCAGCACCTTCACTTCTCTATCATCAATCCTTACCGGCATAGTCTCCACAGTGAGATTATCTCGCACCTCAACATTATCCATATGGATCACATGAGACGGGTCCGGAATATACTTCCGAAGTTGCGACACGTGAAATACGTCGTGCAAGTTCGAAAGATTAGGCGGTAAAGCCACCCTATAAGCAACCTTTCCAACTCTCTCGGTGATCTGGTACGGTCCAATAAATCTAGGAGTCAACTTCTTTGCTTTCAGTGCACGCCCAACACCAGCCATAGGCGTGACCCTCAAGAAAACATGCTCTCCAGCCTGAAATTCCAAATCTTTTCTCCTTCTATCATGGTAACTCTTTTGCCGACTTTGAGACTCTTTCATTTTCTCCCTGATCATTTTTATCTTCTCTGTAGTCTCTCTCACCAATTCAGGTCCAAGAACAACACTCTCGCCAGACTCATGCCAACACAGAGGAGTTCTACACCTCCGCCCATACAGTGCCTCGTAAGGAGCCATCCCTATACTTGAATGGTAGCTGTTGTTGTAAGTGAACTCAATCAACGGGAGATGTGTATCCCACACACCTCCCTGCTCTAAAACACACGATCTCAATAAGTCCTCCAATGACTGAATGGTTCTCTCTGTCTGCCCATCAGTCTGAGGATGATAGGCTGAAATCAACCTCAATCTGGACCCCAATGCCTCCTGCAAGCTCCCCCAAAACTCCGAAGTAAACCTCGG
The DNA here is from genome assembly GCA_039519185.1 of Astragalus membranaceus. Lineage (NCBI taxonomy): Eukaryota > Viridiplantae > Streptophyta > Magnoliopsida > Fabales > Fabaceae > Astragalus > Astragalus membranaceus. Next base: position 32,527,741 of record CM076850.1, on the reverse strand, counting down.
ATCTCTGTCAGATACAATATTCTTCGGGACACCATGCAACTTCACAATCACTTGAATATATATCTCGGCCAATCTCGATACCGGATAAGTGATGTTGATAGGAAGGAAGTGAGCAGACTTCGTCAACCTATCCACGATCACCCAAATAGAATCAAATCCCCGAACGGTTCTTGGTAACCCAGTCACAAAATCCATGGAAATGCTATCCCATTTCCATTCCGGAACATCTAAAGGTTGCATCAACCCCGCAGGCTTCTGGTGCTCAACCTTCGACTTCTGGTAAGTCAAACAGGCATACACAAACTGTGCCACATCTTTCTTCATACCAGGCCACCAGAATAACTTCTTCAAGTCATGATACATCTTTGTAGCCTCTGGATGAATACTCAGCTTGCTCCTATGACTCTCCTCTAGGATCATCTTCTTCATCTCATTATCATCGGGAACACAAATCCTATCTCTGAATCTCAACACACCTTGGGAGTCCAACCTGAAATCCCCATCCACATCCTGATCACCCGCAACCAACAAGTCTACCAGCTTCACATCTAATTTCTGGGCGTCTCTGATACTAACCAAGAAGTCATTACCAATCCTCAGCATACCCAGCTTAACACTCTGCGGTGTCACTTCACAAACAAGACTCATATCACGGAATTGCTCAATCAACTCCAACTCTTTTACCATCATTGCTGACATATGCAAAGTCTTTCGACTTAAAGCATCAGCCACGACATTAGCTTTGCCGGGGTGATAGTTTAAGCCAAAATCATAGTCTTTCAGCAGCTCTAACCAACGCCTCTGCCTCATATTCAGCTCCTTCTGATCAAACAAGTATTTCAAACTCTTGTGGTCGCTGAATACCTCGAATCTAGTGCCATACAAATAGTGCCTCCAAATCTTCAGCACAAACACAATAGCAGCCAATTCCAAATCATGAGTAGGATAGTTCTTCTCATGTGTCCGCAACTGTCTGGACGCATAAGCAACTACCTTCCCATCCTGCATCAATACGCCTCCCAAGCCCATTTTGGAAGCATCACAATATACCACAAACGGTTGATCCGGCACGGGCAACACTAACACCAGAGATGTTGTCAATCTCCTCTTCAACTCTTGGAAGCTCTCTTCACACTTAGCATCCCACACAAAAACTCTCCCTTTACATGTCAATTGAGTCAACGGAAGGGCTAGCTTTGAGAAACCCTCAATGAACCTCCTGTAGTAACCAGCCAACCCCAAGAAACTTCTGATCTCAGTCGCAGACTTTGGGCTTTCCTACTGTAACACTGCATCAACCTTGGCTGGGTCTACAGCTATGCCATCACTAGAAATAATATGACCCAAAAAGCTTACCTCACGCAGCCAGAACTCGCATTTGGACAACTTAGCATAAAGCTTCTTCTCTTTCAATACTTCAAGCACCAATCTCAAGTGCTCTGCATACTCCTCTTCAGACTTAGAGTATACCAGAATATCATCTATAAAAACTACTACAAACCGATCCAAGTAGCTATGGAAGATACGGTTCATGTACTCCATAAACACCCCTGGTGCATTGGTGACACCAAACGGCATCACAGAGTACTCATAATGTCCATATCTCGTTCGGAATGCTGTCTTCTGGACGTCTTCGTCTTTTACTTTAATCTGATGATACCCTGACCTCAAATCAATTTTACTAAAAACCTTAGCACCCACCAGCTGGTCCATCAGATCATCAATTCTCGGAAGAGGGTACTTGTTTTTGATAGTCACCTTGTTCAACTGTCTATAATCCACACACAGGCGCATACTCCCATCTTTCTTCTTTACTAACAAAACCGGAGGTCCCCATGGTGACACACTAGGCCTCACAAATTTCTTTTCAAGTAATTCTTCCAACTGCTTCTTCAACTCAGATAACTCCGAAGCTGACATCCGGTACGGTGCCATGGACACAGGCCTAGTACCAGGCACAAGGTCAATTCCAAACTCTACTTCTCTCTCTGGTGGCACACTAGGAATCTCATCAGGGAACACTTCAGGGAACTCACACACCACCTGCAACCCTTCAACCATAGCTTGGTTTTCAGCAGACATAGATGCCATCAAAGCAAATAGTTGACCACCATCCTTCATTACCTTATGCAGCTGATCCCCAGACAACAAAACAGACTTCTCCTCCTCAGGAGGAAGAAAACTCACAGACGTGCTGAAACAGTTGATGTGCACATGGTTATCCACTAACCAGTCCATACCAAGAATAACATCCAACCCTCCCAAAGGCAAACACATAAGGTCAACCAGAAAATCTCTGCCGAAGACTGACAGAGGACACTTAGCACACAATAGAGAAGTAGTCACCGAACCCTTAGCTGGAGTGTCGATAACCATTTCTCTCTTCATAGCAGACAATACTAAATTTAACTTTTCAGCACAAACAGCAACAATAAAAGAATGCGTAGCACCAGTATCAACTATAGCAACTAAAGGGGAACCATAAATAAAACAAGTACCTCTAATCTCATTGGGTCCCTCTGAACCTGCTAGTGCGAAAACTCTCCCACTGGACTTCTCTTTCTTTGGTTTGGTACACTTAGAACTAAAGTGACCAGCTTCACCACAATTGAAACACACTGATTCCTTACGATCACAGTTAGACGCCATATGACCTTTCTTCCCACAATGGTAACACATTACTTCAGTCTTGCAATCGAAGCTTTTGTAACCCGGCTTGCCACACGTGTAACACACTATATCAGCGGGAGCACCTCCCCCACTAGGCTTTTTACCCTCAGAAGGTCTTTTACCAGCACCTGCCTTCCACTTATTTTTACCTCCAGCCATATCATAGGGTTTTCCCCTAAACTGAGTATTCCTTTTCTCTTTCCCAATCTTGTAGGCAGCAGAACTGTCCTCTTCATAAATCCTACTCTTGTCAACTAGTCTAGCAAAATCTCTTATCTCATGATATCCAATTGCCTTCTTAATATCAGGTCGCAGGCCACTCTCAAATTTCACACACTTGGAGAACTCTGAATCAGCATCATTGGCGTAGTAAGGACAAAATTGGGCCAACTCTTCAAATCTGGCTGCATACTCAGCCACCGTCTTATTTCCCTGTTTCAATTCTAAGAATTCTACCTCTTTCTTGGCCCGAACGTCTTCAGGGTAATAGTTTCTTTTAAACTCCCTTGTGAAGACTTCCCAAGTAACCTCTTCACCAGCAGTGTTCAACCTATGCAGCATCCCTAACCACCACTTGTCAGCCTCTTCCGCCAGCATGTGCGTCCCAAACTTCACTTGCTGGGCAGCAGTGCACTCCATAACACGGAATATCCGCTCTATCTCACTCAACCACGACAAGGCTCCATCGGGATCATACCGACCCTTGAAGGTGGGTGGGTTTTCCCTCTGAAACGTTGCCAGGTTACGGGCATTCATATCAGCAGCAGTGTGTTGATTTCCAACAGCTTGGGCTATGGCTTGCAGAGCAGCAGCCAAAGCAACATCATCCCTTCTAGCCATATCAACCTAGCACTGCAGCATAAACGACAATTCAGAACTAAATTAAAAACACCTAATTGTCATACACAATATGACAGACAGACACACTTGGTCGGACAGACCGAACCTGGCTCTGATACCACTAATGTAACACCCCATTCTACCCGGCTATTATTTGTAAGAATCAGGGTTTCAAAATTTTATTTCAAAGGAATGTTACACATAACTTTAATCTAACAACGACAAAATCAGCATAAGCGTTCATTACATCTTATAATACGCAACACCCTTAAATGGGATGAAATACTCAAGAATCCATCAATAAAATCCACACACTAGGAAATAAATGTCTCGCAGCGGAAAATAACATAATCTCAAAAGTGCCGAACGACAGCCTCATCAAAATCATTAAATCATTGCACATAAAAATTCAACAGCAAACGAATAACACTAGAATCCTAAGCCCACCCCCTAGGTGTCACGTATCAGAGCAGACCGACTCGGGAATGAAAGGAGTAAGCCTTCACTCAGGACTACCTGTGGTAAACAACAACAGAAGGGTGAGTCTCAAACCACATAATAAAGACTATAATAAGAAGTATATTTTATCATAGTGTCACACTCATACAGTCACACAGTGGCATAGTTCATACATCCAACAACTCGCATGCTTATTATGAGAATGTATGCGATACAGTTATGCATGTGGTACCATTTTCCCAGACCGCAGCCTCATCATCATAATATCAAACTCAGACCGCAGCCTTATCAACTCAGACCGCAGTCTTATCATTACTATATAAACTCAGACCTCAGCCTTATGTATGCATGAGACTCCATGACATAGATCACAATCACAATTCATAACGACACGGTCCATATATCATATATCACCTCTTTATTAATCTTAGTCATAGCCCCCATGGCCTCATCATAAATCAACTTAATTATTATCTCATCTCAATCACGTCTCTAGGACTAAGCTAGCACTTAGGAACCAATCTGTCACTTTCAGGACCAAAACGAAACACACTGCACAGGCGCACCACTTGGCGCCCTGGGCGGCCACACTTGGCGCCCTACACATCACGCACGCGCACAAACATAGTAGGCCACCTGAATAATTAAAACCGCTCTAGCCAAAATGTTCAAAATGGGATTTGGTCACGTGAATACAAAATTTGGCTCGGGAAAATATGCTCAGAAATTGATTTGCACACAAAGCCTCCTTTACACAAGCTAAAACGATGCCCAATTGGACCATTTCAAAACAACGCGTGCAAAACTGGAAATTCTTTAGCCAAAGTGCTTAAAATACAATTTGGTCAGGTGAATACAAAATTTGGCTCGGGAAAATATGCTCAGAAATTGATTTGCACACAAAGCCTCCTTTACACAAGCTAAAACGATGCCCAATAGGACCATTTCAAAACAACGCGTGCAAAACTGGAAATTATTTAGCCAAAGTGCTTAAAATACAATTTGGTCAGGTGAATACAAAATTTGGCTCGGGAAAATATGCTCAGAAATTGATTTGCACACAAAGCCTCCTTTACACAAGCTAAAACGATGCCCAATAGGACCATTTCAAAACAACGCGTGCAAAACTGGAAATTCTTTAGCCAAAGTGCTTAAAATACAATATGGTCAGGTGAATACAAAATTTGGCTCGGGAAAATATGCTCAGAAATTGATTTGCACACAAAACCTCCTTTACACAAGCTAAAACGATGCCCAATAGGACCATTTCAAAACAACGCGTGCAAAACTGGAAATTCTTTAGCCAAAGTGCTTAAAATACAATTTGGTCAGGTGAATACAAAATTTGGCTCGGGAAAATATGCTCAGAAATTGATTTGCACACAAAGCCTCCTTTACACAAGCTAAAATGATGCCCAATAGGACCATTTCAAAACAACGCGTGCAAAACTGGAAATTCTTTAGCCAAAGTTCTTAAAATAGAATTTGGTCAGGTGAATACAAAATTTGGCTCGGGAAAATATGCTCAGAAATTGATTTGCATACAAAACCTCCTTTACACAAGCTAAAACGATGCCCAATAGGACCATTTCAAAACAACGCGTGAAAAACTGGAAATTCTTTAGCCAAAGTGCTTAAAATACAATTTGGTCAGGTGAATACAAAATTTGGCTCCGGAAAATATGCTCAGAAATTGATTTGCACACAAAGCCTCCTTTACACAAGCTAAAACGATGCCCAATAGGACCATTTGAAAACAACGCGTGAAAAACTGGAAATTCTTTAGCCAAAGTGCTTAAAATACAATTTGGTCAGGTGAATACAAAATTTGGCTCGGGAAAATATGCTTGGAACTCACAGCTCACCCCTAGGCACCACAAACATAGTCAAAACAACGCCCTCTAGGACAATTTCAAAACGGTACGTGAACAACTGAAAATTCTTTAGCCAAAATGTTTTAAATACAATTTGGTCAGGTGAATACAAAATTTGGCTCGGGAAAATCTGCTTAGAAATTGATTTGCACACAAACACCCTTTTGTGCGCCTTGCCTAGGCGCAGGCAACACCTTGGCGCCACCCCAGGCGCCACAGGGCAGCCACATTGGCGCCCTGCATAGACCACACACACACACAGCAACCAGAACAGCGCCCAGGCAGCAAGCAACATGCGCAACACAACACAAACTGGGCGCCCCATGCTTCCCAACCTTCACTAACATCAAATTCCCAATTCTTTTTCCAATTCAAATCACAACAACAATCATCAAACATGTTAAGCTCATACCAACAACTTCAATTTCACACTTAAACACTAATTACACATCAAAATGCGAAATTAACATGTTATAGACCCTAACTCAAGCCTAAATCGATTTTCTCCTACAATTCGTCAATTTCAACCAATCCAAACAATCCAACCAATATCATATAACATCAAATAGGACCCTATGATCTACATACGACCTATTATACTCTCTATTATAGAGTGAGACTCCCCTTACCTTGATTATGCCGGAAATAGAGCTCTTTCCACCGAAGCACCGACAAACCACCGCAACAAGGAATCTTCTCCTTCTTCTTTCCTCTCTCAAGATTCGCGTCCTCTCTCTCTCTCTTGGACCATCACGAATTGATCAACAATGGAAGGGTTAGGAAACCGAAAACTTAAACACTTGAAAGAGAAGGAAAATCGAATAAGAAAAGGACTAGGAACTCTTACCTAGGATCAAGATGAACGAAACCCTAACTCCTTAGCTTGAGATCGCCTTTTTCTTTCTCTTCTCCTCTCCTTCGACTTTCTTTCTCTTCTCCTCTCCTTCGACTTTCTTTCTCTCTTTTGGCACAAGTGAGGCGAAACCTAGACCCCCTAGCGCCTAAGGAGCGCCTAAGCCAACAGGCTTGGGCTTCTTGGGCCATTACTTGCAGTTCCGGTATTTCCAACGCCATCCCCTTCAATTAAATAAAAATACTCTATTATAATCAAAATTAGTGCAACACTTTAAATAATTTAATCAATTACTTAATTAAATCATTTAGGGTGATACAACTTTTTTATGTAATAGCCCAGGTCCAACGCATTGGCCACCCCGGCACTATTACCTCACGGTCTTCTCTACCCCTCTTGTAGAATTTTTGCCTTCCGTGGGAATCGAACCTTGCACCTGAGGCATAAGTGCAAGTTAAACCCCCTTCCCACTACCAATTGAGCACGCGCTCAATTGGTAGTGGGAAGGGGGTTTAACTTGCACTTATGCCTCAGGTGCAAGGTTCGATTCCCACGGAAGGCAAAAACTCTACAAGAGGGGTAGAGAAGACCGTGAGGTAACAGTGGGACCGGGGTGGCCGCTGCGGTGGACCTGGGCTATTAGTTTAGATTTGGCGAACATTCAGGTGTGAATGACTTTCTGGATGTTTTCACGATGAAGTTTCTTCTGAACCTCCAGAGCGAGAGGTAGAGTCTACTATAGAATTGGTTCCTGGCACGGGATCAATATCCATTGTTTCTTATTGAATGTTTCGTTAGAATTAAAGGAAGTGGGGTCTCAACTTGAAGAGTCGACGTTAAAGAAATTCATTCGACCGAGTGCTTCTCTAAGGAGTGCCCTGGTGTGGTTAGTCGAAAGGAAAAATGGTAGCATGAGATTGTGCATTGATTATCGACAACTCAACAAAGTGACGATCAAGAATAAATATCCCTTACCAAGGATAGACGATTTGCTTGAGCAATTTGAGGTGCTGCAGTGTTTCTAAAATTGATCTGAGGTCAGAATATCATCAAATAAAAGTTAGAGCCTTAGATATTCCGAAGACAGCTTTCCGTACTAAGTATGGACATTATGTGTTTGTAGTGATGCCCTTTGGGTTGACTAATGCTCCAGCGGTATTCATTGACTACATGAACGGAGTTTTTCCACACGTACCTAGATCAATTTGTAGTCGTCTTCATTGATGGTATCTTGATGTGCTCGAAGACCATTGAGGAGCATGTCCAACATCTCCGCATTGTTCTGAAAGTACCCCGAGAAATTAAGTTGTACTTGAAACCTTCGGAGTGTGATTTTTGGGTGCCAGAGTAAAGTCTTTGGGACAGGTGATTTCCCAAGTCGGGAGTTTCTGTAGATCCCAGTAAGAAGGAAGTGGTGTTGAATGGGAGTGACCAACATCAGTCGCAGAGATCAAAAGTTTCTGGGTCTAGCCGGTTACTATAAGAGATTTGTTAAAGGGTTCTCACAGTTAGTTGTCCACTTACTCGGTTAACTCGTAAGGGTCAACCTTTTACGCGGGATGCCGATTGTGAAGAATGTTTTCAAGATTTGAAGGTTCGGTTGACTTCTGCTCCAATCCATATTCGTCCAGATCCGTCTTTGCAATTCCAAATTTACCGCGATGCTTTTGGGAAGGGTTTGGGATGTGTTCTTGTGCAGAATAAACGAGAGATAGCTTATGCGTTTAGGCAATTGAAGATTCATGTGGAGAATTATCCAACTCATGATTTGGAATTGGCAGCTATTGTGTATGCACTGAAGATTTGGAGACGTTACCTGTAAGGGTCTCGTTTTGATGTCTTTAGTGGTCACAAGAGTTTAAAGTATCTGTTTGATCAGAAAGAATTGAATAACAGGTGAAGGAGATGGGTTGAATTCCTGAAGGATTATAAACTCGTGTTGAATTAGCATTCAAGAGAGGCCAATGTTGTAGCGGATGCGCTGAGTAGGGTATCCATTTACATGGCAGAGTTAATGATGCAAGAAATGGAATTGTTAGAGTCTTTTAGATCTAAGTTGGAGTACATCCATAAGTTTCCACTTTGGTGGCAAGGTGTTAGTTTGTTAACCTCTCCTTGGTGAAGGTTAACAATACGATTGTCTTACGACATTCCGTTTGACAAGGCGAACGTGAATACGAATATGTAAGTGAGGTAACTGCTGACTGTTTCACGTTGCGAATAACCATCAAAGGATTAATTGATGGATCTGCTTGCAAGTGACTGAAATTTCCGAAGTGAAGCTTGGTGCGCGGCGTGATAGTTTTGAAAAATCATTTTTGTGAAAACCCGCATGCTAAAGTTAATTTTGGGAACGAATCAAGAGGTTAATAAAGTCTGATTGAGGAAGAAAATCCTAGGAAGATTACTTTGGTTGAGGGGAAGTTCTCAACGCTATGGACTAATTTGGAAAGGAATCGGGTGCATCGTTGGTGAAAACTTCGTGAAGAAGTTGCAATAGGAGAAAAGGAGCTCTGTGTTCGGTTTGATTGTTGTTTTGAGAACAACTGAGGTAATTTGCATTACGATCAAATTTATTTGATGTCCCCACGGTTTAGTTCTACGTTTAAGAGAAACGTTTCTGGTAAATCCTCATTTCGTCTTCTTTTGAAGAATTTTGTCTCGAAATATTGGGGGCGAGTCAAGAAGTTTCACGGATGACTTTTCCGTCACAATTGTTGGATGTGTATGAGAACTGTTATGGATTTTATAAGATTTGTTGAGAACGCGTTTACACCCTCCGAGGAAATCGTGTTTGTTTTTACCTCTACCGAGGAGTACCAGTTTGTGGATCTCGCTTTCAACATATATTTCTATCAAGCGTCTTGTATTAAACCCTTTGATTTAGATTAGTCAAAGTTGGGGAGTAAACGAGGATAATTGGAATGAAGCTTCGGAAGTGTTTTCAAACGCGGTGCCGAGCCTATGTAGGCGAATGATGAGTTTCTCGTGTAGATTCGTAACCAGAGAGTTCATATCAAGGTAGTGGTGGATCATACTTGGAGATTGATGTGCCAACTTTGGGAAGATTTTCTACACTTATTTCGTTAATTCAAGATTGTGTTCCAGCAACTTAAGACCTTTCTGAGAATGTCGATTCTCGGTTAGTCAGATGAAAGACTTGACGAAATTTTGAGGACAAAATTCTTTCAAGTTGGGGAGAATGTAACACCCTCAAAATAATTAATGGAATTATTTGGATGCTAACCCAATTGAATTATTTTAGTACTTGACTGGTAAATTTATTGAGTGCTAAAATTATTTATTGGTTGTCATCGGATCGTTAACCGGATAATACGGGTCAAGGAAGTTTTGGAATCGAAATAAGAGATCTAGAGCAATGTGGTAATTTTACCACGTTACCACTTATATATTAATAAATATATATATATGTGTGTGTGTGTGTTTTAAATGAAAGAAAGGAAACACGCGAGAGACAGAAGGGAGAAACAGAGAGAATGAGAGAAAAGAAAAGAAAAGAGAAAGAAAGGGTGAGGAGGAAGAAGAGGAAAAAGGGGAAAGTTAGGCTCACCAAAACGACTTCCTTCCAACACGAAAAATGCTCAGCGTTACTTCCTCTTCGATTTGGTACCAAGATCTTCATCATCAACTCACTCTCTCTCACTTTGCCATTTTCGAATTTAAGAGGAAAATGGAGGTTTTTGTTGTTCAAGCTCAAAGGAAAGCTTTGGATGGTGTTTGGGAGCGAGCTCAAGGTGGATTGCGCAAATATTGAAGTCCGATTTGGGGTTTGTGAAGAATCAAGAGGTTAGGGTGCAAATTGGGGTTTTTGTGAATAGTGGCTTGAGGTTGAAGAAGAAGATGAATAGTGTCCAGGAAAGATTTCGAGGAATTCGGTATTTCGGTCAAAAAGAGGTTTCGCGATCGAGTGGAAAGCTTTGGAAGCGGATTGGGCGTCGCCGGAGCGGGGAGCGTTCGTGTGGTTACTCGGTGATTTCGGCTCGATCGTGGATCACGCGTCAAGGGTGAGTTCTACTCACGTTTAAGATTTTTGTTTTTCGAATTAATTGATTGATCGTTTTATCGCTTTCGCTGGTCTGGAATATTACTTGATATTGTCTGTTTCGGGTTAGGAATCGATCGGAGCGAGTCTCGAGTTGTGTCGTGTTGAAATGGAATTTTTGGTGATTTGATTTCGAAAGATTTTGACTTAAAAGCCGTTAATTGGAAAATATGTCGTTTTTGATAAAATCCGTTTTGATTGAGTTTTTGATTGGGTTGATTGATTGTGTGGTTTTAGTTGGGTCTATTTTGTTGGTTGTTTGGTCTATTTTCGATCGGAACAAGAATCGGAATTGAGCGGAACGAGTATCGGGATCAAACGGAGAGCAATTTTTCATAAAACAGGCCATTTGAATGTTTCGTTAGAATTAAAGGAAGTGGGGTCTCAACTTGAAGAGTCGACGTTAAAGAAATTCATTCGACCGAGTGCTTCTCTAAGGAGTGCCCTGGTGTGGTTAGTCGAAAGGAAAAATGGTACCATGAGATTGTGCATTGATTATCGACAACTCAACAAAGTGACGATCAAGAATAAATATCCCTTACCAAGGATAGACGATTTGCTTGAGCAATTTGAGGTGCTGCAGTGTTTCTAAAATTGATCTGAGGTCAGAATATCATCAAATAAAAGTTAGAGCCTTAGATATTCCGAAGACAGCTTTCCGTACTAAGTATGGACATTATGTGTTTGTAGTGATGCCCTTTGGGTTGACTAATGCTCCAGCGGTATTCATTGACTACATGAATGGAGTTTTTCCACACGTACCTAGATCAATTTGTAGTCGTCTTCATTGATGGTATCTTGATGTGCTCGAAGACAATTGAGGAGCATGTCCAACATATCCGCATTGTTCTGAAAGTACCCCGAGAAAGTAAGTTGTACTTGAAACCTTCGGAGTGTGATTTTTGGGTGCCAGAGTAAAGTCTTTGGGACAGGTGATTTCCCAAGTCGGGAGTTTCTGTAGATCCCAATAAGAAGGAAGCGGTGTTGAATGGGAGTGACCAACATCAGTCGCAGAGATCAAAAGTTTCTGGGTCTAGCCGGTTACTTTAAGAGATTTGTTAAAGGGTTCTCACAGTTAGTTGTCCACTTACTCAGTTAACTCGTAAGGGTCAACCTTTTACGCGGGATGCCGATTGTGAAGAATGTTTTCAAGATTTGAAGGTTCGGTTGACTTCTGCTCCAATCCATATTCTTCCAGATCCGTCTTTGCAATTCCAAATTTACAGCGATGCTTCTGGGAAGCCACCCAAGCGCCCAGTCACCAACAACCACAGACAGGCAGCCAATCATGGCGCCTACGGCGCCCACTGCGCCAAACATCACGGGACAGCCACATGAGGCGCCCCAAACTATTAGAAAATGGCGCCCTTGATGGCGCCCAGCAAGCCAAACAACACAGGAAATGGCGCCCAGGAGGGCGCCCAACAGGTCAACAACAGAGGACGGCGCCCAGGGAGGCGCCCAGAGGCAACACATCAACACGGCAGCTAGGATTCGGCGCCTTTGGCGCCCAGGCATCCGCAACACAAAAACGCAACACGGGAACGCAACACCGAACAATGCACCACGGCGCCCATGGCGCCCACTGCGCCAGCGCCAGAACACAAACGGCAGCACGGCGCCTATGGCGCCCAGTGCGCCTACGCCAGAACACGAACGGCAGCACGGCGCCTATGGCGCCCAGTGCGCCTATGCCAGAACACAAATGGCAGCACGGCGCCTATGGCGCCCTGTGCGCCTACGCCAGAACACCCATCACCAGAGAGGCGCCCCTGGCGCCCAGAATCAGGACAACAACAACAACATATGCGACACACAACATCAATGGCGCCCATGGCGCCTAGGGACCAATTTTTTTTTGGATTTCCACCATGATAAATCACCAAACACCAAATTGCAATCATCATGAATACGTTCAAACATCACCAAATAAACACCAAACAAAATCAAGAGACATCATAGAGCCTATCTCCCACATAACACCCATCATACATGATAAACTCTAATTTAGTGCATTTTTAGGGATACTTTTGGATTACCTTTTAGAGCAATTATTATCATTTAAATAAATAAGTGACTTAATTTAGTATTTATTTTGTAGGAAAGAAAATAAATAAAGAAATTGTTTCAATGAATTGTTTAAAGCAAAATGGGGGTGTCATTAGTACAAGAACTAATTCTTGTTGATTTTTCATGTGACCAGGAAGATGAATTGCATTGAAATATTATTTTATTTGATCAATGGTGATGGCACAAAAGAGATGGGCTGCAAAAGGCATGCAACCAAGCCCATTTGAAAGAAAGAATGAATTCCCAAATCCATCTCCATATGAAAGCAACGTAGACAACAAGTCAATTAAAAAAGGCAAGTCGTACGTACATAATATAAGAACAACAACAACACGGCGGCAAGAGAAGAACAGAAAAGTTGGGAAAACAGTACCGCCGGCAACGTATAGGGGAGGTTTTTGGGTACCCGTTCTTGACACCATGAGAGAGCTTTGGAGCAGGAAAAAGAGACTGAATATTCAGAATAAGAATTTCTTTAATTTCCAGGTTATTTTTATCTCTGTAATTCATGACTCTAATTCCTATTTTATTGTTCTTTATGATTTTGGATAGCTAAATCCTCTTCTAGGGTCTTAGGTGGATCTTGCATGATTAGAGACCTTTTTATGTTCTAATTTCTGGTTTGAATTCCCGTTTTTATTTTAATTAATATTGTCCTATTGTTTTTATAACATGATTAGGATTAGCTACCATTTGCATGTTTATAATCAATTAGTTGATCAGCGGCCGTACTGCAATTAGTTGGTGGACCTATAGGATAATTGGGGCTATAATTAGGGCATGACCAAACCATAATTTAGTCTTCCAATCATTCAACCTTTTTGCTCTTTATGCTTTTCCTGAATTTAAATTCTTGCATGACCAAACGAGGGTTAATTTAGGAAAAAGAATATTAATCGCGAATGACCAAACGGATTAATAGTTTTAGTAAAGGGATTGGTAATTAAGTAAAATAAGGGAATTAAGGTAGGATTAGACATAGGGGGAATCGAAGCTTGCAAGTGAAACCGTCATCCTAGGTCTCTCCTCATTTATTAAGTCTAGTATTTTAATTATTGGTATTTATTTCTTTTTTATTTGTTCCATTACAATTCAAATATTTATTCGTCTAAATAATAAATAATCTCGATTAGTTTAGTACTTGCTAATGAATCCCTGTGGACACGATAATCTTTTATACTACTTCTGTGGTAGAGTACACTTGCTCTAAGTGTGTTTTTAACGCAACAAGTTTTTGGCGCCGTTGCTGGGGATTAATTTCGCAATATTAAACGAAAAATATTTTTATTTTTCTTTATTTTATCATAAATACATATATATATATATATAAAAAAAAGTTACTAATACTTTCCCAAGAGACCACTGCAAGTTACCTTGTTTTGCAGAGAAAAGTCTAAATGATGGTTAAAACTCTTGGAGACTACATTAGAGAGGCAGAGGCACAAAGAAATTTAGAGAAGTCATATTGGTATATGTCTCAATGCCAGATTCAACTTCCTCCTCCTCCTTATGAACCTTATTCAGACTATTGGGATGACTATGAGCCACCTCCTTATTCCTCCCACTTGGATAATTATGAGTCACTACAAGTGCAAGGGCAAGAGGAGGAAAAGTCGGATGTCAATGAGGTCTTGGCCAAATTTATGCAGCAGACAAATGAAAAATTTGAAAGCTTGAAGGGAGCCATGAACAACAAATTTGAAAGCTTGGAGGGTCAAATTGGAGCCATGAACAACGAATTTGGAAGCCTGAAGGGTCAAATCTCAACTCTCGTTGCTTTGTTATCTCAAGAGGCCCAAGAAACTCCTTCACAAACTAAGTCTACCCAAAATGAAGAAGATGAGCAATACAAAGAAAGTATTCCTTCGAGAGATGAATGTGTCTCTACGGAATATAATCTGGAGGAAGAAGGTCTCAAGAAAGATGAGGAGACTCCTACTAAAGGGAGTCAAATCAAAATAGTAGCTCCTACTGAAGGGAGCATTTATGAGGACAGTGAGAAAGATCCCATAGTTCTGGATTTGGATAAAGAGGAGAAAGCGCCCATTTTTGGGCAAATTGTTTTAACCATTGGTGATGCTGTGATTGAGGTTCACCGGGGAAAGGTAACTTTAAGTAGTGGTAAAGAAGATGATGTTATTAAAGCTTTAAGTTCCAATGAAATTTTCTCTTCTTTAACTTCTTATTTTGATGATGTGGTTGAAACTAACATATTTAGTGAATTAAAGATGCAGGACCTTTTGGAAAAAAGTCTTATTTTGTAAGATCCTAGCATAATGGTGGATGGAGATAAAATAAAAATTTCACCATCCTTTGAAGTTCATCCACCACATGGAAAAAGAAAGACCAATGTGAACCACATGGTTAGAAAGTTAAGAAGGTGTACTGCGTTAGATGTAAAATTTGCTCTTGGAGAGCCCCCAGATTGAGCACCAACTATCATCAGGCTCATGACGTTAAACAAGCGCTTCGCAGGAGGCAACCTGTGTTTTATTTTCAGTTATTTTATTTTTAGTTATTTTCATTTTCTTTTTGTTTTGTTTTGTTTTTAGGAATAAGCTCAGACTACAAGCTCTCTCAGGGAAGTCACTCTTACTCTCTCATTTATTTATTGTTGTGCCAATTTGATATTTTGCATTGAGGACCATGTTTTATGCTAGTGTGGGGGAGGAGAGTTTAACTTTGTCAATTCATCTATATTAATGCATATAGCCACAACATATGTTGATAGCATTTTTTCTGGCTAGTTTTGGATATAGAAACTAAAAAAAATAGAGATTTTGCCTTTAGGGGATTCCATAATCAATTTACTTGACAGACTTGTGCTTAATTGTAACTGTGAGGATGTCCTTAGGAAGCTGATAATTAGCATTTGTTTTTGTTGAGTACTTTTTGTGAACTAGCTTCTAAAGGTGAGATTTGAGCCTTCATAAGGGGATTGATAGTAAATCATATATTTTTACCCCTTCTCTTTGTATGAGTGTGTTTCCCAATTTGCTACATTCTAGAATTTGTCTCTTGACCATTTCAAGGCGAAAATTGATTTGCATCATGTAAAAAGATTTGGGGAATTTAGGTATTTTTCTGGCTTCAGAGTTGTTTGTTGAATTTATCCATTAGTTGCCCCCTTTGAGCCTATTTGTTATATTTTTTCTTTGGTACCCAGATATAATTTTTTCTTTTTTTTTGTGGTAACCATTTGAAATTAAATTTGGAGCAACTATTGAAAGTTACAATTTTGTCCTGTATTTCAAGTGTCTATCTCATCGGGACATAAAAACAAAATAGGAGTGGCTAATGTGGTTACAAGTACCTTTTCCTCCTAAGAAAAATATAGAAAAATGAAAAGTTGGAAAGAAAAAAAAAAGAGAACAAAGGAAAGCAAGAAGGAGGGAAAGGCCCGTCAAAAGAATGAAAGAGCCAAAGGGCAAATCCAAAAAAAAAGTCTTCTCAAGAGCAAAAAGCAAATCAAAAAGAGGTGACTCAATAGAAAAAGAGTGAAGAAGGAAGTGAAACTAATATGGAGTTTGGGCAAAAATTGTAAAATAGATAGGAGCTCCATATTTTGTTTCAAAGGATACTATTTATTTCTTGTTTCTTTTTTTTTAGCCCTTTGATTATCCCTTTCTTCTTATTTCCTACCTTGCATGAATTCACCCTAGCCCCATTACAACCCATGAAACCCCAACTTTTGCATGCATGTGAACTATTTAGTGGAGATTTGGTCAAATTACAAACATATGGTAATGTGCATTTTGTTGAAACTTGAGTGTATATTTTCCCTAGTCCTTAAACACTTAGAGAGATTGTGAGCGAGTGCATTTGTTCACAGAAATGTATTCTTCAGGGACATGAGCCTCTAATTGGGCAATCTTTTGACACCTCATATGTGCTATATTGTCTATTGTCTGTCATTGTGCTTCTAATTTTGGGTTCCGTATTTGGCTGTCTCTATTACTTATTTGAAAATTTTGTTGAGCCAGAAAATTTGCTTGAGGACAAGCAAGGGTTAAGTGTGGGGGAGTTGATAAACTCTAATTTAGTGCATTTTTAGGGATACTTTTGGATTACCTTTTAGAGCAATTATTATCATTTAAATAAATAAGTGACTTAATTTAGTATTTATTTTGTAGGAAAGAAAATAAATAAAGAAATTGTTTCAATGAATTGTTTAAAGCAAAATGGGGGTGTCATTAGTACAAGAACTAATTCTTGTTGATTTTTCATGTGACCAGGAAGATGAATTGCATTGAAATATTCTTTTATTTGATCAATGGTGATGGCACAAAAGAGATGGGCTGCAAAAGGCATGAAACCAAGCCCATTTGAAAGAAAGAATGAATTCCCAAATCCATCTCCATATGAAAGCAACGTAGACAACAAGTCAATTAAAAAAGGCAAGCCGTACGTACATAATATAAGAACAACAACAACACGGCGGCAAGAGAAGAACAGAAAAGTTGGGAAAACAGTACCGCCGGCAACGCATAGGGGTGGTTTTTGCGTGAGAGAGCTTTGGAGCAGGAAAAAGAGACTGAATATTCAGAATAAGAATTTCTTTAATTTCCGGGTTATTTTTATCTCTATAATTCATGACTCTAATTCCTATTTTATTGTTCTTTATGATTTTGGATAGCTAAATCCTCTTCTAGGGTCTTAGGTGGGTCTTGCATGATTAGAGACCTTTTTATGTTCTAATTTCGGGTTTGAATTCCTGTTTTTATTTTAATTAATATTGTCCTATTGTTTTTATCACATGATTAGGATTAGCTACCATTTGTATGCTTATAATCAATTAGTTGATCAGCGGCCGTACTGCAATTAGTTGGTAGACCTATAGGATAATTGGGGCTATAATTAGGGCATGACCAAACCATAATTTAGTCTTCCAATCATTCATCCTTTTTGCTCTTTATGCTTTTCCTGAATTTAAATTCTTGCATGACCAAACGAGGGTTAATTTAGGAAAAAGAATATTAATCGCGAATGACCAAACGGATTAATAGTTTTAGTAAAGGGATTGGTAACTAAGTAAAATAATGGAATTCAGGTAGGATTCGACATAGGGGGAATCGAAACTTGCAAGTGAAACCGTGATCCTAGGCCTCTCCTCATTTATTAAGTCTAGTATTTTAATTATTGTTATTTATTTCTTTTTTATTTGTTCCATTACAATTCAAATATTTGTTCGTCTAAATAATAAATAATCTCGATTAGTTTAGTACTTGCTAATTAATCCCTGTGGACACGATAATCTTTTATACTACTTCTGTGGTAGAGTACTGTAACACCCCGGTATTTCTAACATGTAGAGAAACCGAAAGATGCACAGATTGCGGAAATTCAGAGGACACAGTTCCTGTTTAAGTTTTGGACATACAAACTTTTTCCGAAATAAAACATAATCGGAAATAACATTACTTCATAAAATAGAAGTTTATCGGTTCCATACCGAGTGGATTACAATATCCAAGTCCAAATACCGAACAGAAACATAAACGGTTCATATAACTCATAATCAATACAAGATTATACAACCAATAGGACAACAAAAGAACAAGGAGAAAATGACTAAGTCTTCAGCACCTCCAAGAGTATATCAACTACTCGTGCACTATAGTCTTCCTTTTTCCCTGCTTCTCTGAAAAACAACAAATATGGATAGGGTGAGATAACATTATCTCAGTGAGTCCTACCGTGCCCCCTCACTGACACTCGGTTCAATTCATTAAACCGTTATAACCAAACTGACATAACCATGTCTTATATTTATTAATCGAAATGCCACGCACTTCGTGAATTTATTTAACACGTACCGACTGCAATCCAGTGCTAATCCCGGTAATCGTGTTTTCCGTTTAGCATAAACCGACTGCAATCCAGTGCTAATTCCGGTAACCCGTGAGTTGACCACGCCAAAACACATTCAGGGCCTAGGTAAGGGGTCATGACTACCCTCCCTAGTATGCTACTTGTCGGGTCGTCACCCAACGCAATACGTATGACAATACGCATCAAGTTCTCGAGAGTTAGATAATTTATCTTCTTTTTCATTTTGATCACCACAGGATCAGTCATATAAACTCATTAGATAATTTATATCTTGTTGATCTATAACCCGTTTTGATGAATTCATAAACATCCGGCATTATAATCATATTGTAATGTATTAATGACTTATAACCCGTTTTGATGAATCTATAAACATCCGGCATTATAATCATATACAGTTGATGTATATATATATAAATATATATTCATTCTATCCATCAGACGGTGTACCCACACGTATACTAGGGTTTCGGTTTTTCGATCAAGATACCTTTCAACTTATTTTCAAAATTATGAGTTGAACAAGTTCGAAATAAGGTTTTCAGTAAGGCAATCCCTTGTTGAATGGTTGAGAAAGAAATTAGAAAGGGTTCGGGATCAAACGGAGCAACAAAACGAGAAAACGGAAGCCGGTAACAGAACCACACGCACGACCCGTGCCCAGGGGCACACGACCCGTGCGTGGTGCACTACTCAGGACCCATCTACCAGAAGGAAGCGCACGATCCGTGCCCAGGGGCGCACGACCCGTGCGTTCCGTTCTGTTTCCATTACTTCCAACCCGAAACAGGCGCACGACCCGTGCCCAGGGGCGCACGGTCCGTGTGACCTGTGTCTGTTACCAGAATTTCTCACTTTCCTCATTTTCGCTCTCCGTTCTCGTCCGATTCGATTCCCAATTTCAATCACCTGAAACTCAGAAAATTCCCAGAATATATATTTCTAGTAGTACACAATGCATTTCA
The DNA here is from genome assembly GCA_039519185.1 of Astragalus membranaceus. Classification (NCBI taxonomy): domain Eukaryota; kingdom Viridiplantae; phylum Streptophyta; class Magnoliopsida; order Fabales; family Fabaceae; genus Astragalus; species Astragalus membranaceus. The sequence continues at coordinate 32,508,115 of CM076850.1, read as the reverse complement.
TTTCAACGATTTAAATCAAACTTTCATTAAACCGTAAAACACCGTTTTGACCCAAAAACGCTTTTCAGTTCTAAGTCCTTTGTAAACAGAAATGTGACCAAGGGATTCCATATCGAAAACAAGTTCAGAATATCAAAATGCCCTATCGTGAGTAGAACTCACCGTTACACCGAAGTTCGAGAGTTGGATCGAAAGCAAAGTCACCGAAACGAAAAGTACACGAACGATCCCCGCTAGAACTCGAACCGATCTCCAAACGGCAATCTCCACCACTAGAGCGACTGGGACAGCAACCTGGTCCTTCACAACTTCCTCCAAGTCGAAAATGCAAGCTTGACACTCCACCTCCCACAACTACAACATGACATGCAGCACCATTAAAGTTCAAAACTCCATTATTTCTCTTGGAGCTTCAAGGGGGCTGAACATGGTAGTGGATGATCTAGGGGGAGTTAGCTTCTGAAAGTGGTACCATTGAAAAGAGGATGAAAAATGAGAGAAAGAGGTGTGAAGAAAGCTTACATGCAATGACCAATTGAGAAGTTCTTCCCTCCTCTCCTTCCTCTTCCCTTCGCCCCACTCTCCTCTCCCTACCTTCTGTTCTTAATTAATTATAACCTTCAAGATTATATTTTAATAACTAGGGGTGTGAAAAGACAGATTTGCCCTTCTGCTCCAATTGCTCATTATTCTATGAATAGGCCACCCTTTAATGGGGAATAGGTTTTCTTGATAATTTTTCCGACGTATAAGTCCCCGAGACACGACTAATTATTCCCACAAAAAAAATAAATCGGTCTTAGGTTTCATAATACGAGTCTTTAAAAATCCGGGATGTTACAATCTCCCCAACTTTTAAAAATTTTGTCCTCAAAATTGACGAAACGTACCTTACTGAAAGAGAGATGGATATCGTGCGCGCATGTCTTCTTCCAGTTCCCAGGTAGCCTCTTCGGCTGAAAAGCCATCCCAAACTACTTTGATAATCGGAATTGACCTTGAACGCAGAGTCTTCACACCACGCTCCAAGATATAACTAGGATAAGGTTGGAATGACAAATCCGGTCGCAGGTCAATTGTATCAACACTCAACGGTTGATGCAGATCGGGAATATATTTCCTTAACTAAGACACGTGGAACACATCATGGAGGTTTGATAGGGCCGGAGACAATGCGAGGCGATAGGCAACTGGTCCAATCCGCTCGATGATTTGGAAAGGTCCAACATATCGAGGACTGAGCTTCCTCGCTCGCAAGGCTCTCCCGGTGCCTATGGTTGGAGAAACTTTCAAGAACACATGATCACCAACCTCAAACTCCAACGGTCTCCTTCGGTTGTCAGCGTAGCTCTTTTGCCGACTCTGAGCAACCTTCATCCTTTCTCGAATTGACTTGATCTTCTCAGTAGTCTCGCGAATCATATCGGGTCCCAAAAACTTATCTTCGCCAATCTCCCACCAACACAACGGAGTCCTACACTTTCTACCATAAAGTGCTTCAAACGGTGCCATTCCAATGCTGGAGTGGTAACTGTTGTTGTAGGAGAATTCGACTAATGGAATATGGTCCTCCCATTTTCTTCCGCTATCGAGCACACAAGCCCGAAGCATGTCCTCAAGAGTCTGGATAGTCCTCTCCGTTTGACCATCAGTCTGAGGATGATAAGCAGTGCTAACCAGCACCCTTGTTCCCAAAGCTTCATTCAAAGCTCTCCCGAACCTGGAAGTAAACTTGGGATCTCGGTCTGACACAATACTCGTTGGGACTCCATGCAGTCTGATAATGTTCCTCACATATTCATCTGCTAACTTGGAAACCTTATAAGTCGAGCGAACGGGAATAAAGTGAGCGGATTTAGTCAATCGGTCCACTACTACCCACAGAGAATCATTGCCGGCCTGTGACCTCGGCAAACCCATAACGAAGTCCATTGAGATGTCTTCCCACTTCCAAACTGGTACATCTAGCGGTTGTAACTGACCGCCCGGTCTTCGGTGTTCCGCCTTAACCTTCTGACAAGTTAAGCACCGAGAAACAAATTCTGCAATCTCGACCTTCATCCCAGGCCACCAATACATCAACTTCAAGTCCCGGTACATCTTGGTGGATCCCGGATGTACGGAGTACTGACTCCTATGAGCTTCTTCCAATACTTGTCTTTTGATATCATCATTGTCGGGAACACAAATCTTCTCATTAAAGCAAATTATGCCATCACTATCCTCAGTGAAATCTGGCGATCCCTTCTGAGACTGCAACTTTATATCAGCTCATTGAGCTACGCGGATTTGTTCCCTTAGCACACTGGCTATCCGTATATGCCGCAGCACTACGCGATCCCTTTTTCTTACCACCTTGAGTTTCAAGTCTCTGAACGACTCCAACAAGGCCATCTCGTGAACCATTAGCCCTGCCGTGTGGATAGACTTCCTGCTCAGAGCATCTGCTACCACATTGGCTTTCCCAGGGTGATATTTCAATTCGAAGTCATAGTCCTTCAAAAATTCGGTCCACCTTCTCTGTCTGTTATTCAACTCCTTTTGGTCAAATAGATATTTCAAGCTCTTGTGATCACTAAAAACCTCGAAACGAGAACCGTAAAGGTAATGTCTCCAAATTTTCAGTGCAAACACAATAGCCGCCAACTCTAAGTCATGAGTTGGGTAATTCCGTTCATGCGTCTTCAATTGCCTCGATGCATAGGCCACAACATGTTGATTCTGCATGAGAACGCATCCTAAACCCTTCCCAGATGCATCACTGTAAATCTGAAATCCCAATGACGGATCCGGAAGAATTAGGATCGGAGCAGAAGTTAACTTTTCCTTCAATCCAAGGAAGCACTCTTCACAATCGGCATCCCACGTAAACGGTTGACCCTTGCGAGTCAATCGAGTAAGCGGAAGTACCATTTGCGAAAAACCTTCAATGAATCTTCTATAGTAACCAGCTAAACCCAGAAAGCTTCTGATCTCAGTCACTGACGTTGGCCGTTCCCAATTCAACACAGCTTCCACCTTGCTAGGATCCACTGCAACCCCTTCTTGGGAAATTACATGACCCAAGAATTTTACTTCAGACATCCAAAAGTCACATTTCGACGGTTTAGCATAAAGCCTCTTCTCTCGGAGTACTCCTAGGACAAAGCGGAGATGCTGAGCATGTTCCTCGATTGACCTTGAGTAAACCAGGATATCATCAATAAAGACGACCACAAACTGATCTAGGTAGGAATGAAATACTCTATTCATATAGTCCATGAATACGGCTGGAGCGTTAGTCAATCCGAAGGGCATCACCACAAACTCGTAGTGTCCGTACCTCGTACGAAAAGCAGTCTTCGGAATGTCTAAGGCTCTTACCCTGATTTGATGGTACCCTGACCTTAGATCAATTTTGGAGAAAACTTTAGCACCTCGAAGTTGGTCAAGTAGATCATCTATCCTAGGTAATGGATACTTGTTCTTGATAGTGATTTTATTCAGCTGACGGTAGTCTATGCACAATCTCATGCTTCCGTCCTTCTTCTTGACTAGCAATACCGGAGCACCCCATGGAGAAGCACTCGGTCGAATAAATTTCTTGGAGATTAATTCCTCAAGTTGGGACTTCAATTCCTTCAGTTCGAGAGGAGACATCCTATACGGTGCTATGGATATTGGCCCTGCACCAGGCGCCAAATCTATAGAGAATTCTACTTCTCGTTCTGGAGGTAAAGAGGAGACTTCCTCGGGAAAAACATCTAAGAATTCATTAACAACTTGAATAGATGATAATTCCAAATCAGCTTCAGTTGATGCAGACAAAATAACAACAAAAGCTTCCGCACCTTGGAATAGAGACTGGCTGGCTGAAGCGAACGAAATAACACCTTCTTCTGCCGGTAGTGAATGTTCAGCTACTTCAGAAGGAAAATTAATTGCACGATTGAAACAGTCAATCGTAATGTGATTGGAAGTCATCCAATTCATTCCCAACACGATCTCCATTCCTCTCATAGGCAGGCAGATAAAATCAACAACAAAGTCCCTGCCCCCTATGGTGAGCAGACAGTTAAGGCATAATGATTGGGTTCGCACACGACCCTTTGCAGCAGTAAGGATAGATATTGGCTCGGATATAGGAGATACTATTAATCCTAGCCGTTCAGCACATGCTTCAGAGATAAAACAATGAGTAGCACCAGAGTCATACAGAATATTAACAGTTTGATGAAAGATAGAACCTGTACCCCTTATAAGATTATCAGCTGGCTTGATGGTCTTGGCATCCAAAGTGTTGACTCGAGCCTGTCTAGGAGCATCAGGGGACTCTAAGAAAGCCTTTCTCGCTGGGCAGTTGTTAGCATAATGCCCCTCTTCATTGCAATAATAACACTGGTTTGATTTTGACTCCAATTGACATTTCCCACGATGACTCTTTTTACACACTCTGCAATTCCGATACCCAGAAGAGTTATCCGATTGAATCTGTTTCCCTTTGTCTAAATTTCCTTTATACCTCGGGTTTGAAGAAGTTGACCCGTTTCCCTTTTTCTTATCCTTCCAAAAATCTTTCCTCTCAGCATACATTCTTTTAAGATCGCTCTCGGCTGAATGAGCCTGTTGAACCAAAGCAGGATAAGTGGTTAGGGAATACGAACTGAGACCTTGATTCACATCGCCTCTAAGACCTTGTCTGAACATCACCATCTTCCACCTATCGTCAGGAGCGGTGGTCCCCAATTCATAGAATTGTGACAATCTCTCAAATTTTGCAGCATATTCCCCAACTATCATCTCTCCCTGTTTCAAACTCAGAAATTCCATCTGCTTGTCAAGTCTTTGGGAGTCGGGAAAATAATGACCCAAAAACAACTCCTTGAAATTATTCCACTCAAGAGGAGTTCCTTGATTTTGAAGCATTCTACGAGCGTTAACCCACCAAGTGTGAGCATCCTCGTCTAGAGCGTTAGCAGCACAAATTACCTTTTCTCCTTCATTGCATTGCAAAGTATCAAAGATCCGTTCCATGGCATCTACCCAGAAATGGGCTTTCATTGCCTCGAATCCTCCTTTGAAGGTTGGGGGTTTCATCTTCAGAAACCGGAAATACATCCTGTTAGGATCCTCAGGTGTTGGCACATTGACTGGCTCAGCTGGTTGTGGTTGAGGCATCTGATGCATCTGCTGCATTTGAGCCATTTGAGCCATCTGTTGCTGTTGCATTAGCATCATGTCATTCATCATCTTTTGCTGAGTTTCGATGACATTCTGCATCCATTCTTGATGAGGATCAATAGGTGGGTTTCTCCTACCTCTTCCAGCCAAGATTCTGCGAAGTATGCACAAAGTATTAAGTTGATCAGTCTCAATGTCTAATAGCATACTAAGAAAAATCAGACTTAGAAGACGCAAAAGACTCTTAACATCTAAGTCCGACTAGGTCGAACCGCTCTGATACCAAATGTAACACCCCGGTATTTCTAACATGTAGAGAAACCGAAAGATGCACAGATTGCGGAAATTCAGAGGACACAGTTCCTGTTTAAGTTTTGGACATACAAACTTTTTCCGAAATAAAACATAATCGGAAATAACATTACTTCATAAAATAGAAGTTTATCGGTTCCATACCGAGTGGATTACAATATCCAAGTCCAAATACCGAACAGAAACATAAACGGTTCATATAACTCATAATCAATACAAGATTATACAACCAATAGGACAACAAAAGAACAAGGAGAAAATGACTAAGTCTTCAGCACCTCCAAGAGTATATCAACTACTCGTGCACTATAGTCTTCCTTTTTCCCTGCTTCTCTGAAAAACAACAAATATGGATAGGGTGAGATAACATTATCTCAGTGAGTCCTACCGTGCCCCCTCACTGACACTCGGTTCAATTCATTAAACCGTTATAACCAAACTGACATAACCATGTCTTATATTTATTAATCGAAATGCCACGCACTTCGTGAATTTATTTAACACGTACCGACTGCAATCCAGTGCTAATCCCGGTAATCGTGTTTTCCATTTAGCATAAACCGACTGCAATCCAGTGCTAATCCCGGTAACCCGTGAGTTGACCACGCCAAAATGTAACACCCCCTTTCTAATAACTTTACTTTTAATAAAATCAGAGTCTTTTTTTTTTTTTTTTTTTTTTTGAAAACAATTCAAGCGAGTGCTACATTTACTTCATAAAAATCACGATACATAACACCATAAGAAAACGGCTTAGCTCGCATCAACTAAATCCAATCACCATCAGCAGCGGAATAATAATCAATTCAAAATTAAAACCAATACATCACCAACAAAGTCTAGCAGTTTTAAGAAAATAAAGCATAAACCTAAGACACCCCCCCTGGTGCTACGTATCAGAGCGTGACACTTCCTACCAGACGAAGGCATACAGGAAACCTTCACTCATCATTACCTGCACGTTGCCGACATAAGAAGCAACATAAAGGCAGTAGGGTGAGTCTCTTTTCATAATTAATAACATATGAAAATTAAGCAATGCATAGGAAAAAGGAAGTCAGGCACACCAATTCACAATAATGGAACAGTCGCATCAATATTTTATTTCCAAACAGCACCACACAATATATGATTTATGCATGTAATGCAACCCAAACTCCACGGGTACATGCATGTCGGATCCGTCACCAATACAAATAGGCCGTAGCCTCTGCTCACCAAATCAAAATTAGGCCGTAGCCTCTGCTCACCAATAATGCATATGTCCATGAGATGCTATGGGAAATGCATTACAACACACCAAGTCCAAGCAATTCATCATTTAAAATTCATGATCTCACCATTGTATATAAATCAGCTCACCACATTAAAATTAGGCCGTAGCCTCTGCTCACCAATCTCACCCTATCACACTCACCAATTCATTTCACCACTCACACCAACACCAATTCAAATAGACCAGCTTAGGACATTGACACAACATAGAGAAAGTGGGTAAAAATAGCCATTTGGACACTTGAACACCATCAGCCAGAAACACCAGTGAAAATAAATTATTTTTGCATAAAATTGAGACTATTGGATAGGCACTGAAATTAGCTTCAAAACGCATTTTGAACCGTTGGATTTGGATAACCGAGTCAAAAGTTATGTTAAAAACAGTTTAGGAAAAATGTTAGACATTCTGGAAACAGGCGCATGGGCGCTGGGCGCCCAGGGGCAACACAGCGCTTGGCGCATGGGCGCTTGGCGCCCAGGAGAAGCAACACGCAACAGCGCACAGGCGCATAGGCGCTTGGCGCCCAGGAGCAACACGCGCAACAGCGCACAGGCGCTAGGCGCCCAGGGGAACAAGCGCGCAACAGCGCACAGGCGCTAGGCGCCCAAGAGGCAACACGCGCACATAGGCGCTGGCGCCCAGAAGCAACATCCAGGGAACAGCAGCAACATGGCGCCCAAGCACTAGGCGCCTAAGGCCAACATGCTACACAACTCATTTTGCTTCGAAATTCATTTTACACGAGCCAAATGCTCAGGACATGATAAATCAATAAAAATTTTCTCAAAAACTGAACTTTAATTTTGGCGCCCATGCACTAGGCACCTATTGAAATTTCGCAACTCAACTCCTTTCTTGACCAAAATCAGTTTTCATGAGCCATTTTACCCAAGTATAAAAACCTGAAAACAATTTTCACAAAACTATCACCAGAACTTTGGGGCCCTTGGCGCCCATGACACAAGCAACAAGTGCCAAAACTGGCAGCACAGGGAACACAGTAGGCAACACAGGCAACAGGGACAGCAACACAGGCAACAGGGACAGCAACACAGGCAACACAGTGACACAGAATTTTGGAAAACTGGCGCAGCACACTGCTGGGCACTTGGCGCCCATGACCATGGCGCAAAACAGAATTTTCAGCAACAATCCATAGGGCGCCTAAGGCGCCTAGGGGCATCCAAACAGAAATTTTTCCACTTTAAATTACCAATTAAAATTTACCAACACTCCTATATATAAATATAATCAAAATGTCACCATAATTTCCCAATTTCACCACATAACCACCAAACAATCATACACTCAAACAATTGGCCTACAATTCGCATATTGCCCCAATTCCAACATCAATCATAGAATTCTCAACATGTTAATTCAATGATAACATCACAATACTATAATTTCTCAACAACAACACAATTCAATCATGGAAACTAACCTAGGACCCTAACCCTAAGCAATTCCCAATTCGCATAAGTATTAAGAACAAAAAGAGGACCCCCTAACCTTGTGAAATTCGAATTGATAGCCAAGCTTCAAGGGAAGAATGCGAATCACAATTGAGCCTCCTCTCCTTCTCTTTGAGCTTCGCCCCTCTCCTCTACTTCTCCTCTTCTATTCGCACTTTTCTCTTCTCACTTCTCCTCTCTTTTACGTTACTTTCTTTCTTTTCACCAATGAGACAAAAATGCCACTAAGTCACAAGACCCATAGTGAGTCGAATCCTATGACCATCCCATGGGTCATGGGCTCACTTGTGGGTCATGGGCTCCGTGCACCATCAATTTCGAGACAACACCTCCTAATAATTTAAAATTAAATAAATACATTAAACCTTGAATTATTTAATTAAATTAAATAACTATTGTAAGCCTTAAATAATTTAATTAAATAAATAATTAAATTATTTTGGGGCGTTACAACTCTCCCCCACTTAGAATATTTCGTCCTCGAAATTACCTGAATCAAACAACTCCGGATATGCTTCCCGCATCTTGCTCTCCAGCTCCCAAGTCATACTCTCACCAGCAGCTCCTAACCAAACCACTTTCACCAACGGAATCTCCTTCCCTCTCAGAATCTTTACTTCTCTATCTTCAATCCGCACAGGCATAGTCTCAACCGTGAGATTATCCCGTACCTCTACTTCGTCCATCTGAATTACATGAGACGGGTCCGGAACATACTTTCGAAGTTGTGACACGTGAAACACGTCATGCAAGTTCGAAAGATTAGGCGGCAAAGCCACCCTATAGGCAACACTTCCCACCCTCTCCGTAATCTGATACGGACCAATGAAACGGGGAGTCAACTTCTTAGATTTCAAGGCACGCCCAACACCAGTCACCGGAGTGACTCTCAGAAACACATGATCACCGGCCTGAAACTCTAAATCCTTCCTTCTCTTATCATGATAGCTCTTTTGTCGACTCTGCGACGCTTTCATCTTCTCACGGATTAATTTTACCTTCTCAGTTGTTTCTCGCACAATCTCAGGCCCAAACACTGCACTCTCCCCAGATTCATACCAACACAACGGAGTCCTACATCTCCGACCATACAATGCCTCAAACGGTGCCATACCAATACTAGAGTGAAAACTGTTGTTATAGGTGAATTCTATCAACGAAAGATGAGAATCCCATGAACCTCCCTGCTCAAGAACACATGCCCTCAACAAGTCCTCTAACGACTGAATAGTCCTCTCCGTCTGACCATCTGTCTGCGGATGATAAGCGGAGCTCAACCTCAACTTAGAACCCAAAGCTTCCTGCAAACTCTTCCAAAATTCAGAGGTGAATCTTGGATCTCTATCAGACACAATACTAAGCGGAACGCCATGCAACTTCACAATAGTCTTGATGTAGATTTCTGCCAACTTTGGAACTGGATAAGTCATATTAATTGGTAAGAAATGAGCCGACTTAGACAACCTGTCCACAACTACCCATATAGCATCAAACCCTCTCACTGTATTTGGCAATCCTGTTACAAAATCCATGGAAATGCTATCCCATTTCCATTCCGGAATCTCCAATGGTTGCATCAACCCCGCAGGCTTCTGATGCTCAATCTTAGACTTCTGACAAGTCAGACAAGAATACACAAACTGTGCCACATCCTTCTTCATACCAGGCCACCAGAACATTTTCTTCAAATCTTGGTACATTTTCGTAGCCCCGGGATGAATACTCAACTTGCTCCTATGGCTCTCCTCAAGAATCATTCTCTTCATCTCAGCATCGTCAGGAATGCAGATCCTATCTCTGAATCTCAATACACCTTGGGAATCTAACTTGAAATCTCTATCCACACCTTGATCATTCACAACCAACAGGTCTACCAACTTTACATCTGACTTTTGGGCTTCTCTGACACTGACCAAGAATTCATTGCCAATCTTCAACATCCCCAATCTGACACTCTGCGGTGTCACTTCACAAACCAGACTCATGTCCCGAAACTGCTCAATCAACTCTAACTCTTTCACCATCAAAGCCGACATATGCAAACTCTTCCGACTTAAAGCATCAGCCACGACATTAGCTTTGCCGGGGTGATAGTTCAAGCCAAAATCATAATCTTTCAGCAATTCTAACCAACGTCTCTGTCTCATATTTAGCTCCTTCTGATCAAACAAGTATTTCAGACTCTTGTGGTCACTAAACACTTCAAATCGGGTACCATACAGATAGTGCCTCCAAATTTTCAGCACAAACACAATTGCAGCTAGTTCCAAATCATGAGTAGGGTAGTTCTTCTCATGGGTCCTCAACTGTCTGGACGCATAAGCTACTACCTTACCCTCTTGCATCAATACACCTCCCAAACCCATCTTGGGAGGAAGGAATTAATATGCACATGGTTAAATACTAACCAGTCCATACCAAGAATGACATCCAACCCTCCCAACGGCAAACAAATAAGATCAACTAGAAAATTTCTGCCGAAGATTGACAGAGGGCACTTAGCACACACAAGAGAGGTAGTTACTGAACCCTTAGCTGGAGTGTCAATAACCATCTCCCTCATCATAGAAGATAAAACAAGGTCCAATTTCTCAGCACACAAAGCAGCAATAAACGAATGCGTAGCACCAGTATCAATAATAGCAATCAAAGGAATACCATTAATAAAACATGTACCTCGAATCTCATTAGTGTCCTCTGATCCTGCGAGAGCAAACACCTTTCCATGGGACTTCTCTTTCTTCGGCTTAGTACACTTAGTACTAATATGACCTGATTCCCCGCAATTGTAACACACCACATCCCTTTTCTCACATTTCGCAGCCACATGACCCTCTTTACCGCATTTGAAACATTTATTATCTGAGCAGTCAAAACTCTTGTGACCCGGCTTGCCACACCTGTAGCACACAACCCTCGCAGGGGCATCTCCCCCACTTGTTTTCTTATTATCAGTATACCTCTGCTTACCCTTACCAGCTGGAGCCTCATACAGTTTACCCCGGTTCTGAAACTTACCCCTCAGATCCCTCATGACCCTGGAGTGAGCATTACTATCATCCTCATATATCCTGCAACTGTCGATCAAATCAGCGAATACCTTAATCTTCTGGTACCCTACAGCTTTCTTAATATCAGCCCTCAGCCCATTCTCAAACTTAATACACTTTGAGAACTCAGAATCAGCATCAGCATAATGGGGATAAAACTTAGCCAATTCAGTGAACTTGGCAGCATACTCTGTCACTGACATGCTTCCTTGCTTCAGCTCAAGGAATTCTATTTCTTTCTTACCTCTCACATCTTCAGGAAAATACTTCCGCAAGAACTCTCTACGGAAAACAGCCCAAGTTATCTCTTCATTGGCAGTTTCTAATCTCTGCCTCACCTCCATCCACCAATCATCAGCTTCCTCTGCCAGCGTATGGGTACCATACCTGACCTTCTGCGCATCATCACAATCCATGACCCGGAATATTCTTTCAATCTCTTTCAGCCATGCCAAAGCACCATCTGGATTATACTTGCCCTTAAAGACAGGTGGATTCTCTCTCTGGAACGTAGCCAAATTGCGCGTCCCATCATTAACAGCACCGGGTATATTACCCATCGCCCCGGCTATAGCCTGCAAGGCAGCAGCAAGTGCAGCATCGTCCCGTCTGGCCATTTCAAACTATCACTGCAGCACAAACAGAAATTTAGAACTAATCTAACAATTCTATTTGTCATAAGACACTATGACAAGACGACTTGGCCGGACAGACCGAACTGCTCTGATACCACTAATGTAACACCCCCTTTCTAATAACTTTACTTTTAATAAAATCAGAGTCTTTTTTTTTTTTTTTTTTTTTTTGAAAACAATTCAAGCGAGTGCTACATTTACTTCATAAAAATCACGATACATAACACCATAAGAAAACGGCTTAGCTCGCATCAACTAAATCCAATCACCATCAGCAGCGGAATAATAATCAATTCAAAATTAAAACCAATACATCACCAACAAAGTCTAGCAGTTTTAAGAAAATAAAGCATAAACCTAAGACACCCCCCCTGGTGCTACGTATCAGAGCGTGACACTTCCTACCAGACGAAGGCATACAGGAAACCTTCACTCATCATTACCTGCACGTTGCCGACATAAGAAGCAACATAAAGGCAGTAGGGTGAGTCTCTTTTCATAATTAATAACATATGAAAATTAAGCAATGCATAGGAAAAAGGAAGTCAGGCACACCAATTCACAATAATGGAACAGTCGCATCAATATTTTATTTCCAAACAGCACCACACAATATATGATTTATGCATGTAATGCAACCCAAACTCCACGGGTACATGCATGTCGGATCCGTCACCAATACAAATAGGCCGTAGCCTCTGCTCACCAAATCAAAATTAGGCCGTAGCCTCTGCTCACCAATAATGCATATGTCCATGAGATGCTATGGGAAATGCATTACAACACACCAAGTCCAAGCAATTCATCATTTAAAATTCATGATCTCACCATTGTATATAAATCAGCTCACCACATTAAAATTAGGCCGTAGCCTCTGCTCACCAATCTCACCCTATCACACTCACCAATTCATTTCACCACTCACACCAACACCAATTCAAATAGACCAGCTTAGGACATTGACACAACATAGAGAAAGTGGGTAAAAATAGCCATTTGGACACTTGAACACCATCAGCCAGAAACACCAGTGAAAATAAATTATTTTTGCATAAAATTGAGACTATTGGATAGGCACTGAAATTAGCTTCAAAACGCATTTTGAACCGTTGGATTTGGATAACCGAGTCAAAAGTTATGTTAAAAACAGTTTAGGAAAAATGTTAGACATTCTGGAAACAGGCGCATGGGCGCTGGGCGCCCAGGGGCAACACAGCGCTTGGCGCATGGGCGCTTGGCGCCCAGGAGAAGCAACACGCAACAGCGCACAGGCGCATAGGCGCTTGGCGCCCAGGAGCAACACGCGCAACAGCGCACAGGCGCTAGGCGCCCAGGGGAACAAGCGCGCAACAGCGCACAGGCGCTAGGCGCCCAAGAGGCAACACGCGCACATAGGCGCTGGCGCCCAGAAGCAACATCCAGGGAACAGCAGCAACATGGCGCCCAAGCACTAGGCGCCTAAGGCCAACATGCTACACAACTCATTTTGCTTCGAAATTCATTTTACACGAGCCAAATGCTCAGGACATGATAAATCAATAAAAATTTTCTCAAAAACTGAACTTTAATTTTGGCGCCCATGCACTAGGCACCTATTGAAATTTCGCAACTCAACTCCTTTCTTGACCAAAATCAGTTTTCATGAGCCATTTTACCCAAGTATAAAAACCTGAAAACAATTTTCACAAAACTATCACCAGAACTTTGGGGCCCTTGGCGCCCATGACACAAGCAACAAGTGCCAAAACTGGCAGCACAGGGAACACAGTAGGCAACACAGGCAACAGGGACAGCAACACAGGCAACAGGGACAGCAACACAGGCAACACAGTGACACAGAATTTTGGAAAACTGGCGCAGCACACTGCTGGGCACTTGGCGCCCATGACCATGGCGCAAAACAGAATTTTCAGCAACAATCCATAGGGCGCCTAAGGCGCCTAGGGGCATCCAAACAGAAATTTTTCCACTTTAAATTACCAATTAAAATTTACCAACACTCCTATATATAAATATAATCAAAATGTCACCATAATTTCCCAATTTCACCACATAACCACCAAACAATCATACACTCAAACAATTGGCCTACAATTCGCATATTGCCCCAATTCCAACATCAATCATAGAATTCTCAACATGTTAATTCAATGATAACATCACAATACTATAATTTCTCAACAACAACACAATTCAATCATGGAAACTAACCTAGGACCCTAACCCTAAGCAATTCCCAATTCGCATAAGTATTAAGAACAAAAAGAGGACCCCCTAACCTTGTGAAATTCGAATTGATAGCCAAGCTTCAAGGGAAGAATGCGAATCACAATTGAGCCTCCTCTCCTTCTCTTTGAGCTTCGCCCCTCTCCTCTACTTCTCCTCTTCTATTCGCACTTTTCTCTTCTCACTTCTCCTCTCTTTTACGTTACTTTCTTTCTTTTCACCAATGAGACAAAAATGCCACTAAGTCACAAGACCCATAGTGAGTCGAATCCTATGACCATCCCATGGGTCATGGGCTCACTTGTGGGTCATGGGCTCCGTGCACCATCAATTTCGAGACAACACCTCCTAATAATTTAAAATTAAATAAATACATTAAACCTTGAATTATTTAATTAAATTAAATAACTATTGTAAGCCATAAATAATTTAATTAAATAAATAATTAAATTATTTTGGGGCGTTACACCAAAACACATTCAGGGCCTAGGTAAGGGGTCATGACTACCCTCCCTAGTATGCTACTTGTCGGGTCGTCACCCAACGCAATACGTATGACAATACGCATCAAGTTCTCGAGAGTTAGATAATTTATCTTCTTTTTCATTTTGATCACCACAGGATCAGTCATATAAACTCATTAGATAATTTATATCTTGTTGATCTATAACCCGTTTTGACGAATTCATAAACATCCGGCATTATAATCATATTGTAATGTATTAATGACTTATAACCCGTTTTGATGAATCTATAAACATCCGGCATTATAATCATATACAGTTGATGTATATATATATAAATATATATTCATTCTATCCATCAGACGGTGTACCCACACGTATACTAGGGTTTCGGTTTTTCGATCAAGATACCTTTCAACTTATTTTCAAAATTATGAGTTGAACAAGTTCGAAATAAGGTTTTCAGTAAGGCAATCCCTTGTTGAATGGTTGAGAAAGAAATTAGAAAGGGTTCGGGATCAAACGGAGCAACAAAACGAGAAAACGGAAGCCGGTAACAGAACCACACGCACGACCCGTGCCCAGGGGCACACGACCCGTGCGTGGTGCACTACTCAGGACCCATCTACCAGAAGGAAGCGCACGATCCGTGCCCAGGGGCGCACGACCCGTGCGTTCCGTTCTGTTTCCAATACTTCCAACCCGAAACAGGCGCACGACCCGTGCCCAGGGGCGCACGGTCCGTGTGACCTGTGTCTGTTACCAGAATTTCTCACTTTCCTCATTTTCGCTCTCCGTTCTCGTCCGATTCGATTCCCAATTTCAATCACCTGAAACTCAGAAAATTCCCAGAATATATATTTCTAGTAGTACACAATGCATTTCATTTCAACGATTTAAATCAAACTTTCATTAAACCGTAAAACACCGTTTTGACCCAAAAACGCTTTTCAGTTCTAAGTCCTTTGTAAACAGAAATGTGACCAAGGGATTCCATATCGAAAACAAGTTCAGAATATCAAAATGCCCTATCGTGAGTAGAACTCACCGTTACACCGAAGTTCGAGAGTTGGATCGAAAGCAAAGTCACCGAAACGAAAAGTACACGAACGATCCCCGCTAGAACTCGAACCGATCTCCAAACGGCAATCTCCACCACTAGAGCGACTGGGACAGCAACCTGGTCCTTCACAACTTCCTCCAAGTCGAAAATGCAAGCTTGACACTCCACCTCCCACAACTACAACATGACATGCAGCACCATTAAAGTTCAAAACTCCATTATTTCTCTTGGAGCTTCAAGGGGGCTGAACATGGTAGTGGATGATCTAGGGGGAGTTAGCTTCTGAAAGTGGTACCATTGAAAAGAGGATGAAAAATGAGAGAAAGAGGTGTGAAGAAAGCTTACATGCAATGACCAATTGAGAAGTTCTTCCCTCCTCTCCTTCCTCTTCCCTTCGCCCCACTCTCCTCTCCCTACCTTCTGTTCTTAATTAATTATAACCTTCAAGATTATATTTTAATAACTAGGGGTGTGAAAAGACAGATTTGCCCTTCTGCTCCAATTGCTCATTATTCTATGAATAGGCCACCCTTTAATGGGGAATAGGTTTTCTTGATAATTTTTCCGACGTATAAGTCCCCGAGACACGACTAATTATTCCCACAAAAAAAATAAATCGGTCTTAGGTTTCATAATACGAGTCTTTAAAAATCCGGGATGTTACAAGTACACTTGCTCTAAGTGTGTTTTTAACGCAACAATACACCCTATTATAATGGTAGAACCCACCCTTACCTTAGATTTGCCGAATACGAGATCCCCTTGCACGAAAACTCCAAAGAACCACAGCAACAAGAGCTCCTCTCCTCTTTCTCCTTGATTGCGCCGCCACCCCTCTCTTCTCTCTTCGCAATCTCTTTTTTTTTCTCAAAAATGTGCAAGTGATCCAAACCCTAGCTAATGTTTTCATTCATGCGCCTATGCCATTAGGCTCTTGGATCACGGGCCTCCTTCTACTACTCAACTTAATTACTAAACGCCACTCCCTGATTTAAATGAAACACCATATTATTATTTTAATATGACTATATCAATAAAATACGTAAATAATTTAATTAAATAAATAATTAAATTATTTGGGCGTTACAACTCTCCCCCACTTAGAATATTTCGTCCTCGAAATTTACCTGATTCAAACAGCTCGGGATAGGATTCCCGCATCTTGCTCTCCAGCTCCCACGTCATGCTCTCCCCGGCAGCTCCTAGCCAGACTACTTTCACCAACGCAATCTCCTTGCCTCTTAAAATTTTCACCTCATGACCTTCGATCCGTACAGGCATCGTCTCCACCGTGAGATTATCCCGTACCTCCACATCATCCATGCGGATTACGTGAGATGGATCTGAAATGTACTTCCGAAGTTGCGACACATGAAACACGTCATGCAAATTCGAAAGGTTAGGCGGTAAAGCCACTCTATATGCAACCTTGCCGACTCTCTCTGAAATCTGATAAGGACCAATGAAACGAGGAGTGAGCTTCTTCGACTTCAAAGCGCGTCCAACACCGGTCACTGCAGTGACTCTCAAAAACACATGCTCACCCGCTTGAAACTCTAAATCTTTCCTCCGCTTGTCGTGATAACTCTTCTGTCGACTCTGTGAAGCCTTCATCTTCTCACGAATCAACTTCACTTTTTCAGTTGTCTCTCGAACAATCTCCGGTCCAAGCAGCACACTCTCTCCAGACTCATACCAACACAGCGGGGTTCTACACTTCCGACCTTATAATGCTTCAAAAGGTGCCATCCCAATACTAGAATGGTAACTGTTGTTATATGTGAACTCTATCAGTGGAAGGTAGGAATCCCACGAACCTCCTTGTTCCAAAACACAAGCCCTCAACAAATCTTCTAATGACTGAATTGTCCTCTCTGACTGACCATCTGTCCGAGGATGATATGCCGAACTCAACCTCAACTTAGACCCCAACTTCTCTTGCAAACTCTTCTAGAAATCTGAAGTGAGCCTCGGATCTCTATCCGAAACAATACTCATAGGAACTCCATGAAGCTTCACAATCTCCCGGATATAAATCTCTGCCAACCTCGACACTGGATATGTTATGTTGATAGGAACAAAATGAGACGATTTTGTTAACCTGTCAACAATCACCCAAATTGCATCATACCCTCTCGCAGTATTAGGCAATCCCGTCACAAAGTCCATCGAAATGCCATCCCATTTCCCTCTGGAATTTCTAACGGTTGCATCAATCCAGCAGGCTTCTGATGCTCAACCTTTGACTTCTGGCAAGTCAAACATGATAAACGAACTGCGCCACATCTCGCTTCATACCAAGCCACCATAAAAACTTCTTCAGGTCTTGATACATCTTTGTAGCTCCCGGATGAATACTTAACTTACTTTTGTGACTCTCTTCATGTCTGCATCATCAGGAATGCAAATCCTACCACGGAACCTCAACACACCTTGGGGATCCAACCTGAAATTCTCATTCTCAGATCGATCAATCCCGACCATCAAGTCCACCAGCTTAACATCTGATTTCTAGGCCTCTCTGATGTTGTTCAGAAAATCATTACCAATCTTCAACATCCCTAACTTAACACTCTGAGGCGTCACTTCACAAACCAGACTTATATCTCTGAACTCCTCAACCAGTTCTAACTCCTTAACCATCATTGCCGACATATGCAAAGTCTTTCGGCTTAAAACATCAGCCACGACATTAGCTTTGCCTGGATGATAGTTCAAACCGAAATCATAGTCCTTCAACAACTCCAACCATCGTCGCTGCCTCATTTTCAACTCCTTCTGGTCAAACAAATATTTCAAGCTCTTATGGTCACTAAACACCTCAAATCTAGAACCATAGAGATAGTGCCTCCAAATCTTCAGCACAAAGACCACTACAGCTAACTCCAAGTCATGAGTGGGATAATTCTTCTCATGAACTCTTAACTGTCTCGACGCATACGCAATAACCTTCCCACCTTGCATAAGCACACCACCTAGACCCATCTTCGAAGCATCACAATATACCACAAACGACTCTTCCGAATTAGGCAACGTCAAAATAGGGGGCGTCGTCAACCTCTTCTTCAATTCCAAGAAACTTTCTTCACAACGGGCATCCCAAACAAAAGCCTCCTTTCCTTTGCAGGTTAACTAAGTTAACGGAAGTGCTAACTTAGAAAAACCTCTAATGAATCTTCTATAATAGCCGGCCAATCCCAAAAAGCTTCTAATTTCAGTAGCCGACTTCGGAGCTTCCCAATTCAACACTGCTTCTACTTTCGACGGATCCACCGCAATACCACTACCCGAAATGACATGACCGAGGAAACTCACTTCCTTCAACCAGAACTCACACTTTGACAGCTTCGCATACAACTTCTTTTCCTTCAGTACCTCCAATACTAACCTCAGATGCTCTGCATGCTCTTCCTCCGATTTAGAGTAAATCAGAATGTCATCGATGAATACCACCACAAACCGATCTAAGTAAGTATGAAAAATACGATTCATATATTCCATAAATACTCCTGGTGCGTTGGTAACACCGAACGGCATCACCGAATACTCATAATGACCATAACGAGTTCTGAAAGCCGTCTTCTGAATATCTTCGTCCTTCACCTTGATCTGATGATAACTCGACCTCAAATCATTCTTACTGAATACTTGAGCACCCACCAACTGATCCATCAAATCGTCTATCCTCGGAAGTGGATACTTGTTCTTAATTGTCACCTTATTCAACTGCCGATAATCCACACAGAGTCTCATACTACCATCCTTCTTCTTAACTAACATCACAGGAGCTCCCCCACGGCGATACACTCGGCCTCACAAACTTCTTCTCGAGCAGATCCTCAAGTTGCTTCTTCAACTCAGACAATTCGGATGCGGACATCCTGTACGGTGCCATAGAAACAGGTCTGGTACCAGGTACAAGATCAATAGAGAATTCAATTTCCCTCTTTGGCGGTACACTTGGAATCTCATCAGGGAAAACATTAGGAAACTCGCGCACCACCTGCAACTCTTCAATGATAGCTTGATTTTCAACAGACAACGATGCCATCAGCGAGAATAACTGAACTCCTTCCGTCATCAACTTCCGCAACTGACTAGCGGATAACAGACCAGACTCCTCTCCTCCAAAACTCACCGACTTGCTTCGACAATTAATATGGACATGGTTATGCTCTAACCAGTTCATACCCAAGATTACATCCAATCCGCCTAACGGCAAACAAACAAAATCCATAACAAAGTCTTTGTCGAAGATCGACAAGGGACACCGAGAACACACCAGAGAAGTAGCTACCGACCCCTTAGCTGGAGTGTCGACAACCATCTCTCCATTCATAGCAGACAACACAAGACCCAATCTCTTACAACAATCAACAGCAATAAAGCAATGAGTAGCACCAATATCAACAATAGATTTTAGAGGAGTACCATTAATGAAGCACGTACCTCTAATAAGTCCATCATCTTCAGTAGGCTCTTCACCTGCCAAAGCGAACACTTTTCCACTGAACCCTTCCTTCTTCGGTTTCGGACACAGAGTACTAATGTGCCCTCCTTCACCACAGTTGTAGCAGACCACCTCCTTATGCTCACATTCAGCCACCACATGACCCTCCTTACCACAACGGCAACACCTCTTCACTTCAGCTTTGCACACGTTACTCTTGTGACCAGCTCTGCCACATTTGTAACATACAATGCTAGCAGGAGCATCTCCCCCACTAGTCCTCTTGCCAACAGCAGCTTTCTGTTTACCCTTACCAGCAGGAACATTATACGGCTTACCACGACTTTGAAATTTGCTCCTCTTCTCATTCATAATCTTGTAGTGAGCATTGTTGTCTTCCTCATAAATTCTGCAGCTATCAATCAAGTCGGAGAAAAGGCGGATCTTCTGGTAACCAATCTCCTTCTTAATCTCAGGCCGCAGTCCATTCTCAAACTTAATGCACTTGGAAAACTCAGCAGTAGCCTCGTTGTAATGCGGGTAAAACTTTGCTAATTCCACGAACTTAGCAGCATACTTAGTCACGGACATATTCCCTTGTTTTAGCTCAAGGAACTCAATCTCTTTCTTACCTCGGACATCCTCCGGATAATATTTTCTCATAAACTCTCTGCGGAACACGGCCCAAGTGATCTCTTCATCGGCCTCCTCTGCCAGCATATGCCTACCATAACGGACCTTCTGCGCTGGAGTGTAGTCTATCACACGAAAGATCCTCTCCATCTCTTTCAACCAAGCTAAAGCCCCATCGGGATCATACTTACCCTTAAAGGTAGGCGGATTCTCTCTCTAAAACGTAGCCAGGCTACGAGACCCAACATTCTCACCAACGTTCTGCTGATTCTCCACAGCCTGCGCCATAGCTGCCAAAGCAGCAGCAAGAGCAGCGTCGTTCCTCCCAGCCATCTCAACTCAAAGCTACAACATAAGCAACGGTTAGAGATAATTGACAATACATAATCGTCAATTGACACTACGACTGGAGAACTTGGCCGGACAGACCGAACTTGCTCTGATACCACTAATGTAACACCCCTTTTCTACCCGGTAAACTTTTGACAAAAATCAGAGTTTCAAAAACATTTTTCACCACACCCACAAGGGATGCCACATTTACACCAATAAAACATCACTAGCCAATAATAAAATTCACCATTAAAAATAGTACGATACATAGCACGTCATAAATGGGACGAACCCCCAAAACACCTGTTCAGTCTACATGACAGTAACTCTATCACCACACAGCGGAATAAAATAAAGGTTCAAATGAATAATCATAACATCACCATAAAACTTCAGCACTCAAATAATAGGGACAACTAATAAAGACTAGCGTTCATCCCCCCCGAGTGCTACGTATCAGAGCGACGACACCTGTAACACCCCTCTTCTACCCGGTAATTATTAATTAAAATAACAGAGTTTCAAAAACATTTTTTTTTCTTTTCACTACACCCACAAGGGATGTCACATTTTCACCAATTTTCATCACACGCCAATAACAACATTTACTCATTAAGGTAGTGCGAATACATAGCACAATATAACTGGGACGAACCCAAAACACCTGTTCAGCCAACAATGACTCTGTTCACCAAGCAGCGGAAATAAAAGTAAAATTCGAATAAAACAATTATAACATCTTTGCAAAACTCCAAAACCGAACGGTAGCCACAATAACTAAAACTAATGTTCATCCCCCGAGTGCTACGTATCAGAGCGACGACTAAAGACTCGACTAGCGAAGGTAAATACGCCTTCACTCGTGATCACCTGCACGTTACCAACATAGGGGTAATATTCAAACAGAAGGGGTGAGATATCACACTATATAATAAGTCGTATGAAAGGCTGTATATACTTAGGTCATGGCATCAAAGTTATTACGGCACGACAATCAGATCACGATAGTTAATATTATCTCAATTAGTGTCAGCAACAGAACCAACAACACAACAACAGCGACAATAACAACGATAGCCACCCCAACGACAATAATGACAACATATAGCAACAACAGCAACAACACACAACAACGACAATAACATCAATTACAATCACCAATAAATACCACCGAAAATCAACACCATTAGTCATCACCAAAACACCACCAAAATTATCACCAATATTCATCACCAAAATTATCACCAACAGTCATCACCTAAATTATGCGTAAATGAATGAATGCAACCCACACCAACGGGCATATGCATGTGGTACCTGTCATCATCGTCACTAATAGCCTTTATGGCATCATCGTCACTAAATAGCCTTTATGGCATCATCGTTACTTGTTTATGCACATGAGATGTATGAGACATCATGACATGCACCAGAGACAGTCCCATACAAGCACAGTCAACTTAACGACCCATCACTTACCAATTTGCCAATGAAAGGCACATCACCTGTCAAGTTATCGTCACGCATACATTTGCCACTAACATTCATCGTCATTAACATCATCGTCGCTAATAGCCTCTATGGCATCATCGTCACTTATAAAACCACAGCTTTTATTCATCATCAATACCATCGTCAATCAAAGTAATAGCCACTAGGGGCATTATCGTCAAAAACATTAACACATATTTATTGACACCGGGACACTAATATTACCAATTACATCAAAAGGTTTTACTTCAGCTCACGAGACCAAATAGGACACCAAAAAGGGTTTTAGACACCGAAATAATTTTACAACGACCACCGGGGACAGCCACTTGAGGCACCCAGAAAACCATCAGAAAAATAATAATTTTTACCTTAAAATAGAATATACCAGTAGGAAATTGAATAAGCTTCACAACGCACTTTGAAACACTTAAAACGGACACCCGAGTCAAAAGATATGTCAAAAACAAAATCGGGGAACATTTGGGCAACATCCTGAAAATGGCGCCCAGTCCTGGGCGCCTAGCAAGAACACACAACACAGAAAACTGGCGCAGGCAGAAACTGGCGCCCAGGCGAGGCGCCCAGCAACAGCAACAACAATATTGTCGCCCATGGCGCCCTATAGGCAGAATTTTGTGTTCAATTCATCATCAAGTATATTAAATCAATCACAATCATATTCAATCATTATCAATCATGCCCAAACATCACAATTCACCTTCATTCATCATCAATCAAACATAATTCCTACAACTAAAGTTCTCTAACGTAATCACCTAGGGTTCCATAAACCTTTCTACATAGAGCCCTTCATACACCCAATTATAGAGATAGAACCCCACCCTTACGTGATAACGAATCATATTCCAATAGGGGGCGAAGAGTATTATCACGAGCTCCCAGGCATGCTTTAAATTTGACAAGGCGAACGCGACTCGAGCACATATAATTAGCCAACAAGAACATTCAATTAGTTATTAGTTATTTAATAAAAGAAAATAGAAATATATTCTTTAATTAATTAGTCATGTTTTTCGAAAAGAATTACCTATGATAATCATGGTTTGAAGTCGCAAATCGAATGACCAAACAACCGGATTTGAACAAGGTACGAAACTGTCACAGTTTCGGCGAGAACATGCACCAATTTTGTTATCGTTCAGTGAGGGGAAAACTCGAATTGAAAAGGGATTTCGAAACTGAGGAGATTTAGGCAAAATCAAACGCAAGAATGTCGATTCTGGTGAGGGGAGTTCATGTCCGCATTCAGTTCACATAGACGGAGGCGAAAATGGCCGGAGAAGGAAGAAAACAGGTTGGTTGGGGCGTTGATGGCGCGGCTACTCTTCTTAAGATGGCTACACAATTGATGAAATCTAGTCCATATTCGGATTCAGTGACTATTTTCGAGTCAGGGGACAAGTTTTGGAGTCTCGCCGTGGACTAGGGAGAAGACGCGATGGAGGAGAGGCTTCGTGGTGGTTTGTTGGGCGCGACTTCGTAGTGGTGAACGACAGAGAAATCCGTGAAACAAAGGCCTTAATCGAAACCAGAAGTGAATTTCGAGTGGGGAAGTGATAACTCTATTTTATATAGAGTTATTCATACAATTAAGCTTGAGTTATTGCTTATTTTCAAGAACATTTATATATATTTATAGCTTATTTATAAAGGAACAACATTCTAAATATTCAAATGGATAAAGGGCAATGATCTAGGCAAAATGCACAAATCTTGTTAGGTTTGATGTTTTTGTTCAGTGCAGCTACTGCAGGAGTGGAATTACTGCCAACACCAGGAGTGGAAACACTAGGAGTGGAAACACTGCCAACACCTGCTAAATTCTGCAGTTTATACCAAAACATCCAAAAACCATTTCAGTGCTTCCACACTTGATTTGTGACGTCATGCCTAGTCACCTAGAGCTGAGCCACTTGCAGAAGTCGGCGATACACATAAAAATCAAGTTGCAAGACTCAACTTATCTAAAAGACATGTGGCACTTCTCCAATGGACCTCATCTTTTGTTATGCATGCAAGCGACCAAACCTGTGCAGCTTGCTTGATTGGTTGTCTACAACTAACCATGTTTGGTCCCCTCAGCTGATCTTTCACGCCAAAGGAAACCCCTTGCAAGAGGAAAGCTTTCAAGCCTATAAATAGAAGCCATATCTTCACTTATCCATCATCCTTTACATCTTTAAATCCTTCATCTTTCATTTGTAATTTTTCATTTTGTTTTCTGAAAGGATCGCTTAGTTTAGGTTTAGTTTATTTTCATTTCAAGTTTCTAAGGAGAGGAAGGTGAGGAAGTGCTTGACAACCATTCCCTTCACTTCTACTTTGAAGAAATTCGTGTAAGAAATCTTTATTGTACTTCAACTTGGGAACTTAATGCAAAAGATCTTCTATTCAAGTAATCTCTACTCTTTTAAGTTCTTTTGCTTTATTATTCATTTACTTATGTTCTTTGCATATTCTTTGCTTTATAACATGAGTAACATGAGCTAAATTCTCTTAAGTTGAGATGTTCTAACCTTGTAATGAACTTCTAAATATGTTATTATGGTTTATGTAGTGTAAACACTTTAAACTCTTGCATAATACTTCTTTCAACTTATTCTGGAATTGATCACTTTAGAATAGGTCAAACTTGTAGCAGCAGACATGGGCTACATTTATGAACTCAAGAGTTAATAGGGACAAGTATTTAATAAAGGAAACTTTGTTAAATACATGCTAAAACCTAGACATAGGATAGCATAGTCCTTAGGATAATAAAATTACAAGAGTGAACCTATTTAGCAACTTGGATAATTGTTAGGAGGCAAGGGAGGAATTGACAAACCTTTCTTTACTGTAAAAAACAAAGATCATAAGAGCTTGTAATGAAACTCTAAAGAGAAGTGCTGAAAGGCACAAACTGATGCACCTACATCCAGTGTTCCCACACTACATACTCCATTAAAACACTTAGAAGTAAAGTACTTGGTGAAAACATCTCAACTACTTTTTCCACTGATTTCTCACACATTTTATTGCTTATTACTATTTTTACTTACTTTAAAAACTCCAAACCAAAAATACTGAATAGTGTAGACACACTAAGTGTACACTTTGAACTACAAAAATTTACAATACATAATCCCTGTGGGTTCGACCTTTCTTATCACTTTATTACTTGTGTGACTATGTATACTTGCATATATTAAAATAACCACACCAAGTTTTTGGCGTCGTTGCCGGGGATTATAGTAAAATTTTGTTGTTTAGATTGTTAATTTAGTGTTTTATTAGTACTACTGGTATTCTGTTTTCTGTGCAGAAACACTTAGTGCAAAAACACTCAGTGTGGAAACACTAGTTTATGCCCAGAGATAGACCACCAGAATTTGATTGTGATCCAGAAATTGAGAGAAGATTTAGGAGATTGCTAAGACAACAAAGACAAAGACAACAAGACTGCAGAACAATGTCTCACCACAGTGAAAATGCCTCAGTAAGAGGAGGACCTAATTCACATCAACAACCTGAAGGTGGACCAGATCACAGACAACAATTCATTCAAATGGGACCAATAGGTATGATTAATGATAGAGATAGACCTATGAGAGACTATGCTCAATATGACCAGCAGCACATACAAACTAGTATTGCTAGACCTCAAATTGATGCTGTTCATTTTGAATTTAAACCTATGATGTTTCAAATGTTGCAAACAATTGGTCAATTTGGGGGATCTCCACATGAAGATCCCCATGAGCATTTAAAGCAATTCATAGAAGTTTGTAGTAACTTTATCATTCCTGGTATTAGTGAGGATGCATTTAGGCTTAAGTTATTTTCATACTCTTTGAAAGATAGGGCTAAATCATGGCTAAATTCTATGGAGCCCAATTCTATTCATACATGGAATGAATTAGCTGAAAAATTCTTAAGCAAATATTTTCCTCCTATTAAAAATGCTAGGATGAGACATGATATTACATCTTTTAGACAAAAATAATTTGAATCATTGTTTGAAGCATGGGAAATATGGAAAGAGCTTTTAAGAAAATGTCCCCATCATGGTTTACCTGTCATTATACAAATGAAAACTTTTTACAATGGTCTAGAACCACAAACCAGAGTGATGCTTGATGCATCAGCTGGTGGTGTTCTTTTGAATATGTCTTATAATGAAGCATGTGATCTTATTGACAAAACTGCTACAAATGGTTCAAGTTGGCCTACTGAGAGGGTAAGTGCTCAAAAGAGAACCTCTGGAGTACATGAGATTAATGATATATCAGCCCTATCTGCTCAAGTAGCCACTTTAACCAATCTGATCAAACAGTGCACTAGTGCACCTACATCTAGTGTAGCAACACCTAAAGAAAACACTGCAGCAGCTATAGAACAAGCCCCTCCAGGAACTACAAGTTGTGTGTATTGTGGAGGAGGCCATCTATATGAAGAATGTCCTAGCAACCCTGTCTCTGTCAATTATGTAGGTTACAATAAAAATAACAACCCTTACTCTAATACCTACAATCCAGGATGGAAGAACCACCCATATTTTAGGTGGAATAATTCTAATGCACCTGCACAAAGTGCACCTGCACCAAGTACTCCTCCTGGATTCCTACCTCAAAGCCAGCAAAGATCAAACCCACCTGCCCGTGCCAATTCTCTAGAAGAATTGCTTAGATCATTCATTAGTGCAACTAGAGCTGCTAGGCAAGCTCATGATATATCAATTAAGAACCTAGAGAGCCAAGTAGGGCAATTAGCAACTGCTTTGTAGCAAAGACCAGCAGGTACTTTGCCATCAAACACAGAAGCTTCACCCTCACAATGGCAAGGTAAGGAGCAGGTCAAAGCCATATCTTTGAGAACTGGCAAGGATCTAACAGAACCATATGAGCTTGAAGGTACAGAGAAGGGAGAAAAAAATAAAAATGAAAAAAATTCTCAAGATGCAGAAACACCTGGTGTTCCTACATCTCCTACTCC
The DNA here is from genome assembly GCA_039519185.1 of Astragalus membranaceus. NCBI lineage: Eukaryota > Viridiplantae > Streptophyta > Magnoliopsida > Fabales > Fabaceae > Astragalus > Astragalus membranaceus. The sequence goes on along the minus strand of CM076850.1, from coordinate 32,480,546 downwards.
AAGGTTAATACCAGAATACCCTCCTCCTCCTTTTCCTCAAAGATTGAAAAAAATACATGAAGAGAAGCAATTCGGTAAATTTTTAGATGTTTTAAAACAATTGCATATCAATGTTCCCTTGATAGAGGCACTTCAACAAATGCCAAACTATGCCAAATTCATGAAAGATGTGCTTTCTAAAAGGAGAAGATTAGGGGAATTTGAAACTGTTGTTATGTCAAAAGAATGTAGTCTGATTTTACAAAACAAAATTCCAAGGAAGCTAAAGGATCCAGGTAGCTTTACAATCCATTTTTCAATAGGTAAGTACTATACAGGAAGAGCATTATGTGATGTAGGTGCAAGCATCAATTTGATGCCCAAATCTATCTTCACAAAGCTAGGGATTGGAAATGCTAAACCTACCACATTGACACTATCTTTGGCAGATAGATCAATTGCATATCCAGAAGGAATTATTGAGGATATATTGGTGCAAGTTGACAAATTTGTGTTTCCTGCAGATTTTGTTATACTTGATTTCATTGCAGATGAAGAAGTGCCAGTCATACTTGGAAGACCATTCTTGGCAACAGGGAAAACACTGATAGATGTGCAAAGAGGAGAGCTAACCATGAGAGTGAATGATCAAGAAGTAAAATTCAATGTCTTGAATGCTTTGAAGTATCCTGCAGAGGAGAGTGAAGAGTGTTCATCAATCTCACTTGATCATTTGGTAGAGAAGCAGTTCCACAAGCAGTATGATCACCTTGCCAATGCACTAGCACCTGATGTTTCTGCATTTCCTGCTGAGGAATTTATTGAAGAAAGCATATTGCCCAAGGAACAAGCTACACCTAAGAAAGGAGTAGAGAACCAAGTGGTTGATCATCTCTCTAGACTTGAAAGTAATAATGCAGCTACAATTGAAGAAATCAAGGAAAGTTTCCCTGATGAGAACTTACTAGCAATTACCATGAATGCAGCCAGTGTTTCTGCACTCAGTGTGGCCACACCTCATGCTTCAACACCATGGTATGCAGACATAGTAAACTTCCTTGTAAGCAAAATTGTACCATGTGACATGAACTATCAACAGAAAAGAAGGTTCTTCCACATAGTAAAACAATACTATTGGGATGACCCTTACCTATTCAAGATATGTCCTGATCAAATCATGAGAAAGTGCATTCCTGAAGAAGAACAGCAAGCAGTGCTCCTGCATTGTCATGCTGCACCATATGGAGGTCACTTTGGAAGCCAAAGAACAGCAGCTAAGGTACTTCAATCAGGTTATTTCTGGCCTACTCTAATTAAAGATACTTATTATATGGTCAAAACCTGTGATAAATGTCAAAGAAGTGGTAATATATCTAATAGACATGAAATGCCTAGGACTAATATTCTAGAAATAGAACTTTTTGATGTTTGGGGCATGGATTTCATGGGTCCTTTTCCACCTTCTTTTGGCAATAAATACATTTTAGTGGCTGTAGACTATGTGTCTAAATGGGTTGAGGCTGTAGCACTGCCAAATAATGATGCTAAATCTGTTAGCAAATTTCTCCAAAGAAATATTTTTTCAAGATCTGGCACTCCAAGAGCAATCATCAATGATGAAGGCTCACATTTTTGCAACAAACTTATTGAAAATCTTCTTGCAAAATATGGAGTGAAACATAAGATTGCTACTGCCTATCACCCACAAACAAGTGGACAAGCTGAACTTTCAAATAGGGAAATAAAAAGAATGCTTGAGAAAATGGTTGGACCAAATAGAAAAGATTGGTCCTTACACTTAGATGAAGCATTATGGGCATATAGGACTGCATTTAAAACTCCATTAGGAATGTCCCCCTATAAGTTAGTTTATGGCAAGCCATGTCATCTCCCTGTTGAATTAGAGAACAAGTCATATTGGGCTATCAAAAAGTTGAATTTTGATCTCAAAAAGGCAGGAGAGCAAAGGTTTCTTGAGCTAAATGAAGTAGAAGAATTTAGGCATTTCTCCTATGAGAATGCAGAAATTTATAAAGCTAAAACCAAAGTATGGCATGACAAGAAAATCCAAAGGAGAGAATTTAAAGAAGGAGGAATGGTTCTGTTGTACAATTCTAGGTTGAAACTCTTCCCTGGAAAACTGAGATCAAGATGGTCAGGACCATTCAAATTAGTTAAAATCTACCCCCATGGTGCAGTTGATCTATATGATGCAACCACTGATACCACTTTCAAAGTAAATGGACAAAGAGTGAAAATGTACAATGGAGAGCATGTAGAGAGAGACAAGATCACCACTCACTTTGCAAAACCTTAGACCAAGGTACAAGTCAGGCTGTACGACTCTTAAAACAAGCGCTTGAGGGAGGCAACCCATCACTATATAGTTAATATTATTATTTTGTGCAATTTCATGTTTTGTTATTTTGCAGGAAAAACAGGACAACAGAGTAGCCAGTGTTTCACCACTTGGTGTTTCCACACTTGATGCAGCCACACTGCCTACCTCTGATGTGGCCACTGCTAAGAAGCCAAAGAAGACAAGAGCCAAGCATAGCCCTGCTGTGAGAGCCAGCCCCAGATTCCAAAACAAAGAGTAAAAGGATACTTTTTAATGTTTATTCCTAAAACTATATTTTGCTTTACTTTAAACTGTTTAAAATACTATGTGGTAGCTGTTGCTATGTGTTAAATACTTTTGTTTGTTTCTCCCAAATTTAGTACTCCCCTGTTTCCTAAACTTAGAGCAGTGAGGACACTGCTCATCTTTAAGTTGGGGGGGGGGGGGAGAGTGGAGAATAGTATATCTTTTGAACTAAATATGCACTATGTGAAAACTAATATATGCTATGAATGTCTTAGTAGTATATGTATGTGAATATGCAATATTAGTATGTGTGTTTAGATGTACTTAACAAAGCATGCAAATGACATGATCAAAAATGTTTTCAAAAAAATAGAAGAACTAAGTACATCATATGTATGTTTTAAAAACTTAAATAAATATGAAACATGATCAATTCATCTTTTTCTCAAAAATTGAAGAAGTGTATCAATAAGTTGAATTTTGAATGAAAAGCCTTGTTTTCTAAAAATGATCAGTTTTATAAATACTTTGACACAACAAAATTGAGTTTTGAAAAGAACCATGCTAGATCAAGAGCTATCTAAAGCCAAGGAAATTTTGGAAATTTGAGGTCAAAATTAGATTTTCATTAAAAATTTAGAATAGCATAAAGACTTAAGTTTGGGGGAAATTCCATGAATACAAAGGCCAAAGTGTGACAGCTTGAAGAGTGCAAGCCACAAGTGTCAAAACCACTCAAAAATACCAAAAATATCCCAAAAATGAGCTACACTTGCCTGAGTCATATAAACTGAACCTGTCCCTTAAGTGCAATTTGGTTTGAAAAATATGAACAAAGTTCAAAGAGAAAAAGAAAAACAAACCAAGAAAAAGAAGAAAATGCATGTGGAGGTCAGTGAGGAGGGCAGTGTACGCTACCAAAAATACTCAAAGAGTTCCAAGTGTGGCAGCACTTAGTGTGCCAACACCATCTACATCAAAAGGCACCTACACTCAAAATAAGGTGAACCTACAATCCAAAAATGATGTTTTTTCACTCACTGCATTACATCATCAAAAATCAAACACCAAGAATAGAAATAAGGTATTGGCTCAACAAGTTGGAACACCAAAAGCCCTTTGTTGTGCTTAAGAGTCCCCTAAATACTTGAAGAAATTGTTAGTCTCGGCAATATTTTGAAAAATCTCTAAGAGTGACCAAAAGAGTTCCATCTTTTCAAAAAGCTAAGGAAAAACTCTTTGTTCAGTTATGGAACCAATTAGAAACTCAATGGGCCACACACTCACACAAATGAGTTTTTATAACTCTGAATGTTTTAAAGCAAGGGCATGGAAGAGAAAGCACCAAAAGAGAAAGGCTCATTACAATACACTTCAAACACTTCTTGAAAGACATGAGTTGAGATGTCTTCATAATTATATAAGTCTTGTGTTTTGTTTCTTGTCGTTGCTTGAGGACAAGCAACAATTTATGTTTGGGGGTGTGATAACTCTATTTTATATAGAGTTATTCATACAATTAAGCTTGAGTTATTGCTTATTTTCAAGAACATTTATATATATTTATAGCTTATTTATCAAGGAACAACATTCTAAAATTCAAATGGATAAAGGGCAATGATCTAGGCAAAATGCACAAATCTTGTTAGGTTTGATGTTTTTGTTCAGTGCAGCTACTGCAGGAGTGGAATTGCTGCCAACACCAGGAGTGGAAACACTGCCAACACCTGCTAAATTCTGCAGTTTATACCAAAACATCCAAAGACCATTTCAATGCTTCCACACTTGATTTGTGACGTCATGCCTAGTCACCTAGAGCTGAGCCACTTGCAGAAGTCGGCGATACACATAAAAATCAAGTTGCAAGACTCAACTTATCTAAAAGACATGTGGCACTTCTCCAATGGACCTCATCTTTTGTTATGCATGCAAGCGACCAAACCTGTGCAGCTTGCTTGATTGGTTGTCTACAACTAACCATGTTTGGTCCCCACAGCTGATCTTTCACGCCAAAGGAAACCCCTTGCAAGAGGAAAGCTTTCAAGCCTAGAAATAGAAGCCATATCATCACTTATCCATCATCCTTTACATCTTTAAATCCTTCATCTTTCATTTGTAATTTTTCATTTTGTTTTCTGAAAGGATCGCTTAGTTTAGGTTTAGTTTATTTTCATTTCAAGTTTCTAAGGAGAGGAAGGTGAGGAAGTGCTTGACAACCATTCCCTTCACTTCTACTTTGAAGAAATTCGTGTAAGAAATCTTTATTGTACTTCAACTTGGGAACTTAATGCAAAAGATCTTCTATTCAAGTAATCTCTACTCTTTTAAGTTCTTTTGCTTTATTATTCATTTACTTATGTTCTTTGCATATTCTTTGCTTTATAACATGAGTAACATGAGCTAAATTCCCTTAAGTTGAGATGTTCTACCTTGTAATGAACTTCTAAATATGTTATTATGGTTTATGTAGTATAAACACTTTAAACTCTTGCATAATACTTCTTTCAACTTATTCTGGAATTGATCACTTTAGAATAGGTAAAACTTGTAGCAGCAGACATGGGCTACATTTATGAACTCAAGAGTTAATAGGGACAAGTATTTAATAAAGGAAACTTTGTTAAATACATGCTAAAACCTAGACATAGGATAGCATAGTCCTTAGGATAATAAAATTACTAGAGTGAACCTATTTAGCAACTTGGATCATTGTTAGGAGGCAAGGGAGGAATTAACAAACCTTTCTTTACTGTAAAAAACAAAGATCATAAGAGCTTGTAATTAAACTCTAAAGAGAAGTGCTGAAAGGCACAAACTAATGCACCTACATCCAGTGTTCCCACACTACACACTCCATTAAAACACTTAGAAGTAAAGTACTTGGTGAAAACATCTCAACTACTTTTTCCACTGATTTCTCACACATTTTATTGCTTATTACTATTTTTACTTACTTTAAAAACTCCAAACCAAAAATACTGAATAGTGTAGACACACTAAGTGTACACTTTGAACTACAAAAATTTACAATACATAATCCTTGTGGGTTCGACCTTTCTTATCACTTTATTACTTGTGTGACTATGTATACTTGCATATATTAAATCCAGTTCTTATTCCTGTGGGTTCGAAATTAAATCCAGTTCTTATTCCTAATTGTCATTAAGGGCCTTTTGTATACCGAACAACAAACGACACACACACCTCTACATTTTTACTCTAAATCAATATTCTACTCTCAAGGTCCCTAAAGTTTTACTCGACTACTCAAACACGACAATCCACTATTAGGATACTATACTCTTAGCGACAATTGTTATGGGTTAACTCCACTAATTAATTCCAATATCTTAAAGGTTACTTTATCTCTCATAAAAAAAAATTGATCTACTTCTCGCAATAATAAATTATCCATATGAAACTAAATAAAACCCGCATTTCTTAAATCTCTCCAACAAAGGCGTGGTTTTGTTACTCTTGTGAGTCTCAACTTAAGGTTCGAATTCTCACCTCTTACATCCCTCAACTATTTACTTCAAATCTAAGCACAAAACACTACTAGTGGTTCGACAAGTACATGAGCACTAAATCTACAATTAAGATAAATTCCTATCTTAGAAGGCTACACATAGAATCACACATAAACATTCACAAAACACACGATTATCTATAACTTAAGAGTCAACAAAAATGTAATTATAGTGAAACTCGCAAATGTCTCTTAGACAGCATATCATAGTTAAATTCTCAGTTCATGCTAATTTAAACATAACAATTCAATAAAGCACTTAGTCAGTCATGCACGAACTCGGAGCACACAACACCAATAATTTTATGACAACTGCAATGTCAAATCCTAGAAGCTCGGACTAATGAAGTCAGAATTCAGAGAACAACAAATACAAAATAAAGGAAAATCACAGAGTTCACACAGAGAAAACAGAATAGACACATAACACACGGCTTAAAGAATAGACCAAGTTCTATGAAAAATTCTCTTTAAGGGAAAGAGTCATTTGAGTTCTCTCTAATAGTCTAACTTCTTTTTATCTGTTATCACCTTGATGGTTCCTCTACGGAATACTTATTGCATATCTCATTACCTTAAAACTTACCGATTAAATTAGTCAGCTTAACAACTACCAAGAATAAAATAAGCGATGCTTGCGACTCTACTCAGAGGTCACACATCAAAAAGCAAAATAAACAACACAAACAGTCCGGTTAGGACCGAACAATCCAATAAAATTTACCTGATTCGAACAACCTGCAATGTAAACAATGGTTAGTGCTAAAAGACAACAGTTGGTCGTTAACCGACACAACGACTCGACGACTTGGCCGGACGGACCAACCATTGCTCTGATACCACTAATGTAACACCCCTCTTCTACTCGGTAATTATTAATTAAAATATCAGAGTTTCAAAAACATTTTTTTTTCTTTTCACTACACCCACAAGGGATGTCACATTTTCACCAATTTTCATCACACTCCAATAACAACATTTATTTATTAAGGTAGTGCGAATACATAGCACAATATAACTGGGACGAACCCAAAACACCTGTTCAGCCAAAAATGACTCTGTTCACCATGCAGCGGAAATAAAAGTAAAATTCAAATAAAACAATTATAACATCTTTACATAACTCCAAAACCGAACGGTAGCCACAATAACTAAAACTAATGTTCATCCCCCGAGTGCTACGTATCAGAGCGACGACTCAAGACTCGACTAGCGAAGGTAAATACACCTTCACTCGTGATCACCTGCACGTTACCAACATAGGGGTAACATTCAAACAGAAGGGGTGAGATATCACACTATATAATAAGTCGTATGAAAAAGTAGTATATACTTAGGTCATGGCATCAAAGTTATCACGGCACGACAATCACATCAAGATAGTTAATATTATCTCAATTAGTGTCAGCAACAGAACCAACAACACAACAACAGCGATAACAACAACGATAGCCACCCCAACAACAATAATGACAACATATAGCAACAACAGCAACAACACACAACAACGACAATAACATCAATTACAATAACCAATAAATACCACCGAAAATCAACACCATTAGTCATCACCAAAACACCACCAAAATTATCACCAATATTCATCACCAAAATTATCACCAACAGTCATCACCTAAATTATGCGTAAATGAATGAATGCAACCCACACCAACGGGCATATGCATGTGGTACCTGTCATCATCGTCACTAATAGCCTTTATGGCATCATCGTCACTAAATAGCATTTATGGCATCATCGTCACTTGTTTATGCACATGAGATGTATGAGACACCATGACATGCACCAGAGACAGTCCCATACAAGCACAGTCAACTTAACGACCCATCACTTACCAATTTGCCAATGAAAGGCACATCACCTGTCAAGTTATCGTCACGCATACATTTGCCCCTAACATTCATCATCATTAACATCATCGTCGCTAATAGCCTTTATGGCATCATCGTCACTTATAAAACCACAGCTTTTATTCATCATCAATACCATCAACAATCAAAGTAATAGCCACTAGGGGCATTATCGTCAAAAACATTAACACATATTTATTGACACCGGGACACTAATAATACCGATTACATCAAAAGGTTTTACTTCAGCTCACGAAACCAAATAGGACACCAAAAAGGGTTTTAGACACCGAAATAATTTTACAACGCCAACAACAACGACCACCGGGGACAGCCACTTGAGGCGCCCAGAAAACCATCAGAAAAATAATAATTTTTACCTTAAAATAGAATATACCAGTAGGAAACTGAATAATCTTCACAACGCACTTTGAAACACTTAAAACGGACACCCGAGTCAAAAGATATGTCAAAAACAAAACCGGGGAACATTTGGGAAACATCCTGAAAATGGCACCCAGGCACTGGGCGCCTAGCAAGAACACACAACACAGAAAACTGGCGCAGGCAGAAACTGGCGCCCAGGGGAGGCGCCAAGCAAAAGCAGCAACAATATTGGCGCCCATGGCGCCCTATAGGCAGAATTTTGTGTTCAATTCATCATCAAGTATATTAAATCAATCACAATCATATTCAATCATTATCAATCATGCCCAAACATCACAATTCACCTTCATTCATCATCAATCAAACATAATTCCTACAACTAAAGTTCACTAACTTAATCACCTAGGGTTCCATAAACCTTTCTACATAGAGCCCTTCATACACCCAATTATAGAGATAGAACCCCACCCTTACCTGATAACGAATCATATTCCAATAGGTGGCGAAGAGTATTTGTTACCAAGTGGCTTCAGTCTCAAGAGGGGGGGTGAATTGAGATTTAAAAACTTTTCAGATCTTTTGAAAATGTTTTTCCCCTTTTCAATGACTTAGATCAATTTTCGCGCAGGTTAAGTGGAAGCGAATGAATTAGAGTATAAAGCAGTAAAGCGGTAAAAACAGTAAAGCAGGAAAGCAGTAAAGCACGCAGAGATTTATCCTGGTTCGGTCACCTCCTAGTGACCTACGTCCAATCCTCACACCCTTGTGATATTTTCCACTAAAACAACAACAAGGCTTACAGGTGCCTTGAAAAACCTTTACAGACTTAGGCACTCTCCTCCTAGGATACCCCACCTATAGAGAGCCCTCAGATCTATTATAACAATAACAAGAGATACCCCACCCTTTTTACAATCAACTGCCCTAGAAAGATACCCCACTTCCTAGTACATGCAGCTACCCTAGAGAGATACCCCACTCCCTAGAACAAAACACAACAATTAAATAATAAACAATTGTAAATGCAGAAATACCTCTAGTGTAGGCAGATATTACAACTTGAAGAATACAACCCCAACTAACTCTTAGCAACAGATCAGCTCAGACAGACCAACAGTGCGTGACGAACAAAAGTATAAGCGTGAAGAGTTTTCTCAAGAGTTTTTCTGATTCGTACAAATGGGTTGATGTGTGTTGTGTGTTAAAATGAATCGTGAAGCACTGCCTATTTATAGGCTATGAGAAATTCATTTTTACGTTGAAAATAATGTAGGAATCGATTCTTTGTTAAAATGTATTTGATCTAGGAATCGATTTATTTAGGTAAGGAATCGATTTTATCTTTGTGTGTAAAATGTGGGAAATCGATTCTTGAGTGCCATGGAAAGCTAGGAATCGATTCTATACTTAGTGAAAATATGTAGGAATCGATTTTCAGCTTGCCTGAGACAAGTGGGAATCGATTCTCAGTTATGTGCAAAAGGTTGGGAATCGATTCTTCCCTTAAAAAATATTTGGCGCAGAAATCGATTTGTGTATTATAAGACATGGCCTGACAATCGATTTCTATCTTTTCTAATTTGCCTGAAAATCGATTTTGCTATTTGTTTATGCATGAGGAAAATCGATTTTGTTATTTAAAAGGTGATAAGAATGTTTACGTAAATATGCATGCACCTTTAAAAAACTTTGTGAGTGTGTGAGACTCTGAGATACGAGCTGACCTTTTGAAAGAGCTTACACTTTTTCCTAAGACACACCCAAACCCTAATGACTACCCTTATATTTAAGGACTACCCTTAAACTTGAATCTTCAGTTCTTGGCTTGCTTGTCTTGGATTGTGACTTTGACGTTTAGTCACTTTTATTGACTTTGACCGTCAATCTTACCTTTGTCTTTTTCTCTTTTTCATCATCAAAACATATCCTGCAATATCAGGTTACCTGCAACACAAGGTATCCACATTCTCCCCCTTTTTGATGATGACAAAACATTAACTCATCTCAAGGTGGGAGGTTAGTTTTAAACAGATAATGATATGATACTCCCCCTATCATGATGCTCCCCCTGTTTTATTGACTGTATGCAAGTAAATGCAAATGCATGCTGAATATTAAAACTTTATTCTAAGTATTAAAAACTCTATTCTTCTCCCCCTTTTTGTCATGATCAAAGAGGGCAACATGTAATAAAAAGTGCGAATCTAAACAGCACAGTCATTTAATTAGGAAAGAATAATCATTGCATTAAACCAATTTGGTAACCAACAAAAAGAGCTAATAGTCATAGGCTTATAAGAGAAGGGTTATGCTAACAGGGCACAAAACATAAAAAATAAAATCCTGATTTATAATTTTATCTAAAGATCTTGCATCCAATGCGAAAAGGAACTGTTTCGAGCCTCAAATTTTGTTAATCGATTGTTTAAGGCCGTAATCTCGTGATTGTGGGTCTCTCTGGAAAGGATGATTTCTTTTTTTAATTCTTCCATCCTTTCGTTCTGTTCTTCTTGAAAGATGTTGAGTGCATGCAAGAAGTGAGTGAGGGATGGGGCTGCAGCAGCAGTAGTTTGGTTTGGTTCTGTTTGACCATCCTCATGTATGGTGGAGTTTGTGTTTGGACCAGATGGCCTGTTTGGATCATATTCTTGGGATGATGCTATGCCTATGGAGGAGTGATGCCATGTATCTCCAGATTGGATGAATTGCATCTGGTTTAAGGTGGAGGTGTTTATCATGTGATAGGCTGCTTTCCCTTTTATGATTTTCTCCCCTAAGAATGGAATGTTGAAGTGCTGGAGGAGTTTTGTAATGAGAACACAGTATGGAAGAGGTTTGTCGCTTGTCTTTGTGTGACGAATCATGTGGCTTATGATCAGATGTGCCCAGTTTATGTTCTTTCGGTGTTTGATTCCCCAAAGTAAAATAACTTCATCATAGGTTACCTGAGCAATGTTTGAGGTTTTCGGAAGGATTGTTCGGGCTATGGTGTAGTGGAGAAGCCGATTTTGGGTTGTGAGTGATTTTGCTAGAATAGGCTTTTTACCAACTTCGGCCAGAGCATGACAGATAGATATGCAAGTATCTCCTAGGTCGAATTCGGGCCAAGATTCCGGAGGGTTCATATGGATCAATTTCTCACCGTCACAAGGTAAGCTGGTGAGTTTACTGAACTGAGCTAGGGTGAGGTGGATTTTGGTTCCTTTTAGTTCAGCTGATAGTGTTTCAGTTGTATCGTTGTAGCTAAGAGTGGTGTAGAAGGCTCTAACCATGTCAGGAGCGACTGAGCCTGTTTCAGTTGCAAAGTCTAGTAGTTTATGGAACTCTAGCCAGTCAATAAATTCAAATCCTTTTTGACTTTGAAACCAGGGTAAGTCTAGAGCATAAGTGGTTCCTAATCCTCTAAGAGAGAAGTTTTTGCAGTAGAGGTCAGCTTGTTCAGAACTGGTGAAGTATCTGGAGTGGAAGGAGCTTTCACCATCATGTACCCTTTTCCTTTTGACACAGAGGTTCTTGGTTCTTGGAGGCATTGGGAGTTTTTGGAGAGATGCGAATTTTGCTATGAGTTTGCTCTAAGAGAAGACGTGATCTTGGATGATTTTATGCGCCCTAAGTAGTTTGTTTGGATATGATAAGATAACATAGGAGGATTATGCGCTTTTCTTGTTGGAGAGGTTAAGAAAAAAGCGCTAGTTTTCCTAAGTTTTAGGAAGGGATTGATTTGTTGAAGATTTTGCAAAGATCATAATCGATTGAAAGATTTTTAGTGAAAGATTCTATATAATCGATTTTGAGCTAAAAAATTGGCTTTTGGAAGTGACTAGGAAATCGATTCATATCATGAAAAATGCCCAAAAAGAAAGCTCTATGAAACTTATAAAAAATAGTGTAAATTGTTTCTTTTGCAATGGTTTAAAATAATTTTGACCGACCGTTAAAAAGACTCAACTAACTTTTAATCATGTATGCACATATTAGTGTCCTGGGTTCTAGGATGATGGTTCCTTTTAATTTATATGAGTAAAACATGGAAATGAAATTTCGTACTTGTATAGATCAATTTCAGGTTAAGAGATTGAATTAATAATTCAAAAAAAAACGGACTAACCTTTCCTGAGGATTCTTTCCTCAGTTTCATTTTTGATGTAAGTCACATGACTGCTTGACCTGGGGTGGAGTGTTTTAAGATCTATTTCTTCCCAGTCATGAGCTTTTGTGATTCTGCTTTCAAGGTACCAATTTGTCCCCCATACCTTGAAGCATACCTGCAATGATTTAAACAAAGGTTCTAGGTACCCAAATTTCTTTGGGTCCTTGTGGGTTAGTGCTTAGTATGGTCCCTTTGGGAACCCATACTTTCTTCACATTTTGTCTTCCTCTTGTCCTGCAAACAGAAACTGTATGTCCATTTTTACCACAATAACTACAACTGATGCATGGTCTTGATCTATGATGCATATGCCTTTTAGTGTAGTTGTTTCTAGGATGTGTAGGATGTGCCTTTTGTAAGCTGGATAGTTTTCCTACTGTCCATTCTAGTTCATGGACTTTCTTTTCAAACTCAGTACATTTGTCACAGACATAATTTGCTTTAAGGTAGCCTAGGCTGTAGTTTTCCTTTCTAAGTTCTAACCTTTCTTTAGTTAATGTAATTACTTCATTTTGAAGATGATTGATAACTTTCTTTGCTTTATCTAATGCCTTAGCTAATTTCATAGAATCATCATGCAACTCAGTGAAAGCTTCATATAAATCATCATATGCATTTTGTAAAGAGTCAGGGTTAGAAATTACCTCGTTTTCATTCTCGCTTTCATGATCAGCCATTAAGGCAACTTGAGCTTCTTCATCTTCTGATTCATCTGATGAATCCATGCAGTTGTCTTCCCATGCGATGTAGGCTTTTCTTCCTTTGTTATTTTTGAATGCCTTCTTTTCAGATTTGGAGTCCTTTTTCTGTAGATTAGGACATTCCATTTTCATGTGCCCGGGTTTCCCGCATTCATAACAAGTAGGAGGACCGGATGTACTTTCTTTGCTGGAGAACCTTTTTGATTTGAAGTTCTTCTTTGGAATTGTTGTTGCTTTTCATGAACCTTTTGAACTTTCGAACCATAAGGGCCATATTCTCTTCACTTTCATCAATTTCATCATCTGAGTTGTCACTATCATCAAATTGACTAGAACAAGATGCTTTTAGAGCCAAGCTTTTCTTTTTCTTATCTGTATTTTCATACTCAGCTAGACGAGTGAGTTCTAGTTCGTGCTCTTGAAGTTTACCAAACAGAGTAGCCAGAGTCATAGTAGCTAAATTTCTTGATTCAGCTATAGCAGTAACCTTGGGCTGCCATTCTCTATTCAGACATCTCAGAACTTTGTTGATTAGATCCTCTGCAGGAAATGACTTACCCAACAAGCTTAACTGATTCACAATGTGAGTGAACCTTTTCTGCATTTCTGGTATTGTTTCACCTGTATTCATTCTAAATAATTCGTACTCTCTGATAAGAGTATTTGTTCTTGCCCTTTTCACTTCATTTGTACCCTCATGAGTAACTTGGAGATTATCCCACATTTCTTGGGCAGATTTACAGTTTGAAACTCGAAAAAATTCATCAGGACTTAAAGCAGAAGTAATAATATTTTTGGCACGTAAATTATGTTGCACTTTTCTTTTCTCATCATCAGACCATTCATTTCTACTCTTAATAGTAAGAATACCATCTACTAAGTGTGTGGGGACATAGGGTCCTTTTTCCACAGCATCCCAAACATCTAAGTCTACCCCTTCAATAAAGATTCTCATTCTTTCTTTCCAATATGCGTAATCTTTCCCGTTGAATCCCGGAGGACGGGTAAGAGAAGCACCCTCTTGCGTAGACCAACCTGAAGCCATTTCTCTTGAAGCTGCTAGGCCCTTTATACAAGAGTCTAGCTCTGATACCACTTGTTACCAAGTGGCTTCAGTCTCAAGAGGGGGGGTGAATTGAGATTTAAAAACTTTTCAGATCTTTTGAAAATGTTTTTCCCCTTTTCAATGACTTAGATCAATTTTCGCGCAGGTTAAGTGGAAGCGAAGGAATTAGAGTATAAAGCAGTAAAGCGGTAAAAACAGTAAAGCAGGAAAGCAGTAAAGCACGCAGAGATTTATCCTGGTTCGGTCACCTCCTAGTGACCTACGTCCAGTCCTCACACCCTTGTGAGATTTTCCACTAAAACAACAACAAGGCTTACAGGTGCCTTGAAAAACCTTTACAGACTTAGGCACTCTCCTCCTAGGATACCCCACCTATAGAGAGCCCTCAGATCTATTATAACAATAACAAGAGATACCCCACCCTTGTTACAATCAACTGCCCTAGAAAGATACCCCACTTCCTAGTACATGCAGCTACCCTAGAGAGATACCCCACTCCCTAGAACAAAACACAACAATTAAATAATAAACAATTGTAAATGCAGAAATACCTCTAGTGTAGGCAGATATTACAACTTGAAGAATACAACCCCAACTAACTCTTAGCAACAGATCAGCTCAGACAGACCAACAGTGCGTGACGAGCAAAAGTATAAGCGTGAAGAGTTTTCTCAAGAGTTTTTCTGATTCGTACAAATGGGTTGATGTGTGTTGTGTGTTAAAATGAATCGTGAAGCACTGCCTATTTATAGGCTATGAGAAATTCATTTTTACGTTGAAAATAATGTAGGAATCGATTCTTTGTTAAAATGTATTTGATCTAGGAATCGATTTATTTAGGTAAGGAATCGATTTTATCTTTGTGTGTAAAATGTGGGAAATCGATTCTTGAGTGCCATGGAAAGCTAGGAATCGATTCTATACTTAGTGAAAATATGTAGGAATCGATTTTCAGCTTGCCTGAGACAAGTGGGAATCGATTCTCAGTTATGTGCAAAAGGTTGGGAATCGATTGTTCCCTTAAAAAATATTTGGCTCAGAAATCGATTTGTGTATTATAAGACATGGCCTGACAATCGATTTCTATCTTTTCTAATTTGCCTGAAAATCGATTTTGCTATTTGTTTATGCATGAGGAAAATCGATTTTGTTATTTAAAAGGTGATAAGAATGTTTACGTAAATATGCATGCACCTTTAAAAAACTTTGTGAGTGTGTGAGACTCTGAGATACGAGCTGACCTTTTGAAAGAGCTTACACTTTTTCCTAAGACACACCCAAACCCTAATGACTACCCTTATATTTAAGGACTACCCTTAAACTTGAATCTTCAGTTCTTGGCTTGCTTGTCTTGGATTGTGACTTTGACGTTTAGTCACTTTTATTGACTTTGACCGTCAATCTTACCTTTGTCTTTTTCTCTTTTTCATCATCAAAACATATCCTGCAATATCAGGTTACCTGCAACACAAGGTATCCACAGTATTATCACGAGCTCCCAGGTGTAACGCCCCAAAAATAATAGATTAATTTATTTAATTAATTAAATGAAATTGAGTGGTAGAAATAATAATATAATTATTATTTATTACTTAATAAAATAATTATAGGTGTTATTATATGTGAGCCTTAGTTGGGTTGGAAATAATTATTTAATTTGAAGGGAGTGGTGATGGTAATTCCGGATGTTAGGATTGGCCCAAGCCCAAGCCCATTGACTTAGGCCTAGGCGAATTAGTAAGGGTTGGAGACAAGTGTCTCATTGGTGCAAAAGAAAGAAAAGGATTCGAAGAGAGGAGAGGAGAAAAGAGAAAAGAAACTTGCGAAGAGGAGAGTGAGAAAGAAGGGCGCGGCGGTGCTAGGGCAAATGAGGAGAGTCTTTCGCGTGGAACCTAAGGAAGGAGGAGAACTTGGATCGTTGTGGTGTTGGTGAAGTTCTAGGGTGCCTTGCGAGTTCTTCACTTCTAAGAGGTTAGGGGGTCCTCTTTTTATCTTTAATAGCTTATGTGATGAGTAATGCCTAGGGTTAGGTCCTAGGGTGATTTCTATGAATGATTGGTATGTTGTGATGTTGTGCTATGCTGAATTTTTAATTGTGCAAAGAGATGTTTGATTGGTGTTGAAATTGTACACAATAGGAATGATGCATGCCCATTGTTTGGTATTATGATTGAATGAATTTTTGGTGGCAAATGTGATGGTCAGTCTTATATTGATAAATTAAGGTTGGAGATTTAATTTGGGAATTTTTGGTGGTGAGGAACTCGAATTTGGTTGGCTCTTTAGGCTCCTAGGGAGTTTGGGTGTTGCTGGAAATTCTGTCTAAGTCTGTGTCTAACTCCTGGGAACCAGGCGCCCATGTGCTGTGTCTGTGTTGCCTGTGTCTGGTTCTGTGTCTAGACACTGGGCGCCGGGTTCCCTTGTCTGCGCCACTGTGTTGAAGAATTGTGTTGCTCGTGTCTAGGCGCCATGGGAACCGAGGGTCCCGGAGATTGGATGCTTGGTTTGCTTTCAAATTTGGTATGGGAGTTCCTGGGCACAAAAAGAGTCAGTTTCAGGTGTCGGGTCAAAAATTTGGCAGTGTTCCTTGTGCCATGGGCGCCAAGGCCCCCAATTTTCTGTCGTTCATTTTGCGAAAATTGATACTGGGTTTTCATGTCCAAGCTAAATGGCTCGTGTAAAATCATTTTTGGAGTCATAGGAGTTGTGGTTTGTCTTGGCCTTAGGCGCCTAGCCCATGGGCGCCAAAGATGCGTGTCACTTTTTGCCAAAATTTTTGTTGGGTTCTCATATTCTGAGTATTTGGCTCGTACAAAATCAATTTCGAAGTAAAATGAGTTTTCTTGCGTGTTGGCCTTAGGCGCCTAGTGCCTGGGCGCCGTGTTCCTGTGCCAGCGCCTATGCGCCAATCTTTGTTGCTGTTTCCTGGGCGCCAGCGCCTATGCGCGTGTTGCTGTTCCTGGGCGCCAGCGCCTATGCGCGTGTTGCTGTTCCTGGGCGCCAGCGCCCATGTGCCAAATCCCGTGTTGCTCCTGGGCGCCCAGCGCCTGGGCGCCAGTTTCCAGAATGTCTAAGTATTTTTTTTCCGATCTTGTTTTTAATGTAACTTTTGACTCGGTTATCCAAATTTAACGGTTCAAAATGCGTTTCGAAGATAATTTCGGTCTCTATCCAAATATTCTGGTTTTATGCAAAAATAAGTTATTTTACTGGTGGTTCTGGACTGAAGTTGTTCCAGGTGTTTAATTCCAATTTTTATTCACTTTCCCTATGTCGTGACAAATCCTAAATTGGCCTAATTGAAATTGGTGTTGGTGTGAGTGGTGGGTTGAGTTGGTGAGTGTATTATGGTGTGATTGGTGAGCAGAGGCTTCGGCCTAATTTTAATTGGTGAGCTGATTAATACAATGGTGAGAATGTGAATAAATTGGTGAGTTGAATTAAATGGTGAATTGATGAATTGTGTGGTGTGTTGTGATGCATTTCCATAGCATCTCATGAAACATGTGCATTATTGGTGAGCAGAGGCTTCGGCCTAATTTTATTTTGGTGAGCAGATGCTTCGGCCTAATTTTATTTGGTGAGCAGAGGCTACGGCCTATTTGTATTTGGTGACGGATCCGACATGCATGTGCCCGTGGAGTTTGGGGTTGCATTTCACGCATAACCATACCTTTTGCATTGTTGTTTGTAGATTGTAATTGTGATGTGGTTGTTGCCTTTGTTGTGAACTGGTGTGCCTAGTTACCTTTCCTATGCAATGCTTATTCCATATGTTATTAATTATGAAAAGAGACTCACCCTACTGCTTTTATGTTGCTTCTTATGTCGGCAACGTGCAGGTAATAACGAGTGAAGGTTACCCTTATGCCTTCGTCTGGTAGGAAGTGTCATGCTCTGATACGTAGCACCGGGGGGCGTCTTATGCTTATGTGTTATTGTCTTTATGCTGTTAGACTATTATTGGTGCTGTATTGGTTTTGTTTTTCAAACTTGTTATTATTCCGCTGCTGTAGTGACTGTATTTGGTTGATGCGAACTAAACGGTATTTTCATGGTGCTATGTATCTTGTGGTTTTAACCGAACTATGAAAATTGAAGTTGTTGATTTAATGAAGTAAGTGTAGCACTCGCTTAGATTATTTTCAAAAAAAAAAAGAAACTCTGATTTTATTAAATAGTAAGGTTATTAGAAAAGGGGTGTTACACCAGGCATGTGTAACATCCCTAATTTTTAAAAAACTCGAACTATGAAGCTTAAGACCGATTTTATTATTTTTGAGAATAATTGGTCGTGTCTCGGCGAAGAATAGTCGAGGAAATTGTCAAAGTCATTCTTATTCTCTATTAAATTATGGCTTAGTCATAGTTTCAATGAAATGGAAGCTGAAGGGTAAAATGGTCATTTCACCAAATATCGTTGGATCAACCTAGTAAGAGGTCATGACTATATTTGTTAGTCAACCCAAAGAATTTAACTAATCAAATGGCTAGCGATGGGAGAATATGCATTATTGATTGAGATTTAAGTTTGAGTGAGATTTAGTGAGCAAGGGGTAATATGGTCTTTTTGCCTCATTTCTTTTTAACTTCAGCCCATTATAACTGAATCACACACACCTTAGGAGAATTATTCCAGAAATTTAGAAAGGAAAGAAAGCTCCAAGAGAGAGAGGGAGAACCGTGAGGGAGAAAAGGAGAGAAAGAATGAGAGATTTCTCTCAAACCCTTCAATGCATGTGAGTGATCTTACCTTCATTCCTCCCCATTTTTGATTCTCTTTCCAGCTGTACTGACTTCAGCCACGCAACCTTCTTCCTTCTTCATCTACCATTTCTGAACCTAGGAGCTCCACTTGACCAACAATGGAGATTCTAAGCCCCTTTGAGTTGCATGATCAAGTGAAAGCTAGAGTGGGTTGGAGTGGAATCTTCATTGATGATTGGAGCAAGTTGGGAGAATTTCAGTAGCTTGTTCTGTATTGGAATGTTTAGGTTAGCTATTGGAGCTCAAATTCGTGATAGCAAGTGATTGAGGATGATGATGATCAAGTCAATCAACAATTCTGGGTGAAACCCGTATGGTATACCTTCAGTGATTTCATCGTATCTCCCTGTACACAACTCCGATGATCGTGATTCTTGTCCCTCTGGAAACTAGACAAAAAGCTCTTCATTTTGGGCACACGAACCGTATGATTTCATGGAGAAATGACAGAGATATCCTGTTCACAAGTTTCGGTTTCAGAATCAAACACTGTCCTGGAACAGTCATCTTGTTTTGTTAATATCTCCCAAACTAATGGATGCATGCGTGTGAATCCTTGACCATCTGAAAGTAGACGAAATTATCTTCACAATGGGCACTGATTTGAGTAGATTTGGTCACGGATTGACCAAATTATGCCTGTTGCAAAACTGAGTCATGTCGCTGGAAAACAGAAAGAAGAATGCTGGAAATGTGGTTCGTCAAATTTGAATTCGGTTCGCCGAAGTCTCGAACGCCATCAGTTCGATATATTGAAGTGGGGTCCAGTAGCGAGGATGATTGACTTAGTTACTGGTTGTGCAAGTGGGACCCATCAAGTCAGATGCGGAGGCACTAGGAGCGTGTACGTGACTACGAGGATTGTTCGAGTGGTTACGGTCCGGTCGTCCGTGCTCCAGCGTGAATTCTCGCGAGATCGTCAACCGGGTGAGTTCTACTCACGGATAGGGATATTTTTATGTGTCTTGAAAATATATCGGTTTTGAGTCATACGGCAATTATCAATTTTCGAAAGATTTTTGGAACCGAAAACCGTTTTTGAGCAATATCGCGTTTTTACGGTTTTTATTGAATTGTTGAACAATTTGCGAAATTCTGATTTTAAGTGCTTTCCCTGGAATATGGTCTGGAATGTTGTTTATTAAATCCGTTTTCAGGCTGGAGAACGATCGGAATTCGATTTGGGCGAGAAATGGAAAGCGGAATGAGAAACTAGAATTCAGTAACAGAGCAGGCCGCACGGGTCGTGCGCCCCTAGGCACGGACCGTGCGTCCTCTTCGGGTTGGCTGTGTGATTTTGGTAAATCACGCACGGGTCGTGCGCCCCTGGGCACGGACCGTGCGTGAGCTGCTGTTACCGGACTCCGATTTCTCATTTCGTCGCTCCTTTCGATCCCGAATCACTTCTAATTTTCTCCCCAACCCACTTTAAGGATATTGCCTTATTGACAACCGTATTTTGAACTTATTCAACTCATGATTTTGAAAAAGAGTTTCAAAAGCATATTTGATTGAAAAACCGAAACCCTAGTATACGTGTGGGTACACCGTCTGATAAACTGACTGAAAATATATATATATATATATATATATATATATATATATATATATATATATATATATGTTTATATATGTCAATTGACTTTGATTATAATGCCGGATGTTTATAAATTCATCAAAACGGGTTATAGGTCAATAATACGTTATAATATGATTATAATGCCGGATGTTTATAGATTCATCAAAACGGGTTATAAGTCAATAATACATTACAATATGATTATAATGCCGGATGTTTATAAATTCATCAAAACGGGTTATAGATCAATAAGATATAAATTGTCTAAAAAGATATTGTGATTGATCCTTTGGTGTTCGGAAAGATATATATTATCTAACTCTCGAGAAATCGTTATGTATTGTCATACATAAATCGCGTTGGGTGACGACCCGACAAGTAGCATACTAGGGAGGGTAGTCATGACCCCTTACCTAGGCCCTGAATGTGTTTTGGCGTGGTCAACTCACGGGTTGCCGGGATTAGCAGTGGTGCAGTCGGCTTGTGCTAAGTTATTGATTATAAGTTAACATTGCCGGGATTAGCAGTTGTGCAGTCGGCCGATGTTAAGCTATAGCTACCGGGATTAGCAGTTGTGCAGTCGGTTGAGCTAAGCTATTAAAAAACATAATTGAGAACATTGCCGGGATTAGCAGTTGTGCAGTCGGCCAATGTTAAGCTATAGCTACCGGGATTAGCAGTTGTGCAGTCGGTTGAGCTAAGCTATTAAAAAACATAATTAAGAACACGAATTGCCGGGATTAGTGGTTGTTGCACGATCAGCATTTCGATTAATCAATAAGACATTGTTATGTCAGATTTTGTTGTAACGGTTTAATAATTGAACCGAGTGTCAGTGAGGGGGCACGGTAGGACTCACTGAGACAAGTTGTCTCACCCAATCCATATTTGTTGTTTTTACAGAGAACAGGTTATGAGGACAGAAGGCGGCACAGTTGGTATGTCGGGTTCGAGAAGCAGATTGCAGATTGATTCATTTATAGTCGTCCTTGTTCTTCTGTAGTTGTATCTGTATTCGGTCGTATGACTCGAGCTTGTATTATTTTATTTATTAGTTTCCGCTGTTTCTTGTAAAGATGTATATCTGAACAGGAATTTTTATACTCTGATTTATACCAAATTGTATATTTAGGTATTTCTTTGTTAATGAAATACCGGGGTCTTACATTTGGTATCAGAGCGGTTCGGCCTTGTCGGACGTAGTGACCCTCGGGTCGAGAACATAGGATCGAGTCAGCTAGGGACTTAGACAATTATATGTCAGACCTTTTTAGTATATTATGTGACGTATTGAGTCAGGATCCACTCAATGTTTCATGTAAAGTACTGAAAATTATGACAGATAGTTGCCTCAGCCCCGAAAATGTCCGAGACCTTACACCATAGGATTCTCAGCTTTCTCGTTCCATCAGAACGCGTAGCAGCAGCAGAGGGCTACATATTACATTTGGAAACAAGGATGGGCATCCGCGATGGTTCGAGGAAACTGTGGACGGCTGTTCAGTAAATAAATCGGATGCGGCTAGTGAGTCGCGGGATGAAACGTCTTAGATCTTATCGAGAAGTACAAATCAAGCGAAGCCATTGTGCGGCAGTAACGTCAGTGTACTGAAATCTGTCAGATTAGTTAACACCCGAAACCCTGACCTTATTTAGTCAGCTTATCAGTTATAGAAATATCGTTTCCATCATAAATCTCACCTTCTGGTGTCAGTCAATCCCAGTTAGGGCAGCAGTCAAGGAAAAATCCGTATCGGTTAATCTTAAGCATAGATTCCGATTCTTCTTCTTCCGAGTCACAATGTGACAGATGATAAAGCTAACTGAGTAAAGATACTCCGTTGCCAGTATTGACTAGCAGAGTCATAATATGCCGATCAGGTTAAGTCCCGATCAGGAATTGTGAATCAAATCCTTCAAAGCAGATCAGTATGTGGAATCGGTAGGAGTGACCTAATTTCAATCCGCTGCTGGAAGCACTCCGATCACGGTCTATGAGAAATTCTCGTTAGTCTTCCGACTCATTTGTTCGTAACTCCTGCTCCGGAACTCCGATTTTTATGTTCCGAGAGGCGTTGGAAAGCTAACGAAATTATCTACACCGATGGATGGGTTGTGATCCGTATCTTCAATTGTATTTTGAAGTGTACCTCTGTTTTAAATCTGAACCGTAAACTCTAAGCATTCGTGGAATGTGGACCTCCCCGTTATTCGGGAAATTGGTAAAAGGATCTCCAATCAGTCAGTTTAGACTTCTAGAACCCGTTCTGAAGCTATATTGATTAATGTAATGTAATAATTATGTCTGGATAGTCGCGGAAGTTCGGAAAGAGGCTGGACCAAGGAAAGTTCTAACTGATAAATTCAACGAATCAATACGAAGACACTTATGGTGTGCTCGTGTGATTCCCGAAATAATTTTTGTTTTCAAAAATCCCCTGGTGCCACCACAATTTCAATTTCGTGACTAATCCGAGAATAATTACTACATTGAAGTTAATCGAGAAACCAAAGATTGTCTAGAATGACTCTAAATCTCATCTCCGAAAGAAGACCGTATGTCGTTCTAGTAGGATTCCCAATATCGAAAATTGCATCTCCTTAGGATCTGAGTGATCAAGAATCTATGAAAGATAGGTATCAAAGTTCAAGCCTAGTTGATTTAGGAAGAACGCTGAAATTGGACAAGTCGTTGACTTAGAAAACTCCGAAAAAGCCATGTTTGGGAAATCATCCTTCGAATGTTATAGCATTCAAGCTTCCGCTACTAAAGTGAAACTCCAATCATTAATCTTGAATTCGTTAAGATCAACAGTAAGTTGTTGTGACTTTGATCCATCGGATGGGTCAATGCTAATTCTCCATTCTATTGACCTATGGTTAAATGTCGATAAATCAAGTATGTGCTGAATTCAGAATTGTCCGATTGTGGTCCAGCACACGATGCTTTTCTAAGAATCCAATGAGTTGAGTACCTATAATGTTTTTACCTTTTCACCTTCTACACCCGTTTGATGGTAGAGTGAGTGAGGATGAACCGTATGTCGATCAGAGACTAAATGATTGGGCAGTGACTGTATGACACATGAGTCTTTGATAGTGAACTTTATAACCTTTGTGTAGTCACTTGAGACGGTCAAGTCGTGTCTGTTTTTCATCATGAAATATGAACCTTGTTTTTAATCTCGAAATTTTGTCTTGGACCGATTCGAGAAAGGAATTGAAAGGAAGTGAATTGAATCGAGTGGAATAGCGGCTTGAGAAGAATTTTTTTAAGCAAATACCCGCTTTCTTTTCGGCTCAATGTCCCTCCCGATCCCTTCCTCGAACGAACCTAATTATTTTGTTTTAACGGAACCGAACTCAAGCACGATAAAAGTTTGCGAGATTTTGACGCACAAATGGTTGACTCCAACAAAATAACACCTTTATTCTCACTTTCGAACTTGCAAATTTAAAAATTTGAGACTGAGATTCCGCTTTATTGAAACGTCGTGCATCGAGTAAGGTCATTTATAAGTTGGGGTGAATTAACTTTTGGGATAGTCGTATTTTCAAACTATCGTCATTAGAAACCCCATTGAAAAGAATTTTCATTCAAATGGAACTATTATACTTTCAAGTTTTGGAACCGATTTAATGAAAGAATATTTTGCTATTATTTTAGAGTTTTTCCTGGATTCGGTTGCAAGGAAAAATCATTTCTAGATTCCTTGGACTGAAAGTCAACCTGTTTTATAAAACAACTTTGTTTGCTTCAGTCGAGATTTTTAGTAAATGAGTCAAGCGCTTATGTGAGCGTAACTCGGGAAGAGAAGAAAATTTTTCTTCTGGATACCGTATGGTTTGATTCCAAAGAAATTCTCTTAAACTCATCATTTCGTTCCAATTCAAGCTACGGCTAGGCCGAAACCTTCCGAGTTCCTGACTTCGATAGTGCAGGATGTGTGGATACCATAACTATGAGTTCGTATCCTCAACAGACTGTAGGCGTTCCATTATCCGTAACAATTAGTGTCAGCTTTCAAGAGGTCGGAATAGTTAATTTCTGAAGAAAGTCTGTATCTTCATGATATCTTTCACGTGTCTCAATTGAGAAAATGTATTCCCGATCCACTTCAGCCGTTGAGCGTTGAAGCGATCGATCTTCGACCGGATTTATCATTCCAACCTTATCCTATCTATATCTTGGAGCGTGGTATGAAGACTCTGCGTCCAAGGACTACTCCGATTGTCAAGGTAGTCTGAGAAGGCTTCTCAGCCGAAGAGGCTACTCGGGAATTGCATGAGGACATGATGACCCGATATCAATATCTTTTTGCTAAAGATTCGTCTTGTCAATTTTGAGGACAAAATTTTTAAAAGTTGGGGTGATTGTAACATCCCTAATTTTTAAAAAACTCGAACTATGAAGCTTAAGACCGATTTAATTATTTTTGAGAATAATTGGTCGTGTCTCGGCGAAGAATAGTCGAGGAAATTGTCAAAGTCATTCTTATTCTCTATTAAATTGTGGCTTAGTCATAGTTTCAATGAAATGGAAGCTGAAGGGTAAAATGGTCATTTCACCAAATATCGTTGGATCAACCTAGTAAGAGGTCAAGACTATATTTGTTAGTCAACCCAAAGAATTTAACTAATCAAATGGCTAGCGATGGGAGAATATGCATTATTGATTGAGATTTAAGTTTGAGTGAGATTTAGTGAGCAAGGGGTAATATGGTCTTTTTGCCTCATTTCTTTTTAACTTCAGCCCATTATAACTGAATCACACACACCTTAGGAGAATTATTCCAGAAATTTAGAAAGGAAAGAAAGCTCCAAGAGAGAGAGGGAGAACCGTGAGGGAGAAGAGGAGAGAAAGAATGAGAGATTTCTCTCAAACCCTTCAATGCATGTGAGTGATCTTACCTTCATTCCTCCCCATTTTTGATTCTCTTTCCAGCTGTACTGACTTCAGCCACTCAACCTTCTTCCTTCTTCATCTACCATTTCTGAACCTAGGAGCTCCACTTGACCAACAATGGAGATTCTAAGCCCCTTTGAGTTGCATGATCAAGTGAAAGCTAGAGTGGGTTGGAGTGGAATCTTCATTGATGATTGGAGCAAGTTGGGAGAATTTCAGTAGCTTGTTCTGTATTGGAATGTTTAGGTTAGCTATTGGAGCTATAATTCGTGATAGCAAGTGATTGAGGATGATGATGATCAAGTCAATCAACAATTCTGGGTGAAACCCGTATGGTATACCTTCAGTGATTTCATCGTATCTC
Source organism: Astragalus membranaceus (assembly GCA_039519185.1). Classification (NCBI taxonomy): domain Eukaryota; kingdom Viridiplantae; phylum Streptophyta; class Magnoliopsida; order Fabales; family Fabaceae; genus Astragalus; species Astragalus membranaceus. The sequence continues at coordinate 32,454,662 of CM076850.1, read as the reverse complement.
CCTGTACACAACTCCGATGATCGTGATTCTTGTCCCTCTGGAAACTAGACAAAAAGCGCTTCATTTTGGGCACACGAACCGTATGATTTCATGGAGGAATGAGAGAGATATCCTGTTCACAACTTTCGGTTTCAGAATCAAACACTGTCCTGGAACAGTCATCTTGTTTTGTTAATATCTCCCAAACCACTGGATGCATGCGTGTGAATCCTTGACCATCTGAAAGTAGACGAAATTATCTTCACAATGGGCACTGATTTGAGTAGATTTGGTCACGGATTGACCAAATTATGCCTGTTGCAAAACTGAGTCATGTCGCTGGAAAACAGAAAGAAGAATGCTGGAAATGTGGTTCGTCAAATTTGAATTCGGTTCGCCGAAGTCTCGAACGCCATCAGTTCGATATATTGAAGTGGGGTCCAGTAGCGAGGATGATTGACTTAGTTACTGGTTGTGCAAGTGGGACCCATCAAGTCAGATGCGGAGGCACTAGGAGCGTGTACGTGACTACGAGGATTGTTCGAGTGGTTACGGTCCGGTCGTCCGTGCTCCAGCGTGAATTCTCGCGAGATCGTCAACCGGGTGAGTTCTACTCACGGATAGGGATATTTTTATGTGTCTTGAAAATATATCGGTTTTGAGTCATAAGGCAATTATCAATTTTCGAAAGATTTTTGGAACCGAAAACCGTTTTTGAGCAATATCGCGTTTTTACGGTTTTTATTGAATTGTTGAACAATTTGCGAAATTCTGATTTTAAGTGCTTTCCCTGGAATATGGTCTGGAATGTTGTTTATTAAATCCATTTTCAGGTTGGAGAACGATCGGAATTCGATTTGGGCGAGAAATGGAAAGCGGAATGAGAAACTAGAATTCAGTAACAGAACAGGCCGCACGGGTCGTGCGCCCCTGGGCACGGACCGTGCGTCCTCTTCGGGTTGGCTGTGTGATTTTGGTAAATCACGCACGGGTCGTGCGCCCCTGGGCACGGACCGTGCGTGAGCTGCTGTTACCGGACTCCGATTTCTCATTTCGTCGCTCCTTTCGATCCCGAATCACTTCTAATTTTCTCCCCAACCCACTTTAAGGATATTGCCTTATTGACAACCGTATTTTGAACTTATTCAACTCATGATTTTGAAAAAGAGTTTCAAAAGCATATTTGATTGAAAAACCGAAACCCTAGTATACGTGTGGGTACACCGTCTGATAAACTGACTGAAAATATATATATATATATATATATATATATATATATATATATATATATATATATATGTTTATATATGTCAATTGACTTTGATTATAATGCCGGATGTTTGTAAATTCATCAAAACGGGTTATAGGTCAATAATACGTTATAATATGATTATAATGCCGGATGTTTATAGATTCATCAAAACGGGTTATAAGTCAATAATACATTACAATATGATTATAATGCCGGATGTTTATAAATTCATCAAAACGGGTTATAGATCAATAAGATATAAATTGTCTAAAAAGATATTGTGATTGATCCTTTGGTGATCGGAAAGATATATATTATCTAACTCTCGAGAAATCGTTATGTATTGTCATACATAAATCGCGTTGGGTGACGACCCGACAAGTAGCATACTAGGGAGGGTAGTCATGACCCCTTACCTAGGCCCTGAATGTGTTTTGGCGTGGTCAACTCACGGGTTGCCGGGATTAGCAGTGGTGCAATCGGCTTGTGCTAAGTTATTGATTATAAGTTAACATTGCCGGGATTAGCAGTTGTGCAGTCGGCCGATGTTAAGCTATAGCTACCGGGATTAGCAGTTGTGCAGTCGGTTGAGCTAAGCTATTAAAAAACATAATTGAGAACATTGCCGGGATTAGCAGTTGTGCAGTCGGCCAATGTTAAGCTATAGCTACCGGGATTAGCAGTTGTGCAGTCGGTTGAGCTAAGCTATTAAAAAACATAATTATGAACACGAATTGCCGGGATTAGTGGTTGTTGCACGATCGGCATTTCGATTAATCAATAAGACATTGTTATGTCAGATTTTGTTGTAACGGTTTAATAATTGAACCGAGTGTCAGTGAGGGGGCACGGTAGGACTCACTGAGACAAGTTGTCTCACCCAATCCATATTTGTTGTTTTTACAGAGAACAGGTTATGAGGACAGAAGGCGGCACAGTTGGTATGTCGGGTTCGAGAAGCAGATTGCAGATTGATTCATTTATAGTCGTCCTTGTTCTTCTGTAGTTGTATCTGTATTCGGTCGTATGACTCGAGCTTGTATTATTTTATTTATTAGTTTCCGCTGTTTCTTGTAAAGATGTATATCTGAACAGGAATTTTTATACTCTGATTTATACCAAATTGTATATTTAGGTATTTCTTTGTTAATGAAATACCGGGGTCTTACAGAATGCTTTAAATTTGACAAGGCGAACGCGACTCGAGCACATATAATTAGCCAACAAGAACATTCAATTAGTTATTAGTTATTTAATAAAAGAAAATAAAAATATATACTTTAATTAATTAGTCATGTTTTTCGAAAAGAATTACCTATGATGATCATGGTTTGAAATCGTAAATCGAATGACCAAACAACCGGATTTGAACAAGGTACAAATCTGTCACGGTTCAGTGAGGGGAAAACTGGAATTGAAAAGGGATTTCGAAACTGAGGAGATTTAGGCAAAATCAAACGCAAGAATGTCGATTCTGGTGAGGGGAGTTCATGTCCGCATTCAGTTCACATAGACGGAGGCGACGGTGGCCGGAGAAGGAAGAAAACAGTGTGGTTGGGGCGTTGATGGCGCGGCTACTCTTCTCAAGATGGCTACACAATTGATGAAATCTAGTCCATATTTGGATTCAGTGGCTATTTTCGAGTCAGGGGACAAGTTTTGGAGTCTCGCCGTGGACTAGGGAGAAGACGCGATGGAGGAGAGGCTTCGTGATGGTTTGTTGGGCGCGACTTCGTGGTGGTGAACGACGGAGAAATCCGTGAAACAAAGGCCATAATCGAAACCAGAAGTGAATTTCGAGTGGGGAAGCGAAGTGTGAGGCGTGGCCGTGACTTGGAGGAGGAGAACGAAGTGGAAGAAGGAGCCATAGGGTTTTGGCCGCGGCTGCGCGAGTTGTAGGGTGAGGGAAGAAGAAGCTGGAAAGGGTCGGGTCTGGCCCAGTGGGTCGCGCGCTCGTGGGCTGGGCAAGGTACTGGGCTGAATTTAATAAGCAGGAGGGGGTGTGCGCATGAAACAAGGGGGTGTAGCATTAAAAATACTTAAAAAATCCGTTTTAAAATATTTTTAAAGCCCATTTTCATTACAATTACCATTCTAACACCTCCATAGCCCAAAATAACTTATAACATAAATAACATTTAAATAATAATATTTATAAAAATAAAATAAATATATAATAACATTTATATATTACCAATAGCATATAAAGTGTTACCAAGTGGCTTCAGTCTCAAGAGGGGGGGTGAATTGAGATTTAAAAACTTTTCAGATCTTTTGAAAATGTTTTTCCCCTTTTCAATGACTTAGATCAATTTTCGCGCAGGTTAAGTGGAAGCGAAGGAATTAGAGTATAAAGCAGTAAAGCGGTAAAACAGTAAAGCAGGAAAGCAGTAAAGCACGCAGAGATTTATCCTGGTTCGGTCACCTCCTAGTGACCTACGTCCAGTCCTCACACCCTTGTGAGATTTTCCACTAAAACAACAACAAGGCTTACAGGTGCCTTGGAAAACCTTTACAGACTTAGGCACTCTCCTCCTAGGATACCCCACCTATAGAGAGCCCTCAGATCTATTATAACAATAACAAGAGATACCCCACCCCTGTTACAATCAACTGCCCTAGAAAGATACCCCACTTCCTAGTACATGCAGCTACCCTAGAGAGATACCCCACTCCCTAGAACAAAACACAACAATTAAATAATAAACAATTGTAAATGCAGAAATACCTCTAGTGTAGGCAGATATTACAACTTGAAGAATACAACCCCAACTAACTCTTAGCAACAGATCAGCTCAGACAGACCAACGGTACGTGACGAGCAAAAGTATAAGCGTGAAGAGTTTTCTCAAAAAGTTTTTTCTGATTCGTACAAATGGGTTGATGTGTGTTGTGTGTAAAATGAATCGTGAAGCACTGCCTATTTATAGGCTATGAGAAATTCATTTTTACGTTGAAAATAATGTAGGAATCGATTCTTTGTTAAAAAGTATTTGATCCAGGAATCGATTTATTTAGGTAAGGAATCGATTTTATCTTTGTTTGTAAAATATGGGAAATCGATTCTTGAGTGCCATGGAAAGCTAGGAATCGATTCTATACTTAGTGAAAATATGTAGGAATCGATTTTCAGCTTGCCTGAGACAAGTGGGAATCGATTCTCAGTTATGTGTAAAAGGTTGGGAATCGATTCTTCCCTTAAAAAATATTTGGCTCAGAAATCGATTTGTGTATTATAAAACATGGCCTGACAATCGATTTCTATCTTTTCTAATTTGCCTGAAAATCGATTTTGCTATTTGTTTATGCATGAGGAAAATCGATTTTGTTATTTAAAAGGTGATAAGAATGTTTACGTAAATATGCATGCACCTTAAAAGACTTTGTGAGTGTGTGAGACTTTGAGATACAAGCTGACCTTTTGAAAGAGCTTACACTTTTTTCTAAGACACACCCAAACCCTAAGGACTACCCTTATATTTAAGGACTACCCTTAAACTTGAATCTTCAGTTCTTGGCTTGCTTGTCTTGGATTGTGACTTTGACGTTTAGTCACTTTTATTGACTTTGACCGTCAATCTTACCTTTGTCTTTTTCATCATCAAAACACATCCTGCAATATCAGGTTACCTGCAACACAAGGTATCCACATTCTCCCCCTTTTTGATGATGACAAAACATTAACTCATCTCAAGGTGGGAGGTTAGTTTCAAATGTATACGATACTCCCCCTATCATGATGCTCCCCCTGTTTTATTGACTGTATGCAAGTAAATGCAAATGCATGCTGAATATTAAAACCTTATTCTAAATATAAAAAGGACTCATATTAAGAACTCTATTCTTCTCCCCCTTTTTGTCATGATCAAAGAGGGCAACATGTAATAAAAGATGCGAATCTAACAGCATGAAGAGGAATCAATGATTCCAAGTTCTCTTCGTATGAAGAAAAAGTTTTCCTTTTGTAAAGGTTTTGTAAAAATATCAGCTAGCTGTTTTGCCGATTCCACAAATTCGATTACACAATCCCCTTTTTGGACATGATATCTAATAAAATGATGTCTTATCTCTATATGCTTGGTCCTAGAGTGTTGGACGGGGTTCTTTGTAAGGTTGATAGCGCTGGTATTGTCGCATTTTATAGGAATATGATCTAGATCTATACCATAGTCAAGAAGTTGTTGCTTCATCCAGAGGATTTGTGCGCAACAGCTCCCTGCTGCAACATATTCTGCTTCAGCAGTTGACAGTGCGACGCTGACTTGTTTCTTACTGTGCCATGAGACTAATGCACTACCTAGTATGTGACATGTTCCACTAGTGCTTTTTCTATCCAACTTACATCCTGCAAAGTCAGAATCTGAATAACCAATAAGACTACATGTGGCACCTTTTGGGTACCATAGACCAACATTTTGAGTGCCTACCAGATATCTCATTATTCTTTTGACAGCTACTAAATGTGATTCTTTTGGAATTGCTTGATACCTAGCACACATGCAGACACTAAACATGATGTCCGGTCTACTAGCAGTTAAGTAGAGAAGAGAGCCAATCATACCTCGGTATTTGCTTAGTTCTACCGGTTTACCTTCTTCATCTTTGTCTAAGTAGCATGAGGTGCTCATTGGTGTGGACATTTCTTTTGCTTTGTCCATTTCGAACCTTTTGAGTAGTTCTTTGCAGTACTTTGATTGAGATATGAAAATGCCGTTGTTTGTTTGTTTTATTTGAAGCCCAAGGAAGAAGTTGAGTTCTCCCATCATTGATATTTCAAATTCATTCTGCATAATACTTGAAAATTCTTTGCAAAGCAATTCATTAGTAGCACCGAAAATAATATCATCCACATAAATTTGCACGAGTAAGATGTCATCTTTTGACCTTTTTATAAAAAGTGTAGTGTCAACTTTTCCTCTTTGAAAATCATGATTGAGTAGGAATTTGCTCAATCTTTCGTACCAAGCTCTGGGAGCTTGCTTTAGACCATATAGAGCCTTTTTGAGTTTAAAAACATGGTCTGGTTTTTCGAAATTTTCAAAACCAGGAGGTTGTTCAACATACACTTTGTAGCGACCGAAAAATCCGGAGGAGGGGTTCTTCGAAGTTCTTGAATGAAGCCGCCACCAAAGTTTAGTTTAAGGGCAAACATTGGAAAATCCCTATTGAATGGATAAAGGGGGTTTGCGGACCAGGTTTAGGCTCGGGAGTCGTTTATGCGTAGGGAAGGTATTAGCACCCTACGACATCCTTCCTAAGGAAGGTTACCTTTTAACTAAATGTGCAAACATTTGTTACATCAAAAATAATGTTTTTACCCTTATACTAATAATAAGAAAAAGACTCACGAAACGGTTAGTTATTTTTTGTACTTTTTGAGAAAAATGAGAGAAATGAATTTAAAGGAAAAAAAAAGGTTTTTTTATTAGTGCAATTGACAGAGGTCGGCCGCCCTCTGCTCCTACGTATCTCCTGGTAGAGAATCAAATCACACGTAGTTCTTGGGTAGAAAATGTTTGTGCGTTGACGTTTTTTAGTTTTCTTTTGAAATTGGAATGGGCGTTCGTAATGACCAAACAAGTAGGACTCAGAGTGGTCATTACTCGTAGCCTGTTTGAAAATCAAAATTGTTACTAACGATCAAATAAGCCGGAATCAGAGTGGCACCCACTAACAGTCCGTTAGAAAATAAGAGGTGTTCACAATATTCAAACGAGTTAAACCCAGAGTGACCATTGCTACTAACTCATATTTGAATAATGACTCGACTTAGAAACAATATGGCTACATTGTAGTTTTTTTTGAAAATCAAATAGAAATAGTGAAAATGAATAGGTGTTAACATTTGTTGGGCTTTAGAAAGAGTGAGAATAGAGAATGGGCTGGAACCCAACCCAAATCATTTTTAGTTAAAATAAAACATATTTTGTTAAATGTTGAAAAAAAGAAACTGCTGGAAGCAGCTAGTAACACAATAATAATAAATAAAAAACAAAATAAGTGTAAAAGAAAAAAAAAGGGGAGAGAGCGTGAGCCGTGAACTATTGGGATTGAAATCCCTAAAAACCAAAATGCTGCTAACAGCAGCGTAAAACAGAGAGAGAGGAGGCGATAAATCGTAGGTGAGAGAGAGAGAGAGAGGGGAGGAGGAGAATGGCGGAGGGGGACGGCGATTGAGGGAGGAGAATGGGGATGAGGTCGCCGGAGGGACGGCCGTGGTAAGGCGCCGGCGATGGTGAGAGAGAGAAAATGAGAAGGAGACGCGTGAAGAGAGAGAGGGAGTGACGGTGATGAAGAGAGAGAGGGAGACGATGATGAAGACCACCGTGACTGTGTTGGCAGCAAAGGGTTCGCGATGGTGATGGGTGTTGACGACGGTGGTGCGACGCCAGAGAAGGACACGCACGGCGGCGCGATGGGACGACCAGTGGCGGCGACCGCTTGGTGGCAGTGACGACTTGGGCTTGCGGCGGCGCGAAGTGAACACGGAGATGAGGGGAGGATGACCATCACTGGCGGCGGTGATTTCGCAAAACAGGTTTGTTTTCTCTTGTTTTTGTTTTCTGATCTTCTTTTCCTCTTCCTCTCATCATCTTGCCTAATATATATTTTTCATTTAAATTCATACCTACTCTTTGTTCATCATTTTTCGGATCTGACCTCTCCCTCTATCTTCTCTCCAGTTTTTTTTTTTTTTCAGAATCCCCTCCTTTATTTCGATTCTGTTTCTAATTGTTTGAGTTTTTTGTCTCCCCTCTCCCCTTTGATTGCTGATTTCGTTTTTTATAGATGGAGAAACTTCAGTTTTGTTTTTTTATAAACTGAAATGTCTCCTTCAATTTCCTAATTCATGATTCTGTTGCTCTGGATTTGTGCTGCCCCTTTGCTTATTTTCTAGTTTTGGATATGCAGGTTTAAGCTATAATAGAGACGTGAGAGGGAGCAGAGGAGCAGTGCATCAGTTCTGCACTTTGCAACTTATGAACACACCAAGACTTCCTTCAAGAAAAACAAACATGGACACTACCCAAAATGAAGATGCTCCGTCCTATTTTATTGATGATATGCGTGTTGTGCATATAGAGATAATGGGGTGCTGAGCAAAATGAATACTTTGTGATAAAAAGAATTAGCTCCGTACACTGTAATATCATCTCTTATTTGTATTATGAAAGAATTATAAAAGAATGAATGAACTCAAGTCTTATTTTTTTTTGGGTTTTTACCATTTTCAACTTTGTTTTGTCTTTTCGCAAGATAAAAATAAATGTTAAATAAAGGCCTAAAAACTAAATTCAAAGAAGCAATATTTTTCTTTTTTTTTTAAGAGTTTTTAATTAGTCGGACAAAATTAGGGTATGACACACTTCTTCTTGGATAAAACCATTTAAGAAAGCGCTCTTAACATCCATTTGATATAATTTAAAATCCATGATTGATGCAAAAGCAAGTAACATGCGAATAGCTTCTAATCTAGCTACAGGAGCATACGTTTCATCATAGTCTATTCCTTCTTCTTGATTATAACCTTTAGCAACTAGTCTAGCTTTGTTTCTAATTATTATACCTGATTCGTCTAGCTTGTTTTTAAACACCCATTTTGTGCCTATTATCTGGTGTTTATCAGGTCTAGGAACTAGATCCCACACTTCATTTCTTTCAAACTGATTTAACTCTTCTTGCATAGCAATAGTCCAATGTTCATCAACTACGGCTTCATCTATATTTCTAGGTTCAATTTGAGATACGAAAGCCATATGATTACATGCATTTCGAAGAGAGTTACGAGTAGTTACCCCTTTTGTTACATCACCTATGACATTTTCAAGCGAGTGATCCCTTGGGATTCTCCATTCCTTGGGAAGTTCACTGCTTGATCCTTCTTCTGACTTCTCTTGAGGGGTGGTTTTTGTTTCTTCTTCTTTCTTCTTCTCACCTGTCTCTAACTCTTCAGGTTCATCTGCAATATCAATAACCTTTCCCAGCCTTTTGGGGTTAGTTTCATCAAATGTAACATGTACAGATTCCTCAATTACCTTATTTCTTTTATTAAAAATTCTAAAGGCCTTGCTAGATAAAGAGTAACCAAGAAAAATTCCTTCATCAGCTTTAGCATCGAATTTACCTAGGTTGTCTTTTCCATTATTCAATACAAAGCATTTGCAACCAAAGGTGTGAAGGTGTGAAATATTTGGTTTTCTCCCCTTGTAAAGTTCATAGGGGGTTTTCTTTAAAATAGGCCTAATTAGAACTCTATTCATAACATAACAAGCAGTACTTACAGCATCCGCCCAGAAATATTTTGGGATGTCATGATCATTTAACATTGTTCTGGCAAGATCCTCCAATGATCGATTTTTCCTTTCAACAACTCCATTTTGTTGAGGAGTTCTAGGTGCTGAGAAGTTGTGATTTATACCAAGTTCTTCACATAGGAATTCGAATTTTTCATTTTCAAATTCTCCACCGTGATCAGATCGAATTGAGACAATCTTCAGTTCTTTCTCATTTTGAATGCTACGAGCAAGCTTTTTGAATGCTCCAAAAGCTTCGCTCTTGTTTGCCAGAAAGAGAGTCCAGGTATACCTTGAATAATCATCTACTATAACTAGAGCATAGTAATTTCCACCATAACTTTTTGTCCTTGAGGGACCAAATAGATCCATGTGTAACAGCTGCAAAGGTTTGTTAGTAGACACAATATTCTTTGATTTAAATGACACTTTTACCTGTTTACCCTTTTGGCAAGCATCACACAATTTATCTTTTTCAAACTTGATATTAGGCAAACCACTAACTAGATCTTTAGATACTAGCTTGTTAAGATGATCCATATGAATATGAGCTGTCCTACGATGCCATAACCAAGAGTTTTCTTCCTTACTAATGAGGCAACATGCATTATGTGATGAAACACTATCTAAACTCATCATGTATATGTTTTCTACTCTGTTTCCTATCATTCTAACTTGTTTACTTTGTTTATCCTCAATGATGCATGAACCTGAGTCAAATATTACTCTATTTCCTTTATCACAAAGTTGGCTAATGCTTAAAAGATTATGTTTAAGACCTTCAACGTAGAGCACATTATCAATAGCAGTAGTTAAGTCTTTACCAACTTTACCTTCACCAAGGATTCTTCCTCTGTTATTGTCACCATAAGTCACATGACCGCTTGATCTGGGGGTAAGAGTTAGAAACTTTGTAATATCTCCAGTCATGTGCTTTGAGCATCCGCTGTCAAGGTACCAATCTGACCCCCGTACCTTGAAGCATACCTGCATCGGTTCAAAACAAGGTTTTAGGTACCCAAATCTCTTTGGGTCCTTGTGGGTTAGTGCTTGGTATGGTCCTTTTGGGAACCCATACCTTTTTCATAGTTTGCTTACCTCTTGCCCTGCAAACAGAAGCTGTATGTCCAGGTTTATCACAATAGTAACATCTAATATGAGGTTTAGTGGAAAACTTAGGTCTATGATGCATATTGCTTTTCACAAAATTATTTCTCTGAATCCTAAGATGCAATTTGGGCATTTTGTCTATTGTACATTCAAGTTCATTGATCTTCTTTTCATGTTCTATACATTTGTCACATGCATAATTTTCTTTAACATACACAAGTTTATCATTTTCTTTCCTAAGTTCTAATTTTTCTTTAGTTAAAACATTAATTTCATCTTGAAGATTAGCAATGGTTTTCCTTGATTTAGCTAATGCCTTAGCTAATTTCATAGAATCATCATGCAACTCAGTGAAAGCTTCATATAAATCATCATATGCATTTTGTAAAGAGTCAGGGTTAGAAATTACCTCGTTTTCATTCTCGCTTTCATGATCAGCCATTAATGCAACTTGAGCTTCTTCATCCTCTGATTCATCTGATGAGTCCATGCAGTTGTCTTCCCATGCAATGTAGGCTTTTCTTCCTTTGTTATTTTTGAATGCCTTCTTTTCAGATTTGGAGTCCTTTTTCTGTAGATTAGGACATTCCATTTTCATGTGCCCGGGTTTCCCGCATTCATAACAAGTAGGAGGACCGGATGTACTTTCTTTGCTGGAGAACTTTTTTGATTTGAAGTTCTTCTTTGGATAGTTGTTGTTTTTCATGAACCTTTTGAACTTTCGAACCATAAGAGCCATATTCTCTTCATTTTCATCAATTTCATCATCTGAGTTGTCACTGTCATCAAATTGACTAGAACAAGATGCTTTTAGAGCCAAGCTTTTCTTTTTCTTATCTGTATTTTCGTACTCAGCTAGACGAGTGAGTTCTAGTTCATGCTCTTGAAGTTTACCGAACAGAGTAGCCAGAGTCATAGTAGCTAAATTTCTTGATTCAGCTATAGCAGTAACCTTGGGCTGCCATTCTCTATTCAGACATCTCAGAACTTTGTTGATTAGATCCTCTGCCGGAAATGATTTACCCAACAAGCTTAACTGATTCACAATGTGAGTGAACCTTTTCTGCATTTCTGGTATTGTTTCACCTGTATTCATTCTAAATAATTCGTACTCTCTGATAAGAGTATTTGTTCTTGCCCTTTTCACTTCATTTGTACCCTCATGAGTAACTTGGAGATTATCCCACATTTCTTGGGCAGATTTACAGTTTGAAACTCGAAAAAATTCATCAGGACTTAAAGCAGAAGTAATAATATTTTTGGCACGTAAATTATGTTGCACTTTTCTTTTCTCATCGTCAGACCATTCATTTCTACTCTTAATAGTAAGAATACCATCTACTAAGTGTGTGGGGACATAGGGTCCTTTTTCCACAGCATCCCAAACATCTAAGTCTACCCCTTCAATAAAGATTCTCATTCTTTCTTTCCAATATGCGTAATCTTTCCCGTTGAATCCCGGAGGACGGGTAAGAGAAGCACCCTCTTGCGTAGACCAACCTGAAGCCATTTCTCTTGAAGCTGCTAGGCCCTTTATACAAGAGTCTAGCTCTGATACCACTTGTTACCAAGTGGCTTCAGTCTCAAGAGGGGGGGGTGAATTGAGATTTAAAAACTTTTCAGATCTTTTGAAAATGTTTTTCCCCTTTTCAATGACTTAGATCAATTTTCGCGCAGGTTAAGTGGAAGCGAAGGAATTAGAGTATAAAGCAGTAAAGCGGTAAAACAGTAAAGCAGGAAAGCAGTAAAGCACGCAGAGATTTATCCTGGTTCGGTCACCTCCTAGTGACCTACGTCCAGTCCTCACACCCTTGTGAGATTTTCCACTAAAACAACAACAAGGCTTAGAGGTGCCTTGGAAAACCTTTACAGACTTAGGCACTCTCCTCCTAGGATACCCCACCTATAGAGAGCCCTCAGATCTATTATAACAATAACAAGAGATACCCCACCCCTGTTACAATCAACTGCCCTAGAAAGATACCCCACTTCCTAGTACATGCAGCTACCCTAGAGAGATACCCCACTCCCTAGAACAAAACACAACAATTAAATAATAAACAATTGTAAATGCAGAAATACCTCTAGTGTAGGCAGATATTACAACTTGAAGAATACAACCCCAACTAACTCTTAGCAACAGATCAGCTCAGACAGACCAACGGTACGTGACGAGCAAAAGTATAAGCGTGAAGAGTTTTCTCAAAAAGTTTTTTCTGATTCGTACAAATGGGTTGATGTGTGTTGTGTGTAAAATGAATCGTGAAGCACTGCCTATTTATAGGCTATGAGAAATTCATTTTTACGTTGAAAATAATGTAGGAATCGATTCTTTGTTAAAAAGTATTTGATCCAGGAATCGATTTATTTAGGTAAGGAATCGATTTTATCTTTGTTTGTAAAATATGGGAAATCGATTCTTGAGTGCCATGGAAAGCTAGGAATCGATTCTATACTTAGTGAAAATACGTAGGAATCGATTTTCAGCTTGCCTGAGACAAGTGGGAATCGATTCTCAGTTATGTGTAAAAGGTTGGGAATCGATTCTTCCCTTAAAAAATATTTGGCTCAGAAATCGATTTGTGTATTATAAAACATGGCCTGACAATCGATTTCTATCTTTTCTAATTTGCCTGAAAATCGATTTTGCTATTTGTTTATGCATGAGGAAAATCGATTTTGTTATTTAAAAGGTGATAAGAATGTTTACGTAAATATGCATGCACCTTAAAAGACTTTGTGAGTGTGTGAGACTTTGAGATACGAGCTGACCTTTTGAAAGAGCTTACACTTTTTCCTAAGACACGCCCAAACCCTAAGGACTACCCTTATATTTAAGGACTACCCTTAAACTTGAATCTTCAGTTCTTGGCTTGCTTGTCTTGGATTGTGACTTTGACGTTTAGTCACTTTTATTGACTTTGACCGTCAATCTTACCTTTGTCTTTTTCATCATCAAAACACATCCTGCAATATCAGGTTACCTGCAACACAAGGTATCCACATAAAGTACATTTAAATATGTTTTCGACCAATTTTAATAACTGAAATACACAATAAATTGAGATAATTTAATCTTATCACTTAATTATAATACGTACAACAAGCACAAACTAAAAGAACCACAACGCGCCGAAATTGGGGTGTTACAACACCGACTCGACTAGCGAAGGTAGACATGCCTTCACTTGCAATCACCTGCACGTTACCAGCATAGGGGTAACATTCAAACAGAAGGGGTGAGATATCTAACAATATAATAGTATATATGATAGGCAATATGCTAGAGTTACGACAACTATATCTACCGCTTCACAACAACACCAAATTGCAATCACCAAGAATCATCACCAATGTCATGAGTAAATGAATGAGAAGCAACCCACACGAACGGGTATATGCATGTGGTACCAATCATCAACAATAAAATAGCCAATAAGGGCATCATCACCTATATCATCACCATGTTTTTGAGCATCATCATCATCACCTATAGCTCCAAGGCCGAAGCCTTCATCACCAAAATAATGCATATGAAATGTATGCGACACCATGAACAATGCACCAGAGACAATCAACAACAATAGTCATCTAAGTGACACAACAACACCAATATCAACAAATGGTCATAGACCCATCACCTATCACCTTAGCCAATAAAATAGGCACATCACCTGTTATATCATCACCAATAACACCAACACCTATTGGACAGTCTAACAAGTTGACCGTAACATCAACAACCACCGACACCAAAGACACCAATAGATTTACAACGTCAATGGCAACAACAATTTTTACAACACCGAGAACAACGACAATTTACAACACCAATGACGACACAGTTTACAACACCAATGACGACACAATTTACAACACCTGGAACAACAACAATTTTACAACGCCAATGCCAACAACAATTATACGACACCAATGACAACACCAATTTACAACACCAATGACAACGACCACCGGGACAGCCACCCAGGTGCCCAGTCACCAACAACCACAGACAGGCAGCCAATCATGGCGCATACGGCGCCCACTACGCCAAACACCACGGGAGGGCGCCCAGGGAGGCGCCCAAAGGCAACACATCAACACGACAGCCAGGATTCGGCGCCCTTGGCGCCCAGGCATCCGCAACACAAAAACGCAACACCGAACAATGCACCACGGCGCCCATGGCGCCCACTACGCCAGTGCCAGAACACAAACGGCAGCACGGCGCCTATGGCGCCCAGTGCGCCTACGCCAAAACACAAACGGCAGCACGGCGCCTATGGCGCCCAGTGCGCCTACGCCAGAACACCCTTCACGAGACAAGCACCCATGGCGCCCAGAATCAGGACAACAGCTACAACATATGCGACACACAACATCAATGGCGCCCATGGCGCCTAGGGACCAATTTTTTTTGGATTTCCACCATGATCAATCACCAAACACCAAATTGCAATCATCATGAATACACTCAAACATCACCAAATAAACACCAAACAAAATCAAGAGACAACATAGAGCCTATCTCCCACATAACACCAATCATACACTCCATTATAAAGGTAGAACCCACCCTTACCTTAGATTTGCCGAATACGAGACCCCCTTGCACGAAAACTCCAAAGAACCACAGCAACAAGAGCTCCTCTCCTCTTTCCCCTTGATTGCGCCGCCACCCCTCTCTTCTCTCTTCGCAATCTCTTTTTTTTTCTTTTTTTCTCAAAAATGTGCAAGTGATCCAAACCCTAGCTAATGTTTTCATTCATGCACCTATGCCATTGGGCTCTTGGATCACGAGCCTCCTTCTACTACTCAACTTAATTACTAAACGCCACTACCTGATTTAAATGAAACACCATATTATTATTTTAATATGACTATACCAATAAAATACCTAAATAATTTAATTAAATAAATAATTAAATTATTTGGGCGTTACAGGTAGCATGCAGTGCCAGGGCGTAACCGATAGCACAAAACTAAAAAAATGCGATGCCAGGGAGTAACCGATAGCATGCAGTGCCAGGGCGTAACCGATTGCACACAAAAATTTGCGATGCCAGGGCGTAACCGATGTCATGCAGTGCCAGGGCGTAACCGATAGCACAAAACTAAATAAGCGATGCCAGGGCGTAACCGATAGCATGCAGTGCCAGGGCGTAACGGATAGCACCAGAATAAAATGGCAGTACCAGGGCTGAACCGTAGTACGAAATCAAAATGACCAGTGCCAGGGCTAAACCGTAGCATGGAAGGGAAATTAAATGCAATGCATGCCTTGCTTTGAATGACTCTATTTTTTATTTATTATTACTTTATTCACAAAGAGACTGAAAAAACACATGCTTCTTGCATGGTTTGACGTGAATTGTATGCATGTTATGACATGGAATGTATGCATGCTATGACATGAAATGTAAGAGTTATGCATGCACATAGAGATGGACATGTTCTAACGGTTATATTTGCTGAGAATATGTTTTCGTGCATGTTTTATTTGAAACCAATCAAGCTTGTCCTCGGTTGGAAACTTATCATTATCTTTGCCTTGCCATATCTCTTTTCTTTTACGATCCTCATCCTCCAAAGCATGACACATTCCAGTTTGACCCTTTTTGTCACAAATTGTCATCAGCTCTCTAAATCATATCAATGATTCCAAATTGACTCTTTTTGAAGCATTACTTAATGAGTATGCATAGATTCACGGGCACTAACAAGCTGGGCTTTTTTTGTGTTTCTAGATTGTTTTTTTGGGTTTTCGAAGGTTTGGGAGTGAATGCTGTTTTACAAAGGGGAAGATGAAGAGAAACTGAGATGGTTGGGAAAAGGGATTAGGCTGGCCTCGAGGTTAATCTTTTTGAGCATTTCTATTTACTTGAGGCAAGTTACTTGGAAGAAATTGGTAAGATGTTTTACACAAAAGGAATGACTATTTGGTGTAAGCAACCAAAGTTGGACTTATGAAGGGTTTTGCGAAAGATTGTCCCTTATGTGGCAAATGATATTCTCAAAGAGGAAATAACACTGGTGTTAGAAAGTAGAGTTTGACCATCACAAAGGGTTATTGCAATTTTTTTTGGCGTTGGTAAAAAACATGGTCCCAAGAAAAAAAACTACATAGGTGTGGCTCATAGAGTTTAAACGGTGTAAGGTCTCGCAACATTTCTGCCCCAGTTTACTGAAAATACATTGCCCCGAGAGAAGATTACGCTATTGTAACAATCAAAGTTGGACTCATTAAAGGGTTATACAAAACTTTTGCCCCAAAATTGGTGTACGGTATTGCCCCTGGGATGAGACTATACTAGCATAACACGCAAAGTTTGACTCATGAACGTCTTGCCAAATGCTTGCCCCAGTGTTGGTGAAAGGCATTTCCCTGAGAGAAGACTAAGTTGGTATTGCAAGAAAAGTTCGATTCATGAAGGTTGAGCAAAAATTTTGTTGGTCCAGAGTGGGATTTCTTGAGATTCCCAAGGTTACCTCAAACCACAAAAATTGCCCCGATGTGTCATTCTGTTAGACTCGAAAGGAAGAGGTTACGCTAGTGAATGAACATGTCAAACATAAACTTCTCAAATGTAGTCTGATTCCCCTTTTGTGCCCTAATTTTTTCCTAGACTGCCCTTGCAGGTTTTCAGTATAGTGGACTTTGATTCAAATTTTTATTTATTTTTTTAAGACCCTAATTTTTGCCTAGACCGCCCTTTTGGGTTTTCGATCTAGCGAGCTTTGATTGACCCTAACTTTTGCGTAGACCGCCCTTTCAGGTTTTCGATCTAGCGGGTCTCATTCCTTTTTTTCACTTTCTTATTGTTCATATTTTTTTTTAGAGCAAAGAATAGTTGAAAGAAAATAAATGATTTATCTCAAAATTAACATTATGAAAATGAAAGCAGTCATTCATCGATTAGAGTGGACTTTTAGAGGCTTGTAATGTGGCTATGAGTTATGGGTTAAGAAGAAAAAAAGATTAGAAGGCTCAAGAATTTTTTTCATGGGTTATGGGTTAAGAAAAAAAGATTAGAAGGCTCAAGAACCTATTTTATGGGTTATAGGTTAAGACAAAAGGGTTAGAAGGCTCAAGAACCTCTTTCATGGGTTATGGGTTAAGAAAAAAAGGATTTGGAGGCTCAAAAAAATGATTTATGGGTTAAAAGAATCAATGATCTTTAGTGCATTCAAATTCCTATGGGGCTCCGAAACATCACATTTTTCTTGTCAAACCCATCGGTTCTCCTTCTTACATGATTTTGATTTTTTTTTCACTTTTTTTTCTTCATTTTTCACTTCTTGCATAGTTGATTTCATCCTTCACCTCTTCTTCATTTATGACTCATTCTCTTTCTTTTATGCCCTAATTTTTGCCAAGACTGTCCATACAAGTTTTCAGTCTCTCGGGCTTCATTTTTCCTTTTATCTCATTGTATCTTTGGAAATCTAAATGCACTAAATTTCACCGCAGGGTTGATCCTTGTCCAGGGTTTAATGAAAGGAAATTACAGGCTCAAAGAGGACAGCAAGGGTTCATTTTTGGGATAGAGAAAAATGGCCACTCTTCATTTCAAGTCATGATTCCACATTTTCAAAAATTTATTTTTGAAATAACATTCACTCCTTTACACATTCTTTGCTCTTTATTTCTTTTGCTTCTTTTTTGTCTTTTTTCTTTGCTTTTTTTTGGGGAAATGGACATTTCAAAACCGACATCCATTCGCCAGCTCATCCTCGAATGACACACACAAAAGGGCTTCGAGAATCATCACATGAGGCAATCAATGGATTGGGGGACCAAATCTTAAGGGATAATGAGGTGTAAAGAATGGGAAAGAGCTTTTAAGTCCATGCAAATTCATTAGTATAAAGCTTCAACAAAGCCAACTTGACTTTACACAACATGATTACAAAGTGCTGATGACAATCATATTCTTTTGCTTTGAGCTTTTAGTTCAAGAACTAATTCTCAACCTTAATGTCTCCCTTCCCTTTTTGAATGCCCCATGAAATCTTCCCACTCAGTACACTTCCTTACGCCTCTTTCCAACAAGTCTCAAAAGAATGATCTGATTCCCCGAGTCAAAGCTTGATTGGTAT